>CM061142.1:85211374-85961216 GCA_030789695.1 Scilla litardierei | reverse complement strand
GCGGAGGGGGTTGGCTACGGCCAATAACAACCACGGCCACCCCACCGACGGGGGTGTGCGGCCAACCCCATGCAAAGGGGTGACCGGCCAGGGCCGGCCTTGGCCATGGCCGGCCCCGGCCAGGGCCTGGCCAGCTCTGGCCGGCCAGGGCCAGGGGGCCCTGGTCGCGGCCAAGCCAGGGCCAGGGGCCCTGGCCGGCCCTGGCCGGTGGCCAGGGCCCTGTCCAGTGGCCGGCGCCCTGGCCAGCCATGGCCTCTGCCAGGGCCACGGCCAGCCCTGGTAGTGGCCAGGGCTAGGCCGAGGCCTGTCGGCCCTGGCCGAGGCCAGCGCCCGGCCACTGCCAGCGCCGGCCTCGGCCAGCGCCGAGTCCCGGTTGACCCTGTTTGGGGGGCTTGCATGAATGAGACATGCATGGTTAGCCCATACGGGGCCGACGGCAGTTCTCTGAGGCAAAATTCTCCTGCAGAAGGGGAGCGCCTGGATCCATACGGGAGCCGGCGATGATGGCTTGTAGAAAAATCCCCGCAAGGGGGATCCGGCCTTGGCATGGCTACGGCTCAACCCCGGTAATGGCCAGGGATTGCCGAATATTTCGCTAGTATCATAAGGGTACTATATTGAAATATACATTTTGAAAAATACTTTTGAAAAACACGTTTTCAAAATACATTTTCAAAAATCGCTTTTTCCGCTGCAAAGTACTATAAGAGTACTATCGTTTGATAAGTGAGGGGGAAATATTGAAAGTTGTTCTAGATGGTGATTGGAATCTTAGAGACCTTTTCGATTCTAGAACAACATCTTCAATATTTTTCGAAAGTAACTTATCAAATATAATAATATCATTTCAAGTGGGATTTTTTCCAAGTGGGAGTGATATCTATGTATAAGAAATTTTATACAATGATTTTTGATCGAACCTTCGGTTTTGTGTCTTTTGCAGCATTTTAAAAGTATAATGTCTTCCGCTTCAAAGAATATCGTCGCTGAGTTAAACAGAGGTGAAAAACTCAACGGCGATAATTACAAACTATGGTCCATTAAAATACAGTACGTTCTGGAGGAGCAAGAAGTTCTCGAAACTTTAAAGAACGTAATGATTGAACCCGAGTTGGGCACTACGGCCCAACACAGACGAGACAAGGAAGCTTTTGATGCTTGGTCTCGGAAGAACAAGATAGCCCGCATTACGTTATTGTCCAGTATGACCGATGACATAATGCGCATCTTCCGAGAGCATGACCTAGCCATGGACATATGGTCCAAGCTTGAGGAGAAGTTTGGTGGCACATCGGTGTCCAAACTTTGTTCTTTAACTATAAGATTTGATTCATACAAGAAACGTCCAGATCATTCCATGGGGAAACATCTGCGACACATGGCAAATCTAATCTCAGAGTTAAAGGATGCATGTCATGTGCTCACTGATGAGCAACAAATCCAAGCAGTCATACGTTCCCTACCAAATGGGTTGGACCAAATGAAGATGTATCTCACTCATAATGAGAGCATCAAGAACTTCAGCGATGTTTCTAAGCACCTCGAGTTAGAGGAAGAGCGTCTTGCGGCTGCCAAGCCAAGTGAAGAAGTGCACATGGTTGCTAGTTCCTCACACGGGGGAAAGAAACGGAAAGATCGTTCGTAGTTTACAAATGAACGTAATAAGCAACCGGAGTCTACCTAGAAACCCAAACATAAGGGTGGGCACAAGAAATGGCACAAGAAGAAAGACTTGAAGAGGATCAAGTGCTTCAAGTGCAACAAGTTAGGTCACTATGCCCGTTCTTGTACGGATGGAGGTGACAAGGTAACTTGTAATGCTAGTTACATATGTGTTTCTAGTTCAATATTTCTTGTAGAATCTAATCCATTTTGGATAATTGATTCAGGTGACACCGACCACATAGCAAGGGACAGACGGTCCTTCGTGGAGTATCACCGGATACCCCAAGGAACGAAGTGGATCTATGTAGGAAACAACACACGTGTTGAAGTGAAAGGCGTTGGGACATGCAAGCTAGTCTTGGACAACGGCCGCACTATCCTATTCATGATGTTCTCTTCGCTCCGGATATTCGAAGGAATATTATTTCTGTGGTCGTGTTAATGGGACTTGGTTATAGCTGGTTTTTTCATGATTGTAAAGTGGACTTGTTTTATAATAATTCCTTAATTGGTACTGGGTATGTATTCAAAGGATTTATTGTATTAAATACAATGTATGACTCCTCATTTTGTAATGAAAATTTCCTTGTTACAAATTCTTCGACTTATGAGTCAAAATAATTTGGTGGTACGCAAGGCTTGGTCACATTGGACCAATGCGTATGGATAGACTTGTCAAACGTGGCCTTCTATCCAATGTTTCAAAGGTCGATATGTCGACCTGCGAACATTGCCTTGTAGGGAAATCTTGTCGCAAGCCGTTTGGAACCGGCACAAGGGCCGAGGTTCCATTACAGCTCATCCATTCGGACATATGTGGTCCGATGAA
This sequence comes from Scilla litardierei, assembly GCA_030789695.1. Taxonomy (NCBI): domain Eukaryota; kingdom Viridiplantae; phylum Streptophyta; class Magnoliopsida; order Asparagales; family Asparagaceae; genus Scilla; species Scilla litardierei. The sequence continues at coordinate 85,958,722 of CM061142.1, read as the reverse complement.
TGTCAAGAAAAGACGCGGGAAGTCCTATTTCATCACTTTTATTAATGACTTCACCCGATTCGGTCATATCTATTTGATATCCCACAAAAGTGAAGCATTAACCTGCTTTAAAAACTATATGAGTTTGGTGGAAAATCAATTAGATCGCAAGATTAAGGTCTTGCAAACCGATAGAGGCGGTGAATATCAATCCGCAAGTTTTAAGGAACTTTGTGATGAAAAGGGCATAGTTCATCAGGTGACTATGCCTTATACTCCTCAACAAAATGGTGTTACAGAAAGGAGGAATATGACTTTAATGGAAATGGTCCGTTCAATGATGGCGCAAACTAACTTGCCAATCACCTTTGGGGGTGATGCATTATTGACGGCCACTTTCATCTTGAACCGCGTACCCTCGAAATCAGTTAGCTCCACTCCTTACGAGTTGTGGAACCAAAGGTCTCCTGACTTAAACATTTTGAAACCTTGGGGGTGTGCATCCTATGCACATATTTCCTTCCATAAGTATGGCAAACTTGGGCCACGGGGAAGGAAATGTATCTTTATACGATACGCAGAAAACTCCAAAGGTTATGTTTTCATTGGTCAGGAAGATAATGGAGGTCTAATTGAATTTGAGTCGAGGGATGTCACTTTCTTGGAAAACGAGTTTCCAAGACAGGGCGAGATAAGTCATGACTTATCTCTATTTGAGATTTATGATCAAGAAGGATTACCTCATTCGAGTGGGAGAATTCTTGGTGAAGAAGAAAATACGTTTCATACTTCACCAATGGATGATACGAATGACGCAAATCCTATTCCATACGAGAATAATGATCCAAGTGGGAGTATTTCTAACAACATTCCAAGTGGGAGTGATATTAGAATTGATCTAAAGTCAAGTCAACAAGGACTTGAAGAATCTCAAATACGACGTAGTAGTCGTACAAGGTTGGCTCCTCTAAGATTTGAGGATGAATTTCCGCAAACCTTTATGACTTTACTACAAGATGATGACGAGCCTGCTACTTTCAAACAGGCCGTATCATGCCCTGCAAAAGACAAATGGATGGAAGCGATGAAGTAGGAGTTGGAATCCATGAAAGTTAACCAAGTCTGGGACTTAGTTGACTTACCCAGAGGACGTAGAGCTATTGGGAACAAATGGGTTCTCAAGATCAAGCATAAGGCTGATGGCTCTATAAACAGATATAAAGCTCGCCTTGTCGTGAAAGGTTTTACACAACAGGAAGGGATAGACTACGAAGAGACCTTCTCACCTGTTGTTCGTTTTACCTCGATTCGCCTGATTCTGGCTATGGTAGCTTGCTTAGACCTCGAATTACATCAGATGGATGTAAAGACTGCCTTTCTCACTGGAGAATTGGACGAGGAGATCTATATGGAACAACCAACAGGGTTCGTAAAAGAAGGAAACGAACATAAGGTTTGTAAACTTCGCAAGTCCATATATGGTCTTAAACAATCCTCGAGGCAATGGTATATACGATTTCAAGAAGTTGTCTTATCAAATGGTTTTACCATGCTTGATGAATATAACTGCGTATATGTCAAGAGGATTAAATGCAAGTATATTATTATGTCTCTATACGTAGATGACATTTTAATAGCCGGAAATGATAAGGGCTTTGTGATGGATATCAAGGCTTGGCTTTCATCAGTTTTTTAGATGAAAGACATGGGAGAAGCCGCATATATCCTTGGAGTTAAGATTTCATGGAATCGCTCGAAGAAACTTCTTTCTCTTTCACAAGAGACTTATATAAAGAAGGTTCTAGAACGATTTAATATGCAGGACTGCAAGTCCATTGATACTCCTATAAGCAAATGCGATAATTTATGTCTGAAATCGTGTCCAAAGAACCAAAAGGAAAAGGAAATTATGGAAAAAGTTCCATATTCCAGTACAGTTGGTAGTCTTATGTACGCGATGACGTGTACAAGACCGGACATCTGTTTTGCTGTTGGAATGGTAAGTCGTTACCAATCTAATCCAGGGCAAGTACACTGGAAAGCGGTTAAGAGGATATTGCGGTATCTTAAAGGAACTGCAGACTAGCTTTACGCTATCAAGGAGATGCCTTGAGACTCGAAGGCTACACTATGTAAGTCGAGTTTGTAGCATTTAGCATGGCAGTCCAAGATGCTGTTTGGCTTAGGAAATTCTTAGACAGGCTAATTGATGCAAGTGACTCAGGTGATGTACCAATACACAGCGACAGTCAAGCATCTATAGCCTATGTCAAAGATCCAAAATTCCATTGTAAGACCAAACACATTGATATCCGCTACAAATTTGCAAAAGACTATGATAAGACCAAAAAGGTAGACATAAGGTACATATCTACGCATGAGATGATAGCGGATCCGCTTACGAAGGCAATCCCGAGAGATGTGTTTTACAAACACTTATCATCTCAAGGATTGCGTAAGAGCTGAGTTGTACCAATGTAAATTCCCATGTCTATGAAAGATCAAATTTAATAAAAGAATAAGTTCTTTTCAACATTGCATATAAGTTTCTTGAAAATGTTTGTGTACATTTCTTTTATCTCAGGTGTATTTTCTAGTATGTCGGACAGATTGAGGTTGGCTCTCTCACATGAGCAACCGCCTTTATTTTATCAGACGGATAAAATAAAGATGAGACCTATTTAGAGTCAAAATCGTCAGATGGATGATTTAGAGTCATGACTTAAATAAAATGGTCGTATAAAAGATCTGCATCATATGGATGCTTACAAAAGATCTAAGAGGATTTTTTTTGAAATCCTATCTGTCTTATGCGGGATGTGGGTCCAGAAGATTATTTGAGTAGTAAAAGAGACTCAAAGTCAGACATTGTGGTGTCTGATCATCATCCTTACAACATCATTAAGACATACGCTCCCTGGGAAAGGAGTGATGTTGTAATACGTATTCATACTACGTATGCATTTGACCATGGGGTTAGAATAGTAATTGTGTTTACTATTATGTGAGACCCAAAGACCACATGTGTCTTAACTCATTACCCTTATGGACTCTAATTGGGTCCTTTAGATTTGATTGGGTGATTGCTATCTTAGCATGTTGCTTATAGACTATGGTCAATTCGGTCCGGCGGGGCATGTTAGAAAAGCAAGTCAAGTCAAGATCGAAAGGATCGCAAGAAGAGGAAGATTAATTTCATATTCACATTTGGACTTTAGAGATTCAAAGCTGGCCAGCCAATTGTAATCCAGATGGGATTCAATTGTTGAATATAAAGTATAAGAAATGTGAAGAAATAATCTAGGGTAAAGCATGCGTTGATCTACTCAACTTTGCACCTCGAGGAGTGTTGTGTATCTCTAACAAGTGCACAATAGCGGACTCTATGCACATGACGGTCACACGGCCTATTTCTTGGTATGATAAACAGAAGAGTTAAAGGAAAAGATGTTTCCTTACAATCCCCTCAAGTGTGAGTGGGAGATGTTGGATATGGGCGACATGAATACACCCATGAGGGGATGTATGAGGGAATACGGACCTCAGATGTTACGTGCATGAAAGCGTGCACGAAGGAAACCTTTTCTCGTGTGAAAAGGACCACTCGATAAGTGGAAAAAGTCACTTTATAAGTGCAAAAAGGTACTTGATAAGTGAATGAAGAAGAGGATAAGTAAATGTGCTAATATAGGCTAATAAGCTTATATTTAGTTATTTCCAACAATAACTACCCCTAAAGCCTATTAATAGGACCCAAGGGTAAGGCATTTACACTAATCTATCTATGCCATAAGTTTGCATAAGGCAACTTATGTTCTTCTTCTCCCTTCCATTAAAATCCTCTTCTAAATAGAGATTTAGGCGGTGAAAGGTTGCTTCGATCCTCCGTGACGAAGTACTGACCGTTGTGGCGAATCCGAGGGCAAAGTTCAGAGACTACGGTGCCACGTATGCAAGCGTAGGTCTCTACTTTATTATTCGATCCTAACGTCCTTGTTTTGACAGGATCCTACACGACGCACACCGTCGGCGCTGACGCCTAGCCGCCGTGCATCCCCTGTTTCGCCCCAAAGACCCCATTTATTCTCCATTTTGTCCTATTCGTATGCCAATATGCCCCAAATTTAAATTAATTCCTATATATATCTACTATACCCCATCTCCCCCATATATATTGATATACATCGCTGATTTGATTATTTGTTTTTCAGGCTAGCTTGGGGGAGCTTGTGGGAGATTCAGGACGCTTTAGAGCTCCGCGGAGGAGGCGATTCTTCGCACGCTTCCACTATTTTCTCTCGTGTCATGCTCAGGTACACTCGTTCCCTATCTTTAGCACTTCGCATTTTCATTTGGGTGGGCACGACTCACGGGCAACATGACCCCACGTCTTAAGCCACGCACTCGGGAGCCCGCTTCCAAGCGGAAGAGGTCAGGCGATCCTGGCTCCTCTTCTGCTAGGGTGGACTCCCCTCCACCTAGCCTACCACCACCCACACAGCCGCCTCCTACCGCACCCATTCCACTACAGGCATAGCCTGCCCCCGCTATCGATGCGATGGGGATTACATTTAGAGATGACGCTCAGCGAGCCAGATTTGAGCGTATCTCCCATCGCTCGATCGCACCCACTAGGTTCGCACAACATGCTGACTTTGAGCACTTAGGGGTACTAGAGGGGCTACTCCAGTTGTATGACAACGTGGGGTGACGTGATTTCTTGTCGGTGTCGGTGGACACTTATATCCGCCCGACACTAGAGGTCCTTAGATCTATTTCTCGGACCCCTGGAGGATGCTTCTTTCATCTGATGGATCGAGAGTGCGAGGTCACTCTCGACATGCTTAGAGCATTCTTTCAGTGGCCCTCTGTCCCAGACCCTGACCGTGCCTATAGTCCCATGCACATCCCACCCCAGTCATTCGACATGCACGCTTTTTGGAAACATATCACAGGTTCTCCCCTCGCCTTTGACCCTAGTCAGGCCAAGGCCTCCGCCATCCTCCACCCATGCCTCCACATTGCACAGCGCCTTACGACGACCACTTTTCTTACGAGGTATGAGCTGGGGACGATGTCGATGCCAAATCTCTACATGCTCTACGCGATGACATGATCGCGGGCCTACGAGCGAGGAGGATACATTTTGGTCCCCGCCGCCAAGATAGATATTGCCAATTGGTACATTGACCGCATCATTGTTTCTGTTGGCGCTAGGACGTCCATCTGTTGCGGCAGTCTGATTACTCTCTTGGCCCTTTTGTGCGGAGTTGACCTCCCTGCTGGTGTGCTGAGACCCCCGGGCCCCACTTCTCTTTCCATAGAGGTTATGGCCCGGATGAGGATGCTTCGTCCTCATAGTCAGCACCACTGGGTATGGCTGCACGGTCCCCATGGTGCCGATTATATGATTCTTCCGAGCCCTGCTCGGATGCATATTGGACCCGCGGGCGGGGATTGGATTACAGCGATGGATCTCCTCATCATCGCCGCGTACGTGCTTGAGCCTGATGGTGCTCATTAGGATCCCCTCCTTCAATCCCTTGACCCCGTTATACCCCAGCATGCGCCTGACCTTCCTGCACCTCCTGATACCTCTATCCACACATCTATTAGTGTCGGGAGCACTTTAGCTAAGTCCACCCACACCACCACAACCACTGTGCCCATATCCATAGATCCCATTTCTGCAGCGAGCCCCGAGCGTCCCCCCTCACCATAGTTGAGTATGGTGAGACCTCTTTTGCCTCCGCAGTGGAGACCCTTTCCTCTTTCTTGTTCTCGACACCTAGAGAGTCATTTCCTTCGTACTTCACGACCTCCCCAGTCGTCGACCTTACTGTCTCCACTGCCGCTGTATTCTCTGAGAGTGTGGTGACGTCTGTCCCCACGTCTATGTCACTGACCTCTTCGCCCGCCTCGTCGTTTGCCACCACTTCTGTTTTTGCTACTGCTCCATCCTCTTCGACCTTGCCTGCGTCTCGGCCTCCCATAAGGGCTGAGCGTCACTTCGTGAGCACAACACCACCGCACCACCCTACAGTCGCACCTATCCTCTAAGGTAGCCGTGCGAGACAGCCCCGTTCTTCACCTGTTCGACCTGTTTGACCCTCTGCCCCACCTCCCCTTGATACCCTAGTTCAGCACCTCCGTGCTCTAGAGGGGGGCAGTGAGTGGGCTTAGAGCAGATTTCCGGGCTCTCTCCGCTACCATCAGCGCTGTCCAGACCCGCGTCGCGTTACTTCCTAGTATTCAGGCTTGCCTGAACCAGATTCTTGAGCGACTGCCTCAGCCACACACCCCCACCCAGCAGCCTCCGCGACCACCACCTCCGCCACAGGACGGTGCTGGTGTCCCACCACCCACCTAGGCACACTCTGGATGCCTTACATATTTTTGCTGCTGTTATTCTGGATATTTTCTGCCTCCTGATTTTGCACCCCTCCTCCACACACGTTTTGGTCACTTTTTGCTCATATCTGTTTATATCATTTTAGGAGAGAGGAAGTATTTTCGACCTTTGGGCTGGTGCTGATATTCGAGGGGAAGTAAATGGGACCGAGTAAATGGACAGCCGTTAACTCGAATCCTGTAGAAGATCATGCCCCAATCAATGAGGGGCGGTTACATATCATCAAGGAGCAACTACCTATAAATAGACCAGTGAATGAAGGTAAATAGGTTCCATCTTCAAGGTACAAGCTCTAAGACATAGAACTTTATCTTTTCACTTTTACCATTCTTATATTTGAGCTTGCGTCATCAGTCTAGAGACGAACCTCCGTGGGTCGATCTCAGCTACACCAAGCTCCCTCTCTTCCTTAAGTTCCACACTAACTTAAGCATCGGAGGGAATTTGGGTCGGAACCCAAATCTGACCCCCCTAACAAGTTCCTGTGGTGCAGTTCGATTATCGCCGTCTGTCACGCCTCGCTTCCCTAAAATGGAGGCGAGACGTGAGAAGGTCCGCACAGATGTGGAGCTGTGAAGCTACACGCCTGATAAGCGTCAATCTATCATATGCAAGTCCATGTAACCATGACCGAATAAGATAATAACGCAAGGAGATACGGAAATAAAATCCCAAATCTCATCAATATCCAAACATTAGAATTAAGTTCAACATCCGAAAAAGCCACCAGGCTAAAGGAAAGAGTCTAAAGGCCCAGAACAAGGCCAACAAAGACAAACATAAACAGAGTATTGGTGCTACGCACTGACGACAGAAACAGTCTAAAACGAAGAACACAAACATCCTCTACGACTGATCGCCAGTGTCCTCAAACTCCTCGATGAACGCGGGTTCTGACTCAGCGTCAGCGAACACCACGTCCTCAGCAGCACCCTCAGGCTCAGGATCTAACATGTGTCACCCAAAAGAGTAAAGGGGCACATGTCAGCAAGTCTAAAAGACTTGGGCAAGGAAACTGAAAGAAAGGTAAACTAACAACCTAGCAGTTATAGTATGCATGACATGGCAATTATGGTATGAGAGCACAAGTAAGGCATGTTGTAACAATAGGTGCAAGAGAACAATCATCATGGCATGACAGGAGTAGCCAAGCTACTAACAATCTCAATCGTTTCACTAGTCACGTTTCAAGTTATTTGTAGATGTTTACGCCTTACAGCTGAACAGTTGGACATTCACACTGATTGGCCGCTTAACACACCCCAGAACCCATAGTTTATGCCTTACAACTGAAGTTGCTGATCGGGCAGACTCCCTGCTGATTGGCCGCTTAACCCTTACCCCTCCCACACGTAAACAAGCCAGGGTCCCTGTACACGACGCTCAGTAAATGAGCCAGGGTTGCCCCGCACAAGAGCTTGTTTTTAGGTTCACAATTTGGCGTAGGGTTGTGCCCGCTAAAAGCAGGTGCCTAGCCTCAATCAATTCATTAGGTGTAGCGGAGCTACGCAATCACGGGAACATTTAAAAAATGCAATGACATGACAATTAATTCGCGTACCATTAATTGAAATGAAACATGACATGGTAGTTATGTAACATGATAAATGACGGATCTAGCTTCGTTGTCAAGCTAGACCCTAAAATTGCGCCTAGGCGAGTATCATTTCGTCGCCTAGTCTCTTTTACGTCTACAACAAGCAAATGGCCTAAGACATGGCCCAAAACCCTATGTGGCAAGTTTCAGTTGCCTAGCACCAAGGATGACGATCAACGAGGAACGTCACAAAATGTTAGCTACGGGGATGAGATCGCTGCCATGGCAAATCAATATTAGAACAACATCCAACCTAGTTTTATTAGGGTTTAACAAAAATCACAAAACGGGTTATGAGAACATTAAAGGGGCGATTCACTACCGTATTGGAGCGGAAGAACGATACCGAGCAAGCACGGAAATGGAAGAACGATCCAGGAAACTAGGGCTCAGATCTGGAAATGGGGAGAAAATATGGAGAAATGAGATTTTGGGGGTTTTCAGGCGGCCTAGAGGTGATGGCCGGCCTAAATGGAGAGGGGGAGGGGCTCTTGAGGAAGGAGGAAGGCTAGGGGAAAAATGGATGATGATTTGAGGAAGAAGGAGGCTCAGAAGAAAATAAAAGAAGAAAGAAAAACGTTTGGGGTTTAAATAGAAAATCGTGTGGCGGCTGGGCAAACCCTAGGTTTACGACAGCAGTTAGTCGGTCAAAGAAGAGTGGTTGACCGACTAGTTCGAGAACTAGTCGGTCGGTCGACCAGCTGTGACCGACTAAAACCAAACAGTAACTCAGGTCGACAAAATGGTCAATTAATTAGTCGGTTAAAGAACAATGGCTGACCGACTAGTTTGCAACCTAGTCGGTCGTTGGTTGTTCTTAGACCGACTAACGATAAACAGTAAATTAGGTGAAATTTATCAAAGGAACTAGTCGGTCTGAGAGCAAGTTCTGACCGACTAGTTTCACATCTAGTCGGTCGGTGTTGTTCTTAGACCGACTAAGAGTAAACAGTAACTCCTGTACAATTGATTCAATGAACTAGTCGGTTCCAGTAGAGTTCCTGACTGACTAGATCTCAATCTAGTCGGTTGGTCCCCCTTCTTGAACCAACTAAGGTGCACGAAAAGTGCCGAATTGAAGCGAGAAGCTTCGAGAAGATTTCTACGGCTTCTAGGATCAACCTATCTCTAAAATATGAGCGATTTGAAGTTCGTCATGAGTGACTTACTCCAAAACTCAACAATCTAAGGAAGAAGCTAGAAAATCACGACGTAATGAACGAAAATGAAAGGTACGGAGACGAAAACCACACATAAGGAGGAAATCCTCCAAAACACATATATAATATAGATAATCCAAATACATGAAAAACCAATAGTTACATCCTCCCCAACTTAAGAAAAATTCCGTCCTCGGAATTTCCCAACACTCACGTGTCCGGGAACAAAAGTGGGTAGCGCTCTCTCATCTCATCCTCATTCTCCCAAGTAGACTCTCCTGGCGAGCCATGTCGCCACATTACCCTCACAAGATTGACAACCTTGTTCCGGAGCGACTTCTGACGCATGTCCAGAATCTGCACTGGCTGCTGGTCATACGTCATATCAGGGCGAACGGTAATCTCCGAGAAATCCACAGCATGAGATGGATCGCTAATGTATCGACGAAGCTGCGACACATGGAAAACATTGTGAACTCCTTCCAAAGATGGTGGCAAGGCTAAGTGGTAAGCTACCTCGCCAACTCTCTCCAGAATGTCAAATGGTCAAATGTATCACGGGCTCAACTTCCCTCGCTTCCCAAAGCGAATCACACCACGATTCGGAGAAATCTTCAGAAACACATGGTCGCCCGGCTGAAACTTCAAAGGACGTCGTTTAGCATCCGACCAATGCTTAAAACGGTCCTGAGCAATCCTCAACCTCTCCCGAATGTTCCTGACAACATCCACGGCCTCCATAATTATCTCAGGTCCCAACAGCTCCCGATCACCAATGTCATCCCAACTCAATGGCGATCGACATTTCCTCCCATAAAGCGCGGCGAAAGGCGCCATGCCAACACTCGCCTGGAAGCTGTTGTTGAAGGAAAACTCCACCAGATGTAGATGGTCCTTCCACGAACCCTTGAAATCCAACATGCACGCCCTCAGCATGTCCTCGAAGATCTGAATCGTCCTCTTAGACTTGCTATCCGTCTGCGGATGGTACGCCGTGCTGAAACTCAGACGCGTACCCAAACTCTTCTCCAAACTCTGCCAGAACTGAGATGTGAACCTCGTGTCTCTGTCCGACACGATGCTCACAGGGACTCCATAAAGTCGTATGATCTCCTGCACGATTCACGTTACATCACTATCTAAACTAGGAAAAGGAAATAGAAACAGAGAGTAAAAGAATTTACCTCCATGTATCTCCTTGCTAGCGCCTCGGTGGACTGTCCTACTTGGAATGGAATAAAGTGCGTAGATTTGGTCAATCGATCTATGATCACCCAAATCGTGTCATTTTGCTTCGGACTTCGAGGTAGTCCAGTCACGAAATCCATAGTGATGTGTTGCCACTTCCACTCCGGAATCGGAAGCGGCTGTAGCAACCCTGCCGTACGCTGATGCTCCGCCTTTACCTGCTGGCAAACCAGACACTTGGCTACAATCCGAGCCATACTCCTCTTCATACCATGCCACCAATAGTTCAGACGAAGATCCTTGTACATCTTGGTCCCACCAGGATGCACAGAATACGGCGAACTGTGTGCCTCCACCAATAATTCCTCTCTGATATCCCCAGCCGGCACACATAACCTGGCTCCATATCTCAGCGAGCCATCCTCATGAATCAAAAAGTCAATCCGCAGACCGGCTTCTACCTGCTCCCGAATCTTCACCAGCTTCGGATCTCCAGCCTGGCCAGCCTTCATCTGATCCACAATCGACGACTGAATCTGCATACTCATCAACGAAGAAGCCTCCCCAGGAAGAACAATCTCCACACCAGACTCGCAAAAATCCTGCTGCAATCTCCACTGCGAGGTCAAAATCATCACCGCTGGAAGCCTACTCAGTGCATCAGGAACCACATTCACCTTGCCAGGGTGAAACTGCAAATCAATCTCATAATCCGCCATGAGCTCCAACTATCGACGCTGTCGCATGTTGAGCTCCTTCTGAGTAAAAATATACTTCAATCTTTTGTGATCGGTGAAGATCTTCACTTTCTCACTCAGCAGGAAGTGCCTCCAAATCTTGAGCGCAAACACGACAGCAGCCAACTCCAAATCGTGGGTCGGGTAATTCTTCTTATGAGTCTTGAGATGACGCGAAGCATATGCCACAACATGCCCGTGCTGATGCAACACACAACCGAGACCCTTGCCAGAAGCATCACAAAAGATCTCAAATCCTCCACTGTGATCAGGCACAACAAGAATAGGGGCAGTCGTCAATCTCTCCCTCAGAACACCAAAGGCATTCTCACAATCACCCGACCAAACAAAAGGTACATCCTTCCGAGTCAATCTGGTCATCGGCTCATCAATACGGGAAAAGTCCTTAATGAAGCGCCGATAGTAACCGGCAAGCCCAAGGAAACTCCGGATCTCAGATGCTGACTGCGGAACAGGCCACTCTCTAATGGCCCTGATCTTCTCGGGATCCACTGAAATTCCATCGCCTGACACCACATGCCCCAGAAAAGCAACTCTGTCCAGCCAAAACTCGCACTTCGAAAACTTAGCATACAAACGATGCTTCCTCAAAATCTCCAACACCGTCCTCAAGTGCGATGCATGCTCCTCCTCCGACTTAGAATAGATCAAAATGTCGTCAATAAAGATAACGACAAACTTATCTAAAAAGTCATAGAAAATCAGATTCATCAAATTCATGAAAACTGCGGGTGCATTGGTTACACCGAAAGGTATAACCACAAACTTGTAGTGTCCATACTTCATCCTGAATGCTGTCTTCGGAACATCTTCCTTCTTCACCTTCAGCTGATGATAACCACTCCTCGGATCCAACTTCGAAAACACACTCGAACCTCCAAGCTGATCAAAAATATCATCGATGCGAGGCAACGGGTATTTATTCTTGATGGTCACCGCATTCAGCTCCTGATAGTCCACGCACATGCGACGCGAACCATCCTTCTTCTTCACCAGCAGCACCGGTGCTCCCCACGGAGACACGCTAGGATTGATATAACCCTTCTGTAAAAGCTCATCCAGCTGCTTCCGCAACTCCTCCAACTCAGCGGGTGCCATATGATAAGGCGCCTTCGAAATCGGCTGCGCTCCCGGAATAAGATCAATCGAAAATTCGAGAGCTCGATCGGGTGGCAACCCAGACATCTCCTCGGGGAAGACGTCATAGAAGTCCCGCACAACCACTGGCCTCTCATGCTCCATCTGCATAGCCACAAACTCCACCGGCCTGGCCCGAAACCTGACCGGACCGAACGAACTGCTACCCCGGCTGAACTCAAATACTGGATGTCCGGGAATCTCGAACACCACCTTCTTCCTCCGACAGTCGATCGTAGCATAGAAGCTCGCAAGCCAATCCATCCCAAGGACCGCATCATAGTTGATGATGTCGTGGACAATGAAATCAATGTAAAGCTCATGTCCACAGACCACCAACGAGCAAGAATTGCAACCACGATGCACCAAGACCACGCCATTCCCTGTAACGATATTCCAACTCTTGGAAAGAGGGGACGTCGACAAGGAATGCTTCTCCACGAAGCTTCGAGAAATAATGCACATCGATGCACCAGAGTCAAAGAGGACTCGTGCAGGAAATGTGCACACCAAAACCACACCTACAAACAGTCTAACAATCAAGCCTTAGCCTAGCAAACAATCATGTGCAAGCAACCAAACATAATCTAACAATCAAACTAGCTAGGAAAGCAACGGCTAGATTGAGGACTACCTGCGATAACCTCATCCACAGCCTCGCTCTCCATCTCGGTCATCAGAAAAGCCTGCCTCCTCGGTGGAAAAGCCTGCTGAAAAGCATGCCTCTGTGGAACAAGAGCTGCTCCACGTCCAGCAGGAACAGGCGCTCTCTGCTGTAGCGGCTGTGCTGCAACAGGTGCCCTTCGTAACTGATTCGCATACCGACAATCCTTCGCGACATGAGAAGCATCTCCACAAACCAAACACTGGCCCAGAAACTTCCTACACTGATCCTTGATGTGGCCAGGCTTGCCGCAGAAACGGCAAGTCTTCAGATTAGGTCCTCCTGGCCTCTTGAACTGCACCGGATGATTAGGCTTGAAACCAGGCCTAACCACCGCCCTGGCCTGCTCCATAGGCCTCTTCCCAGCACCAGAAACATGTCCTCTCCTCTGGCTCAGGTTCAGCTCCTGCCTCCTCGCACTACCAGAACCTTCTGATAAGAGTCCAGATCAGAGGAAGACACAAAACTCTGAAGCTCCAAAGCAAGTCCCTGCAGGAACCTCTGAGCCCTCTCATCAGCATCCTGCACCATCTTTGGTGCGAACCGACTCAGCCTAGTGAACTCTTGGTGGTACTGGTCCACCGTCAAGCTCCTTTGCTTCAGATCAATAAAGCGCTGCAGCATCTCCTTCCTAGCAGCCTTTGGAAAGAACTCCTCATCAAACCTAGACTTAAAGGTAGCCCAAGCTATCGGCTCCACCAGCATCTTCTCTTCCGCATCCCACCAGTTCCGAGCATTATCCTTGAGTTGCCTCTTCGCCAGATCAACCCATCCAGCCGGGCTGATCTTCGCCATCTTCAAATTATCCTCAATGTTCCGAATCCATTCATCGGCAGCTAGAGGACACTCAGTCCCATCAAAATAAGCGGGACCCAGCTCCCGAAAATGCTTCGCTCCCGGCTCGGAGCGAGGGGCATCCTGGATTGCCCGAGCACCCCGAACAACTGGAGCATTCTGGACTTGCAGGAGCACGCCCTACTGCACCTGCATCATCTGAAGCATCATCCGCATCATCTCCCCATTGGTGGGCTCCCGCTCAGGTTCCTCGTCATGAGGGGGCGCATTACCACCACCACGAGTAAATCGCCTTCCTGCCATCTAATGACGCAGAAAACGAAACAAATTATACTCATAGCTTATGACTCGGATGTCGAACTTAGTTTATTGGGCATTCTAATATTATTATCGTTGTTCCGATAATCGTAGTTACAGAAGAGAGGACCTGCATGGGCCACCAACAAAACCTGTCACGCCCCGCTTCCCTAAAATGGAGGCGAGACGTGAGAAGGTCCGCACAGACGTGGAGCTGTGAAGCTACACGCCTGATAAGCGTCAATCTGGCATATGCAGGTCCCTGTAACCATGACAGAAAAAGATAATAACGCAAGGAGATACGGAAATAAAATACCAAATCTCTTCAATATTCAAACATTAGAATTAAGTTCAACATCCGAAAAATCCACCAGGCTAAAGGAAAGAGTCTAAAGGCCCAGAACAAGGCCAACAAAGACAAACATAAACAGAGTATTGGTGCTACGCACCGACGACAGAAACAGTCTAAAACGAAGAACACAAACATCCTCTACGACTGATCGCCCGTGTCCTCAAACTCCTCGATGAACGTGGGTTCTGACTAAGCGTCAGCGAACACCACGTCCTCAGCAGCACCCTCAGGCTCAGGATCTAACATGTGTCACCCAAAAGAGTAAAGGGGCACGTGTCAGCAAGTCTAAAAGACTTGGGTAAGGAAACTGAAAGAAAGGTAAACTAACAACCTAGCAGTTATAGTATGCATGACATGGTAATTATGGTATAAGATCACAAGTAAGGCATGTTGTAAGAGAACAATCATCATGGCATGACAGGAGTAGACAAGCTACTAACAATCTCAATCTTTTCACTAGTCACGTTTCAAGTTATTTGTAGATGTTTACGCCTTACAGCTGAACCGTTGGACATTCACACTGATTGGCCGCTTAACACTACCCCAGAACCCAAAGTTTACGCCTTACAAATGAAGTTGCTGATCGGACAGACTCCCAGCTGATTGGCCGATAACCCTTACCCCTCCCACACGTAAACAAGCCAGGGTCCCTGTACACGACGCTTAGTAAATGAGCCAGGGTTGCCCCGCACAAGAGATTGTTTTTTGGTTCATAATTTGGCGTAGGGTTGTGCCCGCTAAAAGCAGGTGCCTAGCCTCAATCAATTCACTAGGTGTAGCGGAGCTACGCAATCACGGGAACATTTAAAAAATGCAATGACATGACAAGTAATTCGCGTACCGTTAATTGAAATGAAACATGACATGGTAGTTATGCAACATGATAAATGACGGATCTAGCTTCGTTGTCAAGCTAGACCCTGAAATTGCGCCTAGGCAAGTATCATTTCATCGCCTAGTCTCTTTTACGCCTATAACAAGCAAATGGCCTAAGACATGGCCCAAAACCCTAAGTGGCAAGTTTCACTTGCCTAGCACCAAGGATGACGATCAACGAGGCACGTCACAAAATGTTAGCTACGGGGATGAGATCGCTGCCATGGCAAATCAATATTAGAACAACATCCAACCTAGTTTTATTAGGGTTTAACAAAAATCACAAAACGGGTTATGAGAACATTAAAGGGGCTATTCACTACCGTATTGGAGCGGAAGAACGATACCGAGCAAGCACGGCAACGGAAGAACGATCCAGGAAACTAGGGCTCAGATCTGGAAATGGGGAGAAAATATGGATAAATGAGATTATGGGGGTTTTCAGGCGGCCTAGAGGTGATGGTCGGCCTAAATGGAGAGGGGGAGGGGCTCTTGAGGAAGGAGGAAGGCTAGGGGAAAAATGGATGATGATTTGAGGAAGAAGGAGGCTCAGAAGAAAATGAAAGAAGAAAGAAAAACGTTTGGGGTTTAAATAAAAAATCGTGTGGCGGCTGGGAAAACCCTAGGTTTACGACATCAGTTAGTCGGTCAAAGAAGAGTGGTTGACCGACTAGTTCGAGAACTAGTCGGTCGGTCGATCAACTGTGACCGACTAAAACCAAAGAGTAACTCAGGTCGACAAAATGGTCAATGAATTAGTCGGTGAAAGAACAATGGCTGACCGACTAGTTTGCAACCTAGTCTGTCGTTGGTTGTTCTTAGACCGACTAACGATAAACAGTAACTTAGGTGAAATTTATCAAAGGAACTAGTCGGTCTGAGAGCAATTTCTGACCGACTAGTTTCACATCTAGTCGGTCGGTGGTTGTTCTTAGACCGACTAAGAGTAAACAGTAACTCATGTACAATTGATTCAATGAACTAGTCGGTTCCAGTAGAGTTCCTGACCGACTAGATCTCAATCTAGTCGGTTGGTCCCCCTTCTTGAACCAACTAAGGTGCACGAAAAGTGTCGAATTGAAGCGAGAAGCTTCGGGAAGATTTCTACGGCTTCTAAGATCAACCTATCTCTAAAATATGAGCGATTTGAAGTTCGTCATGAGTGACTTACTCCAAAACTCAATGATCTAAGGAAGAAGCTAGAAAATCACGACGTAACGAACAAAAATGAAAGGTACGGAGACGAAAACCACACATAAGGAGGAAATCCTCCAAAACACATATATAATATAGATAATCCAAATGCATGAAAAACCAGTCGTTACACCGTCCAACATCGAAGGTTGACGTCAAGCTCTCCAACCTCAAATGATCGATGCAATGACCGCCTGAGGGTCGGTCGAAGGTCGTAAGAGACCAGCTCATCATCTAACTGGCCGCCACCGAGGAGGCCGTAAGTTTGTCACTCGTCAAAGAGGATATTGGGGTACAACGGCCCATCCACAACGTTAGTCAGGTCCTCCGATGAACAGAGGTCAACTACTCGAGGATCGAAAAGATATCTTTCGTGCTGGTCCAATCTGCCAGGAGACTGCGACCGTACATCCAAGCACACACCATCTTGGTCCTTATCGACACTCCTTTAGAGCAGATGCTGAAGAGGCTCGATCGTTCAGGGAGAATGATGAGATGAGGGGTCGAACTAAGCGAGTTCGACATCTAGTATAAGTGAGGACCGCCATCAAAGGGAAGGCTCTCGCTGACTTTATCGTCGAACTCACCTACAACAACTGCCCTCGGGAAGTGGTATATGCAACTAGTGCACTGCCTGAGGCTACCCCCTCATCCTCAACAAGCAGAATTGAGGACATGGGAACCTGGATTGTATAAGTCGACGATTCGTCCACACAAGCTGGAAACGGGGCCAGAATAATCGTCCAAACCTCCTTAGGCGATATATTCGAATACGCCATCTGATTCGATTTCCAAACCACTAATAATGGTGTAGAATATGAAGAAGCCATCAACGGGCTCTGAATGGCTCGAGCCTTAGGGGCGAGAGTGGTCCAATTACTCAGTGACTCTAGTCTCGTTGTCCACCAACTGAATTGACCTTCGAAGCCCGCGACGACCCGATGCAGAGTTACATGCAAATCGCTAAGGCGAAGCTCGCCAAATTCACACGCGTATAGATTCACCACGTGTCGAGTTCGAAGAATCATCGAGCTATCGCCTTGTCGAAGCTTGCATCCTCCTATCCTGTGGGACTTGGTCAGTCCGTGTATGTACAATGTCTGCCCCATCCTGGTGAACTGGCACAAGAATTGCTGAACCTCGATTAAGAGGTCATGTGGATGGATCCAATAATCCGTTACCTAAGCACCGGGTAAAAACCGACCGACCCAGCGGAGGCACGGAAGCTAGAGCGGAAGGCTTACCAATTTATCCTGATAGATGGTTCATGGTATAAAAGACGATGGACCAGGTATGACATCTTCCCCTATCTTAAATGCTTAGCCCCGTAGAAAGCACACTACTTGATCCAGAAGATCCATGAAGGCGACTACAGAAACCATTACAGAGGGAAATCCATAGCCTTGAACGCCGTGCGACAAGGGTATTTTTGGCAAACAATGTTCAAAGATGCCGTCGAATACATTAAACGGTGCTCGAACTGCCAAAAGTTCTCAAAGATCTGCTCGGCCCCACCAACTGATCTGATCCCCATCGTCAGTCCAGTTTCTTTCGCCAAATGGGGACTAGACCTTCTTGGACCATTCAAGCCAACGAGTGGGCAACGAAGATACTTGATAGTGGCGATCGACTATTTCACTAAGTGGATCGAAGCAGAGCCTCTATCCCAAATCACCTGGAATGAAGCTCAAAGCTTCGTCTGGAAGTCCATCGTCTGTCGATTTGGCATCCCACAGTCCATAGTAATGGACAACGTGACACAATTCAACAACACCGGCTTCAGAGACTTTTACGTAGAGCTGAAGATCAATTTGCACTTCGCCTCCGTCACCCATCCCGAGTCGACGGCTTGGCAGAGTCAGCCAACAAAAGCATCCTCAGGCCCCAGTGGAAGAGAATAACCGGGCTAGAAGGAACTTGGCCGGACGAGATCCCCGGTATACTATGGTCGTACAGAACGACCTACAAATCCTATACGGGCAACACACTGTTCATGCTGACTTACGGGTGCAAAGCCGTCATCCTAGTGGAGGTCAATGAGCGACCACTTTGTCTCCAATACAATGAACAAAGAAAGAAACTCAGAGGGCCTCGAGCTCAAAGTACAACTGGCGGACGAGGTCCGTAAACGAGCTTTAGAAACTCTCATCGAACAAAAGGGCCGCATGGCCCGCACTTCAACTCTAAGGTCCACGAGCGCAGCTTCTGTGTGGGGAACTTGGCGCTGCGTAAGGCCGCTTTTAGTCCCGAGATTCTCAAACAGGGGAAGCTCGCGTGAAGTGGGAAGGACCCTACAAAGTGATCGATGTACACGGTCCTGCCACCTACCGACTCGATACTTTGGATGATAGGAAACTTTCTCATCCCTGGAATGTTGAGCATCTACGGAAGTATTATCAATTATTGTACAAACGGGGTAAAATGATCATTCATTTTTTGCTACCATATGCATGGTCATTATGAATGCAAAGTATATCGTTCTTTGACATCAGTCGAAATACCCTCGTCGACCGTATGTCGAAGAGGACCCTCGCCCCTCACCACCGAACGACCCTCGGCGGCCGTAAGTCGAAAGGGCCTTGCCCCTCGCCACTGAATGACCCACATAGGCTGTAAGTCGAAGGGGCCTCTGTAGGAGAATATATGCCCATAAGGCATTTATCCATAAGTATACATCTTGTTCATACCGTATATGGTACCTATTATTCTAAGTATAAAACATTCGTATTAATATACTTAGATAATATCCATAGACTTATAGTTAGGTCCTTACGTATCTAGATGAGATCTCGATTATGAGTAAGTAAGTGACCGAATAGAAACGTAAGTCTTAAACGGTTCATGGTCAAAGATATGTCGAGAACTGGATATCGACACATCGGATAGACCATTGTGTCTTAGTCTTACCTTAGGGTAATGATGATCTCATAGTCATTCGACTTGGTGAAGTCGGAGACGAGACACATGTGCTCATTGGAGAATGAGTTCACTGAACGACCACATAAGAGTTATTAAATGGTTAACTTTAACTGAACTGTCTTTAATAACTCTAGGGTGATGATAGGTTTGCTGGTCCTTAAGACCTGAAGTCATTTGTACAAACCTATGAGTGAACGGTGTAGCTTAGACCTGTGATCTAGCTTCGAGGCTAGGCCTGCTGAAAGATCTTAGGTTGAGCTGCATCCGAAGCTCTCGAGGTGAGTAGATGACTAATATGGGATTCGTCACTTTCGTTAAAGGGAAGTTAGTGTTACAGGCTCAGTACGATCTTTATGTTAATCCTCGGCCGGGGTGTGTTGTAAGAAGTACAACGTGTATACAATAAACACCGTCATATACTGACCAATGTTGTCTAATAGGGTTGAGAGTAAACCATACCCTAGGCCAACAGAAACACAGTCTTGACGAAGGGACTATGGCTAACGGAGTTCGTCACTAACACAGCCAATACAAACCCAATGATACTTTTGTCAAAGGGTCGATCACGTTATGATGATTCTAAAACAGGGACGACAGCTACTGCTCGTAGTGACCGTCGTCTAGGGGTTCTGAGCCCCAACCTGTAGTAAGGTCAGGCTGTAGGGTCTCACACCGAGTAGTGTTCGTGTCTTAGTAATATGAAGGTAGAATAGAGAGATATATCATTTGATGATATTCACAAAGCTTGTTGTGAAAGATAGTCGCAATAGCAATTGGGACAAACATTGCATTTGATGCAAACTATGATTAAATGTGTCGTAAATTGGTTACGACAAATTTAGTAGGAACAAATATATTGGAAAGGGTTACCTGGATGACAAGATTGTCCCGGTCTAAACACCGGTTCAAACCGTGTCCAAATCGGAGCTCAAACGAGCCCGAAAACGTGAAAACAGTCCAAGGCGTAGTGGGTTAGACCCACTGGGGCTAATAAGCCCATAGGCAAAAGCAAACGGGCGCGCGCCCGCTGGCTACAGTGAGCCAGCGCCCGCTGCCCAGTGGGCGTGCGGCGCGCCTATTCCCCTTGGGCGGGCGCGACCGCTAAGCTTAGCGGGCGCGCCCGCAACTTAAGTCAATTTAGGGTTTTATGAAACCCCAAATGACGGCTACGATTTTTGATATTTTGCTCAACTTTGAGCAATTGTTTGAGGGGTCAAACGAAGTCGAAATTCGTCACCGTCGATTCCTACGCGTTCACCATTCAAAGCCCTTCGGATTGATAGCTTGTTTGGTGTCTAAAGTTTAATGTGCAAAGAGAATTAATTAGTTAAAGTTTGCTTTTATGAAAAGCTCACTTTAACTTGAAATTAAGCCAAATTGGCTTAATTGATTTTTCTCCCATTTGCGAAATGTCCCACATTGCTCGCAACGAGAGAGTGAGTGCCGACTCCCTATATAAATAGGGGTGCACTCTCTTCGTTGAAAAAGACACCAAGCCATCGATCGAGTAGCTCCAGACTTTTAGAGCAAGCTTGATCGGCGACTAAATTCTCTCTCTCTCTTCCTGTTCTCCGGAGTACTCCTAGCAAGACAACGAAGGGTGTTTGGATTTTGATCCGGACGTCTAAGATGCGGGTTCTTCTCAAGTAAAACTTTCTACCGTGTGTGATCGGCTTGGAGGCGAAAGTCGGTTCGGGTGGATCAGTGCGAGGGTGCGAGGTGGCTCAGGCGGATTGAGTCAAAGCGGCTCGGCTACGAGGAGCTTCTGAAGACGGTGCGGTACATCTTGCCTGCTCCAGGGCCAAGATTCCGGGTATGTGGTTAAGTAATTTTAGTGTAGATTTAATTAGTCGCTTTAGAGTAGATCCCTCTTGTGGTGGTCAGATCCACCCCAAGTTGGCATAGATCGGGCTAGGTTCTGGCTCCACAGAGCCTAGCTAAATAGTTTAGCTAGTTTAGAAAATTTTGATTTTCGGTTTCCGCTGCGCTTTTGTGTCTCTGTGGTCCGTCCGACTTAGGACGGACACAGATCCGAGCTCTGGGGGTCCGCCAAAACCCCAACAGTGATATCAGAGCCACGGTTATGCTATAGATCTATTATAGCGACTTTTTAAATCTTTTAAATTACTTAATTTTAAACATATAAAACTATTTTAGCTTTTATGTTAAATTAGTTCAATGTTGTTTTTGTGTTTTAAAAATTGTTTTTTACAACACGGAAATTCTTTTTGGGATGATTTAATTTTATGCGATAATTTTTTAAATGAATCTCGAATATTCAAATGCTTTATAAATTTTTATATATGAGGTATAAATTTCAAGCATTTAATTGTTTATGTAGTTTTAAGAAATATTTTATTCTTGAAATTTAATTTTTCTTAAGTTACATAAAGATTAGAAATTTTAAAACTTTATTTGAAAGCTTTTAAATCGATTTCTAATGATTTTAAAAGTGTTTTAAAATTGTTTTAAAGGATATGTAAATTATAGAAATGCTTTATTTTCATGAGATGAAAGATAAATTAGTTTCTTTACATATAAGTTTCTAAAATTATTTATGCGATATTTTAATTTTAGAAATGATTGATTAAAATTTTAAAGTCTAGGTTTTAAAATTATTTGATAATTTTATACCTAGTTTTATGTGATAAAATGATTTGAAGCTTTAAAATTTTATCTTCGAATTTAATTGTTAAATTTTAGATTTGCGTGTTTTTATTATGTAGATAAATTTAAAACTTGCAAATACTTGTTAGATGTCACTAAGATGAAACTTTCATTTATGCGGATAAATTAGTTGTTTCATTTTTTAATGGACATGTTGAATAAACGTATTCATAAACCTTATTAGGTTAGCCATTAAATGTTTAAAATTTTATGAGATGAAATTTTAAATTAATTTATGACATGTTATGTTTGATAAAACAAAACAAAACCTAATACCATATTAGGGTAGTCCCTTTGTTTGTTAATCATTTCATTAAAACGTTTAATTAATGATTTTCATAAAAGACAAATGTTGAATGGTTTTATAAAATCCTAATTAGATTAAGGTGGCACGTTGAACGAATAGACCTTATAGTTGATAAGGACTTAATAAAAATTGTTCAACCAATCCATAAAATTTCGAATTTTAGGATCCACTAGTTGATAAGGATTAACTAGTTTTCTTTACTAAAAGCCATTTAGTTGTTTGGACAAACATAGAATTGATGAAAACTCCTTCAATGGATCATGATGTCGGTCAATGTGCTTGGCTAAGTTTGCTGGACCAACCTAGCTAGACTGGGTAACAAGTGGTCCTGGCTTAGTCAATTCCCTGGCCGCGTCCGCTGGACCTCAAGGAGTCGATTCATGACTATGAAAGTCCATCGACTATACCTAAGTCAATACGATAATAATCTTGTTCAAGATAAATCGTAGTCCTCCTTGTTTTAGGAGTTGGCAACTGTAAGAAACATGTTACGGTTGTTGAGCTACACTCAAGCCATGATATGTCAATCTTATAGAAACCGATTTCTTGATTGACATCTTGACCTGACTGAAACCGTTGTCTCATCCTTCGAGCATCGGCGTAAGTCTAACCAAGAATGTAGTCTAAGTCCTGACCCAAACCAACGTGTCGTGCATACACCGAGCGGCGGGGCAAGTCAGGCTAGACACGAAAACAAGGGTCCGACTAGGCTAGCCATTGTGATCCGGTTGAGCACACTCATGATCACAAATGACTAGGGGTAAAAATCGATAGGGAATCATAGTTAATATGATTGATGACGAGTTCATCTACCGACTGCAGAGTCAGACAACTTGTTGAGATACACTCAAGGTTGTCAGACTCAGAGTAGTCGGATCCCTCTCTCACAAATGTTATTTTATAATAAATTGTTTATTATGGCTTTAATAAATTTAGTGGGAGAATATAGTTTTATAAAAACCATTAAAACTATACTACGGACTAATACTGACTAAAGTATCTATAAAATTGCAGAATGGATTCGGGTCTTAGATATATGGTTGAGAAGAACGTGCTGGATGGAACAAACTACAAAGACTGGCTTAGGAACATTAAGTTGGTCCTTTCCCTAGCCAGGATAGGATACGTACTATTCGAGGACGCTCCATATAAGCCCGATGAAGATTCGACCTTCGAGGAAAAGGAAGCCTACAAATTGTACCAGAGGGATGCAGAGAAGGCCAGGTGCCTTACTCTGGCTTCGATGAGTAACGAGTTACAGAGCATGAACATATGGATGTTCAAAGTATGCTTCTCAATGCACAAGAGTTATACGATAAGCGATCTCGAGCTGCTAAGTTTGAAGCCACCAGCAACCTCTGGGGCACCAAGATGGGGGCATGGCCCGTACAGGATCATGTTATCAAGATGATCGGGTACGTAGAGGATGCCGCCCAGTTAGGATTTGTCCTGGACAATGAGATGTCCATAGACATTATCCTAAAGTCTTTGACTCCTGAGTTTAAGCCTTTCATCACTGGTTTTATAATGAACAGTCTTGAAACGGATCTTCCTGGTCTCCTCAATATGCTTAGGAAATTTGAGGAGATTGAGAAGAAGCCGACTGCACTGGTTGTTGGCTCTGCTTCTTCCGACCAGCTGAAAGGCAAGGGTAAGAAGAGGCAGGTCCCGCAACCTGCGAAGGCGAAGAAAGGGAAGAAAAGGGGCCCCGTCGAAATCTGAGTGCTTCCATTGCCACAAGATTGGCCACTGGAAGAGGAACTGTAAGATCTATCTTGCAGAGAAGAAGAAGGGGCATACGGATGCCTCCACCTCAGGTACAAATTCAATTCAATAAAACGTAATTATTTCCAATCATATAGTATGAGATACTAAAAGACATCTGTGTAATGTATACAGGTGGCTGATGTGAATCAGAGATTGGGGAAGTGCGAAGGATGGTCGGCAATCTGAGCAATCGTTGCTGCTAGGGCCGTTCAACGACTTCAAGAGACATGATCAAGATGGAGATGATACTATTTTAGTTAAAATAAATTGTATCATTTCTTGAAAGTTGAAAACAATGATTTAGTGTTCAACACTCAAAGTTTATGGGATAAACAAATTACGGTTCATTTTAATGAATCCATTGCTTTATTGAATGTCTCGGAAATTGCGTTTTTGTTGAGTTGAATTTTGATTGGCTTAAAATTTTCTGTGATTGTGGCTTTCTGAGATGGTTGCGAGAATTCTTGAATGATGATGCGAAGCTTTGGAAAATGTTGATTTTTGAGCTGACTTAATGTTATAGTCAATTGGTAGTTAAATATAGGTTCCAGGGGCATATAAATTGTGTGCGATCACAATTATACGCATATTAAGATTTATTCTTAATAAACCGCATTTAGTTATTTAAGAGTTAATATTCAATATTGGTTAAGGGAAAAGTACAGTGTAGGATGTTTTGATTGAGCAAGTCAATGTCAAGATTCCTTAAACCGATCTTGACTTGACTCATTCGTCAAACCGAACCTGACAATAGTACATTCCATCTAAAGCACTTATTTAATGGTTATATCTTCATATATATAATCTAAATATGATTTAGATATAATACTGAAGCTTTTAACCAGGTAATTCTCAAAGTCAGTGGGAGCAAGCTCGTATACTTAGTTCTGGTCTTTCGGACTAAGTAAAAAAGGATTTCCACATTAAACAAAATCATTTATATAGAACATTGAATCAAAATTGTTTTGATTTAATCGAATATATAGAGACTCAGGGTGTCATGTATGTACTTGACATATTGACACAAGTAAAGTGGAATGAGCTGAGACTGATTTATAGATTATAATGTTAGACCCTACATCTAGATTGTATAAGCTAATTGTTAGCTATACAACGATAAGAAAAATTGATTCAGATCATTTTTTTTCAAAGGATCAACCCTGTGTGATCAAGAGATGTATTAATTAATCCATTAAAATTTGTTGTAGATACTCGTTAGTAAACCCACTCTTAGGTTTGTCATATAAATGTCAATGTGACTGATATGCTATAACAGTAGGAGATACCGAGATAAATAGCCTAAGTGCAAGTGGGAGATGTAGGAGAATATATGCCCATAAGGCATTTATCCATAAGTATACGTCTTGTTCATACCGTATATGATACCTATTATTCTAAGTATAAAACATTCGTATTAATATACTTAGATAATATCCATAGACTTATAGTTAGGTCCTTACGTATCTAGATGAGATCTCGATTATGAGTAAGTAAGTGACCGAATAGAAACGTAAGTCTTAAACGGTTCATGGTCATAGATGTGTCGAGAACTGGATATCGACACATCGGAAAGACCATTATGTCTTAGTCTTACCTTAGGGTAATGATGATCTCATAGTCATTCGACTTGGTGAAGTCGGAGACGAGACACAGGTGCTCATTGGAGAATGAGTTCACTGAACGACCACATAAGAGTTATTAAATGGTTAACTTTAACTGAACTGTCTTTAATAACTCTAGGGTGATGATAGGTTAGCTGGTCCTTAAGACCTGAAGTCATTTATACAAACCTATGAGTGAACGGTGTAGCTTAGACCTATGATCTAGCTTCGAGGCTAGGCCTGCTGAAAGATCTTAGGTTGAGCTTCACCCGAAGCTCTCGAGGCGAGTAGATGACTAAGATGGGATTCGTCACTTCTGTTAAAGAGAAGTTAGTGTTACAGGCTCAGTACGGTCTTTATGTTAATCCTCGGCCGGGGTGCGTTGTAAGAAGTACAACTTGTATACAATAAAGACCATCGTATACTGACCAATGTTGTCTAATAGGGTTGACAGTAAACCATACCCTAGGCCAACAGAAACACAGTCTTGACGAAGGGACTATAGCTAACAGAGTTCGTCACTAACACAGCCAATACAAACCCAATGATACTTTTGTCAAAGGGTCGATCACGTTATGATGATTCTGAAACAGGGACGACAGCTACTGCTCGTAGTGACCGTCGTCTAGGGGTTCTGAGCCCCAACCTGTAGTAAGGTCAGGATGTAGGGTCTCACACCGAGTAGTGTTCGTGTCTTAGTAATATGAAGATAGAATAGAGAGAGATATCATTTGATGATATTCACAAATCTTGTTGTGAAAGTTAGTCACAATAGCAATAGGGACAAACGTTGCATTTGATGCAAACTATGATTAAACGTGTCGTAAATTGGTTACGACAAATTTAGTAGGAACAAATATATTGGAAAGGGTTACCTGGATGACGGGATCGTCCCGGTCTAAACATAGGTTCAAACCGTGTCCAAATCGGAGCTCAAACAAGCCCGAAAACGCGAAAACAGTCCAAGGCGTAGTGGGTTAGACCCACTGGGCTAATAAGCCCATCGGCAAAAGCAAACGGTCATAGCGCGTTGGGTGCAGTGGGCGGCCCGCTGCTTGCACGCCCGATGCTGCAGCGGGCACAGCCCGCTGCATGCCCCTTGGGCGGGCGTGCGGACCGCCTATGCCCCTTGGGCGGTCATGCCCGCTAAGCTTAGCGGGCGCGCCCGAAACTTAAGTCAATTTAGGGTTTTATGAAACCCCAAATGGCGGCTACGATTTTTGATATTTTGCTCAACTTTGATCAATTGTTTGAGGGGTCAAACGAAGTCGAAATTCGTCACCGTCGATTCCTACGCGTTCACCATTCAAAGCCTTTCGGATTGATAGCTTGTTTGGTGTCTAAAGTTTAATGTGCAAAGCGAATTAATTAGTTAAATTTTGCTTTTATGAAATGCTCACTTTAACTTGAAATTAAGCCAAATTGGCTTAATTGATTTTTCAGGCCCACCCCCCTTTCTTTAGGGGTGCACAATTCCTTTCAGGCCCAAAAATGCTGATTGCCCCAAATTAATTTCCTGCATGCTGAAGTAATAGTACAGATGACTGAATGAGGGATACGATAGGCTTGCATCCAGAATAACACCATGCCGATCACAGTCTTAACCAGCTCAATTTTTCCCTCAATAGAGAGAAGAGATGAGGACCATCCCATTAATCTTTTCTTACACCTATCAATTAACCTGGAGAACATGGAAGCCTTTGATATTTCGAAGATAATGGGATGCCTAGATAAGTAGTAAGTGAACTGACAAGTTTTACTCACAAGATACTCGCGAGGGTACTAGGACTACGAGTGCCCTTGCTAAAGATGGCCGAACTTTTATCCCAGTTAACTTGCAACCCAGTAAAAAGTCTGAAAGTATCAAGAAGCTTTTGCAGGCCATTCAGAGAATGGGGGTTTCCATGGCAGAAGACAAGAAGATCGTCTGCAAAAAGCAAATGAGAAATAGCTCCAGTTCTTCTTATAGGATGAATAGAAAGGGACGACTCCGCCCTGGCCATCAGCAAAGAGAACGCCTCCATAACAATGGCGAACAGATAGGGGGATAGAGGATCTCTCTGCCTCAACCCTTTATTAGAAGGAAAATATCCTGCGGGTGATCCATCAATCAACACGGAGAAAGTAGGGGTAGTAATACACTCATATGTCCAATTAATGAATCTGACTCCGAATCCAAACTGATGAAGCATGAAGAGAATGAATTCTATATTAACACTATCAAAAGCCTTGCATAGATCCAATTTGATACATGCCCTTGCCCCCATAGGATTACTGAAATCTCTTATTTGTTTATGAGCAATAAGAGTGAAATCTGCTAAAAGTCGATCTTTGAGAAATGCAGCTTGATTTGACGAAATTAGCTCGCTAATAACCAGCTTAATCCTGTTACAAAGTATTTTACTAATTATTTTATAAATAACATTACAGCTGTTAATGGGCATATAATCCCCCAAATTAGAAGCATTGGAATTCTTGGGGATTAAGGTTAGGAAAGTGTGGTTTATCTGGCGCAACATGGATCCTGATTCAAAGAAGGAAAAAACAACAGCACTGACATCATCCCCTATGATCCCCCAATTTTTCTGATAAAAATGTAGGAGGATATGTGCCCATAAGGCAATTTATCCTAAGTGTACGTCTTGTTCATACTGTATATGGTACGTATTATTCTAAGTATGAAATCGGTCGTATTAATATTCTTAGATAATATCCATAGACTTATAGTTAGGTCCGTACGCATCTAGATGCGATATCGATTATGAGTTAGTAAGCGACCGAATAGAAACGCAAGTCTTAAACGGTTCGTGGTCATAGATGTGTCGAGAACTGGATATCGACACATCGGATAGACCACTGTGTCTTAGTCATACCTTAGGGAAATGATGATCTCATAGTCATTCGACTTGGTGATGTCGGAGACGAGACACATGTGCTCATTGGAGAATGAATTCATTGAACGACCAAATTAGAGTTATTAAATGGTTAACTTTAACTAAACTGTCTTTAATAACTCTAGGGTGATGATAGGTTAGCTGGTTCTTATGACCTGAAGTCATTTGAACGAACATGTGAGTGAACCGTGTAGCTTAGACCTATGATCTAGCTTCGAGACTAGGCCTGCTGAAAGATCTTAGGTTGAGTTGCACCCGAAGCTCTCGAGGCGAGTAGATGACTAAGATGGGATTCGTCACTTCTGTTAAAGGGAAGTTAGTGTTACAGGCTCAATACGGTCTTTATGTTAATCCTCGGCCGGGGTACGTTGTAGGAAGTACAACGTGTATACAACAAAGACCGCCGTATACTGACCAATGTTGTCTAATAGGGTTGACAGCAAACCATACCCTAGTCTAACAGGAACACAGTCTTGATGAAGGGACTATAGCTAACGGCATTCATCACTGACACAACCAATGTAGACCCAATGATGCTTTTGTCAAGGGGTCGATCACGTTATGATGATTCTGAAACATGGATGACAGCTACTGCTCGTAGTGACCGTCGTCTAGGGGTTTCGAGCCCCAACCTGTAGTAAGGTCAGGCTGTAGGGTCTCACACCGAGTAGTGTTCGTGTCTTAGTAATAGGAATATAGAATAGAGAGAGATGTCATTTGATGATATTTAATATCCACAAAGCTTGTTGTGAAAGTTAGTCGTAATAGCAATAGGGAAAAATGTTGCATCTGATGCAAACAACAATTAAACGCGTCGTAAATTGTTTAAGACAAATTTAGTAGGAAAAAATATATTGGAAATGGTTACCTGGCTGACGGGATCGTCCCGGTCTAAACACAGGTTCAAACCGCGTCCAAATCGGAGCTCAAACGAGACCAAAAACGTGAAAACAGTCCAAGGCGAAGTGGGTTAGACCCACTGGGCTAACAAGCCCATAGACAAAGGAAAACAGGCGCAGCCCGCTGGCTGCAGCTGTTGGATATGGAAGACGTTAGTACACCCTTGTAGGGGATTTACGAGGGAATACGGACCTCGAACGTCGCGTACACGAAGTCGTGTGCAAAGGGAATATGTTCCCTTGCGGAGAGGATCTCTAGAATGATGGGAAAGTCGCATTATATGTGCATAAGTGCCTGCGACATATGGCTAATAAAGGGGTAATATCTTAAGCTTATGTTGTACCATGCATATGGTACAACTTAAGCTTATAATATGCCATGTACGATGGTACACCTTAGTTAAATTGTTCCAAAGGAACAATTGCTCCTAAAATAACTACCTTGGGGGCTATAAATAAGACCCAAGGGTTAGCCATTTGACTTACACTTTTGCATGGCATTCTTGCATGCATTTCATTCTAGCGAAGCTCTGCCGAAATCCTTCTTCTCTCTTTATCCAAGTTCTTAATCTAAAAGTAGAGATTTAGATTGTGGATTTAGTAGCCTTACTCCGTTCGTGAGAAGACTCGATCCGTCGTGGCGAATCCGAAGGCGAAGTTCGTAGACTACCGTGCCGCATACGCAAGCGTAAGTCTCAACTTCATTTATCGATCCTAACTCTGTTTTGGTAGGATCCTACATTGGTATCAGAGCCATACGGATTCGCTCCGGTCAGACCGTCGCCCCGTCAAAACTATGAACGAGTCATTGTCTTTTTCACGAATGGGTATCCTACCATTACAGATATGGTAGGAACGCTTCGTGACGGAGAGAACGCAGCGGTTGTTCTTTTCACGTTAGGGTATCCTATCATTATGGATATGGTAGGAACTCTCCGTGACGGGAAGAACCGACCGTTCATATCGTCAAGCTCGCTCTCTTCATGGATGCTGAGTCTCCATTCATAGGGAATGTGAACTCTCTTCATGTGGAGCGCGTAGTTTACGAATTTTTGAAGTGGGTTCATTTTTTGGCACACGGCCATTGGAGGACAACTACTTCCTCGACGAATGGGTGCTTCACCGGAGAAGAAGGTGGTGGTTATTCCCATCAGGGAAGATGAATTTTAGTGCATGTGCACCATGGCCAAATGGGCTATGAAGGCCATGCACCCCCCCATGCGGAGGGAGTTGGCTACGGCCAATAACCACCACGGCAACCCCCTCCGGCGGGGTGTGTGGCCACCCCACACAAGGGGAGGCCGGCCATGGCCAAAGGGCCATGGCCGGCCATGGCCAAAGGGCCATGGCCGGCCATGGCCAAAATGGCCTTGGCCATGACCGGCCATGGCCAGGCCGGCAGTGGCCGGCCCCGGCCAAGGCCAGGGGCCGGCCTGGCCGGCCCTGGCAGAGGCCAGGGCCGGCGCCCTGGCCTCGGCCAGGGCCTGGCCAGCCTTGACCGGCCTCGGCCAGGGCAGAGGCCCTGGCCGAGGGGCCAGGGCCCCTGGCCGGTCAAGGCAGAGGCCCTGGCCGGCCCTTGGCCAGCCTCGGCCAGGGCAGAGGCCCTGGCCAGGAGAAGTTTCAGACCAATTCGGCAAAAGGCCTTGGTCGAACTTGAACGTGCCGACTAGCCTATACGGGGCCAAACGACAGTCGTCTGCACCAAAATTCTCTCATACGGGGGGAAACGCCTGGATCCATACGGGAGCCGGCGACGTTAGTTTGCAGAAAAATTCCCAAAAGGGGGATCCGACCTTGGCACGGCTACGGCTCTTTCCCGACAAATGGTCAGGAAGTGCCGAATATTTCACTAGTATCATAAGGGTACTAAGTTGAAACATTTTTTTTGAAAAATACGTTTTCATACGTTTTGAAAAATAAGTTTTCAAAAACACTTTTCCGCTGCGAAGTACTGTAAGAGTACTAACATTTGATAAAGTGAGGGAGAAATATTGAAAGTTACTCTAGATGGTGATTGGAAACATAGTGACCTTTCCGATTCTAGAGTAACATCTTCAATATTTTTCGAAAGTAACTTATCAAATTATAAATATCATTCCAAGTGGGAGTTGAAATTAGAACTATCCAAATGGGATATTCTACTATCACTTCAAATGGGAATTGTATTTTAAGAATTTTTCAATGCAATTTTTTGATCAAACCATTGGTTTTATGTCTTTTGCAGCATTTTAAAAGTAAAATGTCTTCCGCTTCAAAGAATATCGTCGCTGAGTTAAACAAAGGTGAAAAACTCAACGGCGATAATTACAAACTTTGGTCCATCAAGATACAATACGTTCTAGAGGAGCAAGAAGTGCTCGAAACTCTAAAGAACGTTATGATTGAACCCGAGTTGGGCACTACAGCCCAACACCGACGAGACAAGGAAGCTTTTGATGCTTGGTCTCGGAAAAACAAGATAGCGCGCATTACGTTATTAAGCAGTATGGCTGATGACATAATGCGCATCTTCCGAGAACATGACCTAGCCATGGACATATGGTCCAAGCTAGAGGAGAAGTTCGGTGGCACATCGGTGTCCAAACTTCGCGCCTTAACTATAAGGTTCGATACATATAAGAAACGTCTAGATCATTCCATGGGGAAACATCTGCGACATATGGCGAACCTTATCTCGGAGTTAAAGGACGCAGGTCATGTGCTCACTGATGAGCAACAAATCCAAGCAGTTATATGTTCCCTACCAAATGGGTGGGATCAAATGAAGATGCATCTCACTCACAATGAGAGCATCAAGACCTTCAGCAATGTTTCCAAGCACCTCGAATTAGAGGAAGAGCGGCTTGCGGCTGCCAAGCCAATTGCAGAAGTGCACATGGTTGCTAGTTCCTCACACGGGGGAAAGAAACGGAAAGATCGTTCGAAGTTCACTAATGAACGTAATAAGCAACCTGAGTCTACCAAGAAACCCAAACATAAGGGTGGGCACAAGAAATGGCACAAGAAGAAAAACTTGAAGAGGATCAAGTGCTTCAAGTGCAACAAGCTCGGTCACTATGCTCGTTCGTGTACGCGTGGAGGCGACGAGGTAACTTGTAAATATACTAGTTACATATGTGTTTCTAGTTCAATATTTCTTGTGGAATCTAATCCATTTTGGATAATTGATTCAGGTGCCACCGACCACATAGCAAGGGACAGACGGTCCTTCGTGGAGTATCACCGGATACCCCAAGGAACGAAGTGGATCTATGTAGGAAATAACACACGTATTGAAGTGAAAGGCGTTGGGACTTGCAAGCTAGTCTTGGACAACGGTCGCACTCTCCTACTTCATGATGTCCTCTTCGCTCCAGATATTCGAAGGAATATTATTTCTGTGGTCGTATTAATGGGTCTTGGATATAACTGGTTTTTTCATGATTGTAATGTGGACTTAAGTTGTAATAATACTCTTATTGGTACTGGGTTTGTATTTAAAGGATTTATTGTAATGAGTACAATGTATGATTCCTCATGTAATGAAAATTTCCTTATTGCAAATTCTAAGACTTATGAGTCTGATGTGATTTGTTGGCACGCAAGGCTTGGTCATATTGGACCAACGCGTATGGATAGACTTGCCAAACGTGGCCTTCTATCCAATGTTTCAAAGGTTGAAATGTCGACCTGCGAACATTGCCTAGTGGGGAAATCTTGTCGCAAGCCGTTTGGAACCGGCACAAGGGCCGAGGTTCCAATACAGCTTATCCATTCGGACATATGTGATTCGATGAATGTCAAGACAAGACGCGGAAAGTCCTATTTCATCACTTTTATTGATGATTTCACCCGATTCGGACATATCTATTTGATATCCCACAAAAGTGAAGCTTTGGCTTGCTTTAAAAACTATATGAGTTTAGTGGAGAATCAATTAGATCGCAAGATTAAGGTCTTGCGAACAGATAGGGGCGGTGAATATCAATCAACAAGTTTTAAGGAACTTTGTGATGAAAAAGGCATAGTACATCAGGTAACTATGCCTTATACTCCTCAACAAAACGGTGTTGCAGAAAGGAGAAATAGGATTTTAATGGAAATGGTCCCTTCAATGATGGCGCAAGCTAACTTGCCAATCACCTTTTGGGGTGATGCATTATTGACGGCCACTTTCATTTTAAACCGCGTACCCTCGAAATCAGTTAGCTCCACTCCTTATGAGTTGTGGAACCAAAGGTCTCCTGACTTAAACATTTTGAAACCTTGGGGTTGTGCATCCTACGCACATATTTCCTCCCATAAGTATGGCAAACTTGGGCCAAGGGGAAGGAAATGTATCTTTATACGATACGTAGAAAACTCCACAGGTTATGTTTTTGTTAGTCAGGAAGAAAATGGTGGGCTAATTGAGTTTGAGTCGAGGGATGTCATTTTCTTGGAAAACGAGTTTCCAAGACAGGGCGAGATAAGTCAGGACTTATCTCTATTTGAGATTTATGATCAAGAAGGATTACCTCATTCGAGTGGGAGAATTCTTGGTGAAAACGAAAATACGTTTCAACCTTCACCAATGGATTATACGAATGACGATTATCCTATTCCATACGGGAATAATGATCCAAGTGGGAGCAATTCTAACGACATTCCAAGTGGGAGTGATATTAGAATTGATCCAATTCTAAATTCGAGTCAACAAGGACTTGAAGAATCTCAAATACGACGTAGTAATCGTACAAGGTTGGCTCCTCTAAGATTTGAGGATGAATTTCCGCAAACCTTTATGACTTTACTACAAGAAGATGACGAGCCTGCTACTTTCAAACAGGCCATATCTTGCACTGCGAAAGACAAATGGATGGAAGCGATGCAAGAGGAGTTAGAATCCATGAAAGTTAACCAAGTCTGGGACTTAGTTGACTTACCCAGAGGACATAGAGCTATTGGGAACAAATGGGTTCTCAAGATCAAGCATAAGGCTGATGGCTCTATTGACAGATATAAAGCTCGCCTTGTCGCGAAAGGTTTTACGCAACAGGAAGGGATAGACTACGAAGATACCTTCTCACCTGTTGGTCGTTTTACCTCAATTCGCCTGATTCTGGCAATGGTAGCTTGCTTAGACCTCGAATTACATCAAATGGATGTAAAGACTGCCTTTCTCAATAGAGAATTGGATGAGGAGATCTATATGGAACAACCAACAGGGTTTGTAAAAGAAGGAAACGAACATAAGGTTTGTAAACTTCATAAGTCCATATATGATCTTAAACAATCCTCGAGGCAATGGTATATACGATTTCATAAAGTTATCAAATGGTTTTATCATGCTTGATGAAGATAACTTAGTATATATCAAGAGGATTAAAAGCAAGTATATTATCATGTCTCTATATGTAGATGACATTTTAATAGCCAGAAATGACAAGGGCTTTGTGATGAGTATCAAGGCTTGGCTTTCATCAGTATTTGAGATGAAACGCATAGTAAAAGCCGCATATATCCTTGGAGTTAAGATTTCAAGGAATCGTTCGAAGAAACTTCTTACTCTTTCACAGGAGACTTATATAAAGAAGGTTCTAGAACGATTTAATATGCAGGACTGC
Source organism: Scilla litardierei (assembly GCA_030789695.1). Lineage (NCBI taxonomy): Eukaryota > Viridiplantae > Streptophyta > Magnoliopsida > Asparagales > Asparagaceae > Scilla > Scilla litardierei. The sequence continues at coordinate 85,923,674 of CM061142.1, read as the reverse complement.
AAGTCCATTGATATTCATATAAGCATATGCGATAATTTATATCTGGAATCGTGTCCAAAGAACCAAAAGGAAAAGGAAATTATGGAAAAAGTTCCATATTCCAGTGCAGTTGATAGTCTTATGTACGTTATGGTGTGTACGAGACCGGACATCTGTTTTGCCGTTGGAAATGGTAAGCTGTTACCAATCCAATACAGGGCAAGTACACTGGAAAGCGGTTAAGAGGATAATGTGTCTTGTAAGATCAAACACATTGATATCCGATACGAATTTGCAAAAGACTATGATAAAACCAAGAAGGTAGACATAAGGTATATATCTACGCATGAGATGATAGAGGATTCGCTTACGAAAGCGATCCCCAGAAATGTGTTTTATAAACACTTATCATCCTAAGGATTGCGTAAAGAGCTGAGTTGTACCAATATATATTCCCATGTCTGAGAAAGATCAAATTTGATAAAAGAATAAGTTCTTTTTCAAACATTGCATATGAATCTCTTGAGAAATGTTTGTGTACATTTTTGAAATCTCAGCTGAATTCTAGTATGACAGACAGATTGAGGTTGGCTCTCTCACATGAGCAACCGCCTTATTCTATCAGACGGATAGAATAGAGATGAGACCTGTTTGAAGTCAAAATCATCAGACGGATGATTTAGAGTCATGACTTAAACAAAATGGTCGCATGAAAGATCTGCATCATATGGATGCTTACAGAAGATCTAAGAGGATTTTTGAAATCCTATCTGTCTAAATGCGGGATGTGAGTCCAAAGGATTATTTGAGTAGAATAAGGGACTCAAAGTCAGACATTGTGGTGTCTGATCATCATCCTTACAACATCATTGAGACATACACTCCCTGGGAAAGGAGCGATGTTGTAATACGTGTTCAAACCACGTATGCATTACGACCACTGAGTTAGTAGCAATAGTGTTTGCTATTATGTGAGACTCAAAGGCCATATGGGCCTTAACTCTTACCCTCAAGGACTCCAATTGGTTCCTTTAGATTTGACGAGATGATCGCTATCTTAGCGTGTTACTAATGGGCTATGATAATTCGGCTCGGCGGGGCACGTTAGAAAAGCGAATCAAGTCAAGATCAGAAGGTTCGCAAGAAGAGGAAGATTGATTTCATATTCACATTTGGACTTTAATGATTCAAAGCTGGCCAGCCAATTGTGATCCAGATGGGATTCAATTGTTGAATATAAAGTATAAGAAATGTGAAGAAATAATTTAGGGTAAAGCATGCGTTGAACTACTCAACTTTGCACCTTCGAGGTCGTTGTGTATCTCTAACAAGTGCACAACAACAGACTCTGCGCGCATGACGGTCGCACGGTCTATTTCTCGGTATGATAGATGAAAGAACTAAGAGAAAGACGTTCTCTTACAATCCCCTCAAGTGTGAGTGGGAGATGTTGGATATGGAAGACGTTAGTACACCCTTGTAGGGGATGTACGAGGGAATACGGACCTCGAACGTCGCGTACACGAAGTCGTGTGCAAAGGGAATATGTTCCCTTGCGGAGAGGATCTCTAGAATGATGGGAAAGTCGCATTATATGTGCATAAGTGCATGCGACATATGGCTAATAAAGGTGTAATATCTTAAGCTTATGTTGTACCATGCATATGGTACAACTTAAGCTTATAATATGCCATGTACGATGGTACGCCTTAGTTAAATTGTTCCAAAGGAACAATTGCTCCTAAAATAACTACCTTGGGGGCTATAAATAAGACCCAAGGGTTAGCCATTTGACTTACACTTTTGCATGGCATTCTTGCATGCATTTCATTCTAGCGAAGCTCTGCCGAAATCCTTCTTCTCTCTTTATCCAAGTTCTTAATCTAAAAGTAGAGATTTAGATTGTGGATTTAGTAGCCTTACTCCGTTCGTGAGAAGACTCGATCCGTCGTGGCGAATCTGAAGGCGAAGTTCGTAGACTACCGTGCCGCATACTCAAGCGTAAGTCTCAACTTCATTTATCGATCCTAACTCTGTTTTGGCAGGATCCTACAGCAGCGGGCTGACGTGCCCCCGGTTTGCGAGCCGCAAATGGCCGGGGGACCCGATGGAGATTTAGATATTTGTAACCGCAAGCGCACGGTGTTGTAGTGTGGCTTGGGGGTCGAACACAGGGAGGCGAGGATGTGCTTGTTGACTGGCGCCCCGCTTGCGTCGCGGCGGCGCGGTGTCGTTTACCGCAAGTTTCACGGTTAGTGTAGGGTGCGGGAATATCGAACTCAGGGAGGCGAGGTTGTGCTTGGGTCAGGTAGGACCTAAATCACCCCGAGGGGCGAGCTAGCCCGAATCGGTGGTTGGTTGTCACGAAAGGGAATAAAAGCGTAAGAATGAAAAGAAAGTAAACCCGGGACTTTGGTTTCCAACCCGACGAGAGACTCTCGCCGATACGGCCTACGGGTATGGATAGCGATCGGGATTAGGGTCTAATGGTGAGACGTTGCCTCTGAAAGTGGTACCGGCGTCCCATGGGCCCGATATTCCGGTCGGTGCCCAGGATGATACACCGGACTTCCCGGATTCGATCAGTGGGCACTCCCGTGTCCATTAACACTGATCGATCCCGGGAGCACTAAGTCCGCAACGATATCTCCCAACGTCTCATCCTGCCGCTCCCGCGTGCTAGGATTTGGCGTCTACGCTAAAGGCGTGAGCTATGGCTAGGGAGTCAACCGCCAAGTTTATTCCCCCTTGGCCCGACGGTCAAAAGCGGTCTTTTTCCCGCCGATGACAATGAAACGCCCCGCGTAACCGTTAGATTCCTACTCCATATCGATTTCCTAACCCTATGGACGCATCAGGAAGAGCCCCCGAAGGGGTTTCCACCAAAATCCCAGATTTGGGAACTACTCACAAAAATTCATGAAAAAGCAATCTAAATGAAATTTAACCGTTGAACTCATAATCGGACAATTGCAATGCGGAAGTAAAGGAGTAATAAAGACAATACTAAAATTTTAGAAAGATCTGAAAACTGACAAAAGAGTAACAATTACAGCCGTCACAAGGAAATAAAACAGTAGAAAAAACAGCCACCCCCGTTTCTGGAACCCTAGGGGTTCTATATATAGGCCGTCGCATCAACCGATCAGTTGACAAGTCAACCGATCGGTTGATCCGTTACAAATAAATATCAGAAAACGGCGAGTTTTCACCCGATCACATGAACCGATCGGGTGAGTTCTTGAGCGACCGGTTGGATCTTGGAGCGGTCGGGTGAATCGGCCGGTTCGACGTCCGTGTCTTCAGCTCATCTTTCTCAGCTACAGATGAACCGATCGGGTGAGAGTCACCCGATCGGTTGGTGCTTTGCTTCGAGAAAACAGAGAATATCCCCCGCTGAACCGGTCTGTGAACCGGTCGGGTGACTTCGTTGTGAGCTGCGGCAGAGACCGGTTGGTGCACGCGTGCATCACCCGATCGGTTGGAGATGACCAACCGACCGGGTGAGGGGCTGAAAGATGAATACTTCGCCGTTTGACCCCCTGGATCACGCGTGACTTCTCCCGTTGCTCCGGGGACTTGGGATATCATCGTAAAAGGTCCCCTACGTGGTCGAACTCCTGCAATCATGGACAAACAAAGAAAAGTGAAAGAAAACGGGAAAATATACGAAAACGAATAAGAGACGGTGGAAAACACGGAGAAACACAAAAGAAAACGTGCGTGAATATATAAAATATAAGCGCACGTCAAAATCCCCCAAGCTGAACTCTTCCTTGTCCTCGAGGAAGACGAGTGAGAGTAGGAGCTCGGAAGAAAGAAATAGAGAGGAAGAAAGAAAAAGAAAACTCTAAGCCCTAGATCGCCCATCAGAGCCAACAAAATCAAAAACCACTCACCTAGCAAGCAAACGCCAAATCACACAACTAAACCTAGGAAAGCGAGTCCAAATAAGTGTCGTGGGTCCACGCAGTGAAGCGCGAGTGAGCGTGGTCGTGTGCTAGCAAATGGTGATGCTTTCTACGATGTGCTACGAGGCTCGATATACACAAATCCAAGATATGACCCAAATATCGAATCGAATTGAATTAAGCGGCGAATATAAGTTCAAGCATGCATGAGAATAGAGAGAATAGAAGCGTATCATGCATCGGAGACTCCACAACTAGGGTTAAGGAAATCACGCCACTATAGCCTAGAAACTAGCTAAAAAATTCCCAAGCCAAGTGTTTTCGATAACGACGGGGGTTGAGATGATGTGGAGAAGAACACTCGGTGCAAATTCTCGCCTTCCCTTTATTCTTGGCAAGTATGAAAATATTCACACGGGAATTTTTTTGGGTTTTGGGTATTTGCATATTTTTTTTTGGCTTTTTGGCTATACAATCTTTTTCTTTTCTTTTCTTTTTGGGTTTTTCTTTTCTTTTCTCCTTTTTTGGATTTTTGGGATATTGGCTATACACATGTGTACTCTCCCAAGTGGGAGAACGGTACACGACGAGGGGATTTGCACCAAGTAAAACAAAAAAGAAGTCGAAATCTAAACACTCGGGCAAAGGAGACTATTCTTGCTAAATAGAGCTTAGACTAAATGGGTTATCCTAGTCCTTAGTTGTGGAATCCCGACACATGCGAATTGAAGTATACGATATAAATAGCATGCATATAGAAGCAGACATTAGAAGCAAATACCGCATATTCAATATCGAAACATGATAATCTAGGGGTCATTCCTGAACCGGTATATAAAGTAAAACCACAAAGCAGAAGCACACAAAATGCTAGTCACGACACACGACTCACAAAAAGCTAAGTGGACCCACGATGCGTGAAATGCAAGAGGACTCGAAATCCTAGGGTTAGTGAGTGTGATTATCGATGCAATGCTAGGTGTGTGTGACTTTGTGGCGATTCATCATAGGATTCATTTCTAGGAGAAAGAGCTAAAGAAAGAAGGAAAAAGAAAAAAGAAAAACACGATGGAAAACGACTCAAATAACGTAGAAAAACAACACAAATGACGCACGAAGTGCGACTCCCCCAAGCTGAAATTGCATTGCCTTCAATGCAATAAGAGTGAGTACGGGAGGGCAATGAAAATGGGGGGAATACGCACAGACACGAAAAGAAATGAAAACGAGGAAAACACATATATAAAACTGAAAAAGAAAGAGAAAACAAGATCAAAATCAAACAATACGAAAATAAAAATAAAATAAAATCACACGACACGACACTCAAAAAGTGAAAAGCAAGCACACACAAAAATGAGAAAAACAAACAAGACACGACAGCACACCAAAGCAGACGTCCCTCAAGCTAGACCAGAAAGTGCTAGGGAAATGATATGATCAATAAAATCCAGATATGTGCAAGGGGGAGTCAAAAACAAAAGGGGTGAATCTAGAAAGCAGGAGGAGCTAAGTCCTCGTCCTCCTCGGAAGAGGGTGTGGATGGGTGGTCGGGGGAGGCTGGGGGTGTGCTGAGAAGTGGGGGAAGAGGCGAAGTAGTAGGGGCAGTGGTGGTGTGAACAATGGGACGAGTGTCGGTGGTGGTGGGTGGTGGTGGTAGGAAGGCGATCAAGGCGGTGGTGAGAGGAATAGAAGTGGAGGAAGTAGGTGCGGTGGTGACGGTAGTGGGAGGTGGTGGGAGGGATCTGGAGCGCACCGGCAATTTCCTCCGGCGCACGTATGGAGTGACGGAGGAGAAGTGAGGTAGCGTGGGTGCGGTGTAAGTGGTCGGGAGGGGTGAAGTGGATGCTGGGATGGGATGTGAAGAGGGAGGGGAGGAATGTGGTGAGGGGGGTGATGGATGTGGAGAAGTGTGGGTGGATGGAGGAGAAGATCGCCTGGGTGGTGAAGGTGGGGGTGGTGAGGTGGTCCGTGGATATGGGTAAGAAGGCGGAGAATGGCCGCCACATTCCTCTCAAGTGCGAGGAAACGTGGGTGAGTAAGAAAGGAGGATGGCGATGGGTCCGAGGAAACAGAGGACATGGCGAGCTCACGAAGGGCAGCGACCTCCCTCTCAAGTCCTAGACGGGCAGATACCTGACGGCGACCAAAAGACGTAGACTGACGCGAGGCAGAGGTGGTGCCGCCAGGTAAGGGCGAAGAGGTGCTGGCGGCAGTGGTCATGCCAGCACAGGAGACAAGGCCAGAAATGGCCGCAAGGAGGTGCTCAGACGTGATCGGTCCCGGAGCAGAAACGGGACGACTCGGGCCAGCCCCTAAATCTCCCACAGACGCAGGGATATCCTGCTCGCCTAAGTGGGCGGCAGGGGACGGTGATCTGCGGGCGTCTGCGGGAAAGAAAGGAAGATTCAACCCAGCTAAGAAATCGGGATCAGGAGGGAAATTCCAATCTCCCACGAGAGCAAGGGTCATGCGAGCGGGGTTGGGCAGAATGGTGTAAGGGGCTGGGGGGTGGCCATAATAAAATATGAAGCGGCCATCCGAGCGGGGTTTGATCATGTGGATGTGCCGCAGGACATCAATATCAAGATGTGAGGGTCCTGCGGCAGCAGGAAGATTACCGGGGATGGTAATATTGAATTGGGCGTGAGAGTAGATGATCGTGATGATGGCCCCCGCAACAAAACTTCCCCTTACTGGCCCGGCTGATCTCGAGTAGCTTGTAAACAAGCCAATCGCCGCCATGGATGGGGACGGTAGGGGCCCTGAAGCTAACTCCATCATCATCCCGGACATAAGGAAAAGTCATGGCCCAAAGGATAAAAAGGTCAGGGATAGTCACAATGCCTGACTCGTCCCTAGGAAAGAATGCAGATGAAATGATTCTGTGGGCCAATCTAAACACGGGATGAACGATGGAGGAGGCCTTGGCCCTTCCTCGGGGTAGTCGCGGATCAGCGTGAGGCGGAACCAGAATTGATCGACATCAAACTCGGGCGTGTACCCGTAGTGTCGGATGGAATCATCCCTGAGATTGGGGAAACCAAATATATCGTTAATCGTGTTCAGGTTCGTGGTGACACTACGGTTACGCACCCGGAATCGAATGATCGACCCGGACTCCCAGACAAGTGTAGAGAGGAATTCGAGTGTGAGGGCCGGGTAGGATATGGCATGTGTATTAAGAAAGGCTAACCACCTTAAGTTAGCGAAAAGAGATTCGACCTCGGTGAAGACACCGAGATCGACAAGTGTACGTGCGTGCGGGAACTTGGTGGATAGATGCCCTCGAGCATCAAGCCTACGGTAAAAATCTTTGTGCTCCTGGTTCCGAAAAATATACCCGTGTGGGCCCAACATTAGGTCCACAGGGGGAATATGAAGGATCCTGTCCAAAACAGAGTTAGGATCGATAACATGAAGTTTAGACTTACGCTTGCGTACGCGGCACGGTAGTCTACGAACTTCGCCTTCGGATTCACCACGACGGATCGAGTCTACTCACGAACGGAGTAAGGCTACTAATCCCACAATCTAAATCTCTATTTTAGATTAAGAACTTGGATGGAGGGAGAGGAAATATTTCTGCAGAGCTTCGCTATGAAGAAGATGCATGCATGAATTTCATGCAAAATGTGTTAGGAAAATGGCTACCCTTGGGTCTTATTTATAGCCCCCAAGGTAGTTATTTTAGGGTAAGTTGTTCCTTTGGAACAACTTAATTAAGGTGTACCATGATACATGGCACATTATAAGCTTAAGTTGTACCATATGCATGGTACAACATAAGCTTAAGATATTCCCCCTTTATTAGCCATATGTCGCATGCACTTATGCATATATAATGCGACTTTCCCGCTCATACAGAGATCCTCTCCACAAGGGAACAGATTCCCTTTGCACATGACTTCGTGTGCGCGACGTTCGAGGTCCGTATTCCCTCGTACATCCCCCACAAGGGTGTACAAACGTCTTCCATATCCAACATCTCCCACTCACACTTGAGGGGATTGTAAGAGAACGTCTTTCCCTTAGTTCTTTCATCTATCATACCGAGAAATAGACCGTGCGACCGTCATGCGCGTAGAGTCTGTTGTTGTGCACTTTTTAGAGATACACAACGACCTCGAAGGTGCAAAGTTGAGTAGTTCAACGCATGCTTTACCCTAGATTATTTCTTCACATTTTCTTGTACTTTATATTCAACAATTGAATCCCATCTGGATTACAATTGGCTGGCCAGCTTTGAATCATTAAAGTCCAAATGCGAATATGAAATCAATCTTCCTCTTCATGCGAACCTTTTGATCTTGACTTGATTCGCTTTTCTAACGTGCCCCGCCGAGCCGAATTACCATAGCCCATTAGTAACACGCTAAGATAGCGATCATCTCGTCAAATCTAAAGGAACCAATTGGAGTCCTTGAGGGTAAGAGTTAAGACCCATATGGCCTTTGAGTCTCACATAATAGCAAACACTATTGCTACTAACTCAGTGGTCGAAATGCATACGTGGTATGAACACGTATTACAACATCACTCCTTTCCCAGGGAGAGTATGTCTTAATGATGTTGTACGGATGAAAGATCAGACACCATAGTGCCTATCTTTTGAGTCCCCTTACTACTCAGGAAATATTCCCGGACTCTCATCCTGCATAAGACAGATAGGATTATAAAATCCAATGAGATCTTTTTATCCTTGTGATACAGATCTCAGATCTTTTGTAAGCATCCATATGATGCAGATCTTTCATTCGACTATCTTGTTAAAGTCATGACTCTAAATCATTCGTCTAATGATTTTGACTTTAAACTAGTCTCATCTCTATCTTATCCATCTGATAAGATAAGGCGGTTGCTCATGTGAGAGAGCCAACCTTAATCTGTCCGACATACACACAATTCAGCTGAGATTTCAAAAATGTACACAAACATTTCTTAAGAAATTCATATGCAATGTTGGAAAAAGAACTTATTCTTTTATTAATTTTGATCATTTCTTAGACATGGGAATATATATTTGGTACAACTCAGCCCATACGCAATCCTTGAGATGATAAGTGTTTATAAAACACATTTCTGGGGATCGCTTTCGTAAGCTGATCCTCTATCGTCTCATGCGTAGATATGTACCTTATGTCTACCTTCTTGGTTTTATCATAGTCTTTTGCAAATCTGCAGTTCCTTTAAGATACTGCATTATTCTCTTAACCGCTTTCCAGTGTTCTTGCCCTGGGTTGGATTGGTAACAGCTTACCATTTCCAACGGCAAAACAGATGTCCGGTCTCGTACACACCATAGTGTACATAAGACTATCAACTGCACTGGAATATGGAACTTTTTCCATAATTTCCTTTTCCTTTTGGTTCTTTGGACACGATTCCAGATATAAGTTATCGCATATGTTTATATGAATATCAATGGACTTGCAGTCCTGCATATTAAATCGTTCTAGGACCTTCTTTATATAAGTCTCCTGTGAAAGAGAAAAAAGTTTCTTCGAACGATTCCTTGAAATCTTAATTCCAAGGATATATGCGGCTTTTCCTATGCCTTTCATCTCAAATACTGATGAAAGCTAAGCCTTGATACTCATTACAAAGCCCTTGTCATTTCTGGCTATTAAAATGTTATCTACATATAGATACATGATAATATACTTGCTTTTAATCCTCTTGATATATACTCAGTTATCTTCATCAAGCATGAAAAAAGTCCATTTGATAAGACAACTTCTTGAAATCGTATATACCATTGCCTCGAGGATTATTTAAGACCATATATGGACTTACGAAGTTTACAAACTTTATGTTTGTTTCCTTCTTTTACAAACCCTGTTGGTTGTTCCATATAGATTTCCTCGTCCAATTCTCCATTGAGAAAGGCAGTCTTTACATCCATCTGATGTAATTCGAGGTATATGCAAGCTACCATTGCGAATCAAGGTAAAACGCACAACAGGTGAGAAGTTTTCTTTGTAGTCTATCCCTTCCTGTTGCGTAAAACCTTTCGCGACAAGGCGAGCTGTATATCTATCTATAGAGCCATCAGCCTTATGCTTGATCTCGAGAACCCATTTGTTCCCAATTGCTCTATGTCCTCTGGGTGAGTTAACTAAGTCCCAGACTTGGTTAACTTTTATGGATTTCAATTCCTTCTTCATCGCTTCCATCCATTTGTCTTTTGCAGGGCATGATGTGGCATATTTGAGATTCTTCAAGTCCTTGTTGACTCGAATTTAGATCAATTCTAATATCACTCCCACTTGAAATGTTGTTAGAATTGCTCCCACTTGGATCATTATTCCCGTATGGAATAGGATAATCGTCATTCGTATAATCCATTGGTGAAGGTTGAAAAGTATTTTCGTTTTCACCAAGAATTCTCCCACTCGAATGAGGTAATCCTTCTTGATCACAAATCTCAAATAGAGATAAGTCCTGACTTATCTCGCCCTGTCTTGGAAACTCGTTTTCCAAGAAAGTGACATCCCTCGACTCAAACTCAATTAGCACACCATTGTCTTCCTGACTAACAAAAACATAACCTTTGGAGTTTAATGCGTATCGTTTAAAGATACATTTCCTTCCCCATGGCCCAAGTTTGCCATACTTATGGGAGGAAATATGTGCGTTGAATGCACAAACTCAAGGTAAAATGTTTAAGTTAGGAGACCTTTGGTTCCACAACTCATAAGGAGTGGAGCTAACTGATTTCGAGAGTACGCGGTTTAAAATGAAAACGGTTGTCAATAATGCATCACCCCAGAAGGTGATTGGCAAGTTAGCTTGCGCCATCATTGAACAGACCATTTTTCATTAAAGTCCTATACCTCCTTTCTGCAACACCAATTTGTTGAGGAGTATAAGGCATAGTTACTTGATGTACTATGCCTTTTTCATCACAAAGTTCCTTTAAACTTGTTGATTGATATTCACCACCCCTATCGGTTCGCATGACCTTAATCTTGCGATCTAATTGATTCTCCACTAAACTCATATAGTTTTTAAAGCAGGTTTAGTGCTTTCACTTTTGTGGGATATCAAATAGATATTACCAAATCGGGTGAAATCATCAATTAAAAGTGATGAAATAGGACTTCCTGCGTCTTGTCTTGACATTCATCGGACCATATATGTCCGAATGGATAAGCGGTAATGGAACCTTGGCCCTTGTGCCGGTTCCAAACGGCTTGCGACAAGATTTCCTTTCAAGGCAATGTTCGCAGGTCGACATTTCAACCTTTGAAACATTGGATAGAAGGCCATGTTTGGCAAGTCTATCCATACGCGTTGGTCCAATATGACCAAGCCTTGATTGCCAACAAATTATATTAGACTCATTAGTCAAAGAATTTGTCACAAGGAAATTTTCATTACATGAGGAATCATATATTGTACTTATTACAATAAATCCTTTGAAATACATAACCCAGAACCAATAAAAGAATTATTACAAAATAGGTCCACTTTACAATCATGAAGGAACCAACTATCACAAATACCCATTAAATTGACCACAGTTTTAATATTCCTTTGAATATATGGAATGAAGAGAACATCATGTAGTAGGAGAGTGAGGCCGTTGTCCAAGACAAGCTTGCGAGTCCCAACGCCTTTCACTTCAACACGTGTGTTGTTTCCTACATTGATCCACTTCATTCCTTGGGTATCCGGTGATACTCCACGAAGGACCGTCTGTCCTTTGCTATGTGGTCGGTGGCACCTGAATCAATTATCCAAAAATGGATTAGATTCCACAAGAAATAGTGGACTAGAAACACATATGTAACTAGTATTACAAGTTACCTCGTCACTTCCACTCGTACACGAACGAGCATAGTGACCGAGCTTGTTGCACTTGAAGCACTTGATCCTTTTCAAGTCTTTCTTCTTGTGCCATTTCTTGTGCCCACCCTTATGTTTGGGTTCCTTGGTAGACTCAGGTTGCTTATTACGTTCATTAGAAGACTTCGAACGATCTTTACGTTTCTTTCCCCCATGTGAGGAACTAGCAACCACGTGCACTTCTGCACTTGGCTTGGCAGCCGCAAGCCGCTCTTCCTCTAATTCGAGGTGCTTGGAAACGTCGTTGAAGGTCTTGATGCTCTCATTGTGAGTGAGATGCATCTTCATTTGATCCCACCCATTTGGTAGGGAACGTATGACTGCTTGGATTTGTTGCTCATCAGTGAGCACATGACCTGCATCCTTTAACTCCGAGATAAGGTTCGCCATATGTCGCAGATGTTTCCCCATGGAATGATCTGGACGTTTCTTATATGTATCGAACTTTATAGTTAAGGCGCGAAGTTTGGACACCGATGTGCCACCGAACTTCTCCTCTAGCTTGGACCATATGTCCATGGCTAGGTCATGTTCTCGGAAGATGCGCATTATGTCATCAGCCATACTGCTTAATAACGTAATGCGCGCTATCTTATTCTTCCGAGACCAAGCATCAAAAGCTTCCTTGTCTCTTCGGTGTTGGGCCGTAGTGCCCAACTCGGGTTCAATCATTACGTTCTTTAGAGTTTCGAGCACTTCTTGCTCCTCTAAAACGTATTGTATCTTAATGGACCAAAGTTTGTAATTATCGCCGTTGAGTTTTTCACCTTTGTTTAACTCAGCGACGATATTCTTTGAAGCGGAAGACATTTTACTTTTAAAATGCTGCAAAAGACACAAAACCGAAGGTTCGATCAAAAAACATTGCATAAAAAATTCTTAAAATATAACTCCCACTTGAAATGATAATAGAATATCCCATTTGGATAGTTCTAAAATTCAAATCCCACTTGGAATTATATTATATTTGATAAGTTACTTTCGAAAAAAATTGAAGGTGTTGTTCTAGAATCGAAAAGGTCTCTATGATTCCAATCACCATCTAGAACAACTTTCAATATTCCCCCATCACTTATCAAACAATAGTACTCTTATAGTACTAGCAGCGGAAAATAAGTATTTGATAAGTTACTTTCGAAAAATATTGAAGATGTTACTCTAGAATCGGAAAGGTCACTATGTTTCCAATCACCATCTAGAGTAACTTTCAATATTTCTCCCTCACTTTATCAAATGTTAGTACTCTTATAGTACTTAGCAGCGGAAAAGTGTTTTTGAAAACGTATTTTTCAAAACGAATATAAAATACATTGGCTAATCTCCGTAGAGTAGAGCACAACGTCATAAGTTCATTGGCTAATCTCCGTAGAGTAGAGCACCATGACATGGCTAATCTCGCATGAAGTAGAGCATTACGGCTAATCTTCAAGGAGTAGAGCACAATTTCATAAGTACATTGGCTAATCTCCGAAGAGTAGAGCACAATGACTTGGCTAATCTCGCATGAAGTAGAGCATTACGGCTAATCTTCAAGGAGTAGAGCACAATTTCATAAGTACATTGGCTAATCTCCGAAGAGTAGAGCACAATAACTTGGCTAATCTCGCATGAAGTAGAGCATTATGGCTAATCTTCAAGGAGTAGAGCCCAATGAAAACTTCATTAAAACGTTAGTCCCGTATGAACTATTCGGCACTGTAGTTAGCCCCGTATGGACTAATCTACACATTCGAGTTTGACCAAGGCCATTTGTTACCCCGTATGGGTCATCTGGCAAGTTTACAATCGACCCAGACCATTTGTCGGATTGGTCGACCAAAAACACAAAATTGGTCGACCAGTTTTCGAATTCAACTTCTTCCCGGTCAGGGCCTCTGCCCTGACCCGGGCTTGGCCAAAGGCCGGCCAGGGCCTCTGCCCTGGCCGGCCAGGGGGCCTGGCCCCCTCGGCCAGGGCCGGCCAGGCCCTGGCCTCTGCCAGGGCCTGCCGGCCAGGCCACTGGCCGGGGCCAGGGCTCCTGCCCTGGCCTCGGCCAGGCCCTGGCCTGAGGCCAGGGCGCCGGTCCTGGCCTCTGCCAGGGCCGGCAGGCCGGCCAGGGCCGGCAGGCCCTTGGCCAAGGCCGGCCACTGCCGGCCCGGCCTTGGCCGGCCACTGCCGGCCTGGCCATGGCCGGTCATGGCTTGGCCATGGCCGGCCATGGTCAAGGCCTTTCGGCGTTGGCCGGCCATGGCCCCTTTGGCCATGGCCGGCCACCCCCTTTGAATGAGGTTGCCGCACTTTCTCCTCCCCCTTGATGGGGTGGTCGCCGGTGGTTATTGGCCGTAGCCAACCCCCTCCGCATGAGGAGAGGGGGTGCATGGCCTTCATGGCCCATTTGGCCATGGTGCACATGCACCAAATTTTCCTCTTAACCGATGGAAATAACTTCCATCATCTTCCTTGATGAAGCACCCGTTCGTCGATGAAGCACCCGTTCGTCGAGAATTTAGTTATTTTCTAATGGCCGTGTGCCAAAAATGAATAACTTACTACGTGAACGGTCGGTTCTTCCCGTCACGGAGAGTTCCTACCATATCCATAATGATAGGAGACCCTAACGTGAAAAGAACAACCGCTGCGTTCTCTTCGTCACGAAGCGTTCCTACTATATCCGTAATAGTAGGAGACCCATTCGTGAAAAAGACAACGACTCGTTCGTAGTTTCGACGGGGCGATGGTTTGACCGGGGCGAACCCATATGGCTCCGATACCAATGAAGGATCCTGTCCAAAACAGAGTTAGGATCGATAACATGAAGTTTAGACTTACGCTTGCGTACGCGGCACGGTAGTCTACGAACTTCGCCTTCGGATTCGCCACGACGGATCGAGTCTACTCACGAACGGAGTAAGGCTACTAATCCCACAATCTAAATCTCTATTTTAGATTAAGAACTTGGATGGAGGGAGAGGAAATATTTCTGCAGAGCTTCGCTATGAAGAAGATGCATGCATGAATTTCATGCAAAATGTGTTAGGAAAATGGCTACCCTTGGGTCTTATTTATAGCCCCCAAGGTAGTTATTTTAGGGTAAGTTGTTCCTTTGGAACAACTTAATTAAGGTGTACCATGATACATGGCACATTATAAGCTTAAGTTGTACCATATGCATGGTACAACATAAGCTTAAGATATTCCCCCTTTATTAGCCATATGTCGCATGCACTTATGCATATATAATGCGACTTTCCCGCTCATACAGAGATCCTCTCCGCAAGGGAACAGATTCCCTTTGCACATGACTTCGTGTGCGCGATGTTCGAGGTCCGTATTCCCTCGTACATCCCCCACAAGGGTGTACAAACGTCTTCCATATCCAACAGAATAACAGGTGGAGGAGGGCCAAGTGTAAGTGCTCGTGTACGGGAAGGGGGCGTGTTTGTTTTCGTCTCTTTCGAGACGGCTCCTCTTCCCTCATGATACCCTTCCCCTTATCCTTATCTTTAGCCATGTGTGTGTGCGAGCAAGAATTAGTGCAAAAATCGTGGGTGCACACCAACACAAGCAAACGAGCAAGCACAATAAATAGGGCAAATGTATAAAATAAGCTTAGGAGCGAGTTTACCCAAGCGGAGTGGCGGAGCTTGCTCGTTGATGCCCCACACTGTTCAGCGAGAGTAGCGTGGAGCCGCGGCGAACTCCTTCGGCAATAATTTTCGAAATGGGGGTGGTTCGGGGGAAAATTAGGTCAAAATCTCGTAATGGGAGGAGAGAGATGGTGTAGATGATGGAGGGGTTGATGAAGGAGGTGGAGAGTGGGAGTAATGGAGGAGTAGAGGGCGTGGGGGAGTGAAGATCGGTTGTGGGCGAAGAGGGGAAGGCGAAACGATGGCGGATTTTGGGGCTTTTTGCGATCGGGCGAGATGGAAACGAGCGGGTGTCGGGGGGGGTTTATATAGGGTTTTAAGTCGAACCGATCGGGTGACTTGTCACCCGATCGGTTGACTGTTAGGTCGAAAATCTTGCCGAAGAAATGCTACAGGCGAACCGATCGGTTGAATTGTCAACCGATCGGTTGGCCGCTCCACTCAATTTCCCGAGAACTTAGGGCTGCTCACCCGGTCAGGTCAACCGATCGCGCTCGAACTCAACCGATCGGTTGATATTCCCCAAAATATCCCGAGAGTTCTCCCCAGCTCACCCGGTCTGCCACCCGGTCTCTTCATTACTCAACCGATCGGGTCATATGGGGACAGATCTCGGCATGTATCTGATACATCCCAACCGATCGGGTGAGTTGTCACCCGATCGGTTGGGGCTTGTTTTCTGCAAAAACCAATAGATTTGCTTAAGTCCCCGAACAGATGTTCTCGCGGCTGATTTTATTTATAAAAAGTAGATAAAATAAAGTAAAAAATTAACGCTAAAAAGTGGGAAAAAGTTTAGAACATGGGTTGCCTCCCATGAAGCGCACTTGTTTAACGTCGTTGGCTCGACGCCCGCAAGAGATGCTCATGGTGGCTGATACGGGTGATGCCCAAACTTCGGCATCTCTTCCTCGCTGGAGCTGAAGGCACTTGGAGTAGTCAGCGGCTGGAAAAATACTTGCTCGACTACCCTTCCCTTGTTCTTGGGGTCCGGGGGCTTTTCCTTGGTGTTGGCGCTTCCCGCCATCTTTTTCAGGATCCGGACCTCGTCTTTAGTGAGGTCCGTGAGCTCTTTCCCCGTTCTCCTCGCAGGAGGAGTCTTGGGGAACCCGGGAGGGGTCGTTCTCGCTGCACTTGGTTTTCCAGCAGCTTCTTTGTCTTCGGGGCCTTCTTCATCTTCTAAATCCCCCAAGTCATCGGGGGGGTTTCTCAGGAGAATCTCCCAGGAGCTCTCCTCTACAGCTTTTTCTTCTTCTATCTCAAGCAAATTGCATCCAGGGTCATCAGGGGGATCGGGGTGCTTCATAGATAATCCCAGGTCAAACTCAACTTTCTCTCCGCCGACGTTCAAAGATAGTTTTCTGTTCTTCACATCTATTAGAACGCCAGCAGTGGCCATGAAAGGCCGTCCCAGGATAATGGGGGTGTGTGCGTCTTCGGGCATGTCCATGACCACAAAGTCCACAGGCACATGCACCCCTCTCGCATTTACCGGTAGGTCATCAACAATTCCCACCGGGTATTTGACCGACCGGTCAGCTAGTTGCAGGGTCATCCCGGTGGGCTCCAAATCACCCATTCCTATTCTCTTGTACATCGACAAGGGCATCAAGCTAACACTCGCTCCTAGATCGACGAGTGCACGATGAATCTTCACTGCCCCGATCGTGCAAGGAATGGAAAAGCTCCCCGGGTCCTTGAGTTTCGGCGGGTTTTCCCTCTGGATAAGAGCGCTACACTCCGCCGTCAACACTACTTTCTCCTTTCTGGACCCTCTAGTCACCAAATCTTTCAAGAATTTTGCATAGGAGGGGATTGTTTCGATTGCTTCTAGGAAGGGGATCTGCAAACTCAGGTCCTTGACCATGGCGAAGAACTTGCCATATTTCTCATCAATTTTTGCCTGAGCCAACCGTTGGGGAAATGGCACAACGGGTTTATACACTTTAGGGCTCTCTTCCTCCTTCTTCTCTTTTTCTTCTTCAGAGACTCCCTCCGGAGTCATAGGATTTGATGACGAAGCACCGGCGTCGTTTGATTTTCAGTTGGTCTCTCAACGACCAATGGTGCTTCCGGGTTGCTAGGGGGCACTCTAGTAGGAATTTGTGTCCCGCTTCTCAGAACGATAGCGGACACATTCGCGTGCTCGTGCACGAGTGCCAATGTCTGGGGTGCTCCCCTCGGGTTCACCTCCGGTTGTGGCGGTAATTGGTTTTGTGACCTTGCAAGGTTCGCCACTTGTAACCCCAGCTGGGTTACTTGGTCCGTGAGGGTCCGCTGACCCATTTCCAGCTTCTGGTTGATCCTCTCCTGATTGGTAATATATTGAGTCAAGAGAGACTCAACCGGAGAGACGGCCCTCTGTTGGCCATACTGCTGCTGCTGCTGGAACGGCTGCTGATTCCTGGGGGCGTAGGATTGTTGCTGAGATGGTTGCTGCTGATACTGACTCTGCTGTGGCCTAGCCGGCTGATATGCTTGTTGCTGCGGCTGCTGAGGCAGCGAGGGCTGAAATGGTGGCCGGTAGCTGAAATTCGGGTGGTTCCGGTTGTTGGGAGAGTAGGCCGGGTTGGAATTTGTCCTTGGTGGATATGGCGCATTCCCCGTGGGGTTGTAAAATAGTGCGCTCGCCTGATCCAACGGTGGTGAGATGTCACCACCGTCGAATTCCCCAAGGAATTCGGACTCTACCGCAGAAACTTGCTGTGTACCGGCCCCACCGGCTCCTACCATCAGTGCGGAGATCTGGGTCGAAAGCAAGTCAAACTTGCTTGAAAGTTTGTCGACGTCCTCGACTCTGTGTATACCCCCAGTTCTTGGTGTGGCTCTCTCGTCACACCACCGCTCATTGTTGGATGCCATATTTTCCAGAATATTCCCGGCATCTTCCTCGCTTCTAGACATGAAGGAACCCCCAGCCGCGGCGTCCATAGAAGATTTCAGGTCATCCCTCAACCCATTGTAGAACAGATTAATAATCTGCCACTTCGGAAGCTCATGGTGAGGGCATCTTCTTTGCATCTCTTTATATCTCGTCCAAGCTTCATGCAAGGACTCGTGGCTGGCCTGGGAGAAGGAGGAGATTTCACTCCTCAACTTCATGGTCTTCCCCGGAGGAAAGAACTTTGTCAGAAAAGCGTTGGAGAGCTTCTCCCAGGTGTTGAAAGTGTTGGGGTCCTTCCCCCTTAGCCATTGCTTTGCTTTGTCTCGCAAGGAGAAGGGGAACAGCTTCAGACGGATAGCCTCTGTCGTGACACCATTGATCCGGAAGGTGTCACACTTCTCCAAGAAGGAGTCTAGATGCTCGATCGGGCTCTCCATGGGTGCACCCGCAAACTGATCCTGCTGGATCCATGTCACCAATGACGGCTTTAGCTCAAAGCTTTGGGCCGTGATAGCTGGAGGATGGATGGCGGAAGTGGACTCGATAGATGGCATCGAGTATTCCAGCAGAGACTTCTGAGGTGGGGTGTTCTCCTCCATGGATTCGGGATCTTCCCTTCTCCGCTTCTCGGCGGCCAAGCGCCTAAGGGCGGCGTTAATCTCTGGATCCAGGGGGATCAAGTCGTCAAGACTCCTTGAACTCCTGCGCATGAAAAACAACAAACACCCGTGAAGCGACAAGTGGGAAAGAGACAGATAAAATAAGAAATAAAAATAAGAAAAATAAAAAGAAAAAGGAGAATGCGAAAATTATCGCGAGGTAGGGATGTGAGCTAGACACGAGGGTTCAAGAGATCCTAAAATATCAAGCACGTTGCCTCCCCGGCAACGTCGCCATAAACTTGACCGGCGCCCCGCTTGCGTCGCGGCGGCGCGGTGTCGTTTACCGCAAGTTTCACGGTTAGTGTATGGTGCGGGAATATCGAACTCAGGGAGGCGAGGTTGTGCTTGGGTCAGGTAGGACCTAAATCACCCCGAGGGGCGAGCTAGCCCGAATCGGTGGTTGGTTGTCACGAAAGGGAATAAAAGCGTAAGAACGAAAAGAAAGTAAACCCGGGACTTTGGTTTCCAACCCGACGAGAGACTCTTGCCGATACGGCCTGCGGGTATGGATAGCGATCGGGATTAGGGTCTAATGGTGAGACGTTGCCTCTGAAAGTGGTACCGGCGTCCCATGGGCCCGATATTCCGGTCGGTGCCCAGGATGATACACCGGACTTCCCGGATTCGATCAGTGGGCACTCCCGTGTCCATTAACACTGATCGATCCCGGGAGCACTAAGTCCGCAACGATATCTCCCAACGTCTCATCCTGCCGCTCCCGCGTGCTAGGATTTGGCGTCTACGCTAAAGGCGTGAGCTATGGCTAGGGAGTCAACCGCCAAGTTTATTCCCCCTTGGCCCGACGGTCAAAGGCGGTCTTTTTCCCGCCGATGACAATGAAACGCCCCGCGTAACCGTTAGATTCCTACTCCCTATCGATTTCCTAACCCTATGGACGCATCAGGAAGAGCTCCCGAAGGGGTTTCCACCAAAATCTCAGATTTGGGAACTACTCACAAAAATTCATGAAAAAGCAATCTAAATGAAATTTAACCGTTGAAATCATAATCGGACAATTGCAATGCGGAAGTAAAGGAGTAATAAAGACAATACTAAAATTTTAGAAAGATCTGAAAACTTACAAAAGAGTAACAATTACAGCCGTCACAAGGAAATAAAACAGTAGAAAAACAGCCACCCCCGTTTCTGGAACCCTAGGGGTTCTATATATAGGCCGTCGCATCAACCGATCGGTTGACAAGTCAACCGATCGGTTGATCCGTTACAAATAAATATCAGATAACGGCGAGTTTTCACCCGATCACATGAACCGATCGGGTGAGTTCTTGAGCGACCGGTTGGATCTTGGAGCGGTCGGGTGAATCGGCCGGTTCGACGTCCGTGTCTTCAGCTCATCTTTCTCAGCTACAGATGAACCGATCGGGTGAGAGTCACCCGATCGGTTGGCGCTTTGCTTCGAGAAAACAGAGAATAGCCCCCGCTGAACCGGTCTGTGAACCGGTCGGGTGACTTCGTTGTGAGCTGCGGCAGAGACCGGTTGGTGCACGCGTGCATCACCCGATCGGTTGGAGATGACCAACCGACCGGGTGAGGGGCTGAAAGATGAATACTTCACCGTGTGACCCCCTGGATCATGCGTGACTTCTCCCGTTGCTCCGGGGACTTGGGATATCATCGTAAAAGGTCCCCTACGTGGTCGAACTCCTGCAATCATGGACAAACAAAGAAAAGTGAAAGAAAACGGGAAAATATACAAAAACGAATAAGAGACGGCGGAAAACACGGAGAAACACAAAAGAAAACGTGCGTGAATATATAAAATATAAGCGCACGTCAAAATCCCCCAAGCTGAACTCTTCCTCGTCCTCGAGGAAGACGAGTGAGAGTAGGAGCTCGGAAGAAAGAAATAGAGAGGAAGAAAGAAAAAGAAAACTCTAAGCCCTAGATCGCCCATCAGAGCCAACAAAATCAAAAACCACTCACCTAGCAAGCAAACGCCAAATCACACAACTAAACCTAGGAAAGCGAGTCCAAATAAGTGTCGTGGGTCCACGCAGTGAAGCGCGAGTGAGCGTGGTCGTGTGCTAGCAAATGGTGATGCTTTCTACGATGTGCTACGAGGCTCGATATACACAAATCCAAGATATGACCCAAATATCGAATCGAATTGAATTAAGCGGTGAATATAAGTTCAAGCATGCATGAGAATAGAGAGAATAGAAGCGTATCATGCATCGGGGACTCCACAACTAGGGTTAAGGAAATCACGCCACTATAGCCTAGATACTAGCTAAAAAGTTCCCAAGCCAAGTGTTTTCGATAACGACGGGGGTAGAGATGATGTGGAGAAGAACACTCGGTGCAAATTCTCTCCTTCCCTTTATTCTTGGCAAGTATGAAAATATTCACACGGGAATTTTTTTGGGTTTTGGGTATTTGCATATTTTTTTTGGCTTTTTGGCTATACAATCTTTTTCTTTTCTTTTCTTTTTGGGTTTTTCTTTTCTTGGCGAGGATGTGCTTGTGTCAAAGATGACCAAAATCACCCCGATAGGCGAGCTAGCCCAGATCGAATGATAGGTTGTCACGTTAAAGGAAAGCGAGGTATAAACAATATGAAAATAAAACCCGGGACCTTGGTTTCCTCCCCAACGAGCGACTCTCGCCGATACGGCCTATGGGTAGGATGGCGATCGGAATTAGGGTCTAATGGTGAGACGTTGCCTCTGAAAGTGGTACCGGCATAACATGGGCCCGATATTCCGGTCGGTGCCCAGGATGATACGCCAGACTTCCCGGGTTCGATCAGTGGGCACTCCCGTGTCCATTAACACTGATCGACTTCGGGAGCACTAAGCTCACAACGATAACTCCCAACGTCTCGTCCTGCCGCTCCCGCGCGCTAGGATTCGGCGTCTACGCTAAAGGCGTGAGCTATGGCTAGGGAGTCAACCGCCAAGTTTATTCCCCCTTGGCCCGACGGTCAAAGGCGGTTTTTTTCCCGCCGATGACAATAAAACACCCCGCGTAACCGTTAGATTCCTAATCCCTATCGATTTCCTAACCCTATGGACACATCGGGAAGAGCACCCGAAGGGGTTTCCGCCAAAACCCCAGATTAGGGAACTACTCACAAATATTCATTAAAAAGCGATCTAAATGAAAATGAACCGTCAAAATCATAATCAGACAATAGGAATGCAAAGGTAGTAAAGCAATTAGGATAATACTAAAGTTTTACAAAGATCTGAAAACTTACAAAAACTGGGAAATTACAGCCGTCACAAAATGAAGAAAACAGTAAAAAATAACCAACTCCCGAATCTGGGAAACCTAGGGTTCTATTTATAGAAAACGACATCACCCGATCGGTTGACAAGTCAACCGGTCGGGTGAGCCGCTTCAAAAAATCACAGCGCAAAGCGGGGGTTTCACCCGGTCAGTATGAATCGGTCGGTTGGAAGTTGGTGCGGTCGGTTGGATCTTGGTGCCGACTGGTTGGGGAGACCGGTTGGAGCTTCGAGTCTTGGCTGTTGAAATTCAGCTACAGGTGAACCGATCGGGTGAAGGTCACCCGATCGGTTGGAAATCAGCTTCGAATTTCCAGAGACTTTGAGCTTTTGACCCGGTCACTGAACTGACCGGGTGACTTCTCGTGAGCTCCAAGCTGAGCCCGGGTGGTGCACGCGTGCATCACCCGATCGGTTCGAGATGACCAACCGACCGGGTGAGGGGCTGAAAGATGCAATCTTCGTCGTTTGACCCTTTGGATCACGCGTGACTCCTCCCGTTGCTCCGGGGACACATGATATCATCGTTTTATGCCCCAAATGCCAGCAAACTCCTGCAAAACACGGAAAATACGGAAAAGTGAAAGAAAACAAGAAAACACAAGAAAACACGAGAAAACGAATAAAAGACGGCGGTAAAATACGGAAAAACACGGAAGAAAACGTGCGTAAATGTATGAAATATAAACGCATGTCAAAATCCCCCAAGCTTAACTCTTCCTCGTCCTCGAGGAAGACGAGTGAGGGTAGGAGCTCAGAGGGGAAAAATAGAGAGAAAAAGAAAACTCTATATCCTAGATCGCCCGTCAGGGCCAACAAAATCAAAAACGACACACCAAGTAAGCAAACACCAAATCACATCACTAAACCAAGGAGTACGAGTCCAGACAAGTGCCGTGGGCCCACGCGGTGAAGCGCGAGTGAGTGTGGTCGTACGCTAGCAGTCGGTGTCACTATCTACGATGTGCAATAAAGCTCGATGTACACAAATGCAGGAAATGACCCAAATATTGATTCGAATGTGAAATTGCGGTGAATATTAGCTCAAGCATGCATGAGAAGAGTATAAGAATAGAAGCGTATCATGCATCGGGGACTCCACAACTAGGGTTAAGGAAATCACACCACTATAGCCTAGATACTAGGTAAAAAGTTCCTAAGCCAAGTGTTTTCGAAAACGATGGGGGTTGAGATGATGTGGAGTAGATCACTCGGTGCAAATTCTCGCCTTCCCTTTATTCTCGACAAGTAGGAAAATATTCACACTGGAATTTTTTTGGGTTTTGGGTATTTGTATTTTTTTTTGGATTTTTGGATATACATATTTTTTTTTCTTTTCTCTTTTCTTTTCTTTTTTGGGTCTTTATTTTCTCTCTTTTTTTGGATTTTTGGGTATTGGGATATTTACATGTGTACTTTCCCAAGTGGGAGAACGGTACACGACGAGGGGATTTGCACCAAGTAAAACAAAAAAGAATTCGGAATCTAAACACTTGGGCAAAGGAAACCATTCTCGCTAAATAGAGCATGGGCTAAATGGGTTATCCTAGTCCTTTATTATGGAATCCCGATACATGCGAAATGAAGCGTACGATATATATAGCATGCAGAAGAAGCAGACAGTAGAAATAAGTACCGCATATTCATATCGAAACATGATAATCTAGGGGTCATTCCTAGAAAGGTATATAAAGTGAATCACAAAGTAGAAGCACACCACACGGTTAGGCACGACACACGACTCACAAAAAAGCTAAGTGGACCCACGATGCGAGAAGTGCAAGAAGACTCGATATACTAGGGTTAGTGAGTGTGATTATCGATGCCATGCTAGGTGTGTGTGATTTTGTGGCAATTCATCATAGGGTTCATCTCTAAGGGAAAGAGATAAAAAGAAGAAAAGAAAAATTAAAAACGCGATGAAAACGACATAAAAACGAAAAAGAAAGACTCAAACGACGCACAAAGTGTGACTCCCGCAAGCTGAAGCTTGCATTGCCCTCAATGCAATAAGAGTGAGTACGGGAGGGCAATGAAAATGGGGGGAAAATACGCACCGACACAAAAAATGAAAAACACGAAAAACACACGAACGAAACTGAAAATAAAGAAAAATCAAAATCAAACCACACGACACGAAAATAGAAAAAGAAAGAAGGAAAATGAACAAACTAGACGACACGACACGACACGATCAAAGCACACGACATGACACGACAAAGAGTAAAACAAGCACGCACACACAAAGAAAGTAAAACACGACAACACAGCAAAACAGACTTCCCCCAAGCTAGACATGACAATGCTAGCAATGAAATATGAACGTGAAGTGCAGAAATATGTGAGGGGGATGTCAAAAAAAACAAAGTGAAAAGAAATAGAAATATAAAGGAAGTGATGCGACACGTGAATGGGTCCTCCCCCTGACAGAGACAAAGCAGGGCCCCGCAAAGACATATGGGCACAAACATAGGGGGGCAAAAGCGGGATTGGAAAAATCAAGCGGGGGCACCACCCTCTGGGGGTGGTGATGGGGGCCTGTGCTGGGGACCAGGAGTCGTGGGGGGTGGAATGTGGAGCTCGGAGGCATCGGGTGGGTCTTCACAGATGTGGCAGATGAAGCTTTGAAGGAAGGGGAGGTCTCGGTCGACGGACTCCTGGGTTACCCGACCGCTCTGTCCAACTAGGAGGATCATGGCCGTGAATCGGTCGGCCTCGTCGTCGTCTTGGAATTGCATCCCGTATTCGGGATCGTAAGGCGGGGGAGCGGTGCGTGGGGTGGTAGATGGATTGGAGGTGGTGGGTTGAGCGGGGGGTTGTGTGCGACGAGTACGACGGGTGGGCCTAGGGTTGGAAGAGCTGGCGTCGGTGGGCTTAACACGACGGGGAGGCATTGTGCAGGAGTCGTGTGTGTGCGTGAGTATGCAAAATACAATGAATAAACAAAAACACGACCAACGAGCAAATGGAATATTTGGGGCAAAATTAAAATTGAGCTAAGGAGCGAGTTTACCCAAATGAGATGAAGATCGTTGCTCGTAGACGCCCCGATGCTACTCGATAGGAGCACGTTGTGAAGCCGCGGCAATTTCTTCAGCAAGTTTCGAAATTGGGGAGAATGGGTGAAAGTTAGGGGTTTGTGTGCGGGTGGAATCGAGGAGAATGGAGAGAAGTCGATGGGGGATGGATTGGGAGATGGGCGGTCGATTGGGGTTGATTTTGGGGAAGAACGAGGTCAGGCGCAAGAGGAGGAGGCGAAACGTCGGTTTGGGATTCGAAAATGGCGAGGGCGGAACGAACGGGCGGCGACGGCTATTTATAGGGATTTAAGTCGACCCGGTCGGGTGAGTTATCACCCGACCGGTTGACCTTAGGTCGAAATTTGATGCTGAAGAAATGCTACAGGCGACCCGATCGGTTGATAACTCAACCAATCGGTTCACCGCTCCACACATTTTCCTGATAACTCAGAGTTTCTCACCCGGTCCCTCAACCGGTCTCGCATATTGTCACCCGGTCGGTTGACAAATTTTGAAATTTTCCTGAGAGTTTCCCCAGGTCACCTGGTCTGTTCACCCGGTCTCTTCTTTCTCCACCCGGTCGGTTCATTCGACAACAGACACGGCCGTAAGCTGATACATCCCAACCGATCGGGTGAGAACTCACCCGATCGGTTGAGGCCTTGTTTTCTGTAAAAACCCAAAAATCATCTAAGTTCCTTCACGGAAGTTGTTTCGGTTGGATTTATTTATAAAAATAGAGAAAATAAAGTTAAGAAAAAGTCCTAAAAAGCGAAGCAAAAGTTTAGAACATGGGTTGCCTCCCATGAAGCGCTTTTGTTTAACGTCGTTTAGCTCGACGCCCGTTGATGATGTTCATGGTGGGCGATACGGGTGATGCCCGAAATCCGGCATCTCTTCAGCTCCAGAGGTCGTGGCTATTGGCGTAGCCGGCGGCTGTAAAAAGATTTGCTCGACTACCCTCCCTTTGTCTACAGGATCTGGGGGCTTCTCCCTCCAATTGGCGTCTACCGCCATCTTTTTCAGGATTCGGACCTCGTCACCGGTGAGGTCCATTGGTTCTTTCCCTTTTCTCCTCGTGGGAGGAGACTTAGGGAATCCGGGAGGGATCACATGTCGCGCGACTGCCTCACTAGCAACTTCATTCTTTGGGGAGCCAACTTGCTCTCCAAGGTCCCCCAAGCTATCGGGGGGATTCCTCGAGAGCACTTCCCAGGCACTCGTTTCAACAGCTCTATCTTCTTCATTCTCCAGCACATTGATAATAGGATCGTCCGGGGGATTTGGATGCTTCATCGACAAGCCTAAGTCAAATTCGACTCTTTCTTGGCCCACATTGAGGGAAAGCTTCCCATTCTTCACGTCTATCAGCACTCCGGTGGTTGCCATAAAGGGTCGTCTAAGAATAATTGGGGTATGCTTGTCTTCCGGCATGTCCATCACCACAAAATCAACCGGTACATGCACTCCTTTCACATCGACGGGGAGGTCGTCCACTATTCCCACCGGATACTTGATCGAACGATCAGCAAGTTGTAATGTCATACCGGTGGGCTCTAAGTCTCCCATCCCTATTCTTTTGTACAATGATAAGGGCATTAAGCTGACGCTCGCACCAAGATCAACGAGCGCCCTCTGGATTTGCACTTCCCCAATAGAGCAAGGGATGGAGAAACTTCCGGGGTCCTTGAGCTTGGGCGGATTTGCACGCTGAATGAGTGCACTGCACTCCGTCATTAACACGACCTTTTCTTTTCTAGATCCCCGTGTCACCAAGTCTTTCAAGAATTTGGTATATGAGGGGATTGTCTCGATGGCCTCGAGGAAGGGGATTTGTAGGCTTAAATCCTTGACCATGGCAAAAAATTTGCCATACGTCTCGTCGATTTTCGCTTGGGCCAAACGTTGTGGAAAGGGCACAACGGGCTTGAAAACCTTCAAATTCCCTTCTTCTTTCTTCTTCTCTTCTTCGGGGGTTCCCTCCGGAGCCACAATTTTTGGTGACGGGTTACCGTCGTCATCAGCTTTTTCAATTGGCCGCTCAACGGCCAGTGGTGCTTCTGGTTCCCTGGGCGGCACTCTAGTAGGAATTTGTGTCCCACTCCTCAAGACTATGGTGGACACATTCTCATGCTCATGTGTGAGCGCCAAGGTCTGATTTACCCCCCTATGGTTCACCTCAGGCTGTGGCGGTAATAAATTCTGTGATCTTTGAAGGTTCGCCACTTGCAACCCCAGCTGGGTCACCTGATCGGTGAGCACTCTTTGTCCCATCTCCAGCTTCAGATTTATTTTCTCCTGATTGGCGATGTATTGAGTCAAGAGGGACTCAACCGGAGAAATGTCCCTCTGCTGGCCGTATTGCTGTTGGGTGGGCTACTGATTCCTAGGAGCATACTGTTGATACTGCTGTGGTGGTTGTTGTTGCTGATATTACTGCTGTTGAAACTGCTGATGGGGCCTAGCCGGCTGATATATCTGTTGTTGTTGCTGAGCCGGTTGTTGGTAAGGTGCCCGGTAACTGAGGTTCGGATGATTCCGGTTGTTTGGAGAGTAGGCCGGATTTGAGTTGGTTCGTGGTGGAAATGGCGCATTCCCCGTAGGATTGTAAAACAATGCGCTCGCCTGATCCAACGGTGGTGAGATGTCACCACTGTCAAACTCTCCAAAAACTTCGGATTCTACCGCAGTAATCTGTTGTGAACCGGCGCCACCAGCGCCTACCATCAATGCGGAGATCTGGGTTGACAGCAAGTCAAACTTGCTTGACAATTTGTCGACCTATTCCACTCTATGGATGCCCCCAGACCTTGGTGTGGCTCTCGCGTCACACCATCGTTCATTGTTGGATGCCATATTTTCCAAAATTTGCCCGGCATCTTCTTCGCTTCTTGACATGAAGGACCCTCCAGCCGCGGCGTCCATGGAAGATTTTAAATCGTCCCTCAACCCATTATAAAACAGATTTATGATCTGTCACTTGGGAAGCTCATGGTGGGGACATCTTCTCTGCATCTCCTTGTATCTTGTCCAAGCCTCATGCAAGGACTCGTGGCTGGCCTGGGAGAAGGAGGAGATCTCGCTCCTCAGCTTCATGGTCTTTCCCGGGGGAAAGAACTTCGTCAGGAAAGCATTTGAGAGCTTCTCCCAGGTGTTTAATGTATTCGGGTCCTTCCCCCTAAGCCACAGCTTGGCTTTATCTCTCAAGGAGAAGGGGAACAGCTTTAGTCGGATCGCCTCAGTTGTGACACCGTTTATGCGGAAGGTGTCACATTTCTCCAAGAAGGAGTCTAGATGCTCGATCGGGCTCTCCATGGGTGCACCCGAAAAATGATCATGCTGGATCCACGTCACTAAAGACAGCTTAAGCTCGAAGCTTTGGGCCGTAATAGCTGGAGGACGGATGGCGGAGGTGGACTCGATGGAAGGCATCGAGTACTCCAACAGGGACTTGTGAGGCGGGGTGTTCTCCCCCATGGCTTCAGGATCCTCTCTTATTCGCTTCACGGTGGCCAAACACCTTAGGGTGGCGTTTATCTCTGGATCAACGGGGATCAAGTCGTCGAGACTTCTTGAACTCCTGCGCATGAAAAACAACTAACACCCGTGAAGCGACAAGTGGGAAAGAAACAGATAAGATAAGAAATAAAAATAAGAAAATAAAAAGGAAAAAGAAGAATGCGAAAATTATCGCGAGGTAGGGATAAGAGCTAGACACTAGGGTTCATGAGATCCTAAAATAACAAGCACGTTGCCTCCCCGGCAACGGCGCCATAAACTTGACGTGCCCCCGGTTTGCGAGCCGCAAATGGCCGGGGGACCCGGTGGAGGTTTAGATATTTGTAACCGCAAGCGCACGGTGTTGTAGTGTGGCTTGGGGGTCGAACACAGGGAGGCGAGGATGTGCTTGTGTCAAAGAGGATCAAAATCACCCCATGGGTGAGCTAGCCCGGATCAATTGAGGGTTTGTCACGGTAAAAGAATGCAAGGTATAGACAATATGAAGGGAAAAACCCGGGACTCTGGTTTCGACCCCAACGAGCGAATCTCGCCGATACGGCCTACGGGTAGGATGGCGATTGGAATTAGGGTCTAATGGTGAGACGTTGCCTCTAAAAGTGGTACCGGCATCCCATGGGCCCGATATTTCGGTCGGTGCGCAGGATGATACGCCGGACTTCCCGGGTTCGATCAGTGGGCACTCCCATGTCCATTAACACTGATCGACTCCGGGAGCATTAAGCTTGCAACGATAACTCCCGACGTCTCATCCTGCCGCTCCCGCGCGCTAGGATTCGGCGTCTACGCTAAGGGCGTGAGCTATGGCTAGGGAGTCAACCGCCAAGTTTATTCCCCCTTGGCCCAACGGTCAAAGGCGGTCTTTTTTCCGTCGATGACAATAAAACACCACACGTAACCGTTAGATTCCTAATCCCTATCGATTTCCTAACCCTATGGACGCATCGGGAAGAGCCCCCGAAGGGGTTTCCGCCAAAATCCCGGATTAGGGAACTACTCACAAATATTCATAAAAAAGCGATCTAAATGAAAATGGACCGTCAAAATCATAATCAGACAATAGAAATTCAATGGTAGTAAAGAAATTAAGATAATACTAAAGTTTTACAAAGATCCGAAAACTTACAAAAACTGGGAAATTACAGCCGTCACAAAATGAAGAAAAAAGTAAAAAATAACCAACTCCCGAATCTGGGAATCCTAGGGTTCTATTTATAGAAAACGACATCACCCGATCGGTTGGCAAGTCAACCGGTCGGGTGAGCCGCTTCACAAAATCACAGCGCAAAGCGGGGGTTTCACCCGGTCAGTATGAACCGGTCGGTTGGAACTTGGTACGGTCGGTTGGATCTTGGTGCCGACCGGTTGGGGAGACCGGTTGGAGCTTCGAGTCTTGGCTGTTGAAATTCAGCTACAGGTGAATCGATCGGGTGAAGGTCACCCGATCGGTTGGAAATCAGCTTCGAATTTCCAGAGACTTTGAGCTTTTGACCCGGTTACTGAACCGACCGGGTGACTTCTCGTGAGCTCCAAGCTGCGCCCGGGTGGTGCACGCGTGCATCACCCGATCGGTTGGAGATGACCAACCGACTGGGTGAGGGGCTGAAAGATGCAATCTTCGTCGTTTGACCCCTGGATCACGCGTGACTCCTCCCGTTGCTCCGGGGACACATGATATCATCGTTTTACGCCCCAAATGCCAGCAAACTCCTGTAAAACACGGAAAATACGGAAAAGTGAAAGAAAACAAGAAAACACAAGAAAACACGAGAAAACGAATAAAAGACGGCGGTAAAATACGGAAAAACACGGAAGAAAACGTGCGTAAATGTATGAAATATAAACGCCCGTCACGGGCAAACGCCCGTCACGGGCGCACGCCCGCTATAGCAGTGGGCATGGCCTGCAGGCTGCAGCGTAGCGGGCGTGGCCCACTGCGCTCCACAGCGGGCCAGTGCCCACTGCAAGTGGGCGCGGCCCGCGGGCCAGCGCCTGCTGCGGCAGCGGGCACGGCCTGCTACGACAGCGAGCGAACGCCCGCTGCCCAACGGGCGTGCGGCCCGCCCTTGTCTCCTTGTGCAGGCGTGCCGGCAACTTAAGTCGTTTAGGGTTTTTTGAAACCCCAAAATGACGGCTACGAATTTCGATAATTTGCCCAACTTTGAGCAATTGTTTGAGGGGTCAAACGAAGTCGAAATTCGTCGCCGTCGGTTCCTACGCGTTCACCATTCGAAGTCCTTCGAATTGATGGCTCGTTTGGTGTCTAAAGTTTAATGATCGGAGAGAATTAATTAGCTAAAGTTTGCTTTTGAGAAAAGCTCACTAAACTTTTAATTAAGCTAAATTAGCTTAATTGAATTTTCTCCAAATTAGCAATAGTCCCACATTGCTCGCAACGAAAGAGTAAGTGCCGACTCCCTATATAAATAGGGGTGCACTCTTTTCGTTGAAAAATGCACCAAGTCCTCGATCGAGTAGCTCCAGACTTTTAGAGCAAGCTCGATCAGTGACTAAACTATTTTCTCTCTCTCTCTCTTCCTATTCTCTGGAGTAGTCCTAGCAAGACTACAAAGGGGATTTGGATTTTGATCCGGACGTCTAAGACGCGGGTTCTTCTCAAGTGAAACTTTCTACCACGTGTGATCGGCTCGGAGGCGAAAGTTGGCTCGGTCGGATCGGTGCGAGGGTGCGAGGTGGCTCAGGCGGATCGAGTCAAAGAGGCTCGGCTACGAGGAGCTTCTGAAGACGGTGCGGTACATCTTGCCTGCTCCAGGGCCAAGATTCCGGGTATGTGGTTAAGTAATTTTAGTGTAGATTTAATTAGTTGCTTTAGAGTAGATCCCTCTTGTGGTGGTCAGATCCATCCTAAGTTGGCATAGATCGGGCTAGGTTCTGGCTCCCCAGAGCCTAGCTAAATAGTTTAGCTAGTTTAGAAAATTTTGATTTTCGATTTTCGCTGCGCTTTTGTGCCTCTGTGGTCCGTCCGACTTAGGACGGACACAGATCCGAGCTCTGGGGTTCCGCCAAAACCCCAACAGTCTCGTCCCTCCCCACCAAATGACCTTGGTCAGCTGTAAGTCGAAGGGGCCTTGCCCCGCCCCACCGAACGACCCTCGTCGGCTGTAAGTCGAAGGGGCCTCGCCCCACCCCACAGAAAGACCCTCGTAGACTGTAAGTCGAAGGGGCCTCTCCCCTCGCCACCGAACGACCCATGTCCTCAGCTGTAAGCTGAGGGATCCCCCCTCGCCACTGAGCGACCCCCGATACTCGCCGACCATAAGATGAAGGGACCTTGTCCCTCTCCAAGGAATGACCTAGGTGCATATGCCAAAAGAAGTTTGCCCCTCTCTACCCTAGGAAGCATGATTCATGGTTTAACAGGGTACGTTCAGTGATTGAATACGCCTAACCTATCCACGACATAACTTGCCTAATGATTTCTATGAATATTCAAGTTAAGTCGTCGAGGTGCCATACACACGCAGGTACTCAAAGAAAAAAGGGAAAGGCAGCAAAAAGTTTTTCTTTATTCAAATAAAATAAAATTACAGAGTTTTGCAAAACAAAAGGCCCACCGACCTAAAAGGGAGGGGAGCGCTTCTGGACACCAAGACACTGGTGAAAGCCTCCATCGCCTTCGTGAGCTTCGATGTAAGCTTTGTCTTCTCCTTCATGGCAGCCTCTTCGAGCCCTGTGACCTTGGCCTGGAGCTCAGCCTTCTCCGCCTTACAGGCCTCCGCCCACCTCTCGGTGTAACAAGCCTAGGCCCTAAGCTCAATCATCTCCTTCTTGAAGGCGTCGAGCTCCTCCTCTAGTTGGGACCTCTCCAACCACCATTGAAGCTCGGTGGATTTGTGAGGCTTGACAACGACGATAGGCTATCCTTAGCCTCAGTCACCTCCCACTCAACCGTCACCTTATCTGCAAGAGCTTTCGCCAAGGCGTCCTCCACCTCCTTCGCCCGTGCATCAAAACAGAGCGCTTTGTGTTCCGCGTCCGCCACTCGCTGACCTCCCTCAATCAAGTCGGTAGCCTAGCGGTGCAGCACAGCCCCGAGGATGGACATATGCAAACATGACCAAGGGTTAGTCGAAGGCAATAACATACTTCGTCGACGACAAAGAAAGGCTTGAGTGACATACCTGATATCTGCTCCCCATGAAGAAGTTGGCCACCCTCTCGAGTTCCAAATTCAGCATGAACTCTAGGTCCTGGGGGAGGATCGGGTTCTCCACCACCCTGGCGATCGTCCCGATGTCCATCAGGGCTGACTCCTCCTTGCCTATCACGAAGGGGAGGAGATGAAGCTCACCTTAGATCGGCCCCGAGGATCGAGACGAGAGCCGATTGAGCAGTAATGCTCGATTGAACTCCCTCAGGATCTGGCCGACCAACAGAGTATGCAACACGATGTCACCCCAAGGCCACTGATCCAGAAGGGGCGTCGTGAAAGCCTGAGACACCAAAGAGGTCTCCACCGCCTCCGGAGCCTCGAGAGGAGCGACCCTCTTGCCTTTCCCCATGGGATCCTCCTTCTCCTCCACACGTCTCCTCTTCTAAAGTTCCTCCCCCATGTGGGGGGGCATCTCCCTCTTCTGGTCAACCACTTCAGTCGGCACAGCTACGTCGACATCGTCGACGTCGACCACCTCCCACAGGTATGTAACCATGACGGAAGCGAGGGGCACATGGGGCCGTGCAAGAGCCTGGCTGGAGGCCTCACTCAAAGAAGCTCGGGAAGAAGGCCTGGATGCCTGCCTAGTCTCTCCCCCTTCGGTCAAGGAGCTCTGGTGGACGTGGAGAGGCGAGCGAGAGCCGGATACCTCGATGCATGTGCTCGATCGGTCGGCACGGGCACCTGACCTCTCGACCGTCCTTTTCTTCTTCCGTTGCTCTTTCCAGACCCGGTCCAATCTAGATTCGCCACTTCGTCAGCTACCGTTGATCTTATCTGTAGACAATGAACATAATTACCGTGAGTGGCAGAGATAAAGATATAGATTTGAGATACCTTACCCTGGCTCCATAGAATGATCTTTAGTGTATTATCATCCAACAAATATTGAATCGACCTATCTTGTCTCGGTTTACTCAAAAGAGACTTCATCGCCTCGACATCGCCCGGTGACAACCTGGCTCTAACCTGCTCCAAATACAGACAAAACTCAATCGTAAGCTCGAGGTTCGAAGAACTCCAACCATTGACCAACGGCCCCAGGTCGGGAAGAACGAAGAGCACGAAGGTATCCGTCTACCCAGGGTCAGAAACTGGGAGGTCGTATATGAGCCTCGTACCTGGGTGAGCAACAATATGATACCACACTCGGTGAGGATCAACTATTATCCTAAAGAAATACCAAAACAGCCCGAGGGTCGAACAGACTCCGTAAAGCTTGCACAACTCGATGAAGTGAACTAAGGGAGGGAAAGCTTGAGGAGCGAGTCTACAGATGGAAAGCTCCGAGGAGCACAGAACCTCCATAATGAAGGGGTGCAGGGGAAATCAGAGTCCTAAGCGAAAAGATTTGAGATACACCCCAACCTCCTTCTTTCGTGGGAAACACACTCTCTCATCTGAATTAGGCACCCTAACCTTAAAGGGATCACAAAAACAACCCCGCCAAACCTTGACAGTCAAATTGAGGCAAAACCTAGGGGCCATGTCTAAGATGACTCCAGGGACCTTTGACCTCTGATCCCTTCGACGAATGGGAATGCTGGGCTCAACCCAAATTCCTTTCCCATTCCCAGGAAATTCCATACATCGAGGGGGCCGGAGGCGCTCCGCTAGCTCCTCATGGGTCGACTCCTTGAACACAACCGAAGAAAACATGCAAGAAGAACCTAGAAAAGATCACAGTTGAAGGAGGATACCTTGAAATGAAGACAAGCAATTTCTGGGGAGGCGACGATAGAAACGAGCTTGCAAACAAGGATGAAGATGAAGCAGGGAGATCTCTGCTATTTTTCTCGCTTCTTTCTTTTACATGAAGAAATCCAACCGGCTGACATCCACTGCGCAAGTCCACAGCTAGCCATGAGAGACGGAAAAGATCGCTCCAAAGGCAAAAGGGTTTTGGTGGCATAAATTAAATCAGATATTTCGAAAACAGTGCGCATTTAAAGAGATTACTCATCATTCGATCCGAGTCAGCACGTTTCCTTAGGCGCAAAGGATGGGGGCCATTATTAGTGCACGGCTACAAATCCAATTTAGATATCCGCATACTCGACCCGATTAGCTACCACGACCCAATACTCTCTGCACTCTAAGCAGTGTACTGCTGAGTCGGACGAATGGGTCATTCGACCGTTGGCTAGCGCCGATATTTAAGGGGAAGTTAATGGGACTGAGTAAATGTGCAGCCGTTAACTCGAATCCTGGAGAAGATCGTGCCCCAATCAATGAGGGGTGGTTACACCGCATCAAGGAGAAATTACCTATAAATAGACCAGCAAACGAATGTAAAGGGGTTCTGTTGGATCCTGTCAAAACAGCGACGTTATGATCGAAATACAGTAGAGACTTACGTTTGCGTACGCGTCACCGTAATCTCTGAACTTTGCCCTCGGATTCGCCACAACGGTCGTTACTTCGTCACAGAGGATCGAAGCAGAGTTTCACCGCCTAAATCTCTATTTAGAAGAGGATTTTAATGGAAGGAAGAAGAAGCACATAAGATGCCTTATGCAAACTTATGGCATGGAAAGTGTGGTATGAATGCCTTACCCTTGGGTCTTATTTATAGGCTTTAGGGGTGGTTATTGTAGGAAATAACCAATTATAAGCTTATTAGCCTATATAAGCACATTCATTTATGCTCTTCTTCATTCACTTATCAAGTGCCTTTATGCACTTATAAAGTGACATTTTCCACTTATCGAGTGGCTTTTTCCACTTATCGAGTGGTCCTTTTCACACGAGAAAAGGTTCCCTCCGCGCACGCTTTCGTGCACATGACATCTGAGGTCCGTATACCCACATACATCCCCTCATGGGTGTATTCATGTCGTCCATATCCAACATCTCCCACTCACACTTGAGGGGATTGTAAGGAAACATCTTTTCCTTAAACTCTTCTGTTTGTTATACCGAGAAATAGGCCGTGTGACCGTCATGCGCATAGAGTCCGCTGTTGTGCACTTGTTAGAGATACACAACACTCCTCGAGGTGCAAAGTTGAGTAGATCAACGCATTCTTTACCCTAGATTATTTCTTCACATTTCTTATACTTTATATTCAACAATTGAATCCCATCTGGATTACAATTGGCTGGCCAGCTTTGAATCTCTAAAGTCCAAATGTGAATATGAAATTAATCTTCCTCTTCTTGCGATCCTTTTGATCTTGACTTGACTCGCTTTTCTAACATGCCCCGCCGGACCGAATTAACCATAGTCCATAAGCAACATGCTAAGATAGCAATCACCCAGTCAAATCTTAAGGAACCAATTTAGAGTCCATAAGGGTAACGAGTTAAGACCCATGTGGTCTTTGGGTCTCATATAATAGTAAACAAAATTACTATTCTAACCCAATGGTCAAAATGCATACGTAGTATGAATACGTATTACAACATCACTCCTTTCCCAGGGAGCGTATGTCTTAATGATGTTGTAAGGATGATAACCAGACACCACAATGTCTGACTTTGAGTCCCTTTTACTACTCAAATAATCTTCTGGACCCACATCCCGTATAAGACAGATAGGATTTCAAAATCCTCTTAGATCTTTTGAAAGCATCCATATGATGCAGATCTTTCATACGACCATTTTGTTTAATTCATGACTCTAAATCGTCCGTCTGACGATTTTGACTTTAAACAGGTCTCATCTTTATTTTAACCGTCTGATAAAATAAAGGCGGTTGCTCATGTGAGAGAGCCAACCTTAATCTGTCCGACATACTAAAATTCAGCTGAGATTTCAAAAAATGTACACAAACATTTCTTAAGAAATTCATATGCAATGTTGAAAAGAACTTATTCTTTTATTAAATTTGATCATTTACAGACATGTGAATTTACATTGGTACAACTCAGCTCTTACGCAATCCTTGAGATGATAAGTGTTTGTAAAACACATCTCTGGGGATCGCTTTCGTAAGCGGATCCTCTATCATCTCATGCGTAGATATGTACCTTATGTCTACCTTCTTGGTCTTATCATAGTCTTTTGCAAATTTGTAGCGGATATCTATGTGTTTGGTCTTACAATGGAATTTAGGATCTTTGACATAAGCTATAGATGCTTGACTGTCGCTGTGTATAGGTACAGCACCTGAGTCACTTGCATCAATTAGCCTGTCTAAGAATTTCCTAAGCCAAACAGCCTCTTGGACTGCCATGCTAACTGCTACAAACTCGGCTTCCATAGTTGAAAGTGCGATGCATGATTGTTTCTTGCTACTCCAGGATATTGCACCAGATCCGAGTAGAAAAACATATCCTGAGATCGATCGTCGCTCATCGAGATCACCCGCCCAATCAGCATCAGTGTAGCCTTCGAGCCTCAAGGCATCTCCTTGATAGCATAAAGCATAGTCTACAGTTCCTTTGAGATACCGCAATATCCTCTTAACCGATTTCCAGTATACTTGCCCTGGATTGGATTGGTAACGACTTACCATTCCAACAGCAAAACAGATGTCCGGTCTTGTACACATCATAGCGTACATAAGACTACCAACTGCACTGGAATATGGAACTTTTTCCATAATTTCCTTTTCCTTTTGGTTCTTTGGACACGATTTCAGACATAAATTGTCGCACTTGCTTATAGGAGTATCAATGGACTTGCAGTCCTGCATATTAAACCGTTCTAGAACCTTCTTTATATAAGTCTCCTGTGAAAGAGAAAGAAGTTTCTTCGAACGATTCCTTGAAATCTTAACTCCAAGGATATATGCGGCTTCTCCCATGTCTTTCATCTCAAAAACTGATGAAAGCCAAGCCTTGATATCCATCAAAAAGCCCTTGTCATTTCCGGCTATTAAAATTTCATCTACATATAGAGACATAATAACATACTTGCTCTTATTCCTCTTGATATATACACAGTTATCTTCATCAAGCATGGAAAATCCATTTGATAAGACAACTTCTTGAAATCGTATATACCATTGCCTCGAGGATTGTTTAAGACCATATATGGACTTACGAAGTTTACAAACCTTATGTTCGTTTCCTTCTTTTACAAACCCTGTTGGTTGTTCCATATAGATCTCCTCGTCCAATTCTCCATTGAGAAAGGCAGTCTTTACATCCATCTGATGTAATTCGAGGTCTAAGCAAGCTACCATTGCCAGAATCAGGCGAATCGAGGTAAAACGCACAACAGGTGAGAAGGTCTCTTCGTAGTCTATCCTTTCCTGTTGCGTAAAACCTTTCGTGACAAGGCGAGCTTTATATCTGTCTATAGAGCCATCAGCCTTATGCTTGATCTTGAGAACCTATTTGTTCCCAATTGCTCTACGTCCTCTGGGTAAGTCAACTAAGTCCCAGACTTGGTTAACTTTCATGGATTCAAATTTCTCCTTCATCGCTTCCATCCATTTGTCTTTTGCAGGGCATGATACGGCCTGTTTGAAAGTAGCAGGCTCGTCATCATCTTGTAGTAAAGTCATAAAGGTTTGCGGAAATTCATCCTCAAATCTTAGAGGAGCCAACCTTGTACGACTACTACGTCGTATTTGAGATTCTTCAAGTCCTTGTTGACTCGAATTTAGATCAATTCTAATATCACTCCCATTTGGAATGTCGTTAGAAATGCTCCCACTTGGATCATTATTCCCGTATGGAATAGGATTAGTATCATTCGTATCATCCTTTGGTGAAGTTTGAAACATATTTTCTTCTTCACCAAGAATTCTCCCACTCGAATGAGGTAATCCATCTTGATCATAAATCTCAAATAGAGATAAGTCCTGACTTATCTCGCCCTGTCTTGGAAACTCGTTTTCCAAGACAGTGACATCCCTCGACTCAAATTCAATTAGACCACCATTGTCTTCCTTACTAACGAAAACATAACATTTGGAGTTTTCAGTGTATCGTATAAAGATACATTTCCTTCCCCTTGGCCCAAGTTTGCCATACTTATGGGAGGAAATATGTGCGTAGGATGCACATCCCCAAGGTTTTAAAATGTTTAAGTCAGGAGACCTTTGGTTCCACAACTCATAAGGAGTGGAGCTAACTGATTTCGAGGGTACGCGGTTCAAAATGAAAGTGGCCGTTAATAATGCATCACCCCAAAAGGTAATTGGCAAGTTAGCTTGCGCCATCATTGAACGGACCATTTCCATTAAAGTCATATTCCTCCTTTCAGCAACGCCATTTTGTTGAGGAGTATAAGGCATAGTTACCTGATGTACTATGCCCTTTTCATCACAAAGTTCCTTAAAACTTGTTGATTGATATTCACCGCCCCTATCGGTTCGCAAGACCTTAATCTTGCGATCTAATTGATTCTCCACTAAACTCATATAGTTTTTCAAGCATGTTAATGCTTCACTTTTGTGGGATATCAAATAGATATGTCCGAATCGGGTGAAATCATCAATAAAAGTGATGAAATAGGACTTCCCGCGCCTTGTCTTGACATTCATCGGACCACATATGTCCGAATGGATGAGCTGTAATGGAACCTCGGCCCTTGTGCCGGTTCCAAACGGCTTGCGTGAAGATTTACCCACAAGGCAATGTTCGCAGGTCGACATATCGACCTTTGAAACATTGGATAGAAAGCCACGTTTGGCAAGTCTATCCATATGCGTTGGTCCAATATGACCAAGCCTTACGTGCCAACAAATTATATCAGACTCATAAGTCGAAGAATTTGCAACAAGGAAATTTTCATTACAATCAGAGGAATCATACATTGTATACAATAAATCCTTTAAATACATACCCAGTACCAATTAAGGAATTATTACAACACAAGTCCACTTTACAATCATGTAAAAACCAGCTATAACCAAGACCCATTAACATGACCACAGATATTATATTCCTTCGAATATCTGGAGCGAAGAGAACATCATGAAGTAGGAGAGTGCGGCCGTTATCCAAGACTAGCTTGCAAGTCCCAACGCCTTTCACTTCAACACGAGTGTTGTTTCTTACATAGATCCACTTCGTTCCTTGGGGTATCCGGTGATACTCCACGAAGGACCGTCTGTCCCTTGCTATGTGGTCGGTGGCACCTGAATCAATTATCCAAAATGGATTAGATTCCACAAGAAATATTGAACTAGAAACACATATGTAACTAGTATAATTACAAGTTACCTCGTCACCTCCACTCGTACACGAACGAGCATAGTGACCGAGCTTGTTGCACTTGAAGCACTTGATCCTTTTCAAGTCTTTCTTCTTGTGCCATTTCTTGTGCCCACCCTTATGTTTGGGTTTCTTGGTAGACACAGGTTGCTTATTACGTTCATTGGTAGACTTCGAACGATCTTTCCGTTTCTTTCCCCCGTGTGAGGAACTAGCAACCATGTGCACTTTTGCACTTGGTTTGGCAGCCGCAAGCCGCTCTTCCTCTAATTCAAGGTGCTTGGAAACATCGCTGAAGGTCTTGATGCTCTCATTGTGAGTGAGATGCATCTTCATTTGGTCCCACCCATATGGTAGGGAACGTATGACTGCTTGGATTTGTTGCTCATCAGTGAGCACATGACCCGCATCCTTTAACTATGAGATTTGATTTGCCATATGTCGCAGATGTTTCCCCATGGAATGATCTGGACATTTCTTGTATGAATCAAATCTTATAGTTAAGGCGCGAAGTTTGG
Organism: Scilla litardierei; assembly: GCA_030789695.1. Classification (NCBI taxonomy): domain Eukaryota; kingdom Viridiplantae; phylum Streptophyta; class Magnoliopsida; order Asparagales; family Asparagaceae; genus Scilla; species Scilla litardierei. The sequence continues at coordinate 85,883,167 of CM061142.1, read as the reverse complement.
ACACCGATGTGCCACCAAACTTCTCCTCTAGCTTGGACCATATGTCCATGGCTAGGTCATGCTCTCGGAAGATGAGCATTACGTCATCGGCCATACCGCTCAATAACGTAATACGGGCTATCTTATTCTTCCGAGACCAAGTATCAAAAGCTTCCTTGTCTCGTCTGTATTGGGCTGTAGTGCCCAACTCGGGTTCAATCATTACGTTCTTTAGAGTTTCGAGCACTTCTTGCTCTTCTAGAACATATTGTATCTTGATGGACCATTGTTTGTAATTATCGCCGTTGAGTTTTTCACCTCTGTTTAACTCAGCGACGATATTCTTTGAAGCGGAAGACATTTTACTTTTAAAATGCTGCAAAAGACACAAAACCGAAGGTTTGATCAAAAGCATTGCATTGAAAATTCTTAAAATATAATTCCCATTTGAAATGATAATAGAATATCCCATTTGGATAGTTCTAATTTCAACTCCCACTTGGAATGATATTTATAATTTGATAAGTTACTTTCGAAAAATATTGAAGATGTTACTCTAGAATCGGAAAGGTCACTACGTTTCCAATCACCATCTAGAGTAACTTTCAATATTTCCCCATCACTTTATCAAATAAAAGTACTCTTATAGTACTTCGTAGCGGAAAAGCGTTTTTGAAAATGTATTTTTCAAAACGTATGAAAACGTATTTTTCAAAAAATGTATATTTCAACTTAGTACCCTTATGATACTAGTGAAATATTCGGCACTTCCTGGCCATGTGCCGGGATGAGTCGTAGCCGTCTCAAGGTCGGATCCCCCCTTTGGGGATTTTTCTGCAAGCTATCGTCGCCGGCTCCCGTATGGATCCAGGCGCTTCCCCATTATTGGAGAATTTTGCCACAGACGACTGCCGTTGGCCCCGTATGGGCTAGCCTTGCAGGTTGCCGGGGCCGAAACCACTGGCAAGGCCTCTGGCTGAATTGGTCGACCAAAAATCCCGGATTGGTCGACCAATACCGACCAATGATTTTGGCACCCCCTTGGCCAGGGCCTCTGCCCTGGCCGGGGCTGGCCAAGGGCCGGCCAAGGGCTTCTGCCCTGGTCGGCCAGGGCCTCTGCCCTGGCCGAGGCCGGCCAGGGCCGGCTAGGGCCGGCCAGGCCCTGGCCCTGGCCTCTGCCAGGACCGACCAGGCCCTGGCCTCTGCCAGGGCCGGCCAGGCCGGCCCCTGGCCTTGGCCGAGGCCGGCCAGGGCCCCCTGGCCCTGGCCGGGGCCGGCCAGGTCCGGCCATGGCCGGGCCATGGCCCTTTGGCCATGGCCGACCATGGCCCATATGGCCATGGTTGGCCACCCCCTTGTATGGGGTTGCCGCACACACTTTCCCCCGGCGGGGTGGGTTTCGTTGTCATTTGGCCGTAGCCAACCCCCTCCGCATGGGGAGGGGGGATGCATTGCCTCCATAGCCCATTTGGCCATGGTGATCATACACCAAAGGTCATCTTCCCCGATGAGAATAACTACCATCTTCTTCCTCTACGAAGCACCCGTTCGTCGATGAAGCACCCGTTCGTCGAGAAAGTAGTTATTCTCTAATGGCCGTGTGCCAAAATGAGGAAATAACATACTCTAAAGTTCGTAAACTACACTCTCCACATGAAGAGAGTTCACATTCCCTATGAATGGAGACTCAGAATCCATGAAGAGTGCGAGCTTGACGATATGAACGGTCGGTTCTTCCCGTCACGGAGAGTTCCTGCAATATCCGTAATGACAGAAGACCCTAACGTGAAAAGAACAACCGCTGCGTTCTCTCCGTCACGAAGCGTTCCTACCATATCCATAATGGTAGGATACCCATTCGTAAAAAAGACAACGCCTCGTTCATCGGTTCGACGGGGCGGCGGTTTGACTGGGGCGATCCCGTATGGCTCTGATACCAATGTTGGATCATGTTAAAACAGCGACGTTAGGATCGAAATAAAGTAGAGACTTACGTTTGCGTACGCATCACCGTAATCTCTGAACTTTGCCCTCGGATTCGACACAACGGTCGTTACTTCGTCACAGAGGATCGAAGCAGTGTTTCACCGCCTAAATCTCTATTTAGAAGAGGATTTTATTGGAAGGGAGAAGAAGAACATAAGATGCCTTATGCAAACTTATGGCATGGAAAGTGTGGTATGAATGCCTTACCATTGGGTCCTATTTATAGGCTTTAGGGGTGGTTCTTGTAGGAAATAACCAATTATAAGCTTATTAGCCTATATAAGCACATTCATTTATCCTCTTCTTCATTCACTTATCAAGTGCCTTTATGCACTTATAAAGTGACTTTTTCGACTTATCGAGTGGCTTTTTCCACTTATCGAGTGGTCCTTTTCACATGAGAAAAGGTTCCCTCCGCGCACGCTTTCGTGCACGCGACATCTGAGGTCCGTATACCCTCATACATCCCCTCATGGGTGTATTCATGTCGTCCATATCCAACAGGTTCCATCTTCAAGGTACGAGCTCTAAGACATAGAACTCTTCTTCTCACTTTTTCCATTCTTATATTCGAGCTTGCGTCGTCAGTCTAGAGACGAACCTCCATCGGTCGATCTCAGCTATACCAAGATCCCTCTCTTCCTTAAGTTCCACACTAACTTTAGCATCGGAGGGGATTTGGGTCGAAACCCAAATCTGAAACCCTTAACGAGTCCCTATGGTATAGATCGATGATTGCTGTCCAACATCGAAGGTCGACATCGAGCTCTCCAACCACGAATGATCGATGCAACGACCGCCCGAGGGTCGATCGAAGGTCGCATCACCTCCAACTATCACCATTCGACCCTGGTTCCTCCAACCAAGGGTCCCACTTCAGCTGTTGACGAGGCTCCAACTTAGCGTTTTGAGTCTATATCAGCTTGACAACTGTCTGGGTCAATTTTGGCCTTAACCGGTATCTATATAGATTACTAACTTATTGTGAATTACTGGTGAAGAAATATTGGTGTCGCAATCGTTCAAAGTGTTGTAAATTCAATTTATAAGATTGCATATGGCTTGGGAATCCCCACTATAGATTTCAATAAATCAATGTGAAACACGAATTTCTACATTACTACACTTGATTTAGGGTGAACTTGTCGTAACTAAATTGGGAACCAACGCATTCTCTCGCACTACGGAAGTATATAGTTATCTTAACTAGAGCCTCACTCTCATACAAGCCTAGTTCAAATCACTAGCATTAAGATTGACAACAATATTCAATTCCAACTCAAGCTCGCTCTCGCACAACTTGAGTTCGAATATAGATCGTGATGGTTCGTATCCGTTTTACCGTCGAACAAACGAATATAATTATAGAAACCTAATAAAGATGCTATCGTTGGTCGCTCTCGTGCACCAACTCTAGGGCATCTTAATTATAGATCTAAATCAAATATCTAGGGCTTTCCTTAGATCAAGATCATCTCTCGAGCTCTCAAGATCCAATGAAAATCCCTAGCTATTCGTAGTAAATCAATCGCAATCTAACCCGTAACAAGTTTAGCGACATAGCAATTCAATAGATCTCCTAAATCATACTTTAAATCCATAGGGTTCACCCCTTTGCCCTAGAGCAAAGAGACTACTCACATTTATCATAAACATCGAGTTAAAAATAAGATATACATTAGAATTCATCACAAAACTCAGATTTAGAGAGAAATATAGCATAAAAATATCAACTTGCAAGAGTTTAGACAAACCAATTTTTGAATACAAGCTTTAAGAATAAGAAATTTAGATCATGCTCTCCAATCCTTTCGCCAAAAGAAAACTAGAACTAGAATTAAAACTAAGGAAATTATTCTAAAGAGTCTCTCCTTGGGCTGGTCTCAAAACTATGTATTTATAGCCAGCCAAAATATTCAGAAAATCCTTACAGATTTGCCCCTGAACAGCTGCAAACCCTAGATTTGGGAATCTGACCGACAGCGCACTCAGCTGAGTGAACTGCTCACTCGGTCGAGTGAGAAATCTATAGGAATTAGGTTTTTTCAGCGTTGACCACTCGGTCGAGTAGTCTTCTCACTCAGTCGAGTGAGATTCATACTCGGTCGAGTCGGACCTACTACAGATCCTCCCTAAAAACAGAGAAGCGTCGAAGGATTTCTTCACAATTTTTATCTCCACTCGGTCGAGTGGTCTTCTCACTCAATAGAGTGGAAATTCCCACTAGGCCGAGTACATTTGGGCTCTTCTTAATGCTGGATTGGGCATGTCAGCTTCACTCGGTCGAGTGGGCAGCTTCACTCGGTCGAGTGGCATATTTTTATACTCTTCTTTCTCTCTTCTCGATTCCTCGTTGTTTCTTTCACCTTCCTCCTTCTTCTACTCATCTTCCAGCGTCGTTAGCTTTCTGATATCATCGTTAATGATGCTCCAGTATGCGGGTAGGCATTTGTGGTTCCAAATTACTCCCGATTGATCCATATTAACTGAAATCAGACGAAACAAAGGAATATTGAAATATATCGTGGAAACGTCGTATAATCATTAAAATCGCAATATGAGCAATCGTTATGGGATGAAAAATGCAGGAATAAAGTGTAAAATATGAGCCTATGAATCGGCCGCTCTATATCCTTCTTCAATGCGTATCACTCATCGGTATCATGGCCATGGTCGCAATGATGCCGATAGTACGTTTGAGTGTTCCTCATGTCGGGCCTTGTCCTTATCTCTGGAGGCGTATTTTTGAGAAGTCCACCCGTCATGGTAGCCACCATCACTTTCGCCAGGGGGCGTTGAGCCTGGTGTAGTTGATCTCCTGCGCTCTTTAGGGTCTGCCTCTCGGAGCAGGGTTCCTGGGGGGTGGGGAACCCCCTCAGCAGTTCGGGGCGATCTTGCCCTCGAGGGCCTTCCTGGTCGCACCCTTGGAGGCGGTATTGATCTCGCCCTCTGGGGCTGCCCTGGTCACGTCCTTGGGGGCGTTCATCCCATCTGGGCCGGTAACTGGGCCTCGCTTCAACACGGCGGCTCTGGCTGGTGTTGCCTCCTTCATCATCCCCAAAGCCTCATCGCTTAACATGAACTTATCTGCCTGGGCGAAGAGGGCGTCGAGATTGGCAGGCTAATCATGAAGCAGCGACTTCAGTAGGCTCCTATTTGCCAGAGCCTTCTGTAAGGCTGCCATGATGAGCTCATCCCCACAGCTTGTCACGTTGAGTCTCTCATCGTTGAAGTGTTGCAAGAATATGTAGATGGTCTCCCCCTCCTTCTGGACCACCGTAAACAGATAGTTTATCGCCTTCCTCCTTCTTCGTCCTGCTAAGAACTGCTGACAGAACTTGCAGAAAAGGTCACCAAACATATCAATGGAACGGTTGGACAGGCCATTGTACCAATCCACCGTCGACTTCTTCAAATTCATCTGGAAAGCTCGGCATAGCAGGGCGTCATCCGCTCCGTGGATCTCCATCACTCCCCGATATAGCTGCACATGCTCCAGGGGATCGATCGAACCATCATACAGTTCAAACTGTGGTAGTTTGAACATATTGTTAAGCATTGATTCCCCAGATTTGGTTTTGATGATGAACAAACATAAATATCGTGAACTAATTCTTTGTGAGCACAGTTATGGAGATCGTCGCCAAAATTCTACGTACATCAAAAGCGGTGTCTCAAGACTTCTCAGAGTGCGTGATCGTGTGCATGAAGCTTCGTTGAAGCTCAAGGAGCATTATTGAAGTCAAGAGATTCGGATTGAAGCTTTGAAGACGGTTCGTCTAGTTTATTTTATAGTCTTCTAACCTCTTTTCGTAGAATGGTAAGCCTTGAGTAGGACTTACATTATAATCTTCATAACGCTCATATCTGAGAGCTAGGATTATGTTAGAAGCCCATAGAAACTTTCCCGAAGCTTTACGCTTCATTTCGTGGCTTCTTGTGCGTCTTAGTTGGTTCAAGAAGAAGAACCAACCGACAAGATTGTCATCTAGTCGGTTAAGAATCCTTCTTGAACCGACTAGATTTCCTTGCTCAATTCAGCCTAGGCACTTTTGACCAATTAGTCGGTCCAAGAAGGTTCACCGACCGACTAGTTGTCAAACTAGTCGGTTGGGAATCCTTCTTAGACCGACTAGTTATACTTTCATTTTTTCAGCCTAGCTTCTGTTGACTAGTTAGTCAGTCCAAGAACATCCATCGACTGACTAGTTGTGAAACTAGTCGGTTGGAATTTGTTCTTAGACCGACTAGTTCTCCTAGTGATCGGCCTATTGAATATCAACTACTTAGTCGTTCAAAGAACACTCACCGACCGAATAGTTGTCAAACTAGTCGGTTGGCATGTCTTCTTAGACCGACTAGTTCTATCTCATGAATTCTCTATCTTGGCTGTCAACCATCTAGTCGGTCCAAGAAGAATCACCGACCGACTAATTGCAAAACTAATCGGTCAGTGATCCTTCTTAGACCGATTAGACGGCTTCAGAAATAGATCCGTTGGGCATTTAATGCCACGATTTTGCTCTTCTCTTCTCACACTCCTATATATACTTGAAGTGCTTCTAACCTAGCATTCAAGGTTGCCATTATTGAGATTTAGAGAATCAAAGAGAAAGCATTCAATTCTCATTTTCTAAGCTCTCTCTTCTCACAAGAATCTCTCCCTCACTCTTTGAGCCCAATTTCCTCAAGTGAGATTCTTTTCATTGTGAGCCACTCAAGCCAAGAGCTTGATTCAAAGTCACCAACTCCATCCTATCCTTCGATCGCTGTTCATCTTGGTGGAGCTATGGTTTGGTGACATTCTCTCCTTCAAAATCTTCCTTGCCCTAAAATCAGTAAGTTTACTCAAGGCATAGGAATTTGTTGGTAAGTGTTTTATTGTTTCATTTACTTTGCTATTAATTTTATCTCTTGCTTGTGAGAGAAGATCGTGATCCCGGGTTATGGGAGTCACGTTTTCATTTGTGTATGATTTGATCTTATAGAGGTTTTCTACAAGAAGTTCATAGTGCAAACTTGGGTTAGAGGATTCTAACTCAAGTAGCCGGAGGGGATCCGGGTGTCTGGGACGTAGGATCGCTAGTAACAAGTCGGGGAGAATTGGGTGGATCCGAGCCCGTTACATCGCTTGTTTGCAATTGTCTTTCTTTGTTGTCATATTTTCATTCCGCATTGTTGGTTGAGTTTGCACAATAATTAGGAATAATTATCTTGATTATTTTAAAGTACTATTCACACCCCCTCTAGTACTTGTGCAATAGCTATCAGGGCATTACATTTGGTATCAGAGCCTAGTTAATAGCTATGTCTACCAACGACAACAAGACCGTTCGTCCACCTTCAGACTATAGCACCTTCAAGAACCGTGAAGGAGCTTCTTCGGTGATGGAAGGACACTCATCAACTAGGCCTCCTTACTTCAACGGTGCCAATTATGGGTACTGGAAATGCTGGATGGAAACGTTCCTCCAGAGCACTTCACTATGGAGAGCTACGTTGACGGAGTATGTCGAGCCCGCCGAACAAGACTTCGCTAAGTGGACAACCACGGAGGTCGTCGCGGAGGTAAACAATGCCAAGGCAATGAATGCCTTGCAATGTGCGTTGGAGCCCGAAGACTTCATGACCGGCGCCCCGGCTCAGCGCGAACGGGGGCGCGGAAATCTAAATATTTGTAACCGCAAGCGCACGGTGTTGTAGATTGGCTTGGGGGTCGAACACAGGGAGGCGAGGATGTGCTTGTGTCAAAGATGACCAAAATCACCCCGATAGGCGAGCTAGCCCAGATCGAATGATAGGTTGTCACGTTAAAGGAAAGCGAGGTATAAACAATATGAAAATAAAACCCGGGACCTTGGTTTCCTCCCCAACGAGCGACTCTCGCCGATACGGCCTATGGGTAGGATGGCGATCGGAATTAGGGTCTAATGGTGAGACGTTGCCTCTGAAAGTGGTACCGGCATAACATGGGCCCGATATTCCGGTCGGTGCCCAGGATGATACGCCAGACTTCCCGGGTTCGATCAGTGGGCACTCCCGTGTCCATTAACACTGATTGACTTCGGGAGCACTAAGCTCACAACGATAACTCCCAACGTCTCGTCCTGCCGCTCCCGCGCGCTAGGATTCGGCGTCTACGCTAAAGGCGTGAGCTATGGCTAGGGAGTCAACCGCCAAGTTTATTCCCCCTTGGCCCGACGGTCAAAGGCGGTCTTTTTCCCGCCGATGACAATAAAACACCCCGCGTAACCGTTAGATTCCTAATCCCTATCGATTTCCTAACCCTATGGACACATCGGGAAGAGCACCCGAAGGGGTTTCCGCCAAAACCCCAGATTAGGGAACTACTCACAAATATTCATTAAAAAGCGATCTAAATGAAAATGAACCGTCAAAATCATAATCAGACAATAGGAATGCAAAGGTAGTAAAGCAATTAGGATAATACTAAAGTTTTACAAAGATCTGAAAACTTACAAAAACTGGGAAATTACAGCCGTCACAAAATGAAGAAAACAGTAAAAAATAACCCACTCCCGAATCTGGGAAACCTAGGGTTCTATTTATAGAAAACGACATCACCCGATCGGTTGACAAGTCAACCGGTCGGGTGAGCCGCTTCACAAAATCACAGCGCAATGCGGGGGTTTCACCCGGTCAGTATGAACCGGTCGATTGATACTTGGTGCGGTCGGTTTGATCTTGGTGCCGACCGGTTGGATCTTGGTGCGGACCGGGTGAGGAGACCAGTTGGAACTTCGAGTCTTGGCTGTTGAAATTCGGCTACATGTGAACCGATCGGGTGAAGGTCACCCGATCGGTTGGAAATCATCTTTGAATTTCCAGAGACTTTAAGCTTCTGACCCGGTCGCTGAACCGACCGGGTGACTTCTCGTGAGCTCCAAGCTGCGTCCGGGTGGTGCACGCGTGTATCACCCGATCGGTTGGAGATGACCAACCGACCGGGTGAGGGGCTGAAAGATGCAATCTTCGTGGTTTGACCCCCTGGATCACGCGTGACTCCTCCCGTTGCTCTGGGGACACATGATATCATCGTTTTACGCCCCAAATGCCAGCAAACTCCTGCAAAACACGGAAAATACGGAAAAGAGAAAGAAAACAAGAAAACACAAGAAAACACGAGAAAACGAATAAAAGACGGCGGTAAAATACGGAAAAACACGGAAGAAAATGTGCGTAAATATATGAAATATAAACGCACGTCAAAATCCCCCAAGCTGAACTCTTCCTCGTCCTCGAGGAAGATGAGTGAGAGTAGGAGCTCGGGGAGGAAAAATAGAGAGAAAGAGAGAAAAGGAAAACTTTATATCCTAGATCGCCAGTCAGGGCCAACAAAATCAAAATCGACACACCAAGCAAGCAAACGCCAAATCACATCACTAAACCCAGGAATACGAGTCCAAACAAGTGCCGTGGGCCCACGCGGTGAAGCGCGAGTGAGTGTGGTCGTGCGCCAGCAGTCGGTGTCACTATCTACGATGTGCAATAAAGCTCGATATACACAAATCCAGGAAACGACCCAAATATCGATTCGAATTGAATAAAGCGGTGAATTTATAGTTCAAGCATGCATGAGAATAGAGGGAATCGAAACATATCATGCGTCGGGGGCTCCATAACTAGGCTTAAGGAAATCACACTACTATAGCCTAGATAATAGCTAAAAAGTTCCTAAGCCAAGTGTTTTCGAAAACGATGGGGGTTGAGATGATGTGGAGTAGATCACTCGGTGCAAATTCTCGCCTTCCCTTTATTCACGACAAGTAGGAAAATATTCACAGAGAAATTTTTGGTTTTTGGGCATTTGTATATATATATATTTCTTTTCTTTTCATTTCTCTTCTTTTGGGGTTTTTTTCTTTTCTTTTCTCCTATTTTTTTTTTTTTGGATTTTTGGGGTTTTTTGGCTAGACACATGTGTACTCTCCCAAGCGGGAGAACGGTACACGGCGAGGGGATTTGCACCAAGTAAAACAAAAAAGAAGTCGGAATCTAAACACTTGGGCAAAGGAAACTATTCTCGCTAATTAGAGCATGGGCTAGATGGGGTTATCCTAGTCCTTAGTTGTGGAATCCCGACACATGCGAAATGAAGCGTACAATATATATATAGCATGCAGAAGAAGCAGACAGTAGAAATAAGTACCGCATATTCATATCGAAACATGATAATATAGTGGTCATTCCTGGACAGGTATATAAAGTGAATCACAAATTAGAAGCACACCACACGGCTAGGCACGACACACGACTCACAAAAAAGCTAAGTGGACCCATGATGCGTGAAAATGCAGGGGACTCGATATCCTAGGGTTAGTGAGTGTGATTATCGATGCCATGCTAGGTGTGTGTGATTTTGTGGCAATTCATCATAGGGTTCATATCTAGGAGAAAGAGATAAAAAGAAGAAAATAAAAAATATAAACACGATGAAAACGACCTAAAAATGAAAGAGAAAGACTCAAGCGACGCACAAAGTGCGACTCCCCCAAGCTGAAGCTTGCATTGCCCTCAATGCAATAAGAGTGAGTATGGGAGGGCAAATGAAAATGGGGGGATACGCACCGACACAAAAAGAAATGAAAAACACAGATACGAAACTGAAAATAAAGAAAAAACGAAATCACAAAAATAAACCACACGACACAAAAATAGAAAAAGAGAAAGAAGGAAAAATGAACAATTTATACGACATGACACGACACGACAAAACACACGACACGACATGACAAAATAAAGGAAGGGGGGAGTTACTCGGAGTCGCTGGCGGTGGAATGGTAAGGGGATGGCGAGGAGGGTGGTGAATAATGGTAGAAGGAATCCTCCGAGGAAGAAGGAGATGGTGTGCGAATAGGAGAAGGGGGAGCAACAGGCAGGACAACCGGAGGATCGGGATACATCGGTGGATCGTGGTGGATAATGGTTGGACGGGGTGGACCGACGTACGGGTGCCAATCAGGAGGATCCAAAGGCGGGAAGTGGACGAGTGAAGCGTACCAAGGATCTGGGTAGAACTCCCAGGGCAAGTGTGTAAGGCGTAGGGGGAAACGCTCCGAAGATGAGGGTGGGAGGATGGCAAAAGGAGTGCAGGCAGGACTATAGAGGTAGGCTGCACGATCCTCCCCAAAAGGAGTAAGCACGCCGATAGAGATCAAGTAGTTGCGATCGATAAGGTTACGTCCCAGGACGATAGGGAGGTCGGAGGGCATCCTCAAGACAAAGCTGACAATAAGAGTGACGATACCCCCGCAGCAGATAGACCCAGAAGCGGCACGGCTGACGGATAAGAGCTCGTGGATGATCCAATGGGCAGTGTTTAAGGGGAAAGGGATTTCGCCATGAATCCGATCATGGGACATGGCGCAGAGAAAGAGCAGCTCATCGCTAGACATCGCGGATACATCAACACGAGCGAAAATGGTGTTGGCAAGGAAGCAGTGAGAAAAACGGTAGCAAGGGTGTATGATGTAGGAGGCGAGGGCTACCGCCGGAAAGGAGATGTATCGTGTGAATCGTTGCCAAACACCATCAGCCCGGAAGCGAGAAAAAATGTCAGATCGATCATGAGTAGGCCATTCAGTCGGGCGAATGGGGCTGGGGAAGAGTAGATTGTTGTTAAGCTCGACGAAGCTCATGGAAAAATCGCAATTGAAGGCCCGGAAAGTGAAGCCATGATCAGTCACCTCGAGAGAACTGAGGAATTCAAGCGTGAGATTTCTGTGTGTATTGGCCTGAGTTCGCAGAAGATAATCACAACCTATGAAACGAAAAAGTGCACAGACGCCTCTAAATAGTCCAAGGGATTGTAGGGTGGGGAAATCTGCGAAAAGAGTAGGTTGGATAGGGCGATGGAGGAGGGCCTGTAAACGATCAGACTGCTCCTCAGACGTAGGGTTTATGCCAAGGACAGAGGGTGAAAAGGGTCCGTAAAGTGGATTACGGCACGAAGATGAGGCAATCTCTTTCCCTTTCCGAGACATGGCGACAACGTGGATGGTGAAAAGGAAAGTGGGAGCGCCAACGATGCTTATAGAGCAGGTGAAGCAGGTATAACACCAATTCAGGATATTACAGATAAGGTAAGAGATGTGTAGGGTGGGAAGGTGTTACCCATCAATGTAGTAAGATCAAGCTCCCGGGGGACTCAAGTAGTAGGAGGAAGTAATTCGGGAAGTCACCGTTCGCTGATCCGACAAGAAGAAATTCGAAAATTTTGGGGGCTAGGGTTAGGGTTTGGATGTTTTGATGATGGAATGTTGATGATGGCAAGGTGGCGAGGGTGTGGGAATATGGGAGTGAGTGGGGACGAGGGTTTATGGGCAGTATGTTGGATGGAGGAGGTCGATTCGACAGTTGGAGGGTGTGTAACCGCGTGAAGGGGATTGCTGGGGGTCGACTGGCGGACATCGCGCGGTATGGATATTTATAGGGGTGAAACGGAATCGATCGGGTGGTTTCTCACCCGATCGGGTGGACGGATTTCGAAAATTTCCTGTCGGCCAACAGCTACAGGTGAACCGACCGGGTGGATAGTCACCCGATCGGTTGACTGCTCCCCAAATCTTTCCCGAGAACACGTGATATTTCACCCAGCCACTCACCCGATCGCGATATTACTCAACCGATCAGTTGATGTGATCTCCAAATTTCCCCAAACTTCAGCACTACCCACACGGTCAGCGACCCGGTGTCGCCCGTCTTCACCCGGTCGGTTCGTTAGGCAGTTTATTCGGCCCTTTAGCTGATACGTCCACACCGATCGGGTGAGTACTCACCCGATCGGTTGGGGTCTTGTTTCCTGCAAAAAATGCACACATGGCATCAGTCTTCAACTGAAGTTTATGCGGCTGGATTTATTTATCAGAAATAGATAAAATTAAGTTTGAAATAATTCCAAAGATTGGATATAAAGATTTTAGAGCATGGGTTGCCTCCCATGAAGCGCTTTTGTTTAACGTCGTTCGCTCGACGCCTCCAGCGGTGGTCAATTAGGATCCAGAGGGTTAGAGGAAGTGTTGTCACTCGCTGGGGATCCTACCGGAGAGAATTCTGGTTCACCAACCGCATAGTGTTTCAGACGCTGTCCGTTGACTTTAAACGGTTCATCCCTTCCCATTATCTCAATAGCCCCATGCGGGAAAACCTTGGTGACGCGGAATGGTCCCGACCACCTTGACTTGAGTTTTCCAGGAAAGAGCTTCAGCTTTGAGTTGAATATGAGAACTAAGTCCCCTTCTTTGAATTCCCTCTTCAAGATTCGCTTATCGTGCCACCGCTTCAGCTTCTCCTTGTAAATCTTGGTGTTCTCATAAGCGTTGAGCCGGATTTCGTCGAGCTCGTTGAGTTGTAACCGCCGGTGCCCCCCCACCTCCTTGGCATCGAAGTTCAGGTTCTTAATTGCCCAAAATGCATTATGCTCCAATTCCACAGGAAGATGGCAAGCTTTCCCATAGACAAGCCGGTAGGGAGTCGTGCCGATCGGAGTTTTAAATGCCGTCCTGTAGGCCCAAAGCATGTCAGGAAGCTTTGATGACCAATCCTTTCTAGAATTTGCCATCGTCTTTTCTAGTATGCTTTTAATCTCCTGGTTAGAGACCTCCGCCTGACCGCTAGTTTGCGGGTGGTAGGCACGCCCCACCCGGTGTTGTACCCCGTATTTTTTAAGAGAGCCTCGAATTTCTTCTCTATAAAGTGGCTCCCTCCGTCACTGATCAGGACATGAGGTACACCGAACCATAGGAAGATGTTGCTTTTGAAGAACTTGGCCACCACTCTGGAATCGTTGGTTGGACTGGCTATCGCTTCAACCCATTTCGACACGTAGTCCACAGCCACCAAGATATACTGGTTCCCTGAAGAGGAAGGGAATGGCCCATGAAGTCCACTCACTGCACATCGAAGATTTCTACCTCCAGGATGTACTGTTGAGGCATCTCATTCCTTTTGGAGATATTTCCCACCCTTTGGCATTTATCGCAGGCTTGGACATAAGCATGTGTGTCCTTGAAGAGTGTAGGCCAGTAGAATCCACTCTGGAGAATTTTTGCGGTGGTCTTGTAGGTGCTCGCGTGCCCTCCACATTGCTGCCCGTGGCAGTGGGAAATGATGGAGGTCGCCTCAGTCTCAGGGATGCATCTTTAAATCACCCCATCATTGCAGGTTTTGTATAGGTGGGGGTCATCCCAATAAAATTTACGGACCTCATGGAAAAATTTCTTCTTCTGCTGAAAACTCACATTGTGGGGGACGATGGCACAAGCCAGATAATTTGCAATGTCGACGTACCAGGGGGTCCAGGAGGAAGAGACAGAGAAAAGGTGCTCGTCAGGGAGCGAATCATCGATCGGCGTAGCATTTAAATCGAGGGTAGGCATCCTGGACAGGTGATCGGCAACAACATTCTCCGCCCCCTTCTTGTCTCTGATTTCCAAGTCGAATTCCTGGAGGAGGAGGATCCATCTAATGAGCCGCGACTTAGCTTCTTTCTTGCTCAATAGGTATTTAAGAGCCGCGTGATCTATGTGCACGATCACTTTGGCGCCAACGAGATATTGTCGGTACTTATCCATGGCGTAGATGACCGCTAGCAATTCCTTTTCCGTGGTAGTATAATTTCTTTGGGCGGCATCGAGGGTTTTGCTCGTATAATATATGACATGAAGATTTTTATCCTTCCTCTGCCCCAAGATGGCACCAACCGCATAATCACTAGCGTCACACATCAGCTCAAAGGGTAAATTCCAGTCCGGTGGCTGTATTATGGGCGCAGAGATCAAAGCTTGCCTCACAGTGCGGAAGGCCTCCATACACTCCTCGCTGAAGACGAAAGGCACGTCCTTCACAAGGAGTTGGGTTAGCGGCCTGGAAATCTTCGAAAAGTCTTTTATGAAGCGGCGATAAAATCCCTCATGTCCTAAGAAAACACGGACTCCCTGAAGATTGAGTGATGGTGGAAGCTTTCCAATCACCTCAACTTTAGCCTTGTCAACCTCGATTCCACTCGAAAAGATGACGTGCCCCAGCACAACTCCTTCTTGGACCATGAAGTGGCACTTCTCCTAGTTTAGGAATAATCCTTTTTCTTGACATCTCTCCAGGACTTTAGTTAGGTTACTGAGGCACGAGTCAAACTTAGTTCCATAGATGGAGAAGTCGTCCATGAAAACCTCCATGATATCTTGAGAGTAGTCGGAGAAGATAGCGGACATGAGTCTTTGGAATGTAGCAGGGGCGTTACAAAGTCCGAACGGCATTCTTCTATAGGCATACGTCCCGAATGGGCAAGTGAAAGTCGTCTTCTCCTGGTCATCGTTATGGATAGGGATCTGAAGAAATCCTAAGTACCCGTCCATGAAACAGAAATAATTATGCTTCGCCAGTCTCTCCAGCATCTGGTCGATAAAGGGGATAGGGTAATGATCCTTCCTCGTTGCCTTGTTCAACTTTCTATAGTCAATGCACATACTGTACCCCGTGACGGTCCTCGTTGGTATTAGCTCGTTCTTCTCGTTGCGAACCACCGTCATTCCTCCTTTCTTGGATACGATGTGCACCGGGCTAACCTAGTGACTATCGGAGATAGGGTATATGATACCGGCATGTAGAAGCCTAACAATCTCCTTTTTTACAACTTCCATCATTATGGGATTTAGCCTCCGCTGCGGCTCAATCGAGGAGGCTTCCTCATCTTCAAGCAGAATTCTGTGTGAGCAGAGGCCTAAGCTAACCCCTTTTAAATCTTCAATTGCATATCCGAAAACTCCTTTAAACCTTTTTAAAACGCCAAGAAGTTTGGTCATTTGGCCTTTAGGTAGTGAAGAGTTCACTATCACCAGAAGGGTCAAGCCAACCCCCAAATATTCATACTTCAGCCCCGGTGGTAACTCCTTCATCTCAACTTCATGAGGCCCCGACACATACTTCTCAAGCTGAGCATCCTCAAGGGAAAGGAGTTCTTCGTGGATTTCTTGGAAGCCAGCATCCGGAATCTCACTCTCAGACGCGGTCCCGCATGGCAAAGTTTTGCAAGGTATTGTGGGAACGATCGAGGAAGGCACTGGGTCTCTTTCAAGCTCATAATAATTGTCCGGGAAGAAGGCTTCTAGGTAAAAACAGGTTTCAACTGTCGATGGTTCCCCACAACTGTTTCTAGCTTCCTCATTGTCTAAAGATCCGGGATGCTCGATAGAAGTCTGCAAGGAATAGATCGGTTCCTGTCCTATGTAGCCCACAGACTCAGCCTGATGGTTCTCCTGACGAAACTCCGCGAACAACTCTTCTTCACTAAATTCAGGACTATGAATGTCGATATATGCCACTTCACCATGAGGAAAGAGAGTTGCCGTGGCAAGGTGCTCCTGCGTATCTCGATATCTCCTCTGATTTTCCACGGCGGCAGACAGGAGAGGTAGTATATTCGAAGTATTAAGGGATTCCGCTAAGCTTCGTGCCAAACAGCGGATATGGTGTGAGTGATCCCAGATGTCTCCTGAAACTGCATGCAACATCCTCGTCGTGGGGCAAAGAACCTATACGAAAGGAGAGAGAGAACTGCACAAGAAGAAAACACGTCAAAAGCACGGGTTGCATAAGCGGGAACCGAATCTAGCGATGGTAGCGCGGTGATTCAGTCAGTTAGCACTATACAATTACTATCTACAATATGTACAAGCGAAATTGGAAAGTGTGGAGTGCGAAAATTATCGCGAGGTAGGGATAAGAGCTAGACACTAGGGTTCATGAGATCCTAAAAGAACAAGCACGTTGCCTCCCCGGCAAAGGCGCCATAAACTTGACCGGCGCCCCGGCTCGACGCGAACGGGGGCGTGGAAATCTAAATATTTGTAACCGCAAGCGCACGGTGTTGTAGAGTGGCTTGGGGGTCGAACACAAGGAGGCGAGGATGTGCTTGTGTCAAAGAGGACCAAAATCACCCCGTAGGCGAGCTAGCCCAGATCGAATGATAGGTTGTCACGGTAAAGGAAAGCAAGGTATAAACAATATGAAAATAAAACCCGGGACCTTGGTTTCCTCCCCAACGAGCGACTCTCGCCGATACGGCCTACGGGTAGGATGGCAATCGGAATTAGGGTCTAATGGTGAGACGTTGCCTCTGAAAGTGGTATCGGCATCCCATGGGCCCGATATTCCGGTCGGTGCCCAGTATGAAACGCCGGACTTCCCGGGTTCGATCAGTGGGCACTCCCATGTCCATTAACACTGATCGACTCCGGGAGCACTAAGCTCGCAACGATAACTCCCAACGTCTCGTCCTGCCGCTCCCACGCGCTAGGATTCGGCGTCTACGCTAAAGGCGTGAGCTATGGCTAGGTAGTCAACTGCCAAGTTTATTCCCCCTTGGCCCGACGGTCAAAGGCGGTCTTTTTCCCGCCGATGACAATAAAACACCCCACGTAACCATTAGATTCCTAATCCCTATCGATTTCCTAACCCTATGGACGTATCGGGAAGAGCCCCCGAAGGGGTTTCCGCCAAAACCCCGGATTAGGGAACTACTCACAAATATTCATTAAAAAGCGATCTACATGAAAATGAACCGTCAAAATCATAATCAGACAATAGGAATGCAAAGGTAGTAAAGCAATTAAGATAATACTAAAGTTTTACAAAGATCTGAAAACTTACAAAAACTGGGAAATTACAGCCGTCACAAAAAGAAGAAAACATTAAAAAATAACCCACTCCCGAATCTGGGAAACCTAGGGTTCTATTTATAGAAAACGACATCACCCGATTGGTTGACAAGTCAACCGGTCAGGTGAGCCGCTTCACAAAATCACAGCGCAATGCGGGGGTTTCACCCGGTCAGTATGAACCGGTTGGTTGATACTTGGTGCGGTCGGTTGGATCTTGGTGCCGACCGGTTGGATCTTGGTGCGGACCGGGTGAGGAGACCGGTTGGAACTTCGAGTCTTGGCTGTTGAAATTCGGCTACAGGTGAACCGATCGGGTGAAGGTCACCCGACGGTTGGAAATCAGCTTCGAATTTCCAGAGACTTTGAGCTTCTGACCCGGTCACTGAACCGACCGGGTGACTTCTCGTGAGCTCCAAGCTGCGTCCGGGTGGTGCACGCGTGTATCACCCGATCGATTGGAGATGACAAACCGACCGGGTAAGTGGCTGAAAGATGCAATCTTCGTCGTTTGACCCCCTGGATCACGCGTGACTCCTCCCGTTGCTCCGGGGACACATGATATCATCGTTTTACGCCCCAAATGCCAGCAAACTCCTGCAAAACACGGAAAATACGGAAAAGAGAAAGAAAACAAGAAAACACAAGAAAACACGAGAAAAAGAATAAAAGACGGCGGTAAAATACGGAAAAACACGGAAGAAAACGTGCGTAAATATATGAAATATAAACGCACGTCACTTCAACAAGATATGCACATGTAAGAGTGCATATCAAATCTGGAACTCACTCCTCATCTTGCATGAAGGAACGAGTAGGGTAAGAGACTCCAAACTCACTGTTATAAATACAGAATTCGAATTATTTCACATGCAACAGGGTGAGAAGATGAAGGAGTACTATGCTCGCTTCATTGACATTACCAATAAGTTGGAGGCTCTTGGAAAGACTTACACCCAAAAGGAGAAAATCTCAAAGATTATTGATGGACTTCCTTCTTGTTGGAAAAGCGTACCTTCGCCATCGAGGAAGAAAACGATATGAATAAGTATACTGTCGTATAACTAATGGGTACGTTGATGTCCTATGAGGTACGCAAGGACAGTAAAATAAAGATGCAGGACAAGATGAAGTCATACTTGAAGCAAGACAAGCCGAAGAAAAAGGCGATTGCGTTCAAGGCCGCTCCATCTATATCTACCGATGATGAAGAATCGAAAGACGAGTTGGACTTAGAATCCATTGCCCTTATGGCAAAGAAGTTCAACCGATTCTTCCGGAAAGGTAACTTCCAGAACAAATCTAAATTTAGTTCTACTAACGCCTCTGCTCCTTTGTGTTTTAAATGCAACAAGCCAGGACACATCAAAGCGGATTGTCCTCAAAACAAACAAAAGGAGAAATGGAAGGCGCCAAAGTTCGACAAGTCTCGAAAGTACAAGAAAGGGTACAAGAAAGGACTTGTCGGCACATTCACCGACTCCGACGAGGACTCCTCAAATGGAGAGTTGGACGATGACCAAGTGGAGCAAGCACACATGTGCTTCATGACTAGAGAGGAACATGATCAAGAGTCCTCCTCCGATGAAAGTATGGATGAAGGCGATGAGGTAACGATGGATGACCTTAGATTAGCTAACAAGCAAATTTGGTCTAAGTATTCTAAACTAGTAAATAGATATACTAAGACTAAAGATGAGCAACTAGTCTCTAAACCTCATCTAAGCCTATCACCATCAACAACGACACCGTTGTTGAAGGCTTGAGAAATGAGATTGAAAATCTCCAATCTCAACTTGAGCATGTTCGCATTGAGAAATCGGATGAACGCGAGATAGCAGATTTGACTTCTCAAAACTCAACTTTGAGTATTGAGAATAAGAAACTCAAATCTCGTGTTTATGTACTCACATCGCAAGTGTCCACCTTGGATGCTTCTATGCATTCTCTCACCGAGAAGTATGAGTGCACATTAGGCCGAATTAATAAATTCAATAAAGGTAAGGACCATTTGGATAATATCCTAAATGACTTACTTCTGGCCAATTATCACATTGGCTTGGGGTATAAGATGGGAGACTTATCCAAATCGTCCATCACCTTTGTTAGGCCATCTTCCTAAGCCTCAACGAGTGGGAGCAAACCCCCATTAGTAGTTCATCTACCAATGGTGCTTCCACTTCGTACACACCCCCGATTGGAAAGAAACCCACTTTGGGTGGACCTCCAAAGAAGGGTCATGCATTCATGTACACGAATACTATGCCACGTAGGAACACACATCCTACTCCACCGGTTCACAAATATGATGATTTTTATGCTCCATATCCACGGGCACGTGCACACCAAGTGAGACACACTCACGGACGTGCTCCCCCACATGCATATGTTCATCCACATCACTATCATATGAACAAGTACCATCATACACTATATCATATGATGCCACCACCATTTCATCATGTGCCATATGCTTATCCATGACATGCATTTCATTGGCCACCTCCTCGCAGGCCACATGCATCACGTAGACATCAACAACGTATGCATGCTCCCAATAGGAATAGGGCTCCCAAAATATTCACTATTTGGTGCTCGAAGAACACTAACATGCATGAAAAACATTCTTACATGAATTCCTATTTTATGAATGTCGTGCATAATGCCGATTATATTGGAAAGTCTAAGTCCACTTGGACTTGGCTTCCAAAGGTCTAATCTCTTAGGACCTAATGACCTTGGGTACCATGATACGATATGTTTTATCGTCAGGTACTCAAGAAAAAGAAACGGAGCAACAAATCCAAATTTATCTCCAAGGATGGGTGGATACTCGATAACGGGTGTTCAAAACACATGACGGGTGAAGCTCAATTGCTCTCCGGAGTGGTGCCCATTGAGAATGGGAACCGAGTAGTCTTTGACGGCAACGAGAGCGGAACCATCATTGGTGTTGGTAAAGTTGGTAACCCGTCTAAACCTCTAATAAGTGATGTTTACCTTGTTAAAGGCTTAAATCACAATCTCATTTCAATAAGCCAACTTTGTGACTAGGGTTACAAAGTTAGCTTTGCGAAAGGAATGTGTCATATTTTTAGTAAAGATAATAAACATTTGTTATTTTCTGGCACACGCCATAAGGATATATATATCCTTGACATCCCCAAGTCACATGAACAATGTCTCATTGCCAACATAAGTGAACAACACTTATGACATCGACGTTTTGGTCATGTGAACTTTGGAACACTTTTTGAGCTATCCAAGTTAAATTATATTAAAGGATTTCCTAAGCTTACTTTCCAAAAGAAAATCTTTTGTGACTCGTGTCAATGAGGCAAACTTCTGAAGTCGTCATTCAAACCTAAGAAGTGCATATCCTCTAAACGGCCTCTAGAGCTTTTACATCTAGATCTTTTTGGGCCTACTAGAGTTGCTTCATTAGGGAATGCTCGATATGGACTTGTCATCGTTGATGACTTTTCTAGATTTACTTGGGTATTTTCTTTAAGTAATAAAAATGATCCTTTTGAAAATTTCACAATATTTGTTAAGAAAGTACAAAATCTCATTGGAACCACCATTGTCACTATTCGTAGTGATCATGGAGGGGAATTTGAGAACGATTCTTTCTCAAATTTCTGTGATGAAGTTGGTATTACTCACACCTTTTCTTTCCCTCGCGCACCTCCTCAAAATGGTGTTGTTGAGAGAAAGAATAGGACGCTAGTGGAATGTGCTCGCACGATGCTTGATGATAGCCAACTTGGCCATCAATTTTTGACGAAAGCGGTACATACTGCTTGCTATGTGTTTAATAGAATACTCTTGAGGCACGACACCAAACAAACTTGTTATGAATTGTTGTTTGGTAGATTGCCTCAAGTTAAACATTTTCGAGTTTTTGGTGCAAAATGTTTTATTAAAAACACGTATGGGAGCTTGGACAAATTTGATCCAAGATCCGATGAGGGGATATTTGTAGGATATTCCTCACGTAGGAAAGCCTACCGGATAAACAACAAAAGAACCTCAACGATCAAGGAATCACTTCATGTTTCATTCAATGAAAATTTTGTCCCGTCTAAAATTATCAACGATGATGACTCCATGGAAGTTATATGTGATTCTATTGGTAATTCTAATTCTATTGATTCTATTGATACTAACCATATTGATGATTCTTTTGAGAATGTTCCTAGTGATCAGGGAGTTCCCAAACGGCTTCATACAGTTCGTGACCATCCCCATGAGCAAGTCATTGGCAACATACTAGATAGTGTCAAGAAGAGATCACAAGTCAACTTCTTCGCTCATTGTTCCTTTGCCTCTTCAGTAGAGCCAAAGAATATTAACGATGCGTGCGAAGATAGTTCTTGGATCCTAGCCATGGAAGAGGAACTCATTTAGTTTGAAAGGAATGAGGTCTGGGAGCTAGTTCCATTGCCTTCAAAGAACCACACCGTTATAGGAACGAAGTGGATCTTCATGAATAAGACCGACGAGAACCAAAACATCGTCCGGAACAAAGCTCGGTTAGTAGCTCAAGGCTACATGCAAGAGGAAGGTATAGATTTCGAAGAATCCTTTGCTCCTGTAGCTAGATTAGAATCTATTAGGTTGTTGTTATCTTTTGCATGCCATAAAGATTTTAAACCCTTTCAAATGGATGTAAAAAGTGAGTTTTAAACGGAGATGTCGTTGAAGAAGTTTACGTTTCTCAACCTCCGGGTTTTATAAATAAAAAGTTTCCAAATCACGTTTTCAAACTTAAGAAAGCACTTTATGGTTTGAGACAAGCTCCTAGAGCTTGGTATGACCGCCTAAAGAACTTTCTTTTGGATTTGGGTTTTAAAATGGGTGAAGTTGATTCTACACTATTTGTTAAGTATGCGAATCATGATATTATTTTAGTTCAAATTTATATGATATCATTTTCGGTGCTACTAACTTCACTCTTTGCGAAGAGTTTTCTAATGTCATGAAGGACCAATTTGAGATGAGCCACATGGGTGAGCTCAAATATTTCTTAGGACTCCAAATTCGCCAAATACACGATGGAATCTTCATCCACCAAACCAAGTACACGGTGGAGTTTCTAAAGCGATTTGGAATGGAGAATGCTTCTGGTAAGAAGACTCCAATGAGCACTACTACACATCTTGATAAAGATACGGACGGCAAAGATGTAGACATTCGTCTATATCGAGGTATGATAGGTAGTTTATTATACCTTACTGCCAGTCAGCCTAATATTATGTTTGCTGTATGTGTATGTGCTCGTTATCAATCACAACCTAAGGATTCACACTTAGTAGCGGTAAAACGTATTTTCTGTTATTTAAGTTACACACTCGACTATGGATTATTTTATCCAAAGTCTAGCACATATGATTTAATCGCATATAGTGACACAGATTATGCTGGATGCAAATCCGACAGGAAGAGTACTAGTGGCACTTGCCATTTTATAGGAAATTCTCTTGTCTCTTGGTTTTCCAAGAAGCAGAATTCAGTATCACTTTTAACCACAGAGGCAGAATATATTGCCGCCGGTGCTGCATGTGCACAGGTTCTTAGGATGAGACACACTCTTAAAGACTTTGGTATAAACTGTGATACTTGCCCTATCATAGTAGATAACATTAGTGCTATTTGTCTCTCTAAGAATCCGGTACATCATTCCCGTACCAAACACATAGATGTCCGTTACCATTTCCTAGATGATCATGTTGCTAGAAAGGACATCATTTTAGTGTACGTTGAAACCCAGAAGCAAATCACCGATATTTTTACGAAACCACTCATGGAAGACTCCTTTGTGCGGTTACGTCGAGAATTGGGGATTATGGATGAATCTGAGATGTAGGATTCATATTTTCAATAATCCTGCATGATAATAATGTTTTTTATATGCTCATGCTAGATTTGTTGGGATTTTCTGGATTTATGATTGGATTTTCGGAATTTATGCTAGATATGTTCATGCACGTCGTATTTAAGATTTTCTATTTTTTATGGGGTAGAATAATGATGTTTAAGAGTGATTTCGATGAATCGTTAAAGTGTTCTTTGGAGTGTACTTAAAATTTCTTTTTTTCAAATTTTTGGACTCAATTAGTCGGTCTCAGTTCATCAGCCGACCGACTAGATTCAATTCTAGTCGGTTAGTGATTGAACTTCGACCGACTAAATCATTCCCTAGTTTTGACTATCAGTTACTGTTTGCAATTAGTTGGTCCAAGCTCATTGGTCGACCGACTAGATTGTATTCTAGTCAGTCACCGCTTTAACTGAGACCGACTAAATGTGTTAGGGCACTTTGGTCTTTTCACTCTTTCAATCGACCTATATTGATTGTGCACCGATTAGATCTCACTCTAATTGGTGCGACTTCCCCCTGAAACCCTTCGACTCCTCTCTTCTCTCCACCGTGCGCCACCACTTTTGGCCGCCGTCGGCCACCGCCGGTCCTCCAGAGTCGACCATCTCTCCTCCTAGGGTATATCTCTCTCCTCCTAGGGCTCTACTTCCAGCTGTTAGGGTTTATATCTCTCAATTTCTTTCGTTTTTCGATCGATTTTAGCTCGATTTCTCGTGTTTCTCGTCACGATCTCATGGTGAGAACTAGGGTTCCTATTACCTCTTCCGGTGCCTCTCCCATGACTATCGAGCCTCCCTCCAACCCTCCTCAACGCAAACGCCGCACCAAGTCTACTCTTCCGCCCCCTACTTCTCCATCTTCTTCTTCGCCTCCTCTCAAAAAGAAGAAGTCGACTCCCTCTCAATCAAAACCCACATATCAATCTCAACCCAATCCCCGGACCAAGGCCAAACAAAATATTTTGACTCCTGGCCCCTTCCGTGCTCCCACACCACCCTCTGACTCCGACGATGACTATATCCCAGAGACTGGGCCAACCGAGAAGGCTCCTACTCCTCCTCCTCGCACTTCGTCTTGTCAGTCTAAGTGGAAGGCTCATATGCCTTCGGGTGGGGTTGATATCTCGTTGTGTCACGATGACCTGATGTGTCTTGCGGCATACAATCGTATTGAGCACTGCCCATTGATCCTAGAGCACTTTGTCCAGTTTTCTGATTTTCCTAAGCTCGCTAATCTCCTGTCGTATAGCGGACTACTAGATTATCTTCGCCATGATCCCAAGGCAAATCCTCATCCCTATCCTCGACTCGTCAAACTCTTTTATGCCAATCGAGTACGGGGTGAGCATGATGACACCCACTGCATTGAGACCACTACCTTGGGGACACCTAATGTCCTCACGGCAGAGATCTTAGGGCAGTTTCTTGGTGTCTCCTCCTCTGACTTGCTCCCCTCTGATATCTCCGTGGATAACATCCACGATCTTGACCAGTCCATGCTTGCTGAGATGTTCCACGTTATTCCTCCCGCCATGATTGGTGTTCCATCGAAATCTTTCAAGCTGAATGCGTGGGTCCTGAATCTCATTCTGAAGTCATGTCTTCTACCGAAGTACGGCTCCTCCAGCTTGCCATCCCAGCCATTCCTGAAGCTTATCTACGCTCTTTTTATGGGGAGCGAGATAAATTAGAGCCGCATCATCTTGGATAAGATGGACTCCTTTGAATGCATCCGGAAGTCCACAAAGTCAGCTTATATTCCATATCCTTACCTGTTGACTCTAGTATTTCGTCACTTTGGCGTTCCTCTCCCACCTGATGATCAGCATCCGTTGGGTCCTCCCCTGAATGCGACTGCCGTTCAAGAAGTCTCTTGCGGCCTTGCGTCACGTTCAGAGGACTACCCCTTCTGCTCCTCCTCCGTCTTCTCGCCCTAACTCTTCATCTTCTCAGAGCCGTCAGGAGGCTCGTATTGCTCGATGTGAGGAGATGCTTGCACGCATCTATTTTCACTTGGGCATTGAGGTTCCTCCTACAGTTTCTGACGATGAGGTCATGGATGATGCTGATCTTAAGGAGCTTTTTGCTTCTCCTGTTCATGCCCCAGAGGGTACGTCTGCTACTGCTTCGTCTGCTCGTGCTCTCGAGAGCACTCCTTCTACCACCATTTCTTCGGTGGACACTCCAGTCGTTCCTGAGAATTCTACTACCCCTTCTGCACAGCCAGATGCTGCTGCTGATCCTGCCTCCGCCTCCTGAGCTTGCGTTGGAGGACTCTCCAATGTGCACTAGGATGATCTATTTTGTCGTGAGAAAGTGGGGTAGGATAGTTGGGTGGTTATGATTTTTGATGTATTTTTGGATGTTTTGGTGATACATTTTGATGTATGTTCGTTTTGATGTCTGTTGAGACATGTGTTGTATGTTGTGCACCGATCTGCTGATCGTCTATATTTGTGTTGGCGGATGTATACCTTTTGATGTATCCTGTTATATATATATATACATCGTGTTACCATTTACTTTAGTGTGCACATTATATTTCTTTTGTCTCTGATGTTGATTTCGTCGCTCGACGATTATATTGATTAAATAGAATTGTTTCTATGAAAACATAGAATTGTTTTCCATGCACTAAATTCACTAAGAATGTTGATATTGAAGAGTAAGTTCCATAACTCAATACTTGAAATTGATGTGAGTTTTGATGATTTCATTTTTCGATTTTTGACTATGGTCTCATTGGCACGCTTTGATTTTCTTCATTATTTTACATTGGTGTCATTTGGACCGTGGTCGTATTCTTCGACTCTCGTGCTTTTATTTTAGCCATTGTTGTTGTCGTTGATCTCCTCCCGCTCTTTTTGCTAATGCCAAAGGGGGAGAGAATTAATAATGACGATGTGCTAAATGATAATTTAAAGCAATTTACCGTGAATCTAATTTGATATATTAGACTTAGGGGGAGTTAAGATATAAAAAAGGGTTTAGATCCTAAATTTCAATAATTGGGTTCATATTTTATACTTTCCTCGTCTGCTTTATGCGTATGATTATTACTTAATACGGTAGTAACGTGTCATCAATGCAGGGGGAGTAAGTAAATTTTATTTGATTCATTATTATTGATTATTATTTATGTTGGTTTGTCATCACCAGAAAGGGGGAGAATGTTGAGTATTGATTCCCCGGATTTGGTTTTGATGATGAACAAACATAAATATTGTGAACTAACTCTTTGTGAGTGCAGTTATGGAGATCGTCGCCAAAGTTCTACGTACATCAAAAGCGACGTCTCAAGACTTCTCAAAGCACGTGATCATGTGCCTGAAGATTCGTTGAAGCTTAAGGAGCATTATTGAAGTCAAGAGATTCGGATTGAAGCTTTGAAGACGGTTCGTCTAGTTTATTTTATAGTCTTGTAGCCTCTTTTCGTAGAATGTTAAGCCTTGAGTAGGACTTACATTATAATCTTCATAACGCTCATATCTGAGAGCTAGGATTATTTTAGAAGCCCATAGAAACTTTCCCGAAGATTTACGCTTCATTTCGCGGCTTCTTGTGCATCTTAGTTGGTTTAAGAAGAAGAACCAACCGACTAGATTGTCATCTAGTCGGTTAAGAATCCTTCTTGAACCGACTAGATTTCCTTGCTCAATTCAGCCTAGGCACTGTTAACTAATTAGTCGGTCCAAGAAGGTTCACCGACCGACTAGTTGTCAAACTAGTCGGTTGGGAATCCTTCTTAGACCGACTAGTTATACTTTCATTTTTTCAGCCTAGCTTCTGTTGACTAGTTAGTCGGTCCAAGAACATCCATCGACTGACTAGTTGTGAAACTAGTCGGTTGGAATTTGTTCTTAGACCGACTAGTTCTCCTAGTGATCAGCCTATTGAATATCAACTACTTAGTCGGTAAAAGAACACTCACCGACCGACTAGTTGTCAAACTAGTCGGTTGGCATATCTTCTTAGACCGACTAGTTCTATCTCCTGAATTCTCTATCTTGGCTGTCAACTATCTAGTCTATCCAAGAAGAATCACCGACCGACTAGTTGCAAAACTAATCGGTCAGTGATCCTTCTTAGACCGATTAGACTGCTTCAGAAATAGACCCGTTGGGCATTTAATGCCACGATTTTGTTCTTCTCTTCTCACACTTCTATATATACTTGAAGTGCTTCTAACCTAGCATTCAAGGCTGCCATTATTGAGATTTAGAGAATCAAAGAGAAAGCATTCAATTCTCATTTTCTAAGCTCTCTCTTCTCACAAGAATCTCTTCCTCACTCTTTGAGCCCAATTTCCTCAAGAGAGATTCTCTTCATTGTGAGCCACTCAAGCCAAAAGCTTGATTCAAAGTCACCAACTCCATCCTAGCCTTCGATCGCTGTTCATCTTGGTGGAGCTAGGGTTTGGTGACATTCTCTCCTTCAAAATCTTCCTTACCCTAAAATCAGTAAGTTTACTCAAGGCATATGATTTTGTTGGTAAGTGTTTTATTGTTTCATTTACTTTGCTATTAAGTTTAACTCTCGGTTGTGAGAGAAGATCGTGATCCCGGGTTGTGGGAGTCACGTTTTCATTTGTGTATGATTTGATCTTGTAGAGGTTTTCTAGAATAAGTTCGTAGTGCAAACATGGGTTAGAGGATTCCAACTCAAGTAGCCGAAGGGGATCCGGGTGTCTGGGACGTAGGATCGCCGGTAACAAGTCGGGGAGACTTGGGTGGATCCGAACCCGTTACATCGCTTGTTTGCAATTATCTTTCTTTGTTGTCATATTTTCATTCCGCATTGTTGGTTGAGTTTGCACAATAATTAGGAATAATTATCTTGATTATTTTAAAGTACTATTCACCCCCCTATAGTACTTGTGCAGTAGCTATCAGGGCATTACACATATAGGGTACCGGGGCTGAGATCACACTTCGGGTCAACAGGTTGGCTTCTTCAGGGTTGGGGAGAGGCATTGGCGACCTTCTGGAGACGTCCCTACTGCCTCGATGCTTTCGCCACTGATTGGAATCACCGGATGAGCCACCTCAGCGCTCAGAGGCATTCCTCACTCACCCCACAGGATCAGACTTTGGTTGCGGCTCCTCCACCGCCAGTTATGATGCATATGGGAGCGATGATCTGACAGGGGGGCCTTCTGCTATGGTGGGCGTGCCCGTCATGTCTCGGGCTCAGTGATCTCATGCGACGATGGCTTTCAGCAGCGTGATCCATCCAGGGGCTCTCCCGTATTATCAAGGCCGACGCCTGGGGGACTCCTCAGCTCCCCTCCTGAGGCCTCTCCCTTGCGACATCGATGAGTCGACGCTGTTGGATGGCTGCTTCTTCATCCATTCGCCATTATTAAGCATCCTCCTCCTCATCATCGAACCGCTTCTGCATCGCGGCCGCTTATCCTTCGTCGAACCACCATCGCGGTTCGGTCACTTCGTCGTCAAATTGGGGGCAAATTGGGGGAGGAGGTCCTGCTTCACATTACGAGGTTTGGAGGGGCCTTCTGATGGATGCAGTCTAGCTTGCTTGACAACAGCCCAATCTTCCATCAGTTTGGTGAAGTTCTCGAAACGTTGGTAGACACCACGGACCGCGTCCTGAATGACCGTGGCCGACCACTAAAGGGGTAAATTCTTTTGGATCTGGATCTAAGCCAAGAGGGAGTGAATAGGCAAATAAAAAATTCTCGTGCACACACGAGTAATCACATGCAGTTATAAGCAGACGCAGAGTAATAATAACCAATCACAGAGCGCACAACAGTTTTACCCTGGTTCAGTCGTCCACACGACCTACGTCTAGCTCCCAAAACAGATACTAGATTAATAATGTTACAGGTACAACCATAAAAATCTAGAGCACCTTCTCTATGCTTACCAGGCTCTCTGTACCCCAATCCTACAGTGTTAAACAAAACAATCCTAGTATAAGTTAGACTATCCCCAACTAGTCAAGTCCCTCTTCTCTAGCCCCAACTAGACAAAACCCCAAATAGCACAAGTATGGTATACTTTTCCCTACAAAGATTGCTACATAACTACACAAATATAATAATAAAGAGTTTAGAAAATCTCAGTTTGTGTAGGCGTAGTCATCTCTATCAATCAGCTCAGGTCAGATCAAGTCTGATGATGATGTAGTCTCTGACCTCAGCAACTCAAGTTGCGGCTAGCCCCCTTGATTAAACTTACAGCCTAGGAGGATGATCATAAAGTTTGGATGTAAGTTGTGCAATGTGTGATGAAGAACCCTTGAAAGTTACGGCCGAGTTGCTTGATGCCTTGCACAATGCGTCTTGGAGATGGAAGCTTGGTCCTTGTGTAGTTACGCAATGTAGATGCCCTCTTCTTCAAGTTGAGGCAATGGAGGCTTGCTAGGGTTTTGTGGTGGCCGACTCTCTCCTCCCTAAGATATTTGCTTTGGCTATGGAGTTTGAGATGTAGGAGCTTTTGGCAATGGAGCTTTGGCAAGGAGATGAAGATGAAGCTTTTAGGTTTGAGGAGAAGAAGCGTGCACAAGTTTTGAGCTAGGAGGTGCTTGACTTGCGCAAGGAGGAAGGATAGGCTCTTGGCTTGCTGGCTTGCAATGGAGAAGATGAGAACTCCCTTGGTGTTTTTCGGTAATAGAGAGCTTGGAGCTTTGTGATGTTGCACAAGGGGATGTTTGCTTCTTCTTTGTTGCGCAATGTATGGGTGATGAATGCAACTTGCGTACCTAAGGAGGAGGCTTGAGTATATGGCCGAATTTTCCTTATGGTTGCCCTCTCTCTTTCTCTCCTTTTGATGTGGGTTTATATAGGCGAGGATGAGATCAATTAGAATCAAATAGAATCCCATACTTGAAAGATATTGGATGGAATCCTAACTTGAACAGGATTTTAATGAATCACCATGGAAGATCTCTTCGAGTCACAGTATGATATGGAATTTGAATGGCTTTATGATTTGAATAGGATTTCATTTAATCACAACTTGATTTGCATGAGATTCTCCATATCTCTCCATCCTTGTCCAAGTCTTCATTTGTGTAGGAAGGATTTCCGTCAACCACTTTTGATATGAATGAGATCTCTCCGTATCTCTCCACATTTCACCAAGTCCCAATTGCAAATGAATTGCAATTTCTCCATCAATTTGACTAAGTCTTCTTTTCACATTTCTCCATCATTTTGACTAAGTCATCCTTTGATTATTTACGAGCTTGCCACTCCTACAAACACTTAGCATACACATCAAATCGTTCACACACGTTTGTTATCATCAAACACGAAGTCATCGATCGTTGTATCCAACAATATCCTCCTTTTGATGATGACAAACCAATATAAGCTTTGAGCAATAACGATTCATATAATATTATCGTGACATGTGTGTTTGAAGTGTGATGATGGAGGAAGTATGCAACAATATAACAATGATGTTCAAGCATACAAGTGTGCAACACACTGATGTTCAAACATACAATCATGCTCCTCTTATATTCATGCTCCCCCTTGAACATTATTCACATATTCAATAAGCACATGCATTCATTCATTATTCATTAACTAGTCATTGCCCGTGCCCTAAGAGCACGGTTCATTTAAAATATTTACCCTCAAAATCTTAGATCCCCTAATTTTAAGTAAGCAACAATAAATAAAGCGCAATAATTGGTTATTAGTTCCCCAAAAAATTTTGGTCCCCTCAAAATTTAGTTACCACCAGAAAATTTAGTACTCCCAAAAATTTTAGTCCCCTCAAAATGTAGTTCACTCAAGATTTAACACATGTCATATGGGCACAGTTTATTTAAAATATTTCACCCCTCGCAAAATATTATATCTGATTGTCTCTAGAATGTCTCTTGATATTTGTTCATGAATATAATTTTTTGCAACGAATGGATAAATGGGCAAAACTCGAGCTCATCGAATATTTAATGTTTTGAAATTTTACAATATAAAGAACAAAATAAACAGTTCCAATCATCCAAAAAGGGTGAAAGATGGATTTTTTGAGGGTGAGCCACATATACCATAAGTTTCCCATTTTTACATGAAAATATTATCATTGCCTCAAATATGATTGGGCATTGGTGCACCTTTATACATATTGTATCTTGCAATGGTAGACAAAGGCCATGCTAGATGAATAACCAAAAAGATTGGCAAAATGCTTGAAAAGATTAGAGATATACAGATAAAGCTCAATTACTATTTACATTTATTCTTAGTATTTTAGACAACTATGCTTTAACCTACTTAGTACATGAACAACCAAATCAAGCTATCTCTAACTCTCTTGTTTCTTCTTTTTTCCCTCAATCAGATCACTATTAAAAAGGTACCTGAGCATCAAGTCAGATATGTTACGCTTTTATATTGGTGAGAACATGAACCCATGTTCAGTCTATAAAAGGAAGAGTATTTTATTGACAAAGTTACAATATTGAACATGAATTCATGTTGACAAATAACAAATGTCAATGTAATCCATAAAAGAAAGAGCATTTAAAATATTGCTCCGTTAGAAGACAAATGTCAAGGTATTTGCTAGAATAATACATGAAACTTAATGATATTATTGCTTACATGAATCCGTACAATATAATTGTGTACATATAAATAATGGCATGGTTGGCTTACAATGAGTAATGAAACAACCATACCTATATATCAATTTTATCAAAATACTTTTCCTCGGTTATTATTTCCTACAATGTAATGATACAAATTACAAATTACAAATAAATATCTGTCTCCAACCATGTAGGTGTTTAGGGTGAGCTAAACAAAACAATTATTACATCAACTGTACGTACATCATCGATCACTAAAATTTTTACCAGACGAAAGAACGGTA
Organism: Scilla litardierei; assembly: GCA_030789695.1. Classification (NCBI taxonomy): domain Eukaryota; kingdom Viridiplantae; phylum Streptophyta; class Magnoliopsida; order Asparagales; family Asparagaceae; genus Scilla; species Scilla litardierei. Next base: position 85,850,787 of record CM061142.1, on the reverse strand, counting down.
AGATGAAACAAAAAACAAAGGAAAGTATGTAATCTGTCTTTTGCCTAGGTCCACAAAGCAAAAAAAAAGTTCGTATATGTATACTATGATTGATGTGTAAGTTTAGGCATCTTAATTTTTTTTCCATTTGAAATAGAAAACACTCATCAAATTGCTTTAATGCTTGAATGTAGAACGAAGGTGAAAACAAAACTCACCAAGTAGTGCATATATTGGCAATCTCACATACCTCGGAAATATCTTGAACATGAGTTTTTTGAATCGGATGTGTCATCTACATCACTGCTAAGAAGGATGGAATCTCAAGTCTGAAGAAAAATAAATGATAAAGCCAGATTTATGTATCCTAACTAATCAGTATTTTAATCAAACACAGAATCAATCAATGTGTAAATATATGTGGATGCAACTCCATTTAAAACTGCAACAGTATGAAAATAAATAAATGATGAACCAAATTCCTTGGGTAGCCTCAAGATTCCTTAAAAAAATTTAAGATCACCAGATGGTTGATGAATTGTACATAAAGTAAACGATGGCATTCGTGATCAAATCAACTGTCGATGAGATAAATCCCTTTTTGGGATTTGGATTAACAGCCAAGATTGTATTTTTCCTCTCTTGTTGCTATTGCTTCTAATTATCAGCTCCCATCTTTAATGATTTTCCTCCTATGCTTTTTGTGTTGGTTTATAGTTAGAGAGGGATTGAGTAGCATGCATAATCTAGAATGTCTCTTGCTACTAAAAATCTGGGAAGAAGGCTTGTGACGGCAACAAATGCTGGGTAAAATCAGTGCTAGAGGATATGCTTAACAAAAATACAGGAGCCATATTCCTGAAAATTTTTTGTTTATTTTTCACTCAGCACAAACAAATAAATTAACTAAACAATTGCACCTTATGATGTATAAACAATCATATCATTCACAACTCATAAGAAATCAATCAATTCTTTAACTTTGCATCCACGTTCAGCTTTAATTAAGCATGTCTTGACACCCAAAATGATAACTTTATTGCTACAACCATGACAACTCTCATAAAGAAATTAACATAAATGATTAAAAAGACTCTACGAAACTTACCTTTGAACCACTCGCATCCACTATAAGTACTATTCAACAATGCCGCCAATCTCTTTTAACATTCATCCTAAACAAATAACGCAATAATTCAAACGTCCTTCCAAAAAAATTGCATCTTGGTTCAAACCAAACGAAACACTAAACAAAGAGATCAAACCATAAGAAATTATCCAAATATTTCTTATTCACAATAAATATTAGATCTGAATGAGAATCGAAATTAACCAAATTAGTTAGCTTTACACTTCTAGAGCACCCAAGATCACAGCTTTCCTTCTTGGTGACAATCAATTATAACATAGTACCATAATTCTCATAAATGCTGAATGAAAGAATAATTAAACATGAAGGAATATAACGGAACAATCCTCACAACAATGGCACTTGAAAATCAAGTTCAAGTATGTTATAAACCAAATGCAATTAAAAAATCTAACAAAATGAGTACATGTAACGACTGGTTTTTCATGTATGGATTTTATTATATATATAATATTAATTGTTGCTTTCCCTTCTTTGTGATTTTCATTTCCGTCTCCGTAGTTCTCTTTTCGTTCGTTTCGTCGTGATTTCCTAGATTCTTCCGTCAGTCGGCGTGTTTGAAGTAAGTCATTCGTGACAGGCTTCATAACGTCGATATCTTAGAGTTAGAACGAGCCTAGGAGACTTAGGAAATCATCCCGGAGCTTCGCGCTCCATTTAGGAACTTTCAGTGCACATTAGCCGGTATAAGAAGGGGCACCGACCGACTAGATGGCGATCCAGTCGGTCGGAAAACCTTCTTGAACCGACTAGTGGGCTTTGTTAAATGTTCAGGAGTTAATGTTTGTCGTTAGTCGGTCTAAGAACGTTGGTTGACCGACTTGGTTGCAAACTAGTCGGTCGGCAATGCTTCTTTAACCGACTAACTCATTAATTATTTTTGACACTAGTTACTGTTTACTCTTAGTCGGTCTAAGAACGTTCATCGACCGACTAGATGTCAAACTAGTCGGTCAGTAGTTGTTCTTTGACCGACTAAATCTAAATCCTAATTTTCGTCTGGGTTACTGTTTACACTTAGTCGGTCTGCGTTGGTCAACCGACCGACTAGTTCCCAAACTAGTCGGTCAGTGGTTGCTCTTTGACCGACTAAACAGTACAGGAAACCCTAGTTTTGCCCTAGCCACCACCAAACTCTATAAATACCCCTCCAAACGTTTTCTTCTTCTTCCTCGTCACCTAAAACCCTAGTTTCTCCCCTATTGAGCCCCCATATTCCCCAAATCCTCAAACCTTCATTCCAAGCTCATCCTCCATCATCCAAACCCTCCCTTGTCACAACCCATCTCTCATCTTCCTCAAACCTTCATCAAACCCCCAAAATCCACATCCAAACCCATTTCTCCAGATTTTTCCCTCATTTCCAGATCTGAGCCGGATCGTTCTTCCGTTGCCGCGGTTGCTCGGCATCGCTCCTCCGCCTCTTCACGGTAATACTCGATTCCTTTAGTTTTAGCATAACCCACATTGACATTGTGAAACCCTAATAAAATGGATTATTAGAAAGTTAGGATTCTAATAAGAAATCGATTTAGAATCATTGTGCTAATAATTGTTTTGCCATAACAGCGATCTATTCCGTAGTTAGCTTGTGTGACGATCTTCATTGCTCGTCAACCCCGGTATCAGGCAAGTGAAACTTGCTACCCTTGTTGTTTAGGCCGTGCTTAGGCCATTACCTTGTTTTAGCGTAAAAGAGACTAGACAATGAAAGGATAGCTGTCTGGACGCCTTTGATCTAGCTTGACAACGAATCTAGATCCGTCACCCTCATCATGCTTATATGTCACGTTTAAATTCAATTAACGGTACACAATTATCTGTTCATATCATTCCTGCATCTTTGCCTGTCATGTTTAATTCCTATTAACGGTACGCAAATATCTGTTCATGGCATTGCATATTGATTATTCATCGTGATTGCGTATCACACGCTACAATACTTATATTCCTGGCTCGTGTTCCAGAAGCGAGCCCTGTAGTTGGAAACCCCAACGCTCGGATACCCGGCTAGGTGCACCCCTATGCCAAATACACTTCCTGGCTCGTGATCCAGAAGCGAGCGCAGTTAGTTGGAAACCCCAACGCTCGACACATATGGGTGGGGTAAGAGATATGCGGCCACCTGAGCCCCGAGTTGGCCTGATCCGCCACTCCGGCCAGCAGGCGAAATCTCTAGTGCATAAGTGATAATCGTGATAAGTGATTCGTGAATTAGTGATTTGGTAGCTTTTGCTACATCGTGCGTGCTTGTCTCTCCCTTTAAACTGTTGCATCATACTTAACTGCCATGTCATTGCTTAATATTATAAGTGCTAGGTTGTTAGTTACTTTCAGTTTCCTTGCTCAAGTCTTTCAGACTTGCTGACATGTGCCCCTTTCTCTTTTGGGTGACACATGTTAGACCCTGAGCCAGAGTTACTTGCTGAGGGTGAGGTGTTTGCGGACGCCGAGCTCGAGCCCGTGTTGGACGAGGACTTCGTAGACACTGGATATCCGTCTTAGTGTCTATGTCTGGTTTTTGTTAGATTGTTTAGGTTGTCGGTGCGTGGCACTTAGTTTGATACTCTGTTTGGTTTTTGCTATGTTTGGCCTTGTTCTGGGCCTTTAGAATCTTTCTTTTTAGCCTGGTGGCTTTTTCTGTGATGTTGAATATTTTGTGGACAAACTTTGGGATTGTTATTTCATATCCATCTCATCTTATTATTATTATTGTTGTTGTTCCGTTTGCGTTTACAGGGACCTGCTTATACTAAGTTGACGCTTATCAGGCGTGCAGCTTCACAGCTCCACGCTTGAGCGGACCTTCTCACGTCTCGCCTCCATTTTAGGGAAGTGGGGCGTGACAGGTTTTAGTGGTGGCCCATGCAGGTCTCTCTGTAACTGCAATTATCGGGATAACGATAATAATATTAGATTGTCCAACAAATAAATTCGACATCCGAGCCCTAAGCTATGAGTCTAATTGTTTCGTTTTCTGTGTCATTAGATGGCAGGAAGGCGAATCACCCGTGGTGGAGGTAGTGGTGCGCCCCCTCATGACGAGGAGCCTGAGCGGGAGCCCACTAACGGAGAGATGATACAGATGATGATGCAGATGATGTAGGTTCAGTAGGGTGTGCTTCTGCAGGTACAGAATGCTCCGGTGGCTCAAGCTGCACGGGCGGTGGAAGCCCCTCGCCCTGAGCCTGGGGCGAAGCAGTTCAGAGAGCTGGGTCCTGCATATTTTGATGGAACCGAAGGTCCACTAGCTGCTGATGAGTGGATGAGGAATATCGAGGACAATCTGAAGATGTCCAAGGTCAACGAAGTTAGTTGGGTTGACTTGGCGAAGCACCAGCTGAGGGATAACGCCAGAAATTGGTGGGATGCTAAAGAGAAGATGTTGGTGTAGCCGATCGTCTGGGCTACCTTCAAGGCCAGATTTGATGGTGAGTTCTTCCCAAAGGCTGCCAGGGAAGAGATGCTGCAGCATTTTATCGATCTAAAGCAAGGAAGCTCGTCGGTGGACCAGTACCACCAAGAGTTCATGAGGCTGAGTCGGTTTGCACCGAAGATGGTGCAGGACGCTGAGGAGAGAGCTCAGAGGTTCCTACAGTGACTTGCTTCAGAGCTCCAGAGTTTTGTGACCTCTTCTGACTGGGAATCTTATCAGAAGGTTCTAGTAGCAGCCAAGAGGCCGGAGCTGCTCGTGAACCAGAGGAGGGGGTCTATTGTTGGTGCTGGGAAGAGGCCTGTGGAACAGGCGAGAGCTGTGGTTAGACCTGGATTCAGGCCGACCCAGCCTGTTCAGTTTAAGAGGCCGAGAGGGCCTGTTCAGAAGGTTTGCCATTTCTGTGGCAAGGAGGGCCACATTAAGGAATCGTGTAGGAGGTTCTTGGGGCAATGTATGGCCTGTGGAGATCCTGCCCATGCCCTCAGGGAGTGCCCGAGGTTGAAGCAACCTTGGAGGACATCTATTGCTGCCCAGCCGTTGCAACAGCGAGCCCCAGTGCCCGTTGGTCGTGGGGTACCCCTTGTTCCACAAGGGCATGCCTTTCGGCGGGCTGTTCCGCCGAGGAGGCAGGCTTTTCTGATGACCGAGGAGGAGATCTCGGCCATGGATGAGGTCATTGCAGGTAACTTCCAATCTAGTTGTTTCTTCCTTAGTTAGTTGATTGCTAAATTATGTTGGTTGCTTGTGTATGAATGTTGCTAGAGTAAGATTTGATTGATTAGACTGTTTGTTAGCTGTGGTTTTGGTTTGCACATTCCCTACCCGAGTCCTCTTTGACTCAGGTGCGTCAATGTGCATTTTGGCCCGGAGCTTCGTGGAGAAGCATTCCTTGTCAACGTCCTCTCTTCCTAAGAGTTGGAATATCGTCACAGGGAACGGTGTGGTCTCAGTGCATCGTGGGTGCAATTCTTGCCCGTTGGTGGTTTGTGGACGTGAGCTTTGTGCTGATTTCATTGTCCACGACATCACCAACTACGACGCGGTCCTTGGGATGGATTGGCTTGTGAGCTTCTATGCTACGATTGACTGTCGGAAGAAGAAGGTGTTGTTCAAGATTCCTGGACATCCGGTGTTTGAGTTCAGTCGAGGTAGCAGTTCGCTAGGTCCGGTCAGATTTCGAACCAGACCGGTGGAGGTTGTGGCTATGTAGATGGAGTTGGGGAGGCCAGCTGTGGTGCGAGATTTTGATGACGTTTTCCCCGAGGAGATGTCTGGATTGCCGCCTGATCGAGCTTTGGAGTTTTCTATCGATCTTATTCCAGGTGCGCAGCCCATTTCGAAGGCACCATATCGTATGGCGCCAGCAGAGTTGGAGGAATTGCGGAAGCAGTTGGATGTGCTTATGCAGAAATGTTACATCAACCCTAGTGTGTCTCCGTGGGGAGCACCGGTGCTGCTGGTGAAGAAGAAGGATGGTTCGCGTCGCATGTGCGTGGACTATCGGGAGTTGAATGCGGTGACCATTAAGAACAAATACCCGTTGCCTCGTATTGATGATATTTTTGATCAGCTGGAAGGATCGAGGGTGTTTTCTAAGTTGGATTTGAGGAGTGGTTACCATCAGCTGAAGGTGAAGAAGGATGATGTGCCGAAGACAGTGTTCAGGACGAAGTATGGACACTATGAGTTTGTGGTTATGCCTTTCGGCGTAACTAACGTACCCGCAGTTTTCATGAATCTGATGAACCTGATTTTCTATTACTTTTTGGATAAGTTTTTCGTTATCTTTATTGACGACATTCTGATCTATTCGAAGTCGGAGGAAGAGCATGCCTCGCACTTGAGGACGGTGTTGGAGATTTTGAGGAAGCATCGGTTGTATGCTAAGTTTTCGAAGTGCGAGTTTTGGTTAGACAGAGTTGCTTTTCTTGGGCATGTGATGACTGGAGATGGTATTTCAGTGGATCCCGAGAAGATCAGGGCCATCAGGGAGTGGCCTGTTCCGTCGTCTGCGTCTGAGATTCGGAGTTTCCTTGGTTTGGCGGGATATTATCGACGCTTCATTAAGGAATTTTCCCGTATTGCGGAGCCGATGACCAGGTTGACGCGGAAGGATGTTGCTTTTGTTTGGTCGGGTGATTGTGAGCATGCCTTTGGTGTTCTGAGAGAGCGTTTGACGACTGCCCCTGTTCTTGCTGTGCCTGATCGTAGTGGAGGATTCGAGATCTTTTGCGATGATTCTGACAAGGGTCTCGGTTGTGTTTTGCATCAGCATGGACATGTTGTGGCTTACGCTTCTCGTCAGCTCAAGGTTCATGAGAAGAATTACCCGACGCATGATTTGGAGTTGGCTGCTGTTGTGTTTGCTCTTAAGATTTGGAGGCACTTCTTGCTGAGTGAGAAAGTGAAAATCTTCACCGATCACAAAAGCTTGAAGTATATTTTCACTCAGAAGGAGCTCAACATGCGACAGTGTCGATGGTTGGAGCTCATGGCGGATTATGAGATTGATTTGCAGTATCACCCTGGCAAGGTGAATGTGGTGCCAGATGCTTTGAGTAGGCTTCCAGCGGTGATGATTTTGACTTCACAGTGGAGATTACAACAGGATTTTTGCGGGTCCGATGTAGAGATTGTTCTTCCCGGGGAGGCTTCTTCGTTGATGTACATGCATGTGTAGTCAACGATCGTGGATCGGATTAAGGCGAGTCAGGCCGGAGATCCGAAATTGGTAAGGATTCGAGGGCAGGTTGAAGCCGGTCTGCGGACTGACTTTTTGGTTCATGATGATGGCTCGTTGAGGTTCAGAGCCAGGCTGTGTGTGCCAGCTGGGGATATCAGAGAGGAGTTGTTGGTGGAGGCACACAGTTCGCCGTATTCCTTGCATCCTGGTGGGACCAAGATGTACAAGGATCTTCGTCTGAACTTTTGGTGGCACGGCATGAAGAGGAGTGTGGCACGGAGTGTGGCCAAGTGTTTGGTTTGCCAGCAAGTGAAGGGAAAACATCAGCATACGGCCGGGTTGCTACAACCGCTTCCGATTCCGGAGTGGAAGTGCCAACACATCACTATGGACTTCGTGACTGGACTACCTCGGAGTCCGAAGCAGAATGACGCGATTTGGGTGATCGTAGATCGATTGACCAAATCCGCGCATTTTATTCCATTCCGAGTAGGACAGTCCACTGAGGCGCTAGCAAGGAGATACATGGAGGTAAATTCTTTTATTCTCCGTTTCTGTTTCCTTTTCCTAGTTTAGATAGTGATGTAACGTGAATCGTGCAGGACATCGTGCGACTTCATGGGGTCCCCATGAGTATCATGTCAGACAGAGACACGAGATTCACGTCTCAGTTCTGGCAGAGTTTGCAGAAGAGTTTGGGTACGCGTTTGAGTTTCAGCACGGCGTACCATCCGCAGACGGATGGCCAGTCCGAGATGGCGATTCAGATTTTGGAAGACATGCTGAGGGCGTGCATGTTGGATTCAAGGGTTCGTGGGAGGACCATCTACATTTGGTGGAGTTCTCTTACAACAACAGTTTCTAGGCATCTATTGGCATGGCGCCTTTCGCCGCATTATATGGGAGGAAGTGTCGATCGCCATTGAGTTGGGATGACGTTGGCGATAGGGAGCTGTTAGGACCTGAGATGATTGTGGAGGCTGTGGAGGTTGTCAGAAACATTCGGGAGAGGTTGATGATTACTCAGGACCGTTTTAAGCATTATTCGGATGCTAAACGTCGTCCTTTGGAGTTTCAGTCGGGCGATCATGTGTTTCTGAGGATTTCCCCGAATCGTGGAGTGATTCGTTTTGGGAAGCGAGGGAAGTTGAGCCCGTGGACCGTTTGACATTCTGGAGAGGGTTGGCGAGGTAGCTTACCGCTTAGCCTTGCCGCCATCTTTGGAAGGAGTTCATGATGTTTTCCATGTGTCGCAGCTTCGTCGATACATCAGCGATCTGTCTCATGCCGTGGATTTCTCGGATATTGCCGTTCTCTCAGATTTGACGTATGACCAGCGTCCAGTGCAGATTCTGGATAGGCGTCAGAAGTCACTTCGGAACAAGGTCATTGATCTCGTTCGGGTGATGTGACGACACGGTTCACCGGGAGAGTCTACTTGGGAGAGGGAAGATGAGATGCGAGAGCGCTACCCACTTTTGTTTCCGGACACGTGAGTGTTGGGAATTTCGAGGACGGAATTTTTCTTAAGTTGGGGAGGATGTAACGACTGGTTTTTCTTGTATGGATTTTATTATATATATAATATTAATTGTTGCTTTCCCTTCTTTGTGATTTCCATTTCCGTCTCCGTAGTTCTGTTTTCGTTCGTTTCGTCGTGATTTCCTAGATTCTTCCGTCGGTCGGCGTGTTTGAAGTAAGTCATTCGTGACGGGCTTCATAACGTCGATATCTTAGAGTTAGAACGAGCCTAGGAAACTTAGGAAACCATCCCGGAGCTTTGCGCTCCATTTCGGAACTTTCGGTGCACATTAGCCGGTATAAGAAGGGGCACCGACCGACTAGATGACGATCCAGTCGGTCGAAAAACCTTCTTGAACCGACTAGTGGGCTTTGTTAAATGTTCAGGAGTTACTATTTGTCGTTAGTCGGTCTAAGAACGTTGGTTGACCGACTAGGTTGCAAACTAGTCGGTCGGCAATGCTTCTTTAACCGACTAACTCATTAACTATTTTTGACACTAGTTACTGTTTACTCTTAGTCGGTCTAAGAACGTTCATCGACCGACTAGATGTCAAACTAGTCGGTCAGTAGTTGTTCTTTGACCGACTAAATCTAAATCCTAATTTTCGTCTGGGTTACTGTTTACACTTAGTCGGTCTGCGTTGGTCAACCGACCGACTAGTTCCCAAACTAGCCGGTCAGTGGTTGCTCTTTGACCGACTAAACAGTACAGGAAACCCTAGTTTTGCCCTAGCCGTCACCAAACTCTATAAATACCCCTCCAAACGTTTTCTTCTTCTTCCTCATGACCTAAAACCCTAGTTTCTCCCCCATTGAGCCCCCATCTTCCCCAAATCCTCAAACCTTCATTCCAAGCTCATCCTCCATCATCCAAACCCTCCCTTGTCACAACCCATCTCTCATCTTCCTCAAACCTTCATCAAACCCCCAAAATCCACATCCAAACCTATTTCTCCAGATTTTTCCCTCATTTCTAGATCTGAGCCGGATCGTTCTTCCGTTGCCACGGTTGCTCGGCATCGCTCCTCTGCCTCTTCACGGTAATACTCGATTCCTTTAGTTTTAGCATAACCCACATTGACATTGTGAAACCCTAATAAAATGGATTATTAGAAAGTTAGGATTCTAATAAGAAATCGATTTAGAATTATTGTGCTAATAATTGTTTTGCCATAACAGCGATCTATTCCGTAGTTAGCTTGTGTGACGATCTTCATTGCTCGTCAACCCCGGTATCAGGCAAGTGAAACTTGCTACCCTTGTTGTTTAGGCCGTGCTTAGGCCATTACCTTGTTTTAGCGTAAAAGAGACGAGACAGTGAAAGGATAGCTGTCTGGACGCCTTTGATCTAGCTTGACAACGAAGCTAGATCCGTCACCCTCATCATGCTTGTATGTCACGTTTAAATTCAATTAACGGTACGCAATTATCTGTTCATATCATTCCTGTATCTTTGCCTGTCATGTTTAATTCCTATTAACGGTACGTAAATATCTGTTCATGGCATTGCATATTGATTATTCATCGTGATTGCGTAGCACACGCTACAATACTTATATTCCTGGCTCGTGTTCCAGAAGCGAGTCCAGTGGTTGGAAACCCCAACGCTCGGATACCCGGCTAGGTGCACCCCTATGCCAAATACACTTCCTGGCTCGTGATCCAGAAGCGAGCGCAGTTAGTTGGAAACCCCAACGCTCGACACATATGGGTGGGGTAAGAGATATGCGGCCACCTGAGCCCCGAGTTGGCTTGATCCGACACTCCGGCCAGCATGCGAAATCTCTAGTGCATAAGTGATAATCGTGATAAGTGTTTCGTGAATTAGTGATTTGGTAGCTTTTGCTACATCGTGCATGCTTGTCTCTCCCTTTAAACTGTTGCATCATACTTAACTGCCATGTCATTGCTTAATATTATAAGTGCTAGGTTGTTAGTTACTTTCAGTTTCCTTGCTCAAGTCTTTCAGACTTGCTGACATGTGCCCCTTTCTCTTTTGGGTGACACATGTTAGACCCTGAGCCAGAGTTACTTGCTGAGGGTGAGGTGTTTGCGGACACCGAGCTCGAGCCCGTGTTGGACGAGGACTTCGTAGACACTGGAGATCAGTCTTAGTGTCTATGTCTGGTTTTTGTTCGATTGTTTAGGTTGTCGGTGCGTGGCACCTAGTTTGATACTCTGTTTGGTTTATGCTATGTTTGGCCTTGTTCTGGGCCTTTAGACTCTTTCTTTTTAGCCTGGTGGCTTTTTCTGTGATGTTGAATATTTTGTGGACAAACTTTGGGATTGGTATTTCATATCCGTCTCATCTTATTATTATTATTGTTGTTGTCCCGTTTGCGTTTACAGGGACCTGCTTATACTAAGTTGACACTTATCAGGCGTGCAGCTTCACAGCTCCACGCTTGAGCGGACCTTCTCACGTCTCGCCTCCATTTTAGGGAAGCGGGGCGTGACAGTACATATAAGCTCTATCCTATTCAAAACTTCCTACCAAGTATACATTAAAACATACTCAACAACAGAAGCCAATTCAAAAACTAACCCTGTTAGGATTATCATTTATCTCTGACAAAAAAATCCATAAACAAAATTTTTTAAACAAAATCTATAGGCCAAGGTTCCCATACTTTCTTAAACAGTCAGAGCCCATATCTTTGCTTTGCAGAGAAAGCCAAGGTCTCTCCCACCGTCATTTCTATGATGTGAAGATCATGATGGCTTATATAAGCCGACGTCCTCTAAGGGACGAACTTGTTCCTCCCATGTTGGTGTAAGTCATGCTTCATGTAACCTGGAGAACATTCAAATGCATAAATCAAAACTATGTTTATTGTTGAAATTCTAATTTCTTAGAATTCTCCCAAAATCGGCAGCTGATTCTTACCTTCAGTTCTGGATTAAGCTTTCATTCTAGAGCCATTGGCAGAATAGTCTTTCCAGAGCCGCATCCGAGATATGAGAGTGACACCTCGAGATTCATGTACCAGATCTGTGATCGGACCCAAGAGTGACACCTCAAGATTGATCAGATTGAACAGAAGGATGAGAATCATCCCAGCCATAATTTTATTTCATAAGCATTAAAACGGCAGTATAGAGAGCAAAAAAAAGAAAATGATTACACGGAAAATTACATAGCAAAAAGTGGACGATGTTCAAAGAAGTTTAGTAACAGCAAAAGTATAGACGACCTGCATCAGAAAATTGTTGCAGCCGAAGATAGCCATGTACATCAGTGGTAAAGTAGCATAACATGGGTTTTCACGTATCCATATATTAGTGTAGAAATCAATGCAATGATGAAGCTCCTCATTATTCATACATGTAAAATAAAAAATTGTTGCATTCCTCTATCTCTTGTCTAACCACACACAAGCCATAAAGAAATAATCTCACACTTCATTTGCATCCGATTCAGTTGATACTACCTTCGTTATGTCCAACCATCAAAGAGGTGATTGGTTTCAATGAGAGATGATACTGTTGGAAGAAATGGTATAGGATAGTTGCAGAGCAAGAGCATTGGAGGAATAAGTGATGGATTCCATTGTAACATTGCATAGATCACAAAAAAATTCATTGTCAATCTGTTGATACCTAAGTACATCAGCATGGCTTTTTACCGTCAATGACATTGTGAGTTTAAACTTGGCTAGGACTTTCACCTTCCACAATGGTTTAGCATGTCCCCAACCACAACCACCAAATGAGTAAAAGTATCAAACAACCCTCTCGTTTCCCATCTCCAAAGCATCATTAATTTGAAATATATTAGCATTCATGCATCGATACATCAGAATTTTGCAATTATCGATACAGGTTCTTCTCCCCACACACCCACACCCACACCCACACACACTCTCCCTCTTTCTGATCATCCATTGTTTAGAAAATGCCAATAATATGATTACTGTACACATAAGGCTACAGATAATGATATCACATATATGTAATATATATGATGCACTATATGTATCCTATGCATACATTGACCATATAATTGAAAGTTTCTATTATTCCAAGCTTTCTTTCTGCTAATTCATAGTATTTTCCTATTAGGCATCTGGCCAGAATCACGGAGTTTCAAAGATACATGGATGGGTGTGATCCCTTCAAGATGGAAAGGGGTCTGTATGGAAGGGGGTGATTTCAAAAAATCAGATTGTAACAGGTAACTCTATAATCCCCCATCATTAACTTTTTCTGGTAAATATTTCTAATTGAAAATTAGAGATATTCCTAAATGACAGGATTATATGTATGTATCTGAAACATAAGTTTTATTAGAGAACTGTAATCAGCATAGCCTTTTGACGTAAGCTTTACACCCAGGAAACTGATAGGTGCAAGATACTACAACAACCTGGCAGACTCCGTCCAAACACCATCCAACGGCAGCCATACCGAAAGAATTGTGTCCCTAGGATGGCCGAAGGATTCAGTCGGCCATGGGATGCACACATCATCCACGGCTGCAAGCTCAACAGAATTATATTAGCATCATTAATTTGAAATATATTAGCATTCATGCATTGATACTGCAGAATTTTGCAATTAGACATCAAAAGATAATGACAATAAATCATGTAAGTAGGCATAAACAATATACCTGATATTCTCATCCGCTGCACAGGCTTGGCATGGTTCGGTCGTCGTGGATGAATCATTTTACCATGTCGAAATCTTTGTTAATTGCAAAGAGAGCATGAAATTTAATTGAACACCTTGTGTCCATATATCAAATTGAAATATATTAGCATTCATGCATTGATACATCATAATTTTGCAATTAGACATCAAAAGATAGGTAGGCAGAAAGCTATAATTAAATCAATATGGGCTTCTTTTTTTAATGAATTCATCCCTGCCATTTTGAGAACTAAGTAGAAAACAATGAATAAAAAAATTATTTAGGTGGTTGAATAAGGGGAAATGGGTACATGAAGATGAAGAATGCGGCTTCTTCTTCTTCTTGATCTTCATCTCATTGTTGAAGATGTTGCTTCTCTCTTCCTGTAAAAACCCAACAGAACCAAATGGGTACATGAAGATTTTGCATTATTTGATTTAACTTTCATGTTTTTTCATCTGTGTTTCCTTGTCAACAACCTGAGACTCTGGTTGCACAAATCAAAAGAACAAAGAAATAAAACAAACAACACACAAAGAAGAGAGAGTACTAATCTTGGAATCGAGCTTGAACACCGACTCAAAGATGGATCACCGGTAACCATGGATCACTACCGTATGGAATCCTGATGGGTTGTCTATGAACGCAAATTAAGTGCACTGCCTGCATATTTTTCATAATAAATGAATCAAAATAAGGTTAACATTTGCAACATGAATTGCGTTAGGATGGAAGAAAGAGAAAGAGTTGACTTGTAGATGTGGTATTAAACAGCCAAATTAACATTTCCAGAAGCATAAAAGGGAAAAAGGCATAGAATCTAAAGATGTGTTGTGCTTATTTGCATGCTGAAATTACCATACACAGCTCAAATATATACTTACATGTATTATAAGCATAGGAGAGTTGACTTGCTGTATTTTATCGATGTTCTGCATATAAATCACCAAACTTGCTCAATCACGATGTGAGATATACTAATATAGTTATGAAAGAAAATCAATGCAATGCAAAATTTAGACCTAGACATCCCTACATATGGTATAATAAAAGGTTTTAGGTGCAAAAAACATGAAACAAAACTTACTTTGTACACATCAAACCAAAATGTCATCTTCACATGATACAACACTCTTATGCCTAAGATAATAGCACCATGAAGGACGACGCCTCTGACTTTCTACAAGCGGGCAGCCAAGTGGAGCGTCGGTCCACTACCAACAGATTGACCACATAATATCAGATCCTATTGTCTTGTACCATAGTCTTTCGTTAGACAATCGTAAACAGCTTCTATGTCGTAGTATGTATTAAGTTATTATGGCTATGCGAAGGATGAATGATTTCAAAGAGGAAATGAACAAATTAGATGCTGAATATTGCATTCTGATAAAGGGCAGAATCGATGATGTATGAAGAAGCTCCATGTAAGACTAAGCATTCTCAAAAACTTCCACATATTATATGTCATATAATAAAAGGATTCAATTGGTGTAAGATAGAATTTATGCAAATTTATAACATCTGTCAATGTTGGCCAAGAAACTGAAGCTCCAATATGTATAGTGTCATTCACATGGCTACACGTAAAAGTATTGAATTAAACTGCCAAAATCTAACGAAACCTACAAATATGATTAGCTTGAACTTTCTGCATGTAAAGAATACATGGCATGAATTGATAGAAATGCTAGGTAAAATAAATTACTTTCAGCTGAACATAACATGTTAATGTGTATTTAGACATGTGTTGCCATATAGTACAAAATTCAAACACATTCAGCAAGGACCTTCACAAAGTACCTTTTGTCCGCTATCAAAATAATCAAAACTGCCATAACAATCTTCAGTATATAATTAGAACATCCAACATGCAAATGACTGAACAAATTAAGCAAGACTTGCATGAATTCTATTGCATTCCATAAATCCACATATGTAAGCCTTGCATTTTATAGCAAGAACCTATAACATCTAATTCCAATAACATGTAACCTGTAACATTAATGCAATTGAATTCTAGTAACATGTAATCAATAGAACCATGGATTTATAGGAATGCAATACATTTCTCTTCTTGAAACCCCCCCATGCTAAATATTTCTCTTCTTGAAATTTGAAACCAAATATTTTGAAACTCAAATTAAAAAAGGTGTTTACCCTTTCAGCAATACTCCTCAGGTGAGTAGCACACCCTTGCAAAGTCTTGTTTTCAAAATTTCAAAATTTCAAAATTTCAATCAAAATTTCAATTTTCAAATGTTTTCCCACAAATTTTCCTTTTAAACTTATCCTAGTCAGCGGATGTAGTTTGTCCCAGTCAGTAATTTTGTAATATAGATAATTAAGTAATAAGATTTACAGATCAACTTCATATGCCAATTTATACAATAAAATTACAATATATGTTGACTACATTTTAGGGTAATTATTGAACAGCCGATAATTAAATCCACAAAGCAAACCGAAATAAAAATGCAAAAATAGCAAAAAAACACAACTCTCACCATAATGGAAATCTTAATTAAACCAGCAAACAGATTACCTACCTCAACTGTCTAAATGAAGAAATCCAAGGGCTCATGGGGGTGCCCCTTGTTCATCTCCACAGTTCACATGCAAAAACCCTACAACTCAAATAAAATTCTTCAAATTATCCACATAAATATGTAATGAAGTTAAAAACCAAAAAAATGGAAAAGAACCAAAAGGTGTTATCATACATTACAAAATATTATACCATGGCCTCCGTAATATGCAGATGATAATAAAACATTTATCATCGCGAGCTATAGTTATTATCATCGCCATGGCGTCCGTAATCCACATAAACCTGCACATAGTTATTATCATCGCCAGCCATATCAAACTCTACAAAATTAACATTTATATATCGAACTATGTTCTGGGAATAACGCCAATAAATCAAACTGTGAAGATGGGAATTTTAATGAAGTTTAACTATGTGCAGATGATAATAAAACTAAACAAATAACAGTTCATTCGTAGTGGCAAGTCCATCATCAGAAAATCTCGTTGCAGCAGGGAGCTCAGCTCTTGCACCTACAAAAACCCCCAAAATTTTACCAAAAGTCACCAAACGCTGCAATTTTTGGGAGAGAGATCTTACAAATTGAGGCGAGATTCCATGACGGTTGTGGATCCCCAAACTATAGAGCTCTGCTGAAGTTCTCATGCTTCGTTTCAGGTCCAATCCTTCGTAACTTCCCCTTGGGCTAGGGGTAGGGTTTCCTGGAGCTTGGATTCTGGCCAGCATAAGAAGATGTCGTTGCAGCAGGGAGACCGGATCTTGCACATACAAAACCACCCAAAATTTTACCAAAAAGTCAACAAAACATGCAATTTTTGAGGGCGAGATATTACAAATCGAGGAAAGATTCCATGATGGCAGCGGCTCCCCGAACTGTAGAACTCTGCTGAAGCTCCCCTACTTGGGCCTAACCCTTTTCTTGCGGTCAGGCAATGGGTTTTTAGGGGCAGGGCCCAAGAGATAGAGAGGGAGAGTCCGTGAGAGCTCATGATTAGGCAAGCAGTGGGTTTTGGGGGCAGGGGCTGCGAGAGAGTGTGTGTATGGGGGTTTTGGAGGCAGTGGGTTTTGGGCCCCAAAAGTCTTGTTTTAAAATTTTCAAAATTTCAAAATTTCAAAATTTCCATCAAAATTTAAATTTTCAAATGTTTTCCCACAATTTTCCTTTTAAACTTATCCTAGTCAGCTAATGTAGTTTGTCCGAGTCAGCAATTCTTTGTCCACGTAGGACAAACCTTGCCACATAGGATAAGATTCAAAAATGCTCTCTTTTATAGAATAGATGTCCCCCTTAAATCAATATTCATATATGCATATACAAGCATGTATCCTTATATTTATAAGCATTAATCCACAAATCTTTTCAATTCTTTCTCCCCCTTTTGTTAACATCAAAAGTGTATACACGAAGTCATATTCATACCACATGCAAAATAGAGAACATTATAAGTTACGACATACACTAGTATGTATACATTCGCATAATAAGCAAGTTAAATCCAAAGAAAATTATAACAAGGACTTCTACACCAACGTGTAAGTGTGATGATTAAACATTACAGCACATGATGTGAACTTTTAAGAAATTCAACCAAAACCAATCTACATTTTCCATGTAACATGATTTCACTAGGATTGATTTTCCCCATATCATTAAAAATGAGTTCAAGGTACTACACCCAAAAACATAGCCTATAAGGACTCTTAGATGTGGGGGCGGTATTTCTTGACGAGTATAACACCAACGCTAAAGTTTAATCTTAAAACTTATGTTGGATACTTGTGGGTAGTGTCATTGCCATGGATCATATCCATTTTTCTTATTGAGCTCTTTTCTTTCTTTTTCATTTATGCGTATATTTTTTTTCATTTCAATTCGTTTGAGCTCTATTTTTTATCCATGGAAAGACACATCATATCACTTAGATTTTCAGTTATTTTTCATCCTACATTCACTTTCCACTATTTCATAAAAGATGTCTCCAAATGTACAACAAAATTTAATACTCGTAGAAGTGAAAGTGTAGGTGTAGAAATCATATTATTCAAATTATTGAACATGTCATGCCTATTTAGAAAATCACACATGCACATGTAGCCATAACAATAATACATCAATTTCTACATGGATATGATTATTATTCATTAATACCACTTAAATGATTCAAAAGAAAGATATACATTAAGATCCATTTTTTTTTGCTTTTTGTGTTTTTCATTTTTTATTTGATTTTTCTTTATAAAGAACTAAAGAAGCTAGAAAGCAAACAAACTAGCACACAAGTAAAAGTAAATCAAGCACACAAAAAATGCTATGGATGCATTAAGTTCAAAGTAGAAACCATACATTCGGGTTATAGTTTGGCTAAGGAACTAAAAAATTCGACGTCCAATTCATAGTTCCTCGCCACCTCCATCTTACCTACACGGAAGATGTTATGTGTGACCTTGGAATCCAACAAGTCCACTCATATTAGTCATCAAATTTTTAGGAACCCTCACTTGCTTAAACTTTATGTTTGTGTTCCTAATTTTGCAATATTGAGAAGTATGACCAACACTAGCACATGTAAAGCATTTTGCATAAATATTTTTCACTTTGGTTGGCCCATTGTGAAATCTTTTATAATTAGTCTTTTCAGCATGTTTCAAACCATATCCAAGTCCACGTCTATTATTGTCATATAGTTGATTTTCAAGAATAGTATCCAAAGATTGTTTTCCAATAGAAAATTTCATAATGGACAGTTCTAGGTTCGTGACTATCGATTTCAAGAATGCATTTTCATTCACAATATAAATGCATTTACTAATGAAAGCTTTCTTGTTTTCCTCTTCTTTCTTTTCAAAATCAATCATTTTCCTTTTAAGCTCATTATTTAGCATGCACATTTTTCAATACGTAATTTATTTTTCAGTTTCTAGCTTAAACAATTTTTGCTTTATACATGCTATTTTCATTTAATAAAGTGGGACAAGAAAGACAATCAACTTTTTCAGGCATGTTAGCTTTTTCCTTTTTCAGCAAATTAACTGTAGAATTACATGCAACAAGTTTTTCTTTCAGATTATCAATTTCATTAGACATGTCACATTTTTCTTGTTACATTTCAAAGTTATCAGTTCTATAGGCATCTAAGGTGGATTCTAGCTCTATAATTTCATCTTGCATTGCCTTACAAATATTCAAAAGTTAAGCTTTACTACCATATTTTACCTCATCATGTTTTCCCATCATGCAGAGGGAGGTGTGAGCAGTCTCCTCAATCTCATCTTTGCTATCATTATCCCATGTTAACTTTAGAGCTTTTCCTTTTTTTCAGCGATGTTATTCGTTTCATGTGGGCAATCCTTCATATGATGTCCCTTGTTTCTACATTTAAAACATTTGACTTTTTTAGTAGCAATCTGTTCAGAGGAATTTCTAGCAGGATTAGAGTTATTAGAAAGATTAAACCATGGTGCCATTTCTGCTGTTCCTTGCTTGGTCTTGATGTATTTTCTGAAGTTTCTGACAATTAGTGCTTGCTCCTCATTATCATCTTCATCTTTGCTAGCTTGAAGAGCTAGTGGTTTTGGAGCCTTTATCTCTGGTTTCTCTCTTTCCTTAATGCTCTGCAGCTCAAGCTCGTGTGATATCAAGTTACCTATCAAGTCCTCCACTCACTTCTTTGAGAGATCTTTATCTTCTTGAATGGCTGTGACTTTAGCATGGAATGAGCTTGGCTGTGCTATCAAGATCTTTCTCACATGCTCTAGACTAGAGTATGGCATACCAAGCGAGCTAGACTTGTAGACAATGTCTGTGAACCTCGCAAACATCTCTTTGATGTATTCTGATGGAAGCAAGTGGAAGGTCTCGTACTCTATGCTCAGCAAAGCAAGTCTATACTCCTTCCCCTGTGACATTCCTTCATGCGTCACCTCTAGCGTATGACATATCTCCTGCACAGTTAAACATTGTGAGATACGATTCAATTCAGCTTTATCTATGGAGCAAATAAGTGCATTCATAGCTCTACCATTCAATGAATAAACTTTCTTATCAGCAGCATCACACTTATCTTTTGGCTTTAAAATTTCAGTGTCTTCAATTTTAATAGTAGGGGGTTCATATCCATTTTCAACAATATCCCATACATCATAATCAACCGACACTAGATAAATTTTCATTCTTGCTTTCCAATAGGCAAAGTCTACTCCATTAAACTTTGGGGGTCAGGCAATAGACTGACCATCAGTAAATGCTGACAGAGATATTCATGGTAATTCTAGCCTAGATCCTCTAACCTGCTCAGATGCCACTTATTGGATCTGGATCTAAGCCAAGAGGGGGGGTGAATAGGCAAAGAAAAAGTTCTCGTGCACACACGAGTAATCACAGGCAGTTATAAGCAGATGCATAGTAATAATAAGCAATTACAGAGTGCACAGCAGTTTTACCCTAGTTCGATCGTACGTCCAGCCCCCAAAGCAGATACTAGATTAATAATGTTGTAAGTACAACTATAAAAAGCTAGAGCACATTCTCTACGATGACCAGGCTCTTTGGAACCCACTCCCACAGTGGTAAACAAAACTAATCCTTGTATAAGTTTTCTATTGACTAGTCCCAACTAGTCAAGTCCCTCTTGTTTAGCCCCAACTAGATCCCCAATAACACAAGTGTGGTAAAGTTTACCTTACAAAGATCGCTATACTACCACACAAATATAATAATAAAAAGTTTAGGAAATCCCAGTTTGTGTAGGCATAGTCGTCTCTGTCAATCAGCTCTGGTCAGGTCAAGTCTGAAGATGATGTAGTCTCTGATCTCAGCAACTCAAGTTGTGGCTAGCCCCTTTGATTAAACTTGCGGCCTAGGAGGATGAGCATGAAGCTTGGTTGCAAGTTACGCAATGTGTGATGAAGAACCCTTGAAACTTGATGCCTAGTTGCTTGATGGTTTGCACAATGTGTGTTGGAGATGGAAGCTTGGTCCTTGTGTAGTTGCGTAATGTAGATGCCCTCTTCTTCAAGTTGCGGCAATGGAGGCTTTCTAGGGTTTTGTGGTGGCCGAATCTCTCCTCTCTAAGATCTTTTCTTTGGCTATGGAGTTTGAGATGTAGGAGCTTTTGGCAAGCTTTGGCAAGGAGATGAAGATGAAGCTTTTTAGCATTGAGGAGAAGAAGCATGCGCAAGTTTTGAGATAGGAGGTGCTTGCAACTTGCGCAATGAGGAAGGATAGGCTATTGGCTTGGAGGCTTGTAATGGAGAAGATGAGAACTCCCTGGGTGTATTTCCGCAATGTAGAACTTGGAGTTTTGCAATGTTGCGTAAGGGGATGTGTGCTTCTTATTTGTTGCACAATGTATGAGTGATGAATGCAACTTGCACACATATGGAGGAAGCTTGAGTATATGGCCGAATTTTCCTTATGGTTTCCCTCTCTCTTTCTCTCCTTTTGATGTGGGTTTATATAGGGGAGGATGGGATCAATTAGAATCAAATAGAATCCCATATTGAAGGAGATTGGATGGGATCCTAACTTGAATAGGATTTTAATGAATCACCATGGAAGCCTCTTCTAGTCACAATAGGATATGGAATTTGAATGGTTATATGATTTGAATATGATCTCATTTAATCACAACTTGAATTCCATTTGATTCCTCGTATCTCTCCATTTTGTCCAAGTCTTTATTTGTGTAGGATGGATTTGATTCAACCACTTTTGATATGAATGAGATCTCTCCATATATCTCCATATTTGACCAAGTCCAAATTGCAAATGAATTGCAATTTCTCCATCAATTTGATAAAGTCTTCTTTGCACATTTCACCAACACTTTGACTAAGTCATCCTTTGATTATTTACGAGATTGCCACTCCTACAAACACTTAGCACACACATCAAATCGTTCACACATGTTTGTTATCATCAAACACGAAGTCATCGATAGTTGTATCCAACAAATTCATCAGGGGAGTCCTCGGCCATTGGCTGCTTGTCGTGATGGTGATTGCGGTGACTGCATGCGGTGTCTGACATGGGTGTAACCCTAGTTCCCACAGATGGCGCCAATTGTTGCGGTTTAAGTCTGCCCAATAATATGATTTGTATTTAATGGGAATCACAGGTACAATGATTACAATTATGGTGTTCATGACGAGGCTAGCACAACTTGGAGCACGCTTCAGAGGCGAAGAATCCAAGGTCATCGAAGGTTGTCGAAGTTCGTCGACTCCCGTCAGCTGAAGCGAGCTTCCTATAAGAATAACAACTCATCGGAAAGGCTGGGTTGGCTGTCAACCCGTAGCCTCTCTGATGCTTAAGTCAGTGGATGACTTGTATGGAGTATGTCGAACACGCTTGACGATCTTAAGGCAGATCGACGATGCGTGGCGAGTTTATGAGGAAGGCATAGATATATGGGGGATATCTGTTGTGTCTATATTTTTCATGTTTTTACCCTGCATTCCCAAGTCGTTTCAATCGCCCGAATCCATAATTTCATATTATATCGTGCTTTTCTCAATATTCTTGATTCTTTCGATGTTTTATTTGTTTTCAGGGAATTCGGAGCGATTCGTAGCGATATGCGGTTTTGGGTGCAACATCGATGCCAAAGCTAGCCTCACCTTGCCACTGTTGGATCATGTGGATGGCAAACAACACTAGAAGGGGGTTGAATAGTGTTGTTCAAATAGTAAATCTTTTTCGATTGTTAATAAACGTCCTTCTAATGTTGCCTAAGAAACCAAGTAGAGCGATCTACGCTTGGTTCTTAATCAACAAGTTACTCTTATAAAAGATAAACAATTATAATTACAATCAGTTAAGAGATCTTAACACACAGATAGATTTTTACACAGCGGAATCAATTGAATGATCTTTGTAATTTGTAAATGAACATCGGTGATACTCTCTCCTTCTTTCATTTTAAAAGATTCGAATTTTGAATGTAAAACATTTATGCGGGATTCCTTTACCTTTTCAGTTCCTTCGTGACTTACCTGAAGAGTATGCCATATTTGGTGTGCTGTCTTACATTGGGAGACTTGATTGAACTCATTTCTTGTTACGGCGCAAAATAGTGCATTCATTGCTTTTGCATTGATATTAGCTCTCTTCTTGTAGTCGACAGACCATTTCCCAAAGTCAACGTCAGTAGGTGCGATGTACGAGACTTTAGTAACGGTCCAAGCTTCATTGTCTAATGACTTTAGGTGAGTCTTCATTCGGATCCTCCAGCTATCGTAGTTGGTTCCGTTGAACAGTGGTGGTCGCATGGTATTCAGTCCTTCAGAATGGAAAGATGTTGACGCCATCACTTTTCGTAGCCTCGCTCTGATACCAAGTGTTGGATTCTGTGGATGGTAAACAACACTAGAAGGGGGGGTTTAATAGTGTTGTTCAAATAGTAAATCTTTTTCGATTGTTAATAAACGTCCTTCTACTGTTGCCTAAGAGACCAAGTAGAGCGATCTACGCTTGTTTCTTAATCAACAAGTTACTCTCTCTTATAAAAGATAAACAATTATAATTACAATCAGATAAGAGATCTTTACACACAGATAGATTTTTACACAGCGGAATCAAATAAATGATCTTTGTAATATGTAAATGAACAAGGAATTACAAAGATATAATAATAACAAAGTAAATAAAAATTGCTCGCAGAGATAAATAATAAGACACAGAAAAGCAATCGCAGACACAATGATTTTTATCCTGGTTCCCCACAACTATAAGGTACATCCAGTCCCCGACCAATCTGGTACGAGATTTTCCACTATCTGCCGTGGCAAAACAAATACCTAACTCCACTCGTTAGGATTTCCAACGACCTAGTCTTGACCAGGATTTCCAACCGCAACACATAGACTTGTTTAGGGTTCCAACAACAACACAATAAAATTGATATCCAATTCACCACAATAAATTGATGGAGATTGGTTTTACACCAGATTCTATAGCCAAATAATAATAGACAAAATTGCGTGTAGTGGCTTGATAGAATAAGATTCTAGATCACACAAAGATACGAAAGAATTCTTTGTGATCTAGATCTACTGTTTTTCAAAAATCCTTTAAATAAAAATCAAGAGAAAGTAATACGGATTTGAAAAAAATTTAGCCAATAAAAACGAGATTATGATCTTCAGAAAATAATAACGAAATTGCAAGATCAAGAATAAAACTGTCACGCCCCGCTTCCCAAAACGACGGAAGCGAAACGTGACCAGGCCCGCTTAGGCCGGAGCTGTGAAGCTCTTACCCAATAAGCATCTGTGTGGTACTCCAAGACGAAGGAACAGGTCCCTGCAGGTTAGTACGGAACAACAAAAGTACTAAAAGAGATGCATTCATTTTATTCCATAGATATCCAGAAAAGTACGGAGAGTCTAAACAAAAGCCAACACGGCTACAAAACAGCTGAAGCAAACTAATGGTGCAAGCACCCAACCTAGACAGAAAGTAAACGGTGCTACGCACCCAACTAAACTGCAGTGAAACCTCTGAATCAGCAACGTGAAGATCCCTAGCTCTGGTCCTCCTCGGGCACATACTCTGGGTCTGCGTCCTCCGGCTCTACGTACTCTGGTACCACACCTAACGTATAGCACCAAAAGAAAGGAAATGTACGTCAGGTAAAGTCTACAAAAGAGGTCAGACTCTACTGCAAGTGTACCGAACTATTAAACAATAAATTATTGGTTGATTAGCATGCTGGGGTAATAACAAAGTGACGAAAGAAAGTAAACGCAGCAGGAAAGTAAAGCGTAGTAGGCAGTAGTCGTAGCGTGTGCTACCCACTACGGGACTAACCTAAAGGGGTCGTGACAAGATGTGACAAGACCAGCAAGACAGGACATGACACGACAAGACAAGACACGTGTGACTCGAAGGGTTCACGCCTTACGGTTCGAGGGGGATCAGACCCTCTCCCCGTGCGCACGCTCAACCCTACCCCAAACCCAAGTGCTCAAGACAAGACAATATAGGGCCACTCACTCTGCTAGGTGAGTGCCTCTATCCCCCACGATCGGTAGCCTATCTCTCACTCTGCTAGGTGAGCGACGGACGCCTCGTAGGTGAAACTGTACTACTGTATTGGTCCACTCACTCTGCTAGGTGAGAGTCTCTATCCTCTCAGTCTACTGTGACACTCACTCTGCTAGGTGGGTACCGAGTTTCTCGTAGGTGTTCCGTAACAAAGATCACCACTCTACTAGGTGAGCGTCTCATTGCCCACATGCTACACAAGACACGACGTGCAAGATGTTCATGTCATGGCAAGGGCAAAGTTGTTCTAGGGTGTCTACACACATGCACACACAGATGAAACCTATAGTAGCAATTGTTGTTGATTCTAGGGGGTCCACACACACGCACACACAAGATAACCCAACGGTGTCAAAAGTTGTTGTTGTTACGCCTAGACTTCGTCGTCAAGTCTATGTCGTCAGGGCGTCCCGGTCGCTATCATTTCACGTCCGGTTCGATACATTCATAGTCTAATAGTTCTAGCAATCTAAGACCCAAGCACGGTCAAAAACGCAAGTGGATACACTTGCCTGCGGTGGCGAGTGTGTCGTCCGTCCGGAGCGTCTCGTCCAGTCGTTGCGTCTGCGGTAGTCCGTCTGAAAGGGGGTCAACGGCGGCGGTGTCAGGTCGCGTTTTCAATAAAACCTATTAAGATTTGTTTCTAAGTTGTCGGGGCTACCCTAATCGTCAAAGTGACATTTTTTGTGTTTTTATCAGCCTAGATCGACCACTACCCTATGTGCACAGAAAAGTTGTCCGATGGTCGATCTCTACAGTGAGCATCGTTTTACTGGTGCGGAAAAGTAAATTTAATTGTAGTTGTCCAGTTTTAGTTTGGGTTCAGTTTTGCTACGGTGTGGATTTCGCTACGAGATAGGGGACTAACCTCTCCTGTGTTTGACGTGAACGGGAAGTAGAGTCTGAACGGTGACCGATCTGAGCGGCACGGTTATGGAACGTCTTCTTGAGGCGTCTCGGCTACGGGTAGCGTAGCCAGACACTTCCCGACAGCGAACTGAAAGTACGTCAAAGAGCGGGGATAGCGGACAGTGAAGGCGAGTCCGGTAGCGGCCCGTAGGAAATGTGGGCGGCGTCAAAGAGATCTCGAACAGCGTATAGGGTCGAGCAACGGCCACGGGGCCAAAACAGCGAACAACAGGGCAAAACAACGTCTTAACATCGCTCGGAGGCTGGCCGGACTTTGAGAGAGCCACAGGGTGGTCGTGGCGGCTTCCGGCGGTGGAGAAAAGCCCGTGGAGCGACGGTTAACGGCAGCAGTTGCTGCTGCCATTCGCAGCAGTGACCAACCAAGCCGAAGGAGGGCTCCGGCGGTCACAGGAGGCTCGTGCGGGGGTTTCAGGCGGTCGGGCGGCGCTGCACAGATCGCTGGTGGCGGGACGAGGGGGTCGGTGACGCAGGCGAGGCGGGGCGGCATCGAGAACTCGCAGCAGCGACGGAATCTCCGCTGATGTGCTACTGCAACGCGGGGGAGAGAAAACGGCCGGAAATTGAGGCGGCCGTGGGCGGAGACCAGCGCCGCGGGGCTGACGGCGAGGACCGGTGTCGGGGGGAGGCTGACGACGATCAGGAGGGAGGAGATACGAGAGGGAGGGGTTGCGTGTGTGTTGCCGGAGTCACGGTGGAGAGGGGGATGATGCGGCGGCGGGTAGCGATGGCGGGCGACGTGGCGAGGAGCTACGGGCGGGCGGCGCTGATGCGAGGGCGGCGCGGGCTGAGGAGCTGTCACGGAGGGGGGCGGCTGTGCCGTGAGGGGGAGAGAGAGAGAGAGAGAGAGAGAGAGAGAGAGAGAGAGAGAGAGAGAGAGAGAGAGAGAGAGAGAGATCTCGGAGGGAGGGTGTTAGGTGGCGGTGGCTGAGAGGGAATCGCCCTAGGTTAAACGTGAAAGGGTATTAGGTTAGGGTTTAGGTTAATATTAGGGTTTATTATAGTAGTAATGAGTAGTGATTTATATCTATGGGATTATAGCTAAAGGGGGAAAATGTAGGGTTAGAGGGTGTAGAAAGAGGGGAAAATCTAGAGGAAAATAGAGGTGAAGATTAGGAAAGTTATCATGAAAATAATTAGGGATATAAAACAGATTTGATGTCAAAATTCGAAATTTGAATCTGATGGGGAGATCGACGGTCGAGATTTCTCCGAGCGATATCTCTCAATCTGGGCGTCAGAAAAATAATCTGAAAATACCGAGGCGATCGTGGAGATGAGACGCACAGATGTACGGAGCCCGATCGTGTGCAACACCTACCAAAAATTAACGTAAAATTGGAAACGGCGTTTTGAGTCAATTGACTAAAACACCCCTCTATCGTTCCTAGTCGTTCTGCGAGAAAACGAGCCGTGAAAAGATGTTCCCAAGAATTACAATAAAATTATACACCCCCAAACGATCACAACGGCATATCACATTGCATATGTCGAAAACCAGAAATAGCCAATTAATATACGTGCACGATAAAGCACGTGCACGCAGAAAAATCACAAGGTCGGAAAGTGACTGTTACATTCTATCCACCTTAGAAATGATTCCGTCCTCGGAATCACTTATATTATTAATAATAACATCTATATAACCTTATACCCGAAACTCTCATATCTACACATATAGATCGCTAATCTTATAACTTCAAACAATGTTCTTTAAATAATCCTTCATAACCCTTCTTTTCAGTGGATAATACCACGACTAACCTCACCTCCTAACACTTAACTATAGACCCATCACTGCTGTTCAAATTTCCAATCCCGAGTTCTCATAAAAGAATAATAATCATCTTCTCATACCATACCACTCCATTATTCATCATCGCTCCATAACATCTTTAAATTTCTCTATCTCGTCCCAATATTATTCAATCGCTAAAAAAATGTCCTAGTCAACCACCAATCCAGGATAAAAACTTTGTCTATCTTATAACACCTTTCACAAATCGACAATCGCCGTGTCCTTAATACATTCCTTGTCATATCTTCCCATAAATTTATCCGCCAAATAATTTTAACTATCAAAATCACATCTCATCCTACTCACTATAACTAATCTCAACCAATATTAAGTCCGCCTACCTAACCATCCATTCATCTCAACACGTCATGTTATCCCCAATGTCTTCTCACGTCAACTTAATTATCAAGTCTTGATGCTTTAAATGTTCTACTTATTCTCATGACCACTCTAAATCATACTATACCTCCATAGCTATTCCTACCTACCACTCGTCCAAATTTCGGGTTGATTAAGTACTCCTCTCAATGTGTATAATTTCATTCATCCAGAGTCCCCATCGAGTCCGTTACACATTGGTATCATTAATAAGTCTTGGACACCTCATTCTTTTCATCCAAAGAAATCTAATCTAATATCCTTGTTATACAAAACCAACTAATCACCGATACAACATATCTCATCTCACTCTGAGCCTACCCGTAAACATAATCCTATAACAAAACATCTAGTACTAACAACATCATAACAATAAAAAATAACACTCTCGAAGAGGGAAGAAAGAAAGTTTAAGGCTTAAGACATAATTTAAAACATTGGGAAAAAACATGTGGAGTTGTGATATTGGATGAGGGAAGATAGGTGGGTTGTGATCTTTATGGGCTAATCCCAAAACATTAAAGGTTTGATTTGAAAGGAATAAAAAGTTTTGAAACATACATGAGCAGCCAAAAAATAAGCTAAACTATAATATGAAAGATTAAAACTATGGGGTTACCTGCAACGACGCCATCCGATGTTGTCATGACATATGCTGCACGGACAACAGCTCCTCTCTGGGTAGGGGCAGGTGCTCTACTCTGCAGTGAGGCCGGTGCTCCACCCTCAGTATGGCATACCTTGGGCAATCTATAAAGGCGTGTGTGGCAGCTCCACATGCCAGACACAAACCCAGCTTCCTCCTGTAAGTGTTCTGCTGATGCCCTGGCTGGCCGCAGAAAAAGCATGGGCCCTTCATCTGATGCTGAGCAGATGCTCCTGGCCTTTTGAAAGGCACTGACTGAACTGGTCCCACTATAGACCCTGCAGAAGGCCTATGCTGCTCCTTCTATCGCTTTCCTCCATCATCAGAAGGATCAGGTAGATGCGATATGGTCTCATGGTTCCTCACAGCATTCAGCACCGCTCCCATGGTCGCGAAATCTGCCGCAGACATAGAAGCCTGAATCTTCGGACACAATCCCTGACGAAAACGATCAGCTGGTTTCTCCTCCTTCCTCACCATATGTGGGGCAAACCGGCAAAGCATCTCGAACTCTGCCTCGTACTCGTCGACGGTCATATCCCCCTGCTTCATATCTACAAATTTGCTCAACAGCTCCCTCCTCGCAGCTTTGGTGAAGTACTTCTCCTTGAACATCGATCGGAAAGTCTTCCACTCCACTGGTTTCTGCAGGCGCCTCTCCTCAATGCGCCACCAATTCCTAGCATTTTCGATCAGCTGCATCTTCGCTATCTCAACTCGGGTATCATCAGGAATCTTCGCAGCTACCAGCTTCTCATCAGTACTCAGAATCCACTCATCAGCAGCCAACGGCCCTTCCTTCCCAGAAAATGTCTTCGGCTGAAGCTCATTGAACTGCTTCACTCCCGGAGCAGCTCGAGGGGCAGGCGGTGGCGGTGGCGGTGCAACTCGAGGAGCATGGGCAGCATGGTGGGACTGTTGAACCAATTGATGCTGAACGTCCATCATCTCCCTCATAACGCCCAGTAATTGGCGTAAATCGTCACCTCGGCCATCCATGGTCCCATCATCTGAAGGTCCAACTCGAGCTTCACGTCCTCCCACCATCCTAACGACAGGGAAAACACAACTTAGACTCGCAGATATTACTGGAGAAAGAAGAAAAATGAATGCTAATACTTCTACCGTTCCGTACTTTTCACAGAAAAGGACCTGCATGGGCAACCACTAAAACCTGTCACGCCCCGCTTCCCAAAACGACGAAAGCGAAACGTGACCAGGCCCGCTTAGGCCGGAGCTGTGAAGCTCTTACCCAATAAGCATCTGTGTGGTACTCCAAGACGAAGGAACAGGTCCATGTAGGTTAGTACGGAACAACAAAAGTACTAAAAGAGATGCATTCATTTTATTCCATAGATATCCAGAAAAGTACGGAGAGTCTAAACAAAAGCCAACACGGCTACAAAACAGCTGAAGCAAACTAATGGTGAAAGCACCCAACCTAGACAGAAAGTAAACGGTGCTACGCACCCAACTAAACTGCAGTGAAACCTCTGAATCAGCAACGTGAAGATCCCTAGCTCTGGTCCTCCTCGGGCACGTACTCTGGGTCTGCGTCATCCGGCTCTGCATACTCTGGCTCCACACCTGACGTACAACACCAAAAGAAAGGAAATGTACGTCAGGTAAAGTCTACAAAAGAGGTCAGACTCTACTGCAAGTGTACCGAACTATTAAACAATAAATTACTGGTTGATTAGCATGCTGGGGTTATAACAGAGTGACGAAAGAAAGTAAACGCAGCAGGAAAGTAAAGCGTAGCAGGCAGTAGTCATAGCATGTGCTATCGACTACGGGACTAACCTAACGGGGCCGTGACAAGACGTGACAAGACTAGCAAGACAGGACATGACAAGACAAGACAAGACACGTGTGACTCGAAGGGTTCACGCCTTACGGTTCGAGGGGGATCAGACCCTCTCCCTGTGCGCACGCTCAACCCTACCCCAAACCCAAGTGCTCAAGACAAGACAATATAGGGCCACTTACTCTGCTAGGTGAGTGCCTATATCCCGCACGATCGGTAGCGTATCTCTCACTCTGCTAGGTGAGCGACGGACGCCTCGTAGGTGAAACTATACTACTGTATAGGTCCACTCACTCTGCTAGGTGAGAGTCTCTATCCTCTCGGTCTGATGGGACACTCACTCTCCTAGGTGGGTGCCAAGCTTCCCGTAGGTGTTCCGTAACAAAGATCACCCACTCTACTAGGTGAGCGTCTCATTGCCCATAGGCTACATAAGACACGACATGCAAGATGTTCATGACATGGCAATGGCAAAGTTGTTCTAGGGTGTCCACACACACGCACACGCAGATGAAACCTATAGTAGCAGTTGTTGTTGATTCTAGGGGGTCCACACACACGCACACACAAGATAACCCTACGGTGTCAAAAGTTGTTGTTGTTACGCCTAGAATTCATCGTCAAGTCTAGGTCGTCAGGGCGACCCGGTCGCTATCATTTCATGTCTGGTTCCATACATTCACAGTCTAATAGTTCTAGCAATCTAAGAACCAAGCACGGTCAAAAACACAAGTGGATACACTTGCCTGCGGTGGGAGTGTGTCGTCCGTCCGGAGCGTCTCGTCCAGTCGTTGCGTCCGCGGTAGTCCGTCTGAAAGGGGGTCAACGGCGGCGGTGTCAGGTCGCGTTTTCAAAAAAACCTATTTAGGTTTGTTTCTAAGTTGTCGGGGCTACCCTAATCGTCAAAGTCACATTTTTGGTGTTTTTATCAGCCTAGATCGACCACTACCCTATGTGCACAGAAAAGTTGTCTGATGGTCGATCTCTACAGTGAGCAGCGTTTTACTGGTGCGGAAAAGTAAATTTAATTGTAGTTGTCCAGTTTTAGTTAGGGTTCAGTTTTGCTACGGTGTGGGTTTCGCTATGAGTTAGGGGACTAACCTCTCCGGTGTTGGGCGCGAACGGGAAGTAGAGTCTGAACGGCGACCGATCTGAGCGGCACGGTTACGGAACGTCTTCTTGAGGCGTCTCGGCTACGGGTAGCATAGCCAGACACTTCCCGACAGCGAACCGAAAGTACGGCAACGAGCGGGGATAGCGGACAGTGAAGGCGAGCCCGGTAGCGGCCCGTAGTAAATGTGGGCGGCGTCAAAGAGATATCGAACCTCGTATAGGGTCGAGCAACGGCCACCGGGCCAAAACAGCGAACAACGGGGCAAAACAGCGTCTTAACGTCGCTCGGAGGCTGGCTGAACTTTGAGAGAGCCACGGGGTGGTCGTGGCGGCTTCCGGTGGTGGAGAAAAGCTCGTGGAGCGGCGGTTAATGGCAGCAGTTGCTGTTGCCGTTCGCAGCAGCGACCAACCAAGTCGGATGTAACGACCACTTTTCGTTGTACGATGTTCGTGCACGTGCTTTTGGCCGTGCACGTGTTTATTTTAGACTTTGTTTGTTTGAGAACACTTTAGTGTGATATGCCGTTGTGAACGTCTCTGAGAGTATTAAATAGTGGCACTAAATTGGAACGACGTTTCTCGAGTCGTTTTCCCACAATTTAATCTTATTCAAAGAGACGTTGTGATTGTCACTTTTAACGGGAGACGTTCCTATTTTTAATTTCATCATCCGACGTCAAAATTGATATCCGTCGTCTTAGTTAGCTCACTTTCGTTGTCACGATCACCCTGATATTTATTTTACAATTTTTGGAGTTTATTTGACCACTTTAATATTTTTAACAAGGTTTATAATATTTTTAATAATTAATTTTTATATTAATTTCGTAAAAATAAAATTTATTTGAGTTTCAAACGTTTTAAATAATTTTTGAGCCAAATCTAAGCCTCTATCTTGGCCGCACCCAATCCCTATGTGATTAGGAAGAGTGGATTTGAAATTTAAATTATTTTAAACTCCTAATCCCCTTAGGATTAGCCCTAGACCTAGTCAACCCATCTACACTATATAAACAACCTTTAGGAAGACCTATTTTCGCAAGAAAATAACCCTAGCCGCTCCCAAAACCCAAATTTGACGTTGCGACGAATCGTCGCAATGTTGCGACGAATCGTCGCAATGTTGCGACGAATCGTCGCAATGTTGCGACGAATCGTCGCAATGTTGTGACGAACAACCCCGCACCGACCGAGCCAAACACCCCATTTTCCCTGCCCTGACCGACGCCCGAGCCCGCACCAAGCTCCGTCCGCACCCTGCTGCTGCCGCCCGCTCCGATCTCCCGCTCCGACCGAGAGAATCTCTCGGTCAGACCGAGAGATTTCCCCGCTGCAAGCCCCGCACCGCACCGCACCAAGCCCCGCTCAACGCTCCCGCTCCACACCGTGTCTGACCGAGGCGCCCGCCCGCTATCGCCGCTCTCCGCAACGTTGCAACGGTTGCAACGTTGCAACGCACCGCTGCAGCGCCCGGCCCCGCTTTCCCCCGTGTCTGACCGATGGCCTGCCCCGCACCAACCGAGAGCCTGACCACCGCACTGACCCCAAGCGCTGTACAGCCCCGCCCCTAGTGCCCAACCGATGGAACCACCCGCACCAAGCGTGTCTGACCGAGAGTAAATCGTCGCAACCCCGCACCCGTCGCACCGCTTGCCACCGTGGGCCCCCCAAGTTCTCCAGAGGTATTGTGGGTCCCCCATAGGTCCCTAGGGCTACTGTGGGCCCCACCTAGGTGCTTTCTCTCTGACGATTTGCCGCGTACGACTTAACGACACGTTGTAGGCCGTCGTCACACGTGCTAGCTTTGGAATCTGGACTCGTCGCTCCGGTTGATGCTCTGAACTTCCCAGCGAGGAATCTATATTGGAATCAGGACTTGGAGCGCGTTCTCTTATTCCAACCCCTGGCGTCGCTACCCGACGCCAGTGTAGCTTTCGTGTCGTGTTGAGGTAACGCTTTGCACCATTAGGACCCCCAACCTTGCCTGTTAATCAAGACTAAAATTGATGTTATTAAAATATTTTAAATATTTTAAATTCACTAATCAAGATTAATAATATGGACTTTTAGGCCGGTGGACTTGTGCATGTAGGATAATTGTGATTTTGGACTCTCTTGGACGGTGTTTCTCAGACGTTGTACTTGCAGGCAAGTGAAACTTGCCAACTCTTGTGTAGGGCCATATTTTTAGGCCACTCCCTTGTTACTAGCGTAAAAGAGACTAGTCAGTGAAATGATAGCTGGCTAGACGCCTACTTGATCTAGTTTGACAACGAAACTAGATCCGTCACCTAAATTGATCTAGCTTGACAACGAAGCTAGATCCAACTCTTTAAACTTGTTAAACATGCATACTAAACTGTCGCGTTTACTTTCCTTATCTGTACGCACTTTTAACTGCCATGCATTGCATCTTACATGTCATTCAAATTGATTGTTGCATCGTAGCACACGCTACAAAATACTTGTACAATCCGTGTTTCCGTGTTTCCGGCTAGGTGCACCCCCATGCCATACTTGTTAAAAACACTTCCTGGCTCGTGATCCAGAAGCGGGCCTCATGTGTTGGTTGAAAACCAATGCCCGATACACGTGGAGGGGTAGGGATAAACGGTCACCTGAGCTTAGGAGTGGCCCGATCAGCCACTCTAGCCAGAAGGCGGAATCTCTGTGCACGAGGTGCTTACTTTACTTGTCTTGTACTAGTGAGTGTTACTTGTATGACTTGTCATCCATGCCATGTTTAAATGCCATGCTCGTACCTTACTTTACTTTACTTTACTTTTCTTTACTTGTTGCACTTATACTCTAACTGCCATGTCATTGCATTCATGCTAGAACTGCTAGGTTGCTTTACTTTGGCCTACTTTCAGTTTCTTTGCACAAGTCTCTTGTAGACTTGCTGACATGTGCCCCTTGCTCTTTTGGGTGTCACATGTTAGACCCTGAGCCAGAGACCGTTGCTTTGCACGTGATGTTTTGCTGACGCTGAGTCTGAGTCCATGATTGCGTAGGAGGAGTTTTGTGGACACCGGAGACCTTTCTTGGTGACTTTGCTGAGTTCCTTTTGTTTTAGGCTTTGTTGTTAGTTGTCGGTGCGTGGCACCTTTGTTTTGTACGTTGTACTTTTGTTGGCCATGTTTGGGCCTTTAGACTCTTTTTCTTTCTAGCCTGGTGGCTTTTTCTGTGATGTTGAAACTTATTTTATGGATATTCTGAGATATCTCTTTGTCTCATTTCATTATTATTATCTTTGTTTCGTTCGCATTGCAAGGACCTACAGTTTTAAATTGGATTGACGCTTATCGGACCTAAAGCTTTGCAGCTTCAAGTCTGAGCGGACCTTCTCACGCTTCGCCTCCATATTTTTGAGAAGCGGGGCGTGACATGTTTTGTTGGTGGCCCATGCAGGTCCAGTCTTGCAACTGCAAATTAACGGAACACCGATAATAACGGAATGTCCATTAAATAAATTGCAACATCCGAGTCATAAGCCCTGAGTCTAGTCGTTTTCTTATGACACTAGGTGGTAAGAAGACTTAGTTAGACGTCTGTGCTTACTAGTTAGAGGCCTCTGATTGTTAGTTAGACTCCCTGTCAGCAATTGACTTAATCGTCGTAGGAGTTACCTTATTGGTTCTTGTCTAACCCTAACCATGTTAGACTTCTAGAATTTCGTTAGTCGTTCGCTTGGGTTCATCGATTTCGGACTAAGTTGAGCGCATTTCATTACCGTCTAGCTCCTTAGAAAGTCTTCGCGCTTCGTTCCTTAATCCTTAGTTGGTCGACCGTAGGAGTTTCCCCGTAGATTCTCCTGATTCATATCCTAGGCGTATGTATGTTTTGATCATCCGACCAATTTCCTTACCCCGATTCACGAGATCGCCTCATGACGATCGTCGTCAATTTTCGACCCTCTCCATTACAAACCTTGAATCTTCTGAAAGTATTTTTCGATTTCCTCTTTCCCTAATTTTAAATTTGTTCAAAATTTTTATATAAATACACTTATCTTTGTACTCCTCGTTGATTTAATTTTAAAAAAAAAACTTTTGTCGATATTTTTGAATAATAGTTTATAATACTTTTTCAGCCTACACTTTTGTACCTATGAAAATACATATTTCCTTTCATATATTAATTTAATTCTGAACCGTACTTTTATATTGCCCAATTCGATTTATAATTTTTCCTTCCTGATTTATGCATTCATATACTTTTCAAGTATCTTGGGATTTCAGCTTCCCGCAAGTCAATGTTATGCTCATCGTTTTCTTTATTTCAGATTTTGTAAAATTAATATTTCATAACCATTTCCTAATCTAGACCTTCCATAGTTTGGTTTTAAAGCTTTGCTATCGATTTCGATAATTCTACTACTAAGTTAATATTACTTTTCCGTGCACCATACATACTTTCAATTATTTTTATATCTGTACCAGACTTGTTGTGCTCGTATATTAAGAACCTTGTGTAAATCAGTTTCTCATTTTTTGGCAAACCCTGGTTCTCTAAAAGTAGTTTCAAAATTGATTATTTTAAATTTTCCATAGCCTAAAAGTTTTGAAAGCATTTAACATGAGTTTAAATTCTTCTGTTACTTGATTTTATTCTTTGACTTTCAAAACTTTTGACAACATTATATTAAATTACTGCCGTATAATATTTTCTAAAAATTACGTCTTTAATGTCCGTGCGAATGATTTACTTTCTTTTCTTAATGATTTGCGATAAGCCAATAAAACATTTTCTCTTATTATGAATATTCGACTCAAACTTATTTTGAACAACTCGTTTTATCGATCTCCAAAAATTTTATACAGACGAGGATTCCAACTTTTGAAGTACAACAGTTTTCAATTTTGCGTGTTTTAGCTTATGTTACTTCATTTCTCAATCCTAAATAAGTATCACTACATCTCCCTTTCCCTCAACCTAAACATCACCATTAAGTCAATGTTTCGTCTAACCAAGCTGTCTCCTCGTATTCGTCCTATCTGAACTCGTGCTTATCGATCCTTCCCTCGTCACGCTTTCGACCTCGACCTCCCTCTATTGCTTAGGCTTTAGTGCTCGTCAATGTCTGTGTCAACTCTAAGTTGTTAGTAGGCCCTTGGACCTTGTGAGGTAGTCGTTGTGCATGTACCTAAGTTACGTACGTGGGCTTGAATGAGTATACCCCCCATAGTATATTGATGCTTGCCTATTGTGTGATATATATATATACTCCGAGTTATTCGTGATATTATGAAGTTGTTTGTGTGTTAGTATTTATAGATTTGTGTGTGATTAGCTATACCATAATAGGGATGCCGGTGTGTATAAGAGTTAGTGTTGGAATATCTAATGGAGTGTATGTAGTTAGAGATACTTGTAATGGTTGAAATAAAATGATTGGTAAAGCTATGTGTATGTTAGGTGTGATAATAATAAGTGTACGAGTAGGCCTACTATATGACATGTATGTTAGTACGTGTGAGTATGTGCTCGTAGGTAGATATGTATTGTGCTTAGTCGTAAGTAGTTATGTTTTGTTGCCCGAGTATATAGGTGATATACATATGATAGTAGAATTATAATTTTGATTGGTATTGCTTGCTTTTACGGGATGTTGTGTGCGTGCATACCGTGAGGTATACACGACTATTGCACATCTTAACTATGTATGTATAGGTGTTGGTATACTAATTATAGGTAGTAGGCTATGGTGTGAATATATATGTTACATGTGTGTGACTATACGATGAATGCGAATGTATTAAGGAGTGTATTGTAATTGTACGTGTGCTGACGTCTGTATTATTATTATTATGGTATATAGAGTGATTGAACTATATGAGTATTACCTGACTAATATTAAGTGTGATTGAACTATGGTATGTATATGGTTGTATTGGTAGATATATATATATATATATATATATGGAGCGATATTGGTATAGGTATAAATGCAGTGTTGCGTATGTAGAATATTCTGATATGTGTATTGAGTCTCACTCAAGCTTGAGTGGGTATACTCTAAGTATATTGATATGTATGTCTGAAGTTTGAATATAGCGATGTTTGATGTAAGCATAGTGATAGGAGTGTTTGTGCCTGGTTGTGCTACGCACAAGATTGTGAGTCGCTATACCAGTATATAGTTATAAGTGTTGGTCTTGTGGTATAGTTATTAACTAAGGCTTGCCTGTATGAACGTATGTGTACTAGCTAAACTAGGTGTGTAGATGTACTGGATATATGATGGTATGATTGGTGTATGTAAATGAAATGTTAGCGTGCGTGGGTGTGCACCATGCACGGGTAAGTATGTGCTTAGTTATAGTTATTGGTGACTATGGTATATGTGACGTGTCGTAAATACAGTTATAGGACCGTATGTGATGTGAATACGTGGTGAACTATTTGCACGCATTTGAATGACTATATATATTGTGAAACTATAGTAGTGGTGAATGTATATTAGATATAGTGAAACTTGATTTAATTATGGTATGGCGTGACTACATGAGTTGATGTGTTGGATGTATACTAGGAAATATTAGAGGGTAGTATACCCATGTTGTTTGTGCATAGGTAGCTAGCTATACGTGGAGCAATGATTGTATTTGCTAAGCGTGAGACCATACTTATATGAGTATCTGAAATATTGTTTTGTGATTGGGTAAGTAGTAGTTATATAAGGGATGTATGTATATGTATATGATTGAAATACATGTATGAAATTGACTGACTATAATATGTATAAGTGTATAACGTACGTGAATATATAAATATATATACATGTTGGTAGTGTTAATGTTTGGCTACCTAGTGCATATATAAGCACTTGTAATGACTATACCTGGTTTGAATTATAATGTGACAAGATCGGGGTAGTTACTAGAGCGACTAGCTATATTAGAAAGTCCGAGGACGGACTTTATTCTAAGGTGGGGAGGATGTAACGACCACTTTTCGTTGTACGATGTTCGTGCACGTGCTTTTGGCCGTGCACGTGTTTATTTTAGACTTTGTTTGTTTGAGAACACTTTAGTGTGATATGCCGTTGTGAACGTCTCTGAGAGTATTAAATAGTGGCACTAAATTGGAACGACGTTTCTCGAGTCGTTTTCCCACAATTTAATCTTATTCAAAGAGACGTTGTGATTGTCACTTTTGACGGGAGACGTTCCTATTTTTAGTTTCATCATCCGACGTCGAAATTGAGATCCGTCTTCTTAGTTAGCTCACTTTCGTTGTCACGATCACCTTGATATTTATTTTACAATTTTTGTAGTTTATTTGACAACTTTTATATTTTTAACAAGGTTTATAATATTTTTAATAATTAATTTTTATATTAATTTCGGCAAAATAAAATTTATTTGAGTTTCAAACGTTTTAAATAATTTTTGAGCCAAATCTCAGCCCCTATATTGGCCGCACCCAATCCCTATGTGATTAGGAAGAGTGGATTTGAATTTTAAATTATTTTAAACTCCTAATCCCCTTAGGATTAGCCCTAGACCTAGTCAACCCATCTACACTATATAAACAACCTTTAGGAAGACCTATTTTCGCAAGAAAATAACCCTAGCCGCTCCCAAAACCCAAATTTGATGTTGCGACGGACAACCCCGCACCGACCGAGCCAAACACCCCTTTTCCCCGCCCTGACCGACGCCCGAGCCCGCACCAAGCTCCGTCTGCACCCCGCTGCTGCCGCCCGCTCCGATCTCCCGCTCCGACCGAGCGAATCTCTCGGTCAGACCGAGAGATTTCCACACT
This sequence comes from Scilla litardierei, assembly GCA_030789695.1. Classification (NCBI taxonomy): domain Eukaryota; kingdom Viridiplantae; phylum Streptophyta; class Magnoliopsida; order Asparagales; family Asparagaceae; genus Scilla; species Scilla litardierei. The sequence goes on along the minus strand of CM061142.1, from coordinate 85,811,346 downwards.
GCAAGCCCCGCACCGCACCGCACCAAGCCCCGCTCAACGCTCCCGCTCCGCACCGTGTCTGACCGAGGCGCCCGCCCGCTATCGCCGCTCTCCGCAACGTTGCAACGGTTGCAACGTTGCAGCGCACCGCTGCAGCACCCGGCCCCGCTTTCCCCCGTGTCTGACCGATGGCCTGCCCCGAACCGACCGAGATCCCGACCACCGCACCGACCCCAAGCGCTGTACAGCCCCGCCCCTAGTGCCCGACCGATGGAACCAACCGCACCAAGCGTGTCTGACCGAGAGCAACTCGTCGCAACCCCAAACCCGTCACACCGCTTGCCACCGTGGGCCCCCCAAGTTCTCCAGAGGTATGTGGGTCCCCCATAGGTCCCTAGGGCTACTGTGGGCCCCACCTAGGTGCTTTCTCTCCGACGATTTGCCGCGTACGACGTTGCGACACGTTGTAGGCCGTCGTCGCACATGCTAGCATTGGAATCTGGACTCGTCGCTCCGGTTGATGCTCTGAACTTCCCAGCGAGGAATCTATATTGGAATCAGGCCTTGGAGCGCGTTCTCTTATTCCAACCCCTGGCGACGCTACCCGACGCCAGTGTAGCTTTCTCGTCGTGTTGAGGTAACGCTTTGCACCCTTAGGACCCCCAACCGATTGCCTGTTAATCAAGACTAAAATTGATGTTTTTAAAATGTTTTAAATATTTTAAATTCACTAATCAAGATTAATAATATGGACTTTTAGGCCGGTGGACTTGTGCACGTAGGATAATTATGATTTTGGACTCTCTTGGACGGTGTTTCTCAGACGTTGTACTTGCAGGCAAGTGAAACTTGCCAACTCTTGTGTAGGGCCATGTTTTTAGGCCACTCCCTTGTTCCTAGCGTAAAAGAGACTAGTCAGTGAAATGATAGCTGGCTAGACGCCTACTTGATCTAGTTTGACAACGAAACTAGATCCGTCACCTAAATTGATCTAGCTTGACAACGAAGCTAGATCCAACTCTTTAAACTTGTTAAACATGCATACTAAACTGTCACGTTTACTTTCCTTATCTGTACGCACTTTTAACTGCCATGCATTGCATCGTACATGTCATTCAAATTGATTGTTGCATCGTAGCACACACTACAAAATACTTGTACAATCCATGTTTCCGTGTTTCCGGCTAGGTGCACCCCCATGCCATACTTGTTAAAAACACTTCCTGGCTCGTGATCCAGAAGCGGGCCTCATGTGTTGGTTGAAAACCAATGCCCGATACACGTGGAGGGGTAGGGATAAACGGTCACCTAAGCTTAGGAGTGGCCCGATCAGCCACTCTAGCCAGAAGGCGGAATCTCTGTGCACGAGGTGCTTAATTTACTTGTCTTGTACTAGTGAGTGTTACTTGTATGACTTGTCATCCATGCCATGTTTAAATGCCATGCTCGTACCTTACTTTACTTTACTTTACTTTTCTTTACTTGTTGCACGCATACTCTAACTGCCTTGTCATTGCATTCATGCTAGAACTACTAGGTTGCTTTACTTTGGCCTACTTTCAGTTTCCTTGCACAAGTCTCTTGTAGACTTGCTGACATATGCCCCTTGCTCTTTTGGGTGTCACATGTTAGACCCTGAGCCGGAGACCGTTGCTGTGTACGTGATGTTTTGCTGACGCTGAGTCTGAGTCCATGATTGCCCAGGAGGAGTTTTGTGGACACCGGAGACCTTTCTTGGTGACTTTGCTGAGTTCCTTTTGTTTTAGGCTTTGTTGTTAGTTGTCGGTGCGTGGCACCTTTGTTTTGTATGTTGTACTTTTGTTGGCCATGTTTGGGCCTTTAGACTCTTTTTCTTTCTAGCCTGGTGGCTTTTTCTGTGATGTTGAAACTTATTTTATGGATATTCTGAGATATCTCTTTGTCTCATTTCATTATTATTATCTTTGTTTCGTTCGCATTGCAAGGACCTGCAGTTTTAAATTGGATTGACGCTTATCGGACCTAAAGCTTTGCAGCTTCAAGTCTGAGCGGGCCTTCTCACGCTTCGCCTCCATATTTTTGGGAAGCGGGGCATGACACCGGAGGAGGGCTCCGGCGGTCACAGGAGGCTCGTGCAGGGGTTTCAGGCGGTCGGGCAGCGCTGCACAGATCACCGATGGCGAGACGAGGGGTCGGTTACGCAGGCGAGGCGGGGCGGCGTTGAGAACTCACAGCAGCGACGGAATCTCCGCTGCTGTGCTGCTGTAACGCGGTGGAGAGAAAACGGCCGGAAATTGAGGCGGCCGTGGGGAGAGACAGGCGCCGCGGGGCTGACGCCGAGGCCCGGTGTCGGGGTGAGGCCGACGGCGATCGGGAGGGAGGAGTTGCGAGAGGGAGGGGTTGTGTGTGTGTTGCCGGAGTCACGGCGGAGAGGGGGATGATGCGGCGGCAGGTAGCGATGGCGGGCGGTGCGGTGAGGAGCTGCGAGCGGGTGGCGCTGATGCGAGGGCGGCGCGGGCTGAGGAGCTATCACGGAGGGGGGCGGCTGTGCCGTGAGGGGGGGGGGGAGAGAGAGAGAGAGAGAGAGAGAGAGAGAGAGAGAGAGAGAGATGAGGGAGAGAGAGATCTCAGAGGGAGGGTGTTAGGTGGCGGTGGCTGAGAGGGAATAGCCCTAGGTTAAACGTGAAAGGGTATTAGGTTAGGGTTTAGGTTAAGATTAGGGTTTATTATAGTAGTAATGAGTAGTGATATATATCTATGGGATTATAGCTAAAGGGGAAAATGTAGGGTTAGAGGGTGTAGAATGAGGGGAAAATCTAGAGGAGAATAAAGGTGAAGATTAGGAAAGTTATCATGAAAATAATTAGGGATATAAAACAGATTTGATGTCAAAATTCGAAATTTGAATCTGATGGGGAGATCGACGGTCGAGATTTCTCCGAGCGATATCTCTCAATCCGAGCGTCAGAAAAATAATCCGAAAATACCGGGGTGATCACGGAGACGAGACGCACAGATCTACGGAGCTCGATCGTGCGCAACACCTACCAAAAATTAACGTAAAATTGGAAACATCGTTTTGTGTCAATTGACTAAAACACCCATCTATCATTCCTAGTCGTTTTGCGAGAAAACGAGCCGTGAAAAGACGTTCCCAAGAATTACAATAAAATTCTACACCCCCAAACGATCACAACGGTATATCACATCGCATATGCCAGAAACCAGAAATAGCCAATTAATATACGTGCACGATAAAGCACGTGCACGCAGAAAAATCATCAGGTCGGAAAGTGACCGTTACAAAAACAGAATTGGCTAAAGAGAATGATAGCTTTAGAACTTTAGAGCGTTTGCACGAGAGAATTTGAATTCAATAGTTGTTGTGATTTCCTCAATAAAAATGGTCCTCTATTTATAGGAGAAATCTGAGAATTTGAAATTCAAATTACTTTTGACTTTTGTCCCAAAAATCATGGGAGAAAATCGCTCAACGATATTTCAAAATTCAAGTCAAAAACGTCAAACTTCGACAGCTGGTAGTCGACTCCCTAGGTGTGGTAGTCGACTCCCAGTGTGTTTCAGGAAATCTTGATTCTCAGCTGGTAGTCGACTCCCAGAGGAGTTTTTCCTGCGACACAACTAGTCAAACAAGTAGCTAACTCCAGGGTGTGTGGAGTTTCACTACGGAATTACAAAACGACTAGATAAAGCTCTCAAAATCATTTTTGAAGATGATTTAAAATATATTCAAAAACATTTTAAAATCGTTTGTGTGTCTGATTGTCTATACGATTTGGCTTTAACAATACCCTAAAAAGACACAACACACTCATTATAGACTAGGACACGTCTTCGAAAGCTTGATCAATTTGATGGAGTAGATGTGAGCTTCACTTGAGTTCTTGTTCTATTTGAGCTTTGAGCTTCATCATTTGATCTTAGCCACGTTCGTCCTTGTCTTTGAGCGTAGATTGCGCTTCTTTGAGTATGAATAAAGCTTTTCATTTGTCGCATATCCTGCACACTTAATTGTAGTGTAGTTAGTACAGTAAGCTTCATTCGTTGTGCTCATCATCAAAATCACTTGGGGTGGAATTCAATTTCCATCACTCTCCCCCTTTTTGATGATGACACCCAAATGGAAAATGAAGTAAGTTGAAATATGAAAATACATGAAAGTATACTTACTCCCCCTGCTTTGATGCGGTTCTCCCCCTGCATCGAAGTCATTAGCAAAACAATACAATACATATGATATATTCATTTTGCATTTCATATTTTTCTCCCCCTTGTCATCAACAAAAAAGATCCAATGACATATGAATCATAATATAATTCTTAGGATGTGAATTCAATTATCTATTCCTGCAGGAGAGATGTTAGTATAAGAGCAACTAATATATTGCATAATAGATAAGTTCATAGTAGCAAGCATCACACGATTAAAGAGTTATTGCAAACAATAAGTTCGAAATCATAGTTTTAGGAAACATTGTTTGAAACCCATTGTTTTAAAGAAAAGCTAAGGATGACCGCCGTTCTTTTTCAGTTCCTTGATCTCATCAAGGATCATGACAAGCGTGTCCTCCGTCATTTTGTTGCTTTTCACAATGAGCTCTTTGAGGTCGTCCACTTTTTTGTTAAGGTCTTCAAACCCTTTTTCTTGTGATATCTTCAATTTCCCAATTTTCTTCAGAAGCATCTCTTGAAGTTCAAAGATATATGTCGGTGCTTCTTCTTCTTCTTCTTCACTTCCTTTTTCCTCTTCTCCTTCTTCTTCTTCCTCAGAATCTGAAACAACAATTTTCTTACCTCTCCTGGAGGATGATGATCCTCCTTCAGCTGCAAGTTTTTCTTCGGGAATGTTCTCATCAAGATCATGGTGTAGATTCATTCTTCCAAGTGCATGAACATCAAAAACTCAAGCAGGTTCTAGAATTGTGGTTTCATGATCCAAAGGCACATTATAGCTAATTAAGAAGATTGTGAGATAGTGTCCATGAGCTAAGGTGGATGAGGGTCTATCAGAAGAAGCTAAAGCAAGAATAGAATCCATGATGACTTTGGCCCAATTGATGCGGATGTTCCCTAACATAGCATAGATGCATTTGGCCTGCTTCTCAGATAGGATAGAATGACTTCCAGATTTTTGAGTGATGTTGTAGGATAATATATTTGCCAGAATTCTTACCAGATAGCGAAGATCGCTACAGGGAAGTTTAGTCTGAAAATGCCTTCCTAGTAAATACATTCTCTCTAAAACAGTTCCTTCAGTCATTTCTATTTTATCCAGTAACATGCCAGAATATGGAATGCCTAGGGCTTCTCCAAGAGATTTAACGGTAATGGCAAGTTTTGTATCAAGAACTTTGGTGATAAATCAGCTTTTAACAAGATCGTAATCCATATTAGCATAAAATAAGTGCACAAGCCTGGGATAGCAGAGATAAGTGTTTTCAGAGGAAAATAGGTTGGCCAAGTTCTGAAATTCTAGTATGCTATCATCAATCCCATAGTTTACTATATCATTAAGTTTAACAACTCTTTCATGCAGAATGGGTTTCTTAGAGATTTTGACAAAGTGTTCATATGTGGTGCTCCTAAATAGATAGGGTAGGATAGTTTCTTTCTCAGAAGCAGATTCAGTTGAGGTTTTCCTCTTCTTGGAAAATATTCCCTTGATAGGCATCTAGATAGAGTAAAAACAAAAAAGTTTTACAATACTAGATAATCAAGTAACTCAAGAGGTAAAATGATGAAGTAAAAATCATGAAGTAAAAAGTTTTTACCTTGGGTAAATTTGAGAAAGAGATGAAGTTAAAAGAGCTCCAAGCAACCCAAAGCACCAAGAGAAATTTTCAAGAGAGGAGGGGAATGGGGTAGTCGGCCACCCTAGTGTCACGCCCCGCTTCCCAAAACGACAGAAGCGAAACGTGACAAGGCCCGCTTAGGCCGGAGCTATGAAGCTCGGACCCAATAAGCGTCTGTGTGGTACTCCAAGACGAAGGAACAGGTCCCTGCAGGTTAGTACGGAACAACAAAAGTACTAAAAGAGATGCATTCATTTTATTCCACAGATATCCAGAAAAGTACAGAGAGTCTAAACAAAAGCCAACACGACTACAAAACAACTGGAGTAAACTAATGGTGCAAGCACCCAACCTAAACAGAAAGTAAACGGTGCTACGCACCCAACTAAACTGCAGTGAACCCTCTGAATCAGCAACGTGAAGATCCCTAGCTCTGGTCCTCCTCGGGCATGTACTCTGGGTCTGCGTCCTCCGGCCCTGCGTACTCTGGCTCCACACCTGACGTACATCACCAAAAGAAGGGAACTGTACGTCAGGTAAAGTCTACAAAAGAGGTCAGACTCTACTGCAAGTGCACCGAACTATTAACAATGGTTTACTGGTTGATTAGCATGCTGGGGTTATAACAGAGTGACAACAGAAAGTAAACGCAGCAGGAAAGTAAAACGGGACAAGCAGTAGTCGTAGCGTGTGCTACCAACTACGGGACTAACCTACAGGTGTCAAGACAAGACATGACAAGACGAAACGTGACAAGACGAAACGTGACAGGACAGGACAAGACAAGACAAGACAATTGTGACATGAAGGGTTCACGCCTTACGGTTCGAGGGGGATCAGACCCTCTTGCCGTACGCACGCTCAACCCTACCCCAAACCCCAGAACTCAGGACAAGACAATATAGGGCCACTCACTCTGCTAGGTGAGTGCCTCTATCCCCACGGTCTGTAGCGTATCGCTCCCTCTGCTAGGTGAGCGAATAACGCCTCGTAGGTGAAACCGAACTACTGTATAGGACCACTCACTCTGCTAGGTGAGCGTCTCTATCCTCTCGGTCTGCTGGGACACTCACTCTGCTAGGTGGGTGCTGAGCTTCCCGTAGGTGTTCCGTAACAAAGATCACTCACTCTGCTAGGTGAGCGTCTCATTGCCCACAGGCTGTGTATCCGTACAAGGGATCACTCAGAGAGTGCCCTATTGCCCGCAGGCTGTGCAAAATGGGACATGACGTGACAAGACAGGAAGGGTTATTCTAGGGTGTCCACACACACGCACACACATGATAGCCCTACAATATCAAAAGTTGTTGTTGTCAGGCTCAGACTTCGTCGTCAAGTCTGAGCCATCAAGTACGTCCCGGACGCTATCATTTCACGTCCGGTTCTCTTTGTTCACAGTTTAATAGTTCTAACAGTCTAAGGCCTAGGCACGGCCGAAAGAGCAAGTGAGTACACTTGCCTGCGGTAGCGAGTGTGTCGTCCGTCCGGGGCATCTCGTCCAGTCGTCACGTCCGCGGTAGTCTGTCTGAAACGGTCACGGTGACAGTGTCAGGTCGCGATTTTAGAAATTCCTATTTAAGTTCACTTCTAAGTTGAACGTGGCTACCCTAACAGTCACGAGTCAAGTTGTCCGATCAGCCTATCCGACGATTCTATCCTATGTGCACAGTCAAAAGTCCGATCGTCGGTCTACGGTTCCACATCGTTTTAAGAGAGCAGAAATTAAATTTAATGAGTTAAGTTGCCGTTTTTAGTTAGGTTTCCAGTTCTGCTATTGTGGGGGTTCACTACGAGTTAGGGGGACCAACCTGGTGTGAGAAAACGCGCATTTAATCTGGCGTCGAGTCTGAAAAACGGTGGCAGTGCTCGTGTCCCCGACTGCGGGTAGCGCAGTGGAGGTCGTCTCGGGATCGCCTCAGGATTGTGACGGCTGCGGGTAGTGCGGACGTAGAGTCTGGACGGTAGAAGATCTGCGTCGCCTACGGTGTCTCGGCTACGAGTAGCGTAGCGAAACTCGTCCGAGCAGCGGACGAAGTGCGCGAGCAGCGAGTGCGGTCTAGTAGCAGTCCGTAGGATGTGTAGGCGGCGTCAAGGAGTTTCGGATCAGCGAGCAAGGAAGAACAAAGCCCCCGGAGGCCAAAACAGCGGGTAACGGCGATACGACGTCGTTAGAACGTCGGATGTAACGCTGGCCGACTCGGGGAGGCCGTCAAAGGGAAAACCAGCCTGGAGGAGGTCAGGCCGTGATTCGGGAAGGCATCAAGTCTGCGCCGCGGTGGCGCGAGGGCGGCACAGCGGTGGCGCGGCTGCAGATCGCTGCAGCGGCTGCGACCAATGAGAGAGAGCGACTCCTCGCGAGGGCAGGCGAGTGGTCTGCGGAGTCGGGGCTGGGGATCACAGGCGCGGCGGCGGCGTGCGCTGGGGAGCACCGGTGATTGGGATCGAGGAGGGAGGCCGCGGATCGGGGAAAAACGCGATGGCGGCGCTGCCTGGGCGGGGAAGATGGCGGTGGCGTGGAGGAGGAGTGGCGTGGCACTGGAGATTAATGAGGGCAAGGCACCGGTGGCGGGGAGTACCGCCGGAGCAGCTCTCGACGGTCGTTGGGGTAGGCGAGCGTGGGGGTCACGGCGACACGAGCGGTCGGTCGGGATATCGCGGCGGAGAGGCGGGTGACCGGAGGCGGAGATCACCGCGAGGAGAGGCGCTGTGGCGGATCGGGGATCGAGGACAGGGCTCGGGAACGCCGGAGCGACGCGAGGCCGAGGGGAGATGGCCGTGGAGAGGCGATCGCGCGGCTGTCACGGTGGCTCCGAGGAGATCGGAGGGGACCGCCGGCGGGCGTCGGGCTCACAGGTGGAGCCGTGGTCGCGGCGGGGTAGCGGATCACGGTGGCAGCCTCGGGCTCGGAGAGGAAGAGAGGCGGCGCTAGCGGCAGGCGGCGGCACCGAGCGTCTGAGGGCGAGAGAGAGAGGACGCGGGGAGGCCGTGGAGGCGGGGGCGGCGGATCGCCGTCGCGGCGGCGGGTATCGCCTCGCCGTGGATACAAGGGGAGAGCGGCGATCGGGGGTTTTGCATTTTTGGGGTCGGCGGCTGCGTGATTTTGGGTTAGGGTTAGATTAGGGTTTAGGGATTATTAATAAGATATACAATGCTATTTACCTATACAATTATAGTTAAAGGGGGAAGTTTAAAGGGATGGAGGGTGAAATTTAGTGGTAAGTCTAGAGGAGGCTAGAGGAACAGTTGAGGAAATATTTAAAACGATTTAAACAAAGGATTTAGCCAGATTTGGTCAGCTTTGGCTAACGAATTTGAATTTTGAATCTGATCAGGGCAAATCAACGGTCCAGGTTTCTCCGAGCGATAACTCTCAAACCGGGCGTCGGAAAAATGATCCGAAAATACCGGGACGATCGTGGAGACGAGATGCACAGATCTACGGAGCCCGATCATGCGTAACGCCTACCAAGAATTTACGTAAAATTGGAAACGGCGTTTCGAGTCAAATGACTAAAACGCCCCTATCGTTCAAAGTCGTTTTGCGAGAAAACGAGCCGTGAAACGACGTTCCCAAAAATTACAATAAAATCCAACACCCCGAAACGATCGCAATGGCATATCGCATCGCATATGCCGGAGCTCAGAAATAACCAAATAAAATACGTGCACGATAAAGCACGTGCACGCAGAAAATACGAACGGTCGGAAAGCGGCCGTTACATTCTACCCACCTTAGAAATGATTCTGCCCTCGGAATCACTCACACTAATAATAATATATCTATATTACCTTATACTCGCAACTATCATGTCTACTCATAAAGATTTCTAATCCTGTAACTTCGAACAACGTTCCTCAATAATCCATCATAATCCATATTTTCACTGGCAAAGCCACGATTAAACTCTCCTCCTAATACTTAACTATAGTCCCATCACTACTGTTCAAATCTCCAACTCCAAGTCCTCACAAATAAAATAATAATCATCTTCTCATACCATACCACTCTGCTAAACATCATCGCTTAAAAACATCTTTTAAATTTCTCGATCTCCTCCCAATATTAGTTAATCGCTAAAATGTTGTTCTAGGCAATCACCAGTCTAAGACATAAACTTTGTCTATCTTACAGCATCTTTCACAAATCAACAACCGCCTTGTTCGCAATACATTCTTCGTCATATCTTCCCATAAATTTATCCGTCAAATAATTAAACCATCAAAAATCACATCATATCCTTACTCACTATATCTAATCCTAACCAATATTAAATCCGTCTTCTCATCATCCATTTGTCACTATAAATCATGATATATCTTCATAGCTATTCATATCTGCTACCCGTCCAAGTTTCAAATCCGATAAGTTCTCATCTCCATGTGTTCAATTTCATCCAACTAGAATTTCCATTGAGTCGATTACACATCGGTATTATAAATAAGTCTTGGACACCTCGTTCCTTTCATCCAAAAGAAATCTATTCTAATATCTTTGTGTATTCAAAACCAACTAATCACCGATACAACATATCTCATCCCACTCTGAGCCTACCCGTAAACATAACCTTATAACAAAATATCTAGTACTAACAATATCAAAACAATATAAAATAACATCCCTGAAGAGGAAAAAAAAGAAAGTTTAAGGCTAAGGCATATTTTAAAACATTGGAAAAACGTGTGGAGGTGTGATATTGGATGAGGGAAGATAGGTGGGTTGTGATCTTTGTGGGCTAATCCCAAAACATTAAAGGTTTGATTTGAAAGGAACAAAAAGTTTCGAAACACACATACGCAGCCAAAAATAAGCTAAACTATAATATGAAAGATTAAAACTATGGAGTTACCTGCAACGTCGCCATCCGCTGCTGTCATGACATATGCTTCACGGACAACAGCTCCTCTCTGGGTAGGGGCAGATGCTCCGCCCTCAGCATGGCGATACCTCGGGCAATCTACAAAGGCGTGTGTGGCCGCTCCACATGCCAGACACAAACCCAGCTTCTTCCTGCAAGTGTTCTGCTGATGCCCTGGCTTGCCGCAGAAATGGCATGGTCCCTTATTCTGACTCTGCATAGGTGCTCCTGACCTTTTGAAAGGCACTGTCTGAACTGGTCCCACCGTCGGCCTAGCAGGTGGTCGATACTGTTCCATGGGACGCTTCCCCTTATCAGTTGGAGAGTCAGGTAGGAGTGAAATAATCTCATGATTCTTCGCAGCATCTATCACCTCCCTCATAGTCGTGAAATTTGCCGAAGACATAGAAGCCTGGATCTTCGGACGCAGTCCCTGACGAAAGCGATCAGCTTGTTTCTCCTCCTTCCTTACCATATGCGAAGCAAAACGACTCAGCATCTCGAACTCAGCTTCATACTCCTCGACAGTCATATCCCCTTGCTTCAGGTTTATAAACTTGCTCTACAGCTCCCTCCTGGCAGACTTGGTGAAATACTTATCCTTAAACATCGAGCGGAAGGTCTTCCACTCCACTGGCTTCAACAGGCGCCTCTCCTCAATGCGCCACCAGTTCCTGGCATTCTCTGTCAACTGCATCTTTGCTATCTCCACTCGGGTATCATCAGGAATCTTCGCAGCAACTAACTTCTCCTCCGTGCTCTGGATCCACTCGTCAGCAGCTAGGGTCCTTCTTTCCCCGAAAATGTTCTCGGCTGGAGCTCATTGAACTGCTTCACTCCTGGAGCAGCTCGTGGGGCAGGCGGAGGTGATGGTGCAACCGGGGGAGTCTGGGCAGCACGCTGGGACTGCTGAACCAACTGATGCTGCACGTCCAGCATCTCTCTCATCACGCCCAGAAATTGACGGAACTCGCCACTTCGTCCATCCATGGTCCCGTCAGATGAAGGTCCGTCTCGAGCTCCACGTCCTCTTACCATCTTAACGATAGGGAAAAAAACACGACTTAGACTCATACATATTCCTGAATGGAAAGAATGAATGTTAATACTTCTATCGTTCCGAACTTTTGCAGAAAAGGACCTGCATGGGCCACCACTAAAACCTGTCACGCCCCGCTTCCCAAAACGACAGAAGCTGTCACAACCCGCTTCCCTAAAATGGAGGCGAGTACGTGAAAAGGTCCGCACGAGAGTGGAGCTGTGAAGCCCCAAACCCGATAAGCGTCCACAATACAAAAACAGGTCCCTGCAACCACAACAGAATAGCAATAATAACACAAGGAGAGACTGAAATAAAATTCACATCTCACAAATATTGTCCAACATCACAAATAAGTTCAACATCCAGAAAAGCCACCAGGCTAAAAGAAAAGAGTCTAAAGGCCTAGAACAAGGCCAACAAAAGAAACGACATAACAAAATATAGTATAGGTGCCACGCACCGATAACAAAACAACTGTCTAATAAAAGTAAAACACAACGAAGACACTAGGACTGGTCCCCAGTGTCCACGTACTCCCCGTCAAACACAAGCTCGGGCTCGGCGTCAGCAAACACCTCGTCCTCAACAAGGTACTCAGGCTCAGGATCTAACATGTGTCACCCAAAAGAGTAAAGGGGCACATGTCAGCAAGTCTAAAAGACTTGGGCAAGGAAACTGAAAGTAAGGCAACTAGCAACCTAGCAGTTATAGTATTAATTAATGACATGGCAGTTAAGCATGATGCAATAGTTTAAAAGAGAGGCAAGCATGCACAATGTAGCAAAAGCTACCAAATCACTAATCACTTATCACTTATCACTTATCACTTATTACTTATCACTTATCACTTAGTGCATAGAGAGTCCACCTGCTGGCCAGCTCGTGGCTCAGGCCGCTTATCTCTACCACTATTAATCACTTGTCACTGGTAAACACTTAGTGCATAGAGAGTCCACCTGCTGGCCAGCTCGTGGCTCAGGCCGCTTATCTCTATCACTATTAATCACGTGTGCACTAGAGAGTCCACCTGCTGGCCGGAGTGGTGGATCAGGCCAACTCGGGGCTCAGTCCGCTTATCTCTTACCCCACCCATATGTGTCGAGCGTTGGGATTTCCAACACACTGAGCTCGCTTCTGGATCACGAGCCAGGAAGTGTATTTGGCATAGGGTTGTGCCCGTAACGCAGGTGCCTAGCCGGTATCCGAGCGTTGGGGTTTCCAACTACAGGGCTCGCTTCTGGAACACGAGCCAGGAGTATAATATTGTAGCGTGTGCTACACAATCACAATAATTAATCACTATGCAATGGCATGAACAGATAATTGCGTACCGTTAATGGAATTTAAACGTGACAGGCAAAATGCAATGATATGAACATATTCGCGTACCGATAATTTAAAGTAAACGTGACATATGAGCATGATGAGGGTGACGGATCTAGCTTCGTTGTCAAGCTAGACCAAAGGCGTCCAGGCAGCTATCCTTTCACTGTCTAGTCTCTTTTATGCTAAAACAAGGTAATGGCCTAAGCACGGCCTAAACAACAAGGGTAGCAAGTTTCACTTGCCTAGCACCGGGGATGACGATCAACCTCGTCACACGGATGCTATCTACGAGGAAATCGCTGTTTAGGGGGGAAACAAACACCAAACACATGAAATTAATTAGGGTTTCACCAAAATTATAAATAAGTTATAAAAACAACGGTAGATCGATTTCTTACCGAGAGGAGACGGAAGGAACACTCCGGGGAACCCTAGGATCAGATCTGGAAGCGAATGGAGAAGTTTGGGGAAACTAGGGTTTTGGGGGAATTGGGGATTTTGATGGGTTTTGATGGAGATTTGGGGAAGATGAGGGGTAGATGGAGTGTATGGATGGATTGGATGATGATTCTAGGGCTTGGAATGGAGAAATGGAGCTTGGAGGAAGATGGGGGCTGAAGGGGGAAGTTTTTAGGGTTTTGGGTCGTGTTGGAGAAGAAGAAGTCGAATGGGTAGGGTTTAAATAGGCTAGGCTGGCGGCTGCCCAGAAATTAGGGTTTTAACACAGACTAGTCGGTCAAAGAACAACCACTGACCGACTAGTTTGGCAACTAGTCGGTCGGTCGACCAACTCAGACCGACTAAGTGCAAACAGTAACTCCTGAACGAAAATATGATTTAGAGTTAGTCGGTCCATGAACAAATACTGACCGACTAGTTTAGCATCTAGTCGGTCGATGAACGTTCTTAGACCGACTAAGAGTAAACAGTAACTGATACAAAAATAAGATGATGAGTTAGTCGGTTCAAGAAGCATCGCCGACCGACTAGTTTGCAACCTAGTCGGTCAACCAACCTTCTTAGACCGACTAACGATAAACAGTAGCTTCCTCAGAAAATTAGAAAGCTCACTAGTCGGTCCAAGAAGGATTGCCGACCGACTGGATCATCATCTAGTCGGTCGGTGGCCCTTCTTACACCGGCTAATGAGCACAGAAAAGTTCCGATACGGAGCGCGAGGCCCCGTGATCGAATCCTAAGACTCCTAGGCTTGATCTAATAGTTAGATATGACCGTTATGAAGCCCGTCACAAACGACGTACTTCAAAATCGACGATCCTAAGGAAGAATCGAGAAAATACGACGAATCGATCGAAAATGAAAGTTACGGAGACGAAAACCACACACGAGGAGAAAACCCACCAAAACATATATTATATTATAATAAATTCAGATACAAGGAAACCAGTCGTTACATCCTCCCCAACTTAAGAAAAATTCCGTCCTCGGAATTTCCGTATACTCACGAGTCCGGAAACAAAAGTGGGTAGCGCTCTCGCATCTCATCTTCTCTCTCCCAAGTAGACTCTCCCGGCGAACCGTGTCGCCACATCACTCTAACAAGATCGACGACCTTGTTTCGAAGTGACTTCTGACGCCTGTCCAGAATCTGCACCGGATACTGGTCATACGTCAAATCTGGGCGAACGGCGATCCCCGAGAAATCCACGGCATGAGATGGATCGCTAATGTATCGACGAAGCTGCGACACATGGAAAACATTGTGAACTCCTTCCAAAGATGGCGGCAAAGCCAAGCGATATGCTACCTCGCCAACCCTCTCCAAAACGTCAAATGGTCCAATGTATCGCGGGCTCAACTTCCCACGCTTCCCAAAACGAATCACACCACGATTCGGGGAAATCTTCAAGAACACATGGTCGCCCGGCTGAAACTCCAAAGGATGACGTTTAGCATCCGCCCAATGCTTAAAACGGTCCTGAGCAATTCTCAACCTCTCCCGAATATTCCTGACGATCTCCACGGCCTCCACGATCATCTCAGGTCCCAACAACTCCCGATCTCCAACGTCATCCCAACTCAATGGCGATCGACATTTCCTCCCATAAAGAGCGGCGAATGGCGCCATGCCAATACTTGCCTGGAAGCTGTTGTTGTAGGAAAACTCTACCAGATGTAGATGGTCCTCCCACGAACCCTTGAAATCCAACATGCACGCCCTCAGCATGTCTTCCAAAATCTGAATTGTCCTCTCGGACTGGCCATCCGTCTGCGGATGGTACGCCGTGCTGAAACTCAGACGCGTACCCAAGCTCTTCTGCAAACTCTGCCAAAACTGAGATGTGAACCTCGTGTCTCTGTCAGACACGATACTCACGGGGACTCCATGAAGTCGCACAACCTCCTGCACGATTCACGTTACATCACTATCTAAACTAGGAAGAGGAAATAAAACGGAGAGTAAAAGAATTTACCTCTATATATCTCCTCGCTAGCGCCTCAGTGGACTGTCCTACTCGGAACGGAATAAAGTGCGCAGATTTGGTCAATCGATCTACGATCACCCAAATCGCGTCATTCTGCTTCGGACTCTGAGGTAGTCCAGTCACGAAATCCATAGTGATGTGCTGCCACTTCCACTCCGGAATCGGAAGCGGTTGTAGCAACCCGGCCGAACGCTGATGCTCCGCCTTCACTTGCTGACAAACCAAGCACTTGGCTACACTCCGAGCCACGCTCCTCTTCATACCATGCCACCAATAATTTAGACGAAGATCCTGATACATCTTGGTGCCACCAGGATGCACAGAATACGGCGAACTGTGTGCCTCCACCATCAGCTCCTCTCTGATATCCCCAGCAGGCACACACAACCTGGCTCCAAACCTCAGCGAGCCATCCTCATGAATCAAAAAGTCAGTCCGCAGACCGGCTTCCACCATCTCCCGAATCCTCACCAGCTTCGGATCCTCAGCCTGGCCAGCCTTAATCCGATCCACGATCGTCGACTGCACCTGCATGTACATCAACGACGAAGCCTCTCCAGGAAGAACAATCTCCACGCCAGACTCGCAAAAATCCTGCTGCAATCTCCACTGCGAGGTCAAAATCATCACCGCTGGAAGCCTACTCAAAGCATCCAGAACCACATTCACCTTGCCAGGGTGAAACTGCAAATCAATATCATAATCCGCCATAAGCTCCAACCATCGACGCTGTCGCATGTTGAGCTCCTTCTGAGTGAAAATATACTTCAAGCTTTTGTGATCGGTGAAAATCTTCACTTTCTCACTCAGCAGGAAGTGCCTCCAAATCTTAAGAGCAAACACCATGGCAGCCAACTACAAATCATGCGTCGGGTAATTCTTCTCATGAACCTTAAGCTGACGAGACGCATACGCAACAACATGCCCGTGCTGATGCAACACACAACCGAGACCCTTGCCAGAAGCATCGTAAAAGATCTCAAATCCACCGCTGCGATCAGGCACAACAAGAATAGGGGCACTCGTCAACCTCTCCTTCAGAATACCAAAAGCACCCTCACAATCATCCGACCAAACAAAAGCAACATCCTTCCGTGTCAACCTGGTCATCGGCTCAGCAATACGGGAAAAGTCCTTAATGAATCGCCGATAATAACCAGCAAGTCCAAGAAAACTCCGAATCTCAGACGCAGACGACGGAACAGGCCACTCCCTGATGGCCCGAATCTTCTCAGGATCCACTGAAATACCATCTCCAGTCACCACATGCCCGAGAAAAGCAACTCTATCCAGCCAAAACTCGCACTTCGAAAACGTATCATACAAACGATGCTTCCTCAAAATCTCCAACACCGTCCTTAAGTGCGAGGCATGCTCTTCCTCCGACTTCGAATAGATCAGAATGTCGTCAATAAAGATAACGACAAACTTATCCAAAAAGTTGTAGAAAATCAGGTTCATTAGATTCATGAAAACTGCGGGCGCGTTAGTTACGCCAAATGGCATAACCACGAACTCATAGTGTCCATACTTCGTCCTGAACGCTGTCTTCGGAACATCTCCCTTCTTCACCTTCAACTGATGGTAACCACTCCTCAAATCCAATTTAGAAAACACCCTCGAACCTCCAAGCTGATCAAAAATATCATCAATGCGAGGCAACGGGTATTTATTCTTAATGGTTACCGTATTCAATTCCCGATAGTCCACGCACATGCGACGCGAACCATCCTTCTTCTTAACCAGCAACACCGGTTCTCCCCACGGAGACACACTAGGATTAATATAACCCTTCTGCAAAAGCTCATCCAACTGCTTCCGCAACTCTTCCAACTCCGCAGGTGCCATACGATACGGCGCCTTCGAAATCGGCTGCGCACCTGGAACAAGATCGATAGAAAATTCCAAAGCTCGATCAGGCGGCAAACCAGACATCTCCTCGGGGAAGACGTCACCAAAATCTCGCACCACAGCTGGCCACTCCAGCTCCATCTGCATAGCCACAGCCTCCACCGGCCTGGCCCGAAATCTGACAGGACCAAGCGAACTACTACCACGACTGAACTCAAATACTGGATGTCCGGGAATCTCGAACACCACCTTCTTCCTCCGACAGTCGATCGTAGCATAGAAGCTCGTGAGCCAGTCCATCCCAAGAACTGCATCATAGTTGATGAGGTCGTGGACAATGAAATCAGCAAAAGCTCATGTCCACAGACCACCAACGAGCAAGAATTGCAACCACGATGCACCGAGACCACACCATTCCCTGTAACGATATTCCAACTCTTCGGAAGAGGGGACGTCGACAAGGAATGCCTCTCCACGAAGCTCCGAGAAATAATGCACATCGATGCACCAGAGTCAAAGAGGACTCGTGCAGGAAATGTGCACACCAAAATCACACCTAATCAATCAATTAACAATCAAACCCTAGTCTAGCAAACAAGCAAGTTCAAGCAAACAACATAATCTAGCAATCAAGACCAAATAGGAAAGTAATAGCTAGAATGAGGATTACCTGCGATAACCTCATCCACAGCCTCGCTCTCCGCAGCGGTCATCAGAAAAGCCTGCCTCCTCGGCGGAGCAGCCTGCTGAAAAGCCTGCCTCTGCGGAACAAGAGCTGCTCCACGTCCAGCAGGAACAGGCGCTCGCTGCTGCAATGGCTGGGCAGCAATAGGTGCCTTCCAAGGCTGCTTCAACCTCGGGCACTCCCTGAGAGCATGGGCGGGATCTCCGCAGGCGATACATTGCCCCAAGAACCTCCTACACGATTCCTTGACATGGCCCTCCTTGCCACAAAAATGGCAAGTCCTCCGAGCAGGCCCTACTGGCATATTAAACTGAACAGGCTGGTTCGGCCTGAATCCAGGCCTAACCACAGCTCTCGCCTGTTCCACAGGCCTCTTCCCAGCACCAACCACAGACCCTCTCCTCTGGTTCACGAGCAGCTCCTGCCTCTTGGCAGCGACCAGAACCTTCTGATAAGATTCCTGGTCAGAAGAGGTCACAAAACTCTGGAGCTCCGAAGCAAGCCCCTGCAGGAACCTCTGAGCTCTCTCCTCAGCGTCCTGCACCATCTTCGGCGCAAACCAACTCAGCCTCATGAACTCCTGGTGATACATGTCCACCGACGAGTTCCCCTGCTTCAAATCGATAAAACGCTGCAGCATCTCCTCCTTGGCAGCCTTCGGGAAGAACTCACCCTCAAATCTGGTCTTGAAGGTAGCCCAAGCTATCGGCTCCACCAACAACTTCTCTTCAGCATCCCACCAATTCCTGGCGTTATCCTTCAGCTGCCTCTTCGCCAAATCAACCCATCCAGCCGGGGTGATCTTGGCCATCTTCAGATTGTCCTCGACGTTCCGAATCCACTCATCGGCAGCCAGAGGACCCTCAGAACCATCAAAATATGCGGGACCCAGCTCCCGAAATTGCTTCGCTCCTGGCTCAGAGCGAGGGGCATCCGAAAGAGCCCGGGCAGCTCGAGCAGGTGGAGCATTCTGGACTTGCAAAAGCACGCCCTGCTGCACTTGCATCATCTGGATCATCATTCGCATCATCTCACCGCTGGTGGGTTCCCGCTCAGGCTCCTCATCATGAGGGAGCGCACCACTGCCCCCACCACGGGTGAAACGCCTTCCTGCCATCTAATGACACGGAAAACAAATCAGATTAGACTCATATCTTATGACTCGGACGTCGAACTTAATTTATTGGACATTCAAATATTATTATTGCTATTCCAAAAATCGCAGTTACAGAAAGACCTGCATGGGCCACCACTAAAACCTGTCACGACCCGCTTCCCTAAAATGGAGGCGAGTACGTGAAAAGGTCCGCACGAGAGTGGAGCTGTGAAGCCCCAAACCCGATAAGCATCCACAATACAAAAACAGGTCCCTGTAACCACAACAGAATAGCAATAATAACACAAGGAGAGACTGAAATAAAATTCACATCTCACAAATATTGTCCAACATCACAAATAAGTTCAACATCCAGAAAAGCCACCAGGCTAAAAGAAAAGAGTCTAAAGGCCCAGAACAAGGCCAACAAAAGAAACGACATAACAAAATATAGTATAGGTGCCACGCACCGATAACAAAACAACTGTCTAATAAAAGTAAAACACAACGAAGACACTAGGACTGGTCCCCAGTGTCCACGTACTCCCCGTCAAACACAAGCTCGGGCTCGGCGTCAGCAAACACCTCGTCCTCAACAAGGTACTCAGGCTCAGGATCTAACATGTGTCACCCAAAAGAGTAAAGGGGCACATGTCAGCAAGTCTAAAAGACTTGGGCAAGGAAACTGAAAGTAAGGCAACTAGCAACCTAGCAGTTATAGTATTAAGTAATGACATGGCAGTTAAGCATGATGCAACAGTTTAAAAGAGAGGCAAGCATGCACAATGTAGCAAAAGCTACCAAATCACTAATCACTTATCACTTATCACTTATCACTTATTACTTATCACTTATCACTTAGTGCATAGAGAGTCCACCTGCTGGCCAGCTCGTGGCTCAGGCCGCTTATCTCTACCACTATTAATCACTTGTCACTGGTAAACACTTAGTGCATAGAGAGTCCACCTGCTGGCCAGCTCGTGGCTCAGGCCGCTTATCTCTATCACTATTAATCACTTGTGCACTAGAGAGTCCACCTGCTGGCCGGAGTGGCGGATCAGGCCAACTCGGGGCTCAGTCCGCTTATCTCTTACCCCACCCATATGTGTCGAGCGTTGGGATTTCCAACACACTGAGCTCGCTTCTGGATCACGAGCCAGGAAGTGTATTTGGCATAGGGTTGTGCCCGCAACGCAGGTGCCTAGCCGGTATCCGAGCGTTGGGGTTTCCAACTACAGGGCTCGCTTCTGGAACACGAGCCAGGAGTATAATATTGTAGCGTGTGCTACACAATCACAATAATTAATCACTATGCAATGGCATGAACCGATAATTGCGTACCGTTAATGGAATTTAAACGTGACAGGCAAAATGCAATGATATGAACATATTCGCGTACCGATAATTTAAAGTAAACGTGACATATGAGCATGATGAGGGTGACGGATCTAGCTTCGTTGTCAAGCTAGACCAAAGACGTCCAGGCAGCTATCCTTTCACTGTCTAGTCTCTTTTACGCTAAAACAAGGTAATGGCCTAAGCACGGCCTAAACAACAAGGGTAGCAAGTTTCACTTGCCTAGCACCGGGGATGACGATCAACCTCGTCACACGGATGCTATCTACGAGGAAATCGCTGTTTAGGGGGGAAACAAACACCAAACACATGAAATTAATTAGGGTTTCACCAAAATTATAAATAAGTTATAAAAACAACGGTAGATCGATTTCTTACCGAGAGGAGACGGAAGGAACACTCCGGGGAACCCTAGGATCAGATCTGGAAGCGAATGGAGAAGTTTGGGGAAACTAGGGTTTTGGGGGAATTGGGGATTTTGATGGGTTTTGATGGAGATTTGGGGAAGATGAGGGGTAGATGGAGTGTATGGATGGATTGGATGATGATTCTAGGGCTTGGAATGGAGAAATGGAGCTTGGAGGAAGATGGGGGCTGAAGGGGGAAGTTTTTAGGGTTTTGGGTCGTGTTGGAGAAGAAGAAGTCGAATGGGTAGGGTTTAAATAGGCTAGGCTGGCGGCTGCCCAGAAATTAGGGTTTTAACACAGACTAGTCGGTCAAAGAACAACCACTGACCGACTAGTTTGGCAACTAGTCGGTCGGTCGACCAACTCAGACCGACTAAGTGCAAACAGTAACTCCTGAACGAAAATATGATTTAGAGTTAGTCGGTCCATGAACAAATACTGACCGACTAGTTTAGCATCTAGTCGGTCGATGAACGTTCTTAGACCGACTAAGAGTAAACAGTAACTGATACAAAAATAAGATGATGAGTTAGTCGGTTCAAGAAGCATCGCCGACCGACTAGTTTGCAACCTAGTCGGTCAACCAACCTTCTTAGACCGACTAACGATAAACAGTAGCTTCCTCAGAAAATTAGAAAGCTCACTAGTCGGTCCAAGAAGGATTGCCGACCGACTGGATCGTCATCTAGTCGGTCGGTGGCCCTTCTTACACCGACTAATGAGCACAGAAAAGTTCCGATACGGAGCGCGAGGCCCCGTGATCGAATCCTAAGACTCCTAGGCTTGATCTAATAGTTAGATATGACCGTTATGAAGCCCGTCACAAACGACGTACTTCAAAATCGACGATCCTAAGGAAGAATCGAGAAAATACGACGAATCGATCGAAAATGAAAGTTACGGAGACGAAAACCACACAAGAGGAGAAAACCCACCAAAACATATATTATATTATAATAAATTCAGATACAAGGAAACCAGTCGTTACAGAAGCGAAACGTGACAAGGCCCGCTTAGGCCGAAGCTATGAAGCTCGGACCCAATAAGCGTCTGTGTGGTACTCCAAGACGAAGGAACAGGTCCCTGCAGGTTAGTACGGAACAATAAAAGTACTAAAAGAGATGCATTCATTTTATTCCACAGATATCCAGAAAAGTACAGAGAGTCTAAACAAAAGCCAACACGACTACAAAACAACTGGAGTAAACTAATGGTGCAAGCACCCAACCTAAACAGAAAGTAAACGGTGCTACGCACCCAACTAAACTGCAGTGAACCCTCTGAATCAGCAACGTGAAGATCCCTAGCTCTGGTCCTCCTCGGGCATGTACTCTGGGTCTGCGTCCTCCGGCCCTGCGTACTCTGGCTCCACACCTGACGTACAACACCAAAAGAAGGGAACTGTACGTCAGGTAAAGTCTACAAAAGAGGTCAGACTCTACTGCAAGTGCACCGAACTATTAACAATGGTTTACTGGTTGATTAGCATGCTGGGGTTATAACAGAGTGACAACAGAAAGTAAACGCAGCAGGAAAGTAAAACGGGACAAGCAGTAGTCGTAGCGTGTGCTACCAACTACGGGACTAACCTACAGGTGTCAAGACAAGACATGACAAGACGAAACGTGACAAGACGAAACGTGACAGGACAGGACAAGACAAGACAAGACAATTGTGACATGAAGGGTTCACGCCTTACGGTTCGAGGGGGATCAGACCCTCTTGCCGTGCGCACGCTCAACCCTACCCCAAACCCCAGAACTCAGGACAAGACAATATAGGGCCACTCACTCTGCTAGGTGAGTGCCTCTATCCCCACGGTCTGTAGCGTATCGCTCACTCTGCTAGGTGAGCGAATAACGCCTCGTAGGTGAAACCGAACTACTGTATAGGACCACTCACTCTGCTAGGTGAGCGTCTCTATCCTCTCGGTCTGCTGGGACACTCACTCTGCTAGGTGGGTGCCGAGCTTCCCGTAGGTGTTCCGTAACAAAGATCACTCACTCTGCTAGGTGAGCGTCTCATTGCCCACAGGCTGTGTATCCGTACAAGGGATCACTCAAAGAGTGCCCTATTGCCCGCAGGCTGTGCAAAACGGGACATGACGTGACAAGACAGGAAGGGTTATTCTAGGGTGTCCACACACACGCACACACATGATAGCCCTACAATATCAAAAGTTGTTGTTGTCAGGCTCAGACTTCGTCGTCAAGTCTGAGCCATCAAGGACGTCCCGGACGCTATCATTTCACGTCCGGTTCTCTTTGTTCATAGTTTAATAGTTCTAACAGTCTAAGGCCTAGGCACGGCCGAAAGAGCAAGTGAGTACACTTGCCTGCGGTAGCGAGTGTGTCGTCCGTCCGGGGCATCTCGTCCAGTCGTCACGTCCGCGGTAGTCTGTCTGAAACGGTCACGGTGACAGTGTCAGGTCGCGATTTTAGAAATTCCTATTTAAGTTCACTTCTAAGTTGAACGTGGCTACCCTAACAGTCACGAGTCAAGTTGTCCGATCAGCATATCCGACGATTCTATCCTATGTGCACAGTCAAAAGTCCGATCGTCGGTCTACGGTTCCACATCGTTTTAAGAGAGCAGAAATTAAATTTAATGAGTTAAGTTGCCGTTTTTAGTTAGGTTTCCAGTTCTGCTATTGTGGGGGGTTCACTACGAGTTAGGGGGACCAACCTGGTGTGAGAAAACGCGCATTTAATCTGGCGTCGAGTCTGAAAAACGGTGGCAGTGCTCGTGTCCCCGACTGCGGGTAGCGCAGTGGACGTCGTCTCGGGATCGCCTCAGGATTGTAACGGCTGCGGATAGTGCGGACGTAGAGTCTGGACGGTAGAAGATCTGTGTCGCCTACGGCATCTCGGCTACGAGTAGCGTAGCGAAACTCGTCCGAGCAGCGGATGAAGTGCGCGAGCAGCGAGTGCGGTCTGGTAGTAGTCCGTAGGATATGTAGGCGGCGTCAAGGAGTTTCGGATCAGCGAGCAAGGAAGAACAAAGCCCCCGGAGGCCAAAACAGCGGGTAACGGCGATACGACGTCGTTAGAACGTCGGATGTAACGCTGGCCGACTCGGGGAGGCCGTCAAAGGGAAAACCAGCCTGGAGGAGGTCAGGCCGTGATTCGGGAAGGCGTCAAGTCTGCGCCGCGGTGGCGCGAGGGCGGCACAGCGGTGGCGCGGCTGCAGATCGCTGCAACGGCTGCGACCAATGAGAGAGAGCGGCTCCTCGCGAGGGCAGGCGAGTGGTCTGCGGAGTCGGGGCTGGGGATCGCAGGCGCGGCGGCGGCGTGCGCTGGGGAGCACCGGTGATTGGGATCGAGGAGGGAGGCCGCGGATCGGGGAAAAACGCGACGGCGGCGCTGCCTGGGCGGGGAAGATGGCGGTGGCGTGGAGGAGGAGTGGCGTGGCGCTGGAGATTGATGAGGGCAAGGCACCGGCGGCGGGGAGTACCGCCGGAGCAGCTCTCGACGGTCGTTAGGGTAGGCGAGCGTGGGGGTCACGGCGACACGAGCGGGCGGTCGGGATATCGCGGCGGAGAGGCGGGTGACCGGAGGCGGAGATCACCGCGAGGAGAGGCGCTGTGGCGGATCGGGGATCGAGGACAGGGCTCGGGAACACCGGAGCGACGCGAGGCCGAGGGGAGATGGCCGTGGAGAGGCGATCGTGCGGCTGTCACAGTGGCTCCGAGGAGATCGGAGGGGACCGCCGGCGGGCGTCGGGCTCACAGGCGGAGCCGTGGTCGCGGCGGGGGATCGGATCACGGTGGCAGCCTCGGGCTCGGAGAGGAAGAGAGGCGGCGCTAGCGGCAGGCGGCGGCGCCGAGCGTCTGAGGGCGAGAGAGAGAGGACGCGGGGAGGCCGTGGAGGCGGGGGCGGCGGATCGCCGTCGCGGCGGCGGGTATCGCCTCGCCGTGGATACAAGGGGAGAGCGGCGATCGGGGGTTTTGCGTTTTTGGGGTCGGCGGCTGCGTGATTTTGGGTTAGGGTTAGATTAGGGTTTAGGGATTATTAATAAGATATACAATGCTATTTACCTATACAATTATAGTTAAAGGGGGAAGTTTAAAGGGATGGAGGATGAAATTTAGTGGTAAGTCTAGAGGAGGCTAGAGTAACAGTTGAGGAAATATTTAAAACGATTTAAACAAAGGATTTAGCCAGATTTGGCCAGCTTTGGCTAACGAATTTGAATTTTGAATCTGATCAGGGCAAATCAACGGTCCAGGTTTCTCCGAGCGATAACTCTCAAACCGGGCGTCGGAAAAATGATCCGAAAATACCGGGACGATCGTGGAGACGAGACGCACAGATCTACGGAGCCCGATCGTGCGTAACGCCTACCAAGAATTTACGTAAAATTGGAAACGGCGTTTCGAGTCAAATGACTAAAACGCCCCTATCGTTCAAAGTCGTTTTGCGAGAAAACGAGCCGTGAAACGACGTTCCCAAAAATTACAATAAAATCCAACACCCCGAAACGATCGCAATGGCATATGCATCGCATATGTCGGAGCTCAGAAATAACCAAATAAAATACGTGCACGATAAAGCACGTGCACGCAGAAAATACGAACGGTCGGAAAGCGGCCGTTACACCTAGGGTTTCTCTTGGGGGTTTTTAACATATGATGAAAGATGGTGAAGAATAAGGGCCTTAGGATCAAGGGATGGATGGTTAGGATAGAGTTTTAGCTTATTGGGTATAAGTTGCCTTTGTGGATATGAACCCATTAACTCCATAGAACCCAATAGGAGTTAGTCAAAAAAACAAAACCCAGAAATCCGCATATGCACTGGTAGTCGACTCCCTCATATAGGTAGTCGACTCCCTACTGGGTTGAGTCGTTTTCTCATCCCGAGGGGTTTTTGATCCAAGTTTGAGTGAATTTTCTGAACACGAAATGTTTTAAGAGTATAACGTAAACATAAAAAGTCATATAAAGAAAAAAATATTTATTTAAATTTAATCATTTATATTTAGCAAAGAAAAATTGAGTCGCACAAGAAAGCTTTTTATGTTGATCCTTTACGAAGCGTTGGATCTAGTTTTCTTCTTTTCATTTCTTTAGAGTACCTGAAAAAAATAAACGTTTTATGGTACTCTTTGGCTTTTGAGTCCGAGAAGTTAGTCTTTAGGAAGTCAAACCCAGTATGGTTTAGTTCCTTCATGAACAACATAGTTATAATTTTTGTTTAAATGAATTTGTTGAACAAAGTTGGTAGCGTACCTTTTCTTTCGTTGATCAAATAATTTCTTTGGTATCCAGATGCTCAAAAATTTATCGTTAGAATGATGCATTTGACGCGCCCGCAATCTACACCTAGAATCAACATGGCGGTGTCACGATCGCCATGCGTAATAAGGCTCCTAGGCTACGGTTACGGGTTCAATCCGCAAGCGGACGGTGTCGAGTTATAGTATATAAGATAGTCGAATCCCACAGGGACGGTGATAGTGTCATTGGTAAACTCAGTCAATTTCTAAATCTAGAAGCAAGGTAGCGGTCGGAGTAAAAGGGTTGGGTTGATGATTGTTGTTGTGTAATTTAATAAGAGGAACTAGGGCTTTAGGGATTGTCGCTAGGATCATTGGGGTTGATGTTGAATAGGTTCCTCACATCGCATTAGGGCTAGGGAATTAATCCCCCAATTCGTACCACTCTCGTGGGTTGGAATTGCGGGGTATTTCAGTGGCTCTCGTCGATGCAATGGCGGTAGCCCTCGACGTAGCAATATAATTCGTCGACGGATCCCCTCAAGGCGTGAGCCGGGCATGGTCACGTGCCTTGATTGGATCCGTCGATTTCCCTTTTCGAATCCCTAGATACCCCTTAAGCACATCAATTCCACAGACCGTGTGCACGATCTCAGTACGGGTTATCTACGGATTCGGTAGGATCTACCGAAATACAACCATAGATCCCCAATCCGATGTACGGATCCAGATCTACATTTTCCCCTAAAATCCTAGGGTTCACCCATCGGCCCTAGAGGGAATCTACTCACTCATGATGGTCGGGACGCACGAAAATATCGAAATTGCGTAGGAAAACATTTCTTGCAACAAAAGAGACTAGGGCTAAAAATTACTTACAAAGAAAGTGAGCGAAGAACAAAGCCAGAGAAAGCAGAAAACAATAGTCTTCATAAACGATCCAGAATTTGCTACAAAAATCAATCCAAAAATTCTTCTCCAAAAAATCTCTCTCCTAAGCTCTTTTCTAATCCCCTTCCAAAAACACAAGCACTGTGAACTCCCATCAGCCGAGCCCACATCGCGAGCTTCAGCAGCCCCCAATCGTGCGATCTGCGTGATCCACAAAACTTCCAAAAATGCCCCAGGTGTCGTCGGCTGAGTATATGACTCGGCCCGAGTGGGAGCTGCTCGGTCAGGAACTCGGCCCGCGTCGCATCTCAATCGGGCTCAGGATGGGCAACTCGGTTGGCTGCTCAGCGTGTACTCGGGTGCTGCTCCGGGCGCGCCATCTGGCTGAGCAGATGAACTGCTCGGCCCAAGTCGGACGTGTCTACAGCTCGTGTCATGGCTCGTCCCGAGCTGTAGCTGCTCGGGCCGAGCATTTCCTGGGAAAATGCTGATGTTGCCTCTCTCTCTGTCTACCTCTCTTTTCTCCTCCTTCTCCTCTTTCTCTCCTCCAACAACTCGAGAACGCGGTGGACTCTTCCAGAGCCCTGCCAGCAGGCACATGAGCATGTCGGATGTGTCCAAACCCAGGCGGGGTGTAACGACCACTTTTCGTTGTACGTTGTTCGTGCACGTGCTTTTGACCGTGCACGTGTTTGTTTTAGACCTTGTTTGATTATGAACACTTTCGTGTGATATGCCGTTATGAACGTCTCTGAGAGTATTAAATAGTGGCACTATCTTGGAACGACACTTCTCGAGTCGTTTTTCCACAATTTAAACTTACTCGATGAGACGTGACGATTTTCACTTTTGACGGGAGACGTTTCTATTTTTAGTTTCGTCGTCCGACGTCAAATTTGAGATCCGTCTTCTTAGTTAGCTCACATTCGTCGTCGCGATCACCACGATATTTATTTTATAATTTTTGGAGTTTATTTGACCATTTTTATATTTTTAACAAGTTTTATATTATTTTTAATAATTAATTTATAAATTATTTTCGGCCAAATAAAATTTATTTAAGTTTTAAACGTTTTAAAGAATTTTTGAGCCAAATTCCAGCTCATTTGGACCAAGTCAAATCCTTGGGTGAGTTGGAGAAGTTGGATTTCAAATTTTAAATTATTTTAAACTTCTAATCCTATTAGATTTAGCCCTAGACCAAGTCAACCCATCTATACTATATAAGCAACCCCTAGGAAGACCTATTTTCGCAAAAAATTAACCCTAGCCTATTCTAAAAACAAAATTGGACGTTGCGACGATTCGTCGCAACGTTGCGACGAGCTTTCCCCGCACCGACCGAGAGAACGGGCTCAAAACCCCTGCACCGACCGAAGCCCCCGCCCGCTCATCCGCTTCACCCGCTTGCACAGCCGTCGCTCCGCATCTCCCATGCCCGACCGAGAGACTCTCTCGGTCAGACCGAGAGCTGTCGCCGCTCCCCGCATCGCAGCAAGCCCCGCACCAAGCTCCGCACCGCTTCCACTCCGCACCGTGTCTGACCGAGGCGCCCGCCCGCCATCGCCGAAGGCTGCAACGTTGCAACGGTTGCAACGTTGCAACGACCTGCCTAGCGCTGTGACCGAGCCGCCCCAAGCGCCCGACCGACAAACCCCTCCGCACCAAGGCCCGCACCGACCCCAAGCGCTGCACCAAGCCCGTTCCCCCGCAGTGACCGATGGAGATCCCCGCATTTGGCTGAGTACGACCGAGAGCAAACGTCGCAACCCCGCATCCGTCGCACCACTTGCCTCCGTGGGCCCCCCAAGTTCTCCAGAGGTATTGTGGGTCCCCCAAAGGTCCCTAGGACTACTGTGGGCCCCACCTAGGTGCGTTCTCTTCGACGACTTGCCGCGTACGACGTCGTCGCACGTCGTAGCCCGTCGTCGCACGTGCGAGCTTTGGAATCTGGAATCGTCGCCCGGGTTGATTGCTCTGAAATTTCCAGCGAGGAATCTGATTGGAATCTGGACTTGGAACGCGATCTTTTATTTCAACCCCCGGCGTCGCTACCCGACGCCGGTGTAGCTTTCGCGTCGTGTTGATGTAACGCTTTGCACCCCTAGGACCCCCAACCCAATGCATGCTAATCAAGACTAAAATCAGTATTTTTAAAGTATTTCAAATGTTTTAAATTCACTAATCAAGATTAATAATATGGATTTTAGGCCGGTGGACTTGTGCACGTCGGATAATTGTGATTTTTGGACTCATTGGACGGTGTGCTCAGACGTTGTACTTGCAGGCAAGTGAAACTTGCCAACTCTTGTGTAGGGCCATGTTTTTAGGCCACTTCCTTGTTTTCAGCGTAAAAGAGACTAGTCAGTGAAATGATAGCTGGCTAGACGCCTACTTGATCTAGTTTGACAACGAAACTAGATCCGTCACCTAATTGATCTAGCTTGACAACGAAGCTAGATCCAACCCTTAAACTTGTTGTTCATGCATACTAAACTGTCACGTTTACTTTCTTTAACTGTACGTACTTTTAACTGCCATGCATTGCATCTTACATGTCATCCCAGTTGATTGTTGCATTCGTAGCACACGCTACAATACTTGTACTCCTTGAAAACTACTTCCGGGGGAAACGGGCCTCATGTGTTGGTCAAAAGCCAATGCCCGGGTTCCCTGGACCGGATAGGTGCACCCCTATGCCATACTTGTTAAAAACACTTCCTGGCTCGTGATCCAGAAGCGAGCATTACCGTTCGGGGGTAAGGCCCTGGCTCGATACACGTGGAGGGGTAGGGATAAACGGTTACTTGAGCTTAGGAGTGGCCTGATCAGACCTCTAGCCAAAAGACGGAATCTCTGTGCACGAGGTGCTTACTTTTCTTGTCTTGTACTTGTCTTGTGAATGATTCATGCAATACTTGTCATCCATGCCATGTTTAAATGCCATGCTCGTACTTTACTTTACTTTACTTTACTTTACTTGTTGCACTCATACTTTAAACTGCCATGTCATTACATTCATGCTAGAACTGCTAGGTTGCTTTACCTACTTTCAGTTTCCTTACACAAGTCTCTTGTAGACTTGCTGACATGTGCCCCTTGCTCTTTTGGGTGTCACATGTTAGACCCTGAACCAGAGACCATTGCTGAGTGCGTGATGTGTTGCTGACGCTGAGTCTGAGTCCATGATTGCCCAGGAGGATTTTGGTGGACACCGGTGACTATTCTTTGAGTCTTTGTTGTGCTTTCTTTTGTTTTAGGTCTTTTGTTAGTTGCTGGTGCGTGGCACCTTTGTTTTGTACGATGTACTTTTGTTGGCCATGTTTGGGCCTTTAGTCTCTTTTTCTTTTAGCCTGGTGGCTTTTCTGCGATGTTGGAATTTATATTTATGGATATTCTGAGATTATTCTTGAGTCTCATTTAATTATTATTATTATCTTGTTTCGCTCGCATTGCAAGGACCTGCAGTTTTAAATTTGATTGACGCTTATCGGACTTGCAGCTTTGTAACTTCAAGTCTGAGCGGACCTTCTCACGCTTCGCCTGCATATTTTTGGGAAGCGGGGCGTGACAGGTTTTGTTGGTAGCCCATGCAGGTCCAGTCTTGCAATTGCGAATTAACGAAACAACGATAATAACGGAATGTCCATTAAATAAATTGCAACATCCGAGTCATAAGCCCGAGTCTAGTCGTTTTCTTAGGACACTAGGTGATAAGAAGACTCAGTTAGACGTCTGTGCTTGCTATTTAGAGGCCCCTGATTGTAGTTAGACTCCCTTTTATCAATTGATTTGATCGCCATAGGAGTTACCTTAGTGGTTCATGTCTACCCCTGACCATACTAGACCTCTAAAATTTCCTTTTGTCGTTCTCTTGGGTTCATCGATCTCGGACCAAGCTGAACGCATTTCGTTTCCGACTAACCTTTAGAAGTCTTAGTGCCTAGTTCCAAATCTTTAGTTGGTCGACCGTAGGAGTTTCCGTAGACTTTCTTGATCCATATCCTAGGCGTATGTATGATTTGATCATCCGACCAATTTCCTTGCCTCGATTCACGAGATCGCCTCATGACGATCGTCGTCAATTTTCAAACATCTCCACTGCAAAACTTGAACCTTCTGAAAGTATTTTTCAATCTCCTCTTCCACTAAGTTTAACCTTGTTCAAAATTTTAATATACTTATACTTCATACTCTTTCATTGATTTAATTTTTAAAAAAAAACGTTTGTCGGAATTTTGAATACTAGCTTATAGTATTTTCCTAGTCTATGTTTTTTGTACTTATGCAAATGTGTCGTCCCTTCATATATTAATTTTATTCTGAATCTTACTTTTATTCAACTTGTAATTTTCTTGCCCAATTTATGCCATTCATATACTTTTCAAGACACATAGAATTTCAGCTTTCAGCAAGTTGGACTTCGCTCGTCGTTTTCGCTACTCCAGATTTTTGCAAATTACTATTTTCATAGCCTCTTCCTGCTTTAGACCCTCCCCGATTTGATTTTAAAGATTTGCTATCCGATCTTGATAATTCTTATGCTAAGTTACTATTATTTTCTTTCCGCTCACCATACACGCTTTTAGAAAAATTTCTAAACCAAATTGAATTTCAATTATTTATATATCCGTGCCAGACTTGTTGAGCTCGTATATTAAGAACCTTGCGTAAATCAGTTTTTTTTTTCATTTTTGGTAAACCCTGGTTCTTTAAAAGTAGTTTCAAACCGATCATTTTAAATTTCCCCATAGCCTAAAATTTTTGAAAGCATGAGTTTAAATTCTTCCGTTACTTGATTTCATTCTTCGACTTTCCAAAACTTTTTGACAACATTATATTAAATTACTGACGTATAAATTTTCTAAACCACGTCCTTAATATTCGTGTAAATGATTTTACTTCCTTTTAAATTGATTTTATATAAACCAATAAAACATTTTCTCTTATTATGAATATTCGACTCAAACTTATTTCAACTCGCTTTATCGATCTTCAAATATTTTATACAGATGAGGAATTCCAATTTTTTTTTGAAGTACAACAGTTTTCAATTTTGCGTATTTTAGCTCATGCTATTTACCCTATTTTCTTTTTCCCCTCCTATATAAGCATCACTACATCCCCCTTTTCCCTCAACCTAAACATCACCATTGAGTCAATGTTTCGTCTAACCAAGCTGTCTCCTTGTATTCGTCCTATCTGAACTCGTGCTTATCGATCCTTCCCTCGTCACGCTCTCGATCTCTCTTTATTGCTTAGGCCTTAGGGTCCTTCAATGTCTGTGTCAACTCTTAGTTGTTAGTAGACCCTTGGGCCCTTGTGAGGTTGTCATGGTGCACGTACCTAAGTTGTGTACGTGGGCTTGAATGAGAATTCCCATAGTATATTGATGTTTGCCTATTGAGTGATATATATATATATATATATATATATATATACTCGGAGTTATTCGTGATAGTATGAAGTTGTTGTGTGTTAGTAGTTGTAGATTTTTGTGTGGATAACTATACTATACTAGGGATGCCTGTGTATATAAGAGTTAGCGTTGAAATATCTAAGTTGTGTATGTAGTTAGAGATACTTATAATGGTTGAAATAAATGATTGGTAAAGCTATGTGTATGTTAGTAGTGATAATAATAAGAGTACGTATGGTTAAGAGGGTGGGCCTATTATGTGATTTATATGTTAGCACGTATGAGTGTGTGCTCGTACGTGGATATGAAATGTGCTTATATGTAAGTAGTTATGTTTTGTTGCCTGAGTATATAAGTGATATACATATGGTAGTAGGGTTAAAATTTTGATTGGTATTGTTTGCTTTCACGGGATGTTGCATGCGTGCATACCGTGAGGTATACACGACTATTGCACATCTTAATTTTGTATGTATAGGTGTATTATTATACTAATTATAGGTAGTAGGCTATGGTGTGAATATATATATATATATATATATATATATATATATATATATATATATATATATATATCTATTCTATAAAACACAACCTTTTTTGAATTTTGTCCCAGTCATAAGTCCAGTCATATTTTGTTTGTCCCAGTCATCAAGAACGTCCAGTCATCAAAAATTTAAACTGCACGCACGCTTTCCCATTTACATTGGGAGCAGAAACCCATCTCGAAAATTTGAACTCACAACCAAAGCGAAAATTTGGGGAGGGGGGAGCTCGAAAATTTGGGGGGGAAACTCATCTTCTCATCTGACCATAAATTCAGTAGATTTCAGCTTCTTTTTCCATCTTCTCATAGGTTCGCATGGGACAGAGATAACCCTCGGTGGCTTTTTGACCCAATTACTCTCGGTTACTAGGCTGTAAGCTTCTTTTGACCCAATTTTTTGTTCATTTCACCTCTTTTCTTGATCATTTATAGATTCGATGTCACCTTTTTAGTCATCTGAGCTGAGCATCACTGTCTGAATAAAGATTTTCATTATTCTTAGGATATTTGAATTTTTTTTTATTTTTAAGAAAAGGGTGGATTCTTTGTTTACCAAAGGACTAATCTTTGCAGTGATTTTTCCTGATCCGAGTGTAGATCTGGAGGGTATCACATCGTTGCTTGAGGGAGGAGCTTACATGATCCTGATGCAAAGATCCAAGTCTTGGAGATGGACCTCAGCTCCATTGACTCAGTTGAATCCTTTGCACGCTCCTTCAATTCATGTAAGCTACAGTTACCAAACCTAAATTCTAAGTGAAGAAAGGAATAATCCTCACCGCAACAAGTAAAATTTCCAGGATATCAACTATTATACAAAAACTTAAAAGAATTATATCTATAAAACTTGGATTTACATTTGACTATCTTTACAAAGCCTGCACATGATTTGGGCTTTTAACAGTAATATTGCAGAAATAATGTGGTACCCCTTCCACTTATCAAAGGATGGAATAGAGTTGCAATTTCCTACAAATCATGTTGGTACATGACTATCTCCCTCTTTAATGCTTGCCACATAATTTAGTAAATTTCATTGAAACAATATTTCATCTCTGAATTTTCATGATGCAAAATATCAAAACGTCTAATATCCCCATTTACATACACAATCTAGAGGAAATTTTAGTACATCGATGAATCATAGATTCTATAAAAATGCAGGACATTTTCTACTGACAAACTTCCTCTTGGAGAAGATAAAATTCACATCCAAAGAGACATGAATACAAGGAAGAATAGTCAATGTTTCCTCTTCAGCCCACATGACAGACTATGGATCATGTGTTGATTTGGATAAGATAAATGACAAATATCGGTCCCTTGAAACTTCTTTACTTGCACGTTATATTACAGTAACTCTTTTTGTACAAGAAGGAATCACAAATTCCCTTTTCTGGCAGATACAAAGCTTATGGCACTTACTGTCGCTCCAAACTAGCGACCAAACTCCATGCAAATGAGCTATTTAGGCGGTTAAAGGTAGTTGATCACATCATTCAATTGCTAAAATATCTACATGGAGCTTAATATATGAATTTGATTTTGATGCTTTGATCTAAGGACTACTTTCCTGTATATGTGATTGTCTAGGTGGCAATGGGATAGCTCAAAAATGGGTATCAACTATTCAAGTCTTTATGTGTTGAATTGTTCAGGTAATCAACGAGACCCTGTAAGTGACCAACATTATCAGTGGAGTTTTCAGGTGAGCTACCGCTGACATCCATTTTAAAGGTATCGCTCT
This sequence comes from Scilla litardierei, assembly GCA_030789695.1. Lineage (NCBI taxonomy): Eukaryota > Viridiplantae > Streptophyta > Magnoliopsida > Asparagales > Asparagaceae > Scilla > Scilla litardierei. The sequence goes on along the minus strand of CM061142.1, from coordinate 85,776,688 downwards.
AAATTTGCTTCGTATCTTGGCAGATTTTTCTGTGCCATGTTCTGGCAGTTTTTTTCCTGTGCCAAAATTGAATGATAAACATGTAATTTTTTTAAATAAAGGTAGATAGTTGTCCATATCTTTTAGGAACAAGCAAAGGCACTTTATTTGAACTTTTGAATTTTGATTCACTCCCAAACACGTACACATGTTCATGCTTTCCCTAATATTCTGAGTGTGTCCTGGTTCAATAATGTTGTATTTCATTGAAAATCATTTTCGTGCATAATTTCATTGTTTTTATTATGATTAAAGACAGTTTAATTTCAATACTCTTAAATTTTAAAGGCTTTATTCATTTTTTTGAATGGTCAAATAATATTTACATCAATTCGTTGGATCCTTATTGAATAATTTTGCAGATCACAAGAGGGTTTCTGTGTGCTGCCACTGATTGGAAAGAAGCAACATCTTGAAGTTGGTAGGCTAAGTTGAGGCTTGAATTTACTTAGCTAGACTTGCAATCTCAACATAGTTACTATGTAGTTAGAAAAGTCCTAAAAATGGTTTTATATTTATGTTCTGTACAGTGTTGTATCAAATGCATAACTAGCATTAATGCACATATCTTAAACAACACAATGTAGATATGCCCATCTGTCTTAGTTGCTTCATGATGTGAACATATGAATTACACCACTAAATATAATTTTCTTAAATCTTACCAAGAATTGGAGATGCCGCTCATTCATCATTGCAATCTCAAAGTATCAGCAAATATATGTCTGATCTGGCCAAGAAAAAGGTGACATTGCATATTTCTTTGGAATATTTATTGTGGCTTTCTTTTTGGCATTTTTATCCTATCCCTCTTGCGGATTATCATCCAAAAAAGTTAAATGATGTGTTTACTTTGCGTCTTAAGATATCATATTTTCCCCTTTTATCTAATTTTTGAGTTCCTTTTGCATACATTCAGGGTCTCAATATCAATTCAAAGTATTGTCTAAAACCTTAAATCATCTTCTGTACATTTCTAAATGGTATGCATCTAATTTGTGTGATCCTTTATAAACTGTAGTACGTATGTTTGATCTCTGGGAAGAGTTTATTCCATAATTGTGTGACTCCCAAGTAGAAGATATATTCAGTTGTTTATAGGAGTAAATAGGTTGGGCATGTGAATTTTGGTGCTTTTATTGGATCTGGTTATGTTTTCCAGTCTGCCCCGTGTTATACTCTTTGCTTTGGCTTATTGAGTCAATTTCTATTCTCTATCTAATTTTTGAGTTCCTTTTGCATACATTCAGGGTCTCAATATCAATTCAAAGTATTGTCTAAAACCTTAAATCATCTTCTGTACATTTCTAAATGGTATGCATCTAATTTGTGTGATCCTTTATAAACTGTAGTACGTATGTTTGATCTCTGGGAAGAGTTTATTCGATAATTGCGTGACTCCCAAGTAGAAGATATATTCAGTCGTTTATAGGAGTAAATAGGTTGGGCATGTGAATTTTGGTGCTTTTATTGGATTTGGTTATGTTTTCCAGTCTGCCCCGTGTTATACTCTTTGCTTTGGCTTATTGAGTCAATTTCTATTCTTTAGTTTAGCTAAGTTGGCCTTCAACTTCTTTGACTCTATTATGGGTCATACTTTTGATCTGGATGCAACAGCATAAACTTGCACATTCAGCAGAGCTGAAGGAGCACCAAAAAAAACAAGTGAGATTGCCCCTGAGGTCGCGTACCTCAGTCTTTCTAAAGACAGTTATTGAAGTAGAAATTGTGCATCTTTAACTATGTATCTCGATCTGTCTCATGATTATTCTCTATTCTTAACCTTCCAAAAGTTCTCTTAGTTCTTCCTGCAGTGACTGATCTGAACATGCTCAGGCAAGCACACTTGCCAAAAAAACCTGCTTGGATGTTACCTAGAAACCACTCAAAAATCAACTCTCAAATCCACCAGAGAATAATTCCTCCAAAAAGGTGGATTAGTCTCTCTTATGCTCTTACTCTCTATAATCACATTCAAATTTTCAGTTGCGGGATGTAATTAGTATGTTGAATGATGCTATAATTATTATTGATATAAATAAATGAATTCTTTGTGATGTGTGATATCACTTGAAAAAAATACTCTCTCTGGTTCTGATGCTAGCCCAGATCTGTTTTTGACTATACCGATCATGTTAATCATGTTCTCCGTCAAATTTAGTAATATTTAGCGCCGCAAGTTTACCTTGAGCACTTGAGAGTTTTGCTGATTCAAAAGCTTCGAATTCAGGAATCTGGGGGGACGACAATGAATTAGTGTCAGCATGGATTTGGTTTCTAACATATTATGGTTGCATTATCTCTCATATTTTCTTCACAGTTTTCATATATACTCGGTAGCCAATTTTGGTTATCCAGTACTAGCAGACCTGAAATTTTTATCATAGCAAGTAAAATAGCTTAATGTTAATGCTACTTCACATGTTTGTTTTGATGTCTGGTGATTTGAACATAATAAGTTGCATATGTAGTTTGCTATTCAAGAAAAAGATGATGGAAGATAAGAGATAGTATTCGTCATGTTTAATTCGAAATAAAATTCAAATACCAACATAATTATGTGATTTCTCTATAGTCCAGTCACCTAAAACCACAAATGATAGAAGGGCAGGCATTTGATAGAAGGGTAGGCAATTGATTATGACCTTCCCATTAATATACTATATGTATTCATTTGACAGGAGTAACAAGTATATCAGAATATAGATATATATATCATACATTCCTCATTTGAAATGGTCTCTCAGGTTTGATATGGTGATGGCAAATGGAAATTAAGCTATTATATATGTAATTTGCAATTTCTGTGATGGTTTGGTTTGTTTGGGTGTTGCAGCAAGCATCCATAATGTTTCAGATTGTTTGTTTACAAAGAAGTTGAATGAAGTTTCAGATTTTTTTAATGCATGGTGAAGTATCTTAACGTAGGGTGAAGTTTCTTAATGTTTCATTTTCCATGTCCATTGTAGACATAGGACTGAAGAACTTAATGTTACAAAGAACTTAATGTGAATTCATCACTCAACAAATAATTTCAAGCCAATTTGTGTTCATAAGCTTTATGGTTCATGTACACATCTTGCTTGTGTGAGGCTACTGTGTGTTCTGAATACATATCTCATGAAAGGCTACTGAAATCTTCATGTTTGTGGTTTTGCAGGTGCTGCTAGCTGTGCTGCTGGCCAGATGTTTGATGTATTGCCTCGGTGTGGGTAAAAATGAGTTCTAATGTCATCTTTACTGAGAAACATAAGAGCGATTCTGAAAAGCATTGGATTATTATGGGATTAGAACTTTTCCCGTCAAAAGTCTTGAGATTAATGTTAGCATGTCACCATACACCCTATTCCTTTTAGAATCTGTGGGATTATATAGGACACAAGCAGTTGCACAAAAGCATTCAGATATTTTCAGGCAATTTGTACTAACTTTTTGTGATGTACTCGGTTTGATTCAAAAAATTAAAATTCCTCCCATTTACACACTCAGATATGATCATTAATTGCTTTTTGAAATAATTATGTTGGTCCAATAGGCCAAATCACTTTCCAAACATGAATGCTATGAACATTCTCCTAATGCTGCTCATTGTTAGTTGCCAAGTACATGTGAATACCATGGATTAATCTTTGCAGAGTCTGCTCATATACCGATTATTTCATAATATGTGTTTTGACAGCTACATATTTATGTGTTCTAAACATATGCTACAGATTATAAGAAGATTATGATTTAATCTGAAATTTTGCTTCAAACTAGAATTATGCTTCAAACTGGAATTTGTGTTCCCTCTATATGTCTTAAAGTGGAATGCTTCAAAACTTATAATTCCAGGTTGTTCCCGCTATATGTCTCAAATTTGTATGCTTCAAACTGGAATTATTTACTCGGAAATTCATGTGTTGAACCATCTATGTACTGAGAGATCCAGGTAATGAGCTTCAAACAGGGATTTTATGCTTCAAATTTCTTCAAAATATTATAATTCTTCAAACTTTCCGTTGGAAACCATGAAGCATACTCCTGGAAGCTAGCTTATGTGCACTCCTGGAAATTAAAACACTGCTCTGGAAAATTATTTGCACTAGCATATGCACTCCTAAAAGAGAAACCTAAAAAGTGCTAATCAAGCAAAAGAACTTGAAGCAAATCAAGCTGGAGAACACCAAAAAAACATGGAACTTAGAGAACAATTTTTGTGGCGAAAGCTAAATTCTGAATTGGAGAACTTCTCAATCAATTATTTCAGAACACATAAGTTAAATACCTATGCATAAGTTCAGAACACATAAGTTAAATACCTATGCATAAGTTCAGAACACAAAATATTACAGAGTATTTGCAGAGTCTTATATACCGATTCCTCTTTCGCTTCAAAGTAAGTTAACTGTTGCATACTATGGATTAATGGACATCCATCTGCAATTGATGTTAAATGACATGGTTAGCAAAAACCAAAACCAAATATTAGGAATACCTTAATTTATTTAACGGTTAGACATTTTACCTGCATGTTACAGAAGAAAATATGTTTACATATTATTACGACATATTTATTATGCACATCTTACACAACATTTTCAATTTGCTTTCGGTTTGATTGTTGTTGCTGTCAGTTTGCTCCAAAATGTTTATTCTTAGAGTGTTGCTTCGTTTAAGCTCTATGAGCTCTGACAAACATGGTTGATAGAAAGACGATTTGGATTTAATATTGAGAAATGAATGGGTGAGATGTGATTTTATGGAACGTTTTGGAGGGAAAAACATTTCTAGGGAAATGAAACTTTCTGGGGAATCAAAGTTTCTGGGGAATGTTAGAGTGCATGCAATTAATGCATTTGGGAAAAATTTTTAACTTGCACTTAATGCTGCAGATCAAATGATGTCGCACATTGAATGATCTCTCCCTCAACTCGGGCCCATCGTCTCTTCGACGCATGATGCAACAAGATGAGAATAATTTCCCGCGTCGAAGGCGTCCGTTAAATTTATTTTACTCTAATTTGTTGTTTCGCGCCGAATGTGTCCATGCCGCTAAATATTTTTACGCTAATTTGTTACTCCGCACAATTTTGGCTGTGAAAATATTTTTTGTGGAAACAAATATTTCGCGTGAGAAAATCTTAAATGAACCGTGCCCGCGGGCACGGGTTATGACTAGTATATATATATAAGTTACATGTGTGTGAGACTATACGATGAATACGTATGCATGTATTAGGGAGTGTATTATAATTATACGTGTGATGATGTCTGTATTACTATTATTATGGTATATAAATTGATTTAACTATGTGAGTATTGCCTGACTAAATATTAAGTGTGATTGACCTATGGCATGTATATGGTTGTATTGGTAGGTGTATATATATGGGAGTGGTATCAGTATAGGTATAAATGTCGTGTTACGTATATAGAATATTCTGATATATGTATTGAGTCTCACTCAAGCTTGAGTGGGTATACTCTAGGTATATTGAATGTATGTTTGTAGTTTGAATATAGCGATGTTTGATGTATGTATAGTGATAGGAGTGTTCGTGCCTGGTTGTGTTACGCACATGATTGTGGGTCGCTACACCAGTATATAGTTATAGGTGTTGGTCTTGTGGTATAGCTAATTACTAAGGACTTACTCGTGTGAACGTATGTGTACTAGCTAAAACTAGGTGTGTATGTGTGCTAGTTATATAATGGTATGATTGGTGTATGTAAATGAAATGTTAGCATGTATGGGTGTGCACCATGCACGGGTAAGTATGTGCTTAGTTATAGGTATTGATGACCATGATATATGTGGCGTGTCGTAAATACGGTTATAGGACCGTACGTGATGTGAATATATGGTGAACTATTTGCATGCATTTGAATGACTATATATATTATGAAATTATAGTAGTGGTGAATGTATATTAGATATAGTGAACTTGAGTTAATAATGGTATGGTGTGACTATATGTGTTGAGATGTTTGGTATTGGATGAATATTAGAGGGTAGTATACCCTTGATGTTTGTGCATAGGTAGCTACCTATAGGTAGAGCAATGATTGTATTTGCTAAGTGTGAGACTATCCTTATATGAGTATCTGAAATATTGTTTTGTGTTTAGGCAAGTGGTAGTTACATAAGGGATGTATGCTTATATATGTACGTGATTGAAATACGTGAATGGATTTGACTGACTATAATAGGTATAAGAGTGTGACGTACGTGAATATATATAAATATATATACGTGTTGGTAGTATTAATGTTTGACTACTTAGTGCATATATAAGCACTTGTAATGACTATACCTGGTTGAATTATTATATGACTTGATTGGGGTACTTACTAGAGTGACTAGTTATATTAGAAAGTCCGAGGACGGACTTTATTCTAAGGTGGGGAGGATGTAACGACCACTTTTCGTTGTACGTTGTTCGTGCACGTGCTTTTGACCGTGCACGTGTTTGTTTTAGACCTTGTTTGATTATGAACACTTTCGTGTGATATGCCATTATGAACGTCTCTGAGAGTATTAAATAGTGGCACTATCTTGGAACGACACTTCTCGAGTCGTTTTTCCACAATTTAAACTTACTCGATGAGACGTGACGATTTTCACTTTTGACGGGATACGTTTCTATTTTTAGTTTCGTCGTCCGACTTCGAATTTGAGATCCGTCTTCTTAGTTAGCTCACATTCGTCGTCACGATCACCACGATATTTATTTTATAAATTTTGGAGTTTATTTGACCACTTTTATATTTTTAACAAGTTTTATATTATTTTTAATAATTAATTTATAAATTATTTTCGGCCAAATAAAATTTATTTAAGTTTTAAACGTTTTAAAGAATTTTTGAGCCAAATTCCAGCTCATTTGGACCAAGTCAAATCCTTGGGTGAGTTGGAGAAGTTGGATTTCAAATTTTAAATTATTTTAAACTTCTAATCTTATTAGATTTAGCCTTAGACCAAGTCAACCCATCTATACTATATAAGCAACCCCTAGGAAGACCTATTTTCGCAGGAAATTAACCCTAGCCTCTTCCAAAAAAAATTGGACGTTGCGACGATTCGTCGCAACGTTGCGACGAGCTTTCCCCGCACCAACCGAGAGAACGGGCTCAAAACCCCCGCACCGACCGAAGCCCCCGCCCGCTCATCCGCTTCGCCCGCTTGCACAGCCGTCGCTCCGCATCTCCCGTGCCCGACCGAGAGACTCTCTCGGTCAGACCGAGAGCTGTCGCCGCTCCCCTCATCGCAGCAAGCCCCGCACCAAGCTCCGCACCGCTTCCGCTCCGCACCGTGTCTGACCGAGGCGCCCGCCCGCCATCGCCGAAGGCTGCAACGTTGCAACGGTTGCAACGTTGCAACGACCCGCCTAGCGCTGTGACCGAGCCGCCCCAAGCGCCCGACCGACAAACCCCTCCGCACCAAGGCCCGTACCGACCCCAAGCGCTGCACCAAGCCCGTTCCCCCGCAGCGACCGATGGAGATCCCCGCATTTGGCTGAGTACGACCGAGAGCAAACGTCGCAACCCCGCATCTGTCGCACCACTTGCCTCAGTGGGCCCCCCAAGTTCTCCAGAGGTATTGTGGGTCCCCCAAAGGTCCCTAGGACTACTGTGGGCCCCACCTAGGTGCGTTCTCTTCGACGACTTGCCGCGTACGACGTCGTCGCACGTCGTAGCCCGTCGTCGCACGTGCGAGCTTTGGAATCTGGAATCGTCGCCCGGGTTGATTGCTCTGAAATTTCCAGCGAGGAATCTGATTGGAATCTGGACTTGGAACGCGATCTTTTATTTCAACCCCCGGCGTCGCTACCCGACGCCGGTGTAGCTTTCGCGTCGTGTTGAGGTAACGCTTTGCACCCTTAGGACCCCCAACCCAATGCATGCTAATCAAGACTAAAATCAATATTTTGAAAGTATTTCAAATGTTTTAAATTCACTAATCAAGATTAATAATATGGATTTTAGGCCGGTGGACTTGTGCACGTAGGATAATTGTGATTTTTGGACTCATTGGACGGTGTGCTCAGACGTTGTACTTGCAGGCAAGTGAAACTTGCCAACTCTTGTGTAGGGCCATGTTTTTAGGCCACTTCCTTGTTTTCAGCGTAAAAGAGACTAGTCAGTGAAATGATAGCTGGCTAGACGCCTACTTGATCTAGTTTGACAACGAAACTAGATCCGTCACCTAATTGATCTAGCTTGACAACGAAGCTAGATCCAACCCTTAAACTTGTTGTTCATGCATACTAAACTGTCACGTTTACTTTCTTTAACTGTACATACTTTTAACTGCCATGCATTGCATCTTACATGTCATCCCAGTTGATTGTTGCATTCGTAGCACACACTACAATACTTGTACTACTTGAAAACTACTTCCGGGGGAAACGGGCCTCATGTGTTGGTCAAAAGCCAATGCCCGGGTTCCCTGGACCGGATAGGTGCACCCCTATGCCATACTTGTTAAAAACACTTCCTGGCTCGTGATACAGAAGCGAGCATTACCGTTCAGGGGTAAGGCCCTGGCTCGATACACGTGGAGGGGTAGGGATAAACGGTTACTTGAGCTTAGGAGTGGCCTGATCAGCCCTCTAGCCAAAAGACGGAATCTCTGTGCACGAGGTGCTTACTTTTCTTGTCTTGTACTTGTCTTGTGAATGATTCATGCAATACTTGTCATCCATGCCATGTTTAAATGCCATGCTCGTACTTTACTTTACTTTACTTTACTTTACTTGTTGCACTCATACTTTAAACTGCCATGTCATTGCATTCATGCTAGAACTGCTAGGTTGCTTTACCTACTTTCAGTTTCCTTGCACAAGTCTCTTGTAGACTTGCTGACATGTGCCCCTTGCTCTTTTGGGTGTCACATGTTAGACCCTGAGCCAGAGACCGTTGCTGAGTGCGTGATGTGTTGCTGACGCCGAGTCTGAGTCCATGATTGCCCAGGAGGATTTTGGTGGACACCGGTGACTATTCTTCGAGTCTTTGTTGTGCTTTCTTTTGTTTTAGGTCTTTTGTTAGTTGCTGGTGCGTGGCACCTTTGTTTTGTACGATGTACTTTTGTTGGCCATGTTTGGGCCTTTAGTCTCTTTTTCTTTTAGCCTGGTGGCTTTTCTGCGATGTTGGAATTTATATTTATGGATATTCTGAGATTATTCTTGAGTCTCATTTAATTATTATTATCTTGTTTCGCTCGCATTGCAAGGACCTGCAGTTTTAAATTTGATTGACGCTTATCGGACTTGCAGCTTTGTAGCTTCAAGTCTGAGCGGACCTTCTCACGCTTCGCCTCCATATTTTTGGGAAGCGGGTCGTGACACGGGGGTCCAAATCGCTCCAAAATCCCTGAAAACTCAAAATACACTGCGAAACTCGAAATATCGTCAGAAATACCAAAATCGCAGTAAAAAGTGGGATTTGGACGCAGGGATGACATGCAATGCGATGGAAATAAGATATGAAAATGATGTAAAATATGGACACATCAAAATCCCCCAAGCTTACCTCTTACTCGTCCTCGAGGAAGACGAATAATCGTTACGTCGGGAGGAAAACAAAATGAAAATAAGGAAACGAAAATAAAAAGAATAAAAAAACAAAAAGAGGGAAATAAAAGAGAAGTGCTAAGGATGATCGGTCAGATCTCAGGCCTAAAAATTCTGCCACGATACACTAAATGCTAAACATGCATGCTATTGATAATTTCAAACTTTATATATCATATGTCACGTAATGCAGGCAAAGAATAGGGATCTACTGAAATAACACCATCAAATCCTATCAATCTCATGTAATCCCTAGAGTCTAGTATAAAATAGTTGACAACGCCCTTTCAATCAAAGATACACAAGGAGCACAAAAGATTCACGCTACATGCAATAGAGAATAGAAAGATCATGCCATTCAGATATTCAAATTGATACATGAAAAATCCCCAAAACTAAAGTAATTCGTAAAGTTTAGGTTTTATTAAATCTCCCCGATGTGCACCATCTCCACTTTAATGTCAAGCTCACTCATATGATCAGTTGGTTTATCCCCCCCAAGCTTAGCTTGAGGTGTCGCATCAAATGAAAAGAATATGGAATTTCGATTTTTCTTCCCAGAATGAGACATAGCTTCTAATGAAAAGATATTTTAATTCATCAATTTTTTCCTTTTTTTTGAAAGAAGAAGCTGTGCTTTTTATTTTTATACATGGGAAGTGAGATGCGGTAGAGTAGCTATAGGGGTGTAACCAACTGATATGCAGAGATATAAAAAAGATATATGGAGAAGGAAAATAATGGACACTCAGTTCACTCATCAGAGGGTGTACATTAGTTCGATAAAATAAAACTCTAACTAAACTCATATATAGCAGGGGTATTTCACTTCTCTAAATGAATACTGAAAATAGCATGCGGTAAGGGTCACAATGTCAACGGGCATGCAAACGGAAGTGAACAAGATAATAAAAACATGTGCTCCAAGTGTTCAGTGATGCGTGAACCTGGGTGCATTTCCGAACATATATCATACTAGATACTAGTTCATGCAATTGACTTCAATTCATATCAGGTATTAAATCAGGCAGATCATCAAAAGAGATACATGCATATAGACTATAAAGCTGAAATTAATCCTAATAGCATGCCAAGGGGATAAGCATCGCTAAAAACTAATGAAGCCTAGAGAGATATCATCATTTAGACCATCCTTAGCAGAAATAGAAAGAAGCAGAGAAAGGGAAAATAAATAAAAAGAAATGCATGCATGGTGAAAAAAACAGAAGATATGATGCAAAATGAGAAAAAATAAAATGGGGCGGTAAAGTGGCAAAAAAGTGAAAATAAAATTGAAAATAAGGGGAGAAAATACGAAAATAAAATAAAAAAAATAAATAATAAAAAATAAAAATAAAGATAAAAATAAAGCGGGAGCGCTCATCCCCCAAGCTAAACCTAGCAGTGTCCTCACTGCTAAGAAATCGCTCTTGAGAGGGAGATGATGCTAACGGGGTGGGATGAGCGTGAAAATAAGATAAAAACTATGTGAATAAAGGAAAAAGGAAATAAAAATAAAAATGTGACTTGATGCAATGCAATGTGGAATGATGCATGAGTGGGGGCCTCCCCCAAGCTGTGGTAAACCAGGACCCCGAAGAGACAGATGGGCACAAATAAATGGGGGGGGCCAAACTGGGTAGGACTGTATCAAGCAGAGGCACCACCCGCTGGGGGTGGTGATGGGTCCCTCTGCTGTGGACCCGGGGCGGTGGGTGGTGACTGGGATGGTCAGAACTCGTGCGGGGGGTCGGTACGAAAATGACGCATAAGGCTCCGAAGGAATGGAAGGTCACGATCGACCACCTCTTGAGTTATCGGACCACCATAATATCCCGCTAGTAGGACCATGGTACCGAAGCGGTCTTCTTGATCATTGTCACGAAATGTAATCTCAAATTCTGTGTCTCCTATGTAAATGGGGCCAGAGGGACGGGGAGGGGAAGGTGGTGCAGGGGTGGCTGTGGATGGATCAGAGGTTCGGGCGGGGGAGCGTGTTTGACACGTGCGCCGTGTAGGCCTAGGGTTCGAGGAGCTGGGGGTCGCAGGTCTAGCACGGCGTGGAGGCATTGTGTAGGAGGATGAAAATAATAATAAAATAAGTGAAGCGAGGGGGCGATTTTACCGACTTGAAAAAGATGGCGTTTTGTTTTGATGTAGTAGTTTCCGATGGTTCGGGTTATCTCCAAGCTCTTCAAAGATGTATCCTTGTTGTTAAGCAATTCAAACCTAGAAACAAAGTGGACGTCAGTATTTTTAGACGAGGGGAACAACGGGATCAAATTGTAAAGAACAATGGGAGGGCGGCCTCGTGGAGAGAAGGAACGGCTCCAAGATAGGTGGTGACAGCTGCAAGGTGGGCGTGAGGGTTTTGCCGAGCGAGAGAGACGGCTCGGAATCGGAAACAACGCTTAAATAGGCGTGGATGGGCCGGTCGGGGAGCAGCTGCCCGCTTCGTTACGAGCAACGACTCGGGCCGAGTCGCTGGATTGCTCGGTCGATTCTCGGTCCGAGTCAAAACTTGCTCGGACCGAGTTGCACTTACCTTGCCCGAGTCAACAGAGTGGCAATTTATTCTCAATTTGGGCTCCCTGTAGTACTCGACCGAGTAGGTTGGTGCTCGGGCAGAGTCCAATTTGGCTCGGGCCGAGTCAGTGAGGCTCTGCCCGGGTCAACAGAGTGACGTTTTTGCTCCAAATTGGCTCCCTGTAAAACTCGACCGAGCAGAATGATACTCGGGCCGAGTCAGTGAGGCTCGGGCCGAGTCAGTGAGGCTCTCCCCGGATTGACAGAGTGACGTTTTTGCTCCAACTTCTTTAGTCTGTAAAACTCGACCGAGCAGAACGATGCTCGGGCCGAGTCATGTTCTACTCGGGTCGAGTCCAAATATACTTGGGCTGAGCTTACTTATCCGTCTCCGTTCGACTCGGCTGAGCAGCTGAGCTGCTCGGGCCGAGTTGCCTGTAGCTTCCACAGCCTTCTTTTCCTCTCATTTCCATTCCCAGTCTTCAGCTTCATTATCTTCCTCTGGCTTTCTTCCGTTTATAATGTCTATGAACATGCCCCTGATATTCCGTCCTACACGAAACATAATCTCGTCAAAATTTTTATGATTTTTGTGATTTTGTCTAAAAATACGAAATAAAAATAGAAAAATAAGAAAATGGGAAAGAAATTTCAAAATCTACGGAATTGGGTTGCCTCCTAATAAGCGCCCGTTTTCAGTCATGAGCTCGACTCCCCTCAATTTAACAGTTGTCATTGGGGAATTCCTCGAGGAAGTATGTCTCCTCCACTTCCATAGGTTCTCCGGCCCTGTAGGGTTTAATCCTTTGACCGTTGACCTTGAAATTCCCGTTCTTTCCCTCGAGCTCGACGACGACTCCTGTAGATAAGCTCATTATCTTGTAGGGACCGGACCACCTCGATTTTAGCTTTCCGTGGAAAAGGCGTAGCCTCGAGTTGTATAGAAGTCCTTGGTCACCGACATCATGGCGAACGACCGTGATGTTTCTGGCGTGGTATGCCTTTGTTCTTTCCTTGTATATCTTCGCATTTTCGTAGGCATGACGCCGAATTTCGTCCAACTCATTGCAATGAAGGGCCCGTCGGGTAGCGACGCTTTGGTAGTAAAAATTCATTTTCTTTATCGCCCAGTATGCTCTATGCTCCAATTCTACCGGAAGATGGCAAGCTTTTCCATAAACAAGCCTATATGGAGTTGTACCGATGTGGGTTTTAAACGCAGTGCGGTAAGCCCAAAGTGCGTCGCCCAGCTTGTGCGACCAATCCTTCCTTGAGACACTGACCGTTTTTTCCAGAATGCTTTTTATCTCTCTATTAGATACCTCCACTTCGCCACTGGTTTGAGGGTGGTAGGTGAGGGAGACCTTGTGATGAACCCCATACTTTTTCAACATTGCCTCGAATTTTCTTTCAATGAAGTGGCTCCCTCCATCGCTTATAATCGTACGGGGGACTCTGAAGCGGGGGAAGATGATGTTCTTGAAAAACTTGCTCACTATCCTTGCGTCGTTTTTTGGGGTGGCCAGACTTCCACCCATTTTGAGACGTAGTCAACAGCAACCAAGATATACTTGTTGCCGTTACTCTATGGGAAGAGCCCCATGAAATCGACGCCCCATCAGTCAAATAGTTCTATCTCCAGGATGCCGTGGAGAGGTGTCTCATTCTTCTTCGTGATATTCCCCGTCCTCTGGCATCTGTCGCACTTCCTTATGTACTCATTAGCATCCCTGAATATGGTGGGCCAGTAGAAACCACTTTGAAGAATTTTTGCCGTGGTCTTGGTGACTGCTGCGTGCCCACCACATGGCTGATCATGGCAATGTGACATGACGAAAGTTGCTTCTTCTTTTGGGATGCATCGCCTGATGATCCCATCGATGCACGTCCTGAACAAATATGGGTCATCCCAAAAATAGCCTTTTGCATAATGTAGGAACTTCCTCCTTGAATAAGTTGCTAACACATGCGAAATTATCCCACTCACCAAATAATTCACTATGTCGGCGTACCAGGGAGCTTCAGAGGTCTCTGTCACAAATAGTTGTTCACCGGTGAACGAATCGTCAATCGGTAAGCTGTCGTCCCCGTGCCTCTGAATAAGGCACGATAAATGATCTGCAACCACGTTTTCTGCTCCCTTCTTGTCTTTGATCTCGATGTCGAATTCTTGGAGTAGAAGGATCCAACGTATTAGATGTGGTTTAGCATCCTTTTTGATTAGCATATATTTCAGCGTCGCGTGGTCTGTGTGAATAATCACCTTGGACCCTAAAAGATAGGACCTGAACTTCTCAATGGAGTAGACTACGGCTAGAAGCTCTTTCTCCGTGATAGTGTAATTCTTTTGAGCATCATCAAGAGTTTTGCTAGCATATTATATAGCATGGAGCTTTTCCTCCGTTCTCTGGCCAAGCACGATTCCTACTGCCTGGTCACTAGCATCGCACATAAGCTCAAATGGCAGATTCCAGTCTGGTGGATGTATAACTGGTGCCGAGATGAGAGCTTCCTTTAACATGTTGAAATCTAGCATACAAGCATCAGTAAACACAAAAGGAGCATACTTAGCGAGTGTTCACTCCATATTTTACACCTTTTTTCTGCATATTTGCATGCCGTTTTGATCGCTCATATCGCGTTTTTCATGATTATACGACAATATTGCGATGCTTTTCACTATTTCTTGTTTTTGTCGTATTTCAGGAGATATGGAGCGATTTGGAGTGATTTTGAGATCACGAGGATTTGCACCCACTCCGGAGTGTCACCCACAGCTCTTTTAAGGGCCATTCAGCGATGGAAGACGAGTGGAAGAAGAAGGAACTTCGTAGGAGCGACGAGGAGGAGAAACGAAGAAGATTGGGCATCTACAGTATGTCACTCGGCCGAGTGAAGCACTCACTCGGCCGAGCAAAGAAGCTTGCTCCGCCGACCATACCGGATACGCATAATAGAAGAATATCAGCGTGCCCTCTGCCGAGTGACGATAGACCACTCGGCCGAGTGTGGAGATCCCCTCGCCCGAGTGGCACGGGAAAATCCATCCAAAAAGAGGCCGACTTACTGGAAATCTACAGTTAACCTGAGTGTTCCGACTCGGCCGAGCATGGAATGCCCCTCGGCCGAGTGAGTAAAGCCACTCGGCCGAGTCACCTCCGAAGACAGACCCCCAAAAGCCCCCGACTTACTGGAAATCTACAGGGTTTGTCACTCGGCCGAGGACATTTGTCACTCGGCCGAGTGAGCCGTTCCGCCTGCTGCATAAGTTGCGATTTCTGGGCTGCGCAGGGGCATTTTGGTCACGATTTTCTGGGCGATTTTGAAGGGTATTTAAACCCAGTTTTTGCCCTAGTTAAAGAGGACTTTTTAGAGCTTTTTGGCAGCCTTTTTGAGAGCTTTTTAGATCATTAGATTTAGCTTTTCTTTTGGAGATTTAAAGGCTACTTTTGTTGGATGCTATTGGATTCTCATTGGTTTGTCTATTCTCTTATCAAAAACCCTATTTTTATTAACAATTTCTCTATTGTAATGAATTGTGCTGATTTTATTATTGATTTTCCTAAGTATTGCATGATGATTAGTGAGTAGTGCCTTCGTCATAGGGCGTAGGGATGAACTCTATAGACCCTATTTCTAAATTGTGATGAATTGGTGAAATTCTTGCTAGAATTGATTAGGGTTAGGTTGGGATTGATTAATTACGGATAGCTAGGGATTCATATCGATTGGGATTTGCAAAAGATTGGGTCCCAATTGATAGAAAGCCCTAGAAATTCGATTTAGATTTACGATTGGACTTCTCTAGAATTGGTTTGCAAGAGATTGGACCAAAGCTTGGATTTTTAATCGTGTTTCTATACCAATATCCGTTTGCAAGAGATTGGACGGGTAGGAACTATCTCAACCTAGGTCGTAGCTCGAGTTTGCACGAGAGTGGGCTCGAGATACGATTGAACGATGATGTCGTTTTTCACGCTAGCGGCCTAGGTTAGGGTTTGCAAGAGATTGGGTCCTACCCTAGGTTTGCTATAGACCGGCAATAGCGCGAGAGCGTGAGCCTGGTTCTACATTTAGTTGCGACTAGTTCACCTAAAATTCAAGTCTAGCAATGATGAAACCTATGAATCACAACGATGAGATACGGTCTGTAGTGGGGATTCCCTATCCCTAGGCGCTTTATTTTATTGATATTTCTATCGACATTTGAACGATTGTGACCATTTTACGCCAAATTATTCTCGACCATTTTGATAGCTAGGTGATTGGAAGGAGACACGGTCATTAGTCCTCCCTGAGTTCGATACCCGCTCGCCGCTACACCGTGTGCTTGCGTTAAGACTACGAGTCACTTGTCTCGGGTGTGTATCCGGGGAGGAGTGCATTTGACGATTTTTGATTTTGATCACCCGGTTATCTCTTACCATCTACCTATCTTTCTTTCTTTCTTTATTTTTCCTTTTTGACTCTGTTTGCTATCCAATTTACTTGCTCTCCCAGAATTCTCCATGAGATCTTGACAGGAACATGGGGGACGCAATGTTGATGACTGAGTCTAGCCCGGGGGACGATGACTCCTTTGCGAGCCTTCTTAAAGAACTTGTTGATGAGGTTCATGCCATATGGGCGTTCACCGTTGACATTGAGGACCCCATTGAGCAACAATTTGCTATTTTTGTGATGGATCAAATCTCCCCGGAAGGGACTATAGAGGGCAACATCATAGTTGATGTGAGAGATGGCAAGTTATATTTTGAAAGTGGTGGAGCGTGCGTCGAAGAGTACTACTCTTCTGAGGGATCCATTGGGGATTCCAATATTCAGGGAAGTACACTCTACAACCCTCACTCTTATATTTATGAACCCACTGACGTATCTCTTGATCTCAAGTTTGGACCAGAGCACAGTGATAGTCCCATCGATGCCCGCGCAGAGTTGTGTAGCGTCTATTCCGATGCACCGTCCTCACCAAGAAGTGAACCCGAGTCGGCATGGGGAAGCCCACTCAAAGAGCAGGAACTAAACCCCAGATGTTGCGGAAGAGGTCAAGCTTTCACAATGAGAAGAAGTAGAGGGAACATCACCACCTGAGGTAGAGCTTAAACAATTACCACCAAATCTAAGGTATGCTTTCTTGGGTAACAAATTGACCTATCCGGTTATTGTTAATGCCCACCTCAACCATGATCAACTGGAAAGACTCTTAGTTGTCCTTAGGAGTCACAAAGATGTGATTGGCTACACCATCTCTGACCTTAAAGGAATAAGCCCTAGGCTTTGCACGCATAAAATCCACTTGGAAAACACTTAAGCCACCTCCATAGAGCCTCAAAGGCGGTTGAACCCTAACATGAAGGAAGTGGTTAAGAAAGAGATTCTTAAATTACTTGAAGCTGGTATTATCTATCCTATCTCTGACAGCTGGTGGGTTAGCCCCGTTCACGTCGTTCCTAAAAAGGGGGAATGACCATTGTAAAAAACGAAAAGGGAGAAACCATTTCTACACGCACTGTCACGGGATGGCGAATGTGCATTGATTATAGGAAGTTAAATAAAGCCACAAGGAAAGACCATTACCCATTACCCTTCATTGATCAAATGCTTGAGCGCCTTGCTAAACATAAATACTTTTATTATTTGGATGAGTATTCGGGATTCTTTTAAATCCCCTTGCATGAAGAAGACTAAGAAAAGACCACTTTCACATGTCCTTATGGTACATATGCCTATCATAGAATGCCCTTTGGACTTTGCAATGCTCCCGCCACTTTTCAAAGGTGCATGACATCAATCTTTTCTGATTACATTGAAAATATTATGGAAGTCTTCATGGATGATTTTTCTGTGTATGGAAGTGAGTTTGATTCTTGTTTGGCTAATCTTACTAAAGTCCTCAAACGATGCCGCTTTATCAAGGACTTTGCCCTAATTGCCCGACCCCTTACCTCCTTACTTGCTAAAGATGCATCCTTTGTCTTTTTAGGAGAGTGCTTGCAAGCATTTAATACGTTGAAGGAAGCGCTGATTTCCGCCCCCATCATACAACCGCCGGATTGGAGCATTCCCTTCGAGCTTATGTGTGATGCAAGTGACCAAGCCATTGGAGCAGTGCTAGGACAAAGGAAAGACAAAAAGCTTCATTCTATATTCTATACTAGCAAAACATTGGACGATGCGCAGAAAAACTATACTACCACCGAGAAAGAGCTTTTAGCGGTTGTTTACTCCATCGAGAAGTTTCGTTCCTACCTCCTTGGATCCAAAATTATTGTCCACACCGACCATGCGGCATTGAAGTATCTTCTAAGCAAAAAAGAGGCAAAACCAAGATTGATAAGATGGATACTTTTGTTGCAAGAATTTGACTTGGAGATTAGAGACAAGAAGGGAACGGACAACGTTGTGGCAGACCACTTATCTAGACTTGTTCGCGACAAGGAGGATGAGAGCTTGCCAATCGATGACACCTTTATCGATGAGAAGCTATTCGCCATAAGACCCGGAGAGGTGCCTTGGTATGCGGATTTCGTTAATTATTTGGCTTGTGGGATAAAACCATGTGGAATGCCCATATAACAGAAGAGGAGATTTATGAACGAAGTCCGAAGCTATTTTTGGGAAGATCCGTATCTCTTCAATATTTGCAAGGATGGTGTTATTCGGAGATGTGTTTCCAATGAGAAGGCCACGTCAATCATCTTGCATTGCCACAGTATGCCATGCGGGGGACATCACGCCTCATCTAAGACCACCGCTAAGATATTGTAATGCGGATTCTTTTGGCCGACCATGTTCAAGGATACGCATGACTTCGTCAAGGGATGTGATAGATGCCAACGGACTGGGAACATATCAACGTGAAACGAGAAGCCGATGAGGCCCATTCTAGAAATTGAGCTATTTGATTGTTGGGGAGTGGACTTCATGGGACCTTTTCCGTCAAGTAAGGGAAACAAGTACATCATATTAGCCGTGGATTACGTATCTAAATGGGTGGAAGCCATTACGACCCCTACTAATGATGTGAGGGTGGTGTCCAGGTTTTTCAAGCAAAACATCTTCCCACGCTTTGGTGTGCCTCGTACTTTGATAAGTGATGGGGGAAGCCACTTTATAGAAAAAAAATTTGAAGTCATGTTGAAAAGATATGGGGTGAATCATAGAGTTGGCAAGGCATACCACCCTTAGACAAGTGGCCAAGTGGAGGTGTCGAATCGAGAAATCAAGCAAATTCTAGAAAAGACCGTCGGTAGATCTAGAAAGGATTGGTCGATGAAATTGAACGATGCACTATGGGCTTATCGTACAGCCTTTCGCACTCCCATTGGCACCACACCGTACCGACTTGTTTATGGGAAAGCCTGTCACTTGCCGGTAGAGTTGGAGCACCACGCATATTGGGCTATTAAGACATTAAATTATGACTACAAGAGTGCGACTGTAAGGCGACTCTTAGACATTAATGAGCTTGATGAGATTAGACGTGATGCTTATGAGAGCTCAAGAATTTACAAGGAAAGGACTAGAATTCTCCATGACGCACGCATCACCGTTTCGGACTTCTAGGTCGGAGACAAAGTCCTACTATTCAATTCCCGGCTCCGACTCTTTCCCAGAAAGTTGAGATCGCGATGGTCCGGACCATTCACCATTAAGCACATACAACCAGGGGGAGCTTTTGAATTGGAAGGAAAAGACGGAGCCACATTCAAGGTGAATGGACAACGGCTTAAGCATTATTCCGAAGGAGTCCCCTCCGATGAAGTGAATCGTGTATATCTACTCAAGGGACGGCTCCACAATCTTTCATACCTCCTTGATGAGGTGATCGAAGAAACCATTCCGCACTATATTGGTGCTCTACATGAAGATGGCTTTGAGGAAGGCCAACCTTCTAGCGAAGAAGAGAAGTTGGAGGACCCTCCAGATAGCTCCACGGCCGATGATGAAGGTGACGCTGATGTCGCCAGAATACGAGAGCTTTGCAAGCTCTCAACGGCCAAGAACCCAAAGAAAGCTCCACCGAATAGAAGATCGGTGTCACCGGCCAAGAAGAAGATATGAACGAGCTCTAGCTTGGGAGACTTATCCCCGAACATTACCCATGATGAGGGGGCGCCGAGGAAGACCAATGATCATCACGACCCAAATCCAAGTGGCCTTCCCGGCAAATTTGACGGGCGTATCTAGTATGCGCCCAACATCACGAGCAAAACGAATATCTAAATGGGTCGAGCTCATGACCTTAAACGAGCACTTGTCGGGAGGCAACCTGACGGTTTTTGCATTGTTTTTATTTGATTTTCATTTTTGGTTTAGATTTTTATTAGTGTTTAGAGTCTAGTGTCTATGAAAATCGTGACAACGGGTCCTAATTTTCATGACAGGAGATGGTGAAAGAGAGATCACTCATATGGATGATGACCGAGGCAAGGGAGAGCGCTCCAATAACGCGCTCAAGCCTTAGGAGGAGGAAGAAACTGATTGGAGGAAGAAAAACAGAGACTGGAGCGAAAACGGAGAGCCGTTGCAGAAAACAACACGTCACTCGGCTGAGTGGCATATGCCACTCGGTCGAGCAAAGACTCCACTCGGCCGAGTGGAGCACCAATCGGGGAAGTTTCTACAGACCAACTCTCTGTCACTTTCTGTAAGTTTCAGTCTTAATTTCCACTCGGGCGAGTAACTTGTCACTCGGCCGAGTGAAACAGATACCCTCCCAGTTCTATAAAATTGCCGAGTGGCAGAGCCACTCGACAGAGTGGAGTTTTTCCATCCGGCCGAGTAAAGCAAAGCCACTCGGCCGAGTCGTAAGTGGCGAGGATATTTTCAAATTTTTTTAGTTTACGCCACTCGGCCGAGTGGCGTTGTCACTCGGCCGAGTCGTAACAATATTATATATAAGCTGCAGCTACAGCGGCGCGGTGTTCGAAACGAAAAATCCACAAACCAAGCCCGAGCCGCTGCCGCTTCATCTCCCCTCGCCCGCTGCGATCGACCCTCCCTCGCCCGAATTGCCGTCGCGCCGCCGACTCACCATCGACGACGACCGCTGCCGATGCCTTGCAGCCGCCCACCGCCGGTGCCGGCCTCCCTAGCTGCCGATCACCCCTTTTTTGCCCCGAAATCCCCATTTCTCCTCATTTCTCTTGATTTGTACGCCCGTTACGCCCCAAATTCAAATTAATTTCCATATCTATCTATTATCCCTTATCTCCCCCATACGTATTGATTATTATTCACTGATTTTATCGTTTTCGTTTCAGGCTAGCTTGGGGGAGCTTTGGGGAGTTTTAGGACGCGTACAGAGCTTCGTGGAGGAGGCATCTCTTTGCACACACTGCTGATTGCTCTCGTGACGTGTTCAGGTATACTTGTTCCATTATTTTGCACGTCGCATTACTTATTTGGGTGAGCACGTCTCGTGGCACATATGCCGCCGCGCACTAGGCCACATACACGGGGAGCCTCTTCGAAGCGGAAGAGGACCGATGATCCTGGTCCCTCTTCCACTAGGGAAGAGTCCCCTCGACCTAGCCCACCACCACCTACACAACCGCTTCTTGCCGATCCCGTTCCACCAACCGCTCCCGCCGTCGGGCTGATGGGGATTACATTTCGAACTGACGCACACCGCGCCAGATTCGAGCGTATCTACCATCGCTCGATAGTACCCTCTAGGTTTGCACACGTAGTTGACCTAGACTGCCTAGGGGTACTTGAGGGGCTTCTCACGTTGTACGACAACGTGGGATGGCGTGATTTGCTTTCGGTGTCGGCGGATACTTACATCCGTCCGACACTAGAGGTCCTTAGTTCCATTAACCGGACCCCTGGAGGATGCTCCTTCCATTTGATGGATCGAGAGTGCGAGATCACTCTCGACATGCTTAGAGCATTTTTCCAGTGGCATGCCGTCCCTGACCCAGACCGTGCCTACGCTCCCACGCACATCCAACCCCCGTCGTTCAACACCCACACCTTTTGGACACGGATCACGGGATCCCCACTCGCCTTTGACCCTAGTAGGGCCAAGGCCTCAGCTATCCTCCACCCCTGCTTCCGCATTGCACAGTGCCTTATGGCGACTACTTTCCTCACGAGGTACGAGCCCGGGACGTTATCCACGCCAGAGCTCTACATGCTCTATGCGATGACACGCCCTAGGATTCTAGATAGGGGTAGTGACGATTTGGTCCCCCGCCGTCGAGATCGACATTGCCAGTTGGTTTTTCGACCGCATTATCATTTCTGTCAGCGCTTGTATGCCTATCTGTTGCGGCGGTCTGATCACCCTCTTGGCCCTTATGACCGGTGTGGACATACCTGACGACTTGCGTCGACCTCCGGGCCCCACTACACTTTCTATAGATGTTATGGCCCGGATGATGATGCTTCATCCCCACGGTCGTCAGCACTGGGTGTGGTTGCACGGTCCCTTCAGTGCTGATTACATGGTTCTCCCGAGCCCTGCTCGGACACATATTGGACCATCTCACGGGGACTAGATTCCAGCGATGTATCTCCTTATCCCTGCTGCCTACGTGCTTGAGCCCGAGGATGCTGAGCAGGCACCCCCTGCACCACCTGTCGACCCCGTGATCCCTCAGCCTGCACCTGCACTGTCAACACCTCCCAACACCTCTGTCCACACGTCTGTTAGTGTCGGGAGCACTTTAGCTGAGTCGTCCACCACCACCACCACTGCGCCTATTTCCGTCGAGCCCATTACCACACTGAGCCCCGAGCGTCCACCCACCATTCTTGAGAGCGGCGAGTCTTCCTTTACCGCTGCCATGGAGACCATCTCCCGATTGATGTTCTCGACTCCTGGGGAGTCATCTTTTGTGCCCTTCACGGCCTCCCCAGTTGTCGACCTTTTGGTCTCCACCGCCCCTGTCTTTACCGAGAGCGTCGTGACTTCTGTCCCCACGTCTGCGTCACTGACCTCTCCTGTCGCCTCGTCGTCTGTTTTCACTTCCACTTCTGCTGCTGCTTCCACTTCGTCCTTTCCTGCGTCCCAGCCTCTCACAGAGGCTGGGCATCACGTAGTGAGAACAGCACCACTACCCCACTTCCGTGCTGGACCCATCCTCTACACTGCCCGCATGAGACAGCCCCACACTTCACATGTTAGACCTGTGCGTCCCTCTGCTCCACCACCCCCCGACACTCTTGTTCAGAGCATTCGTGCTCTTTGAGGGGACTGTTAGTGGATTGAGAGGGGATTTCCGGGCTCTCTCCGTCGCAGTTAGTTCCGTACAAACCCGTGTCGCCATCATTCTCAGTATTTAGGCTTGCCTGAACCAAATTCTGGCGCGTCTGCCTCCACCACCGACACCCATCCAGCAGCTACCACGTCCACCACCTCCACCACCGCCTCCGCCACAGGACGGTGCTGGTGCACCATCACCAGCCTAGGCACACACTGGATGCCTTCTATATTTCTGTTGTTTTGTTGGTTGTTTTTGGCGCCTGATGATTTTTGATCCCCTCCTCCACATATTTGTTTGGTACCTTTTTGATCATATCTGTTTATATCTCTTTGGGAGTGAGGGAGCTTCTTTTTGGGGAGACATATATTTTGCACCATTTTGACCTCTGCATGCATCACCTGCATTACCATATCATTTCCTTTTCTTTTATTTTCACCCCACTCATTTCACGTCTCTCGGTGTGCCACACTTTGCACATTGAGGACACTGTGCACTTTAGCTTGGGGGAGTGTGTTCTCACACTTTTTGCTTTTCGTCACCTTTTATTTTTAATTTTTTTCCACCTTTTCTTTGTTTTACACCATTTTCACTCACTTTTTCATTTTTTATCATGCATCACGTTTTCTTATTTTCTTTGTGTGCCGCATTGTACACAATAGTTTCTATTTTCTTTTATATTTATTTCTTTCATATTTTGCTAGAGATGACTTTTCTGTGATGATGATGACGTGGTGTTAGCTTATCTCTGTATGCATGTTATGTTGTCATGTCCTAGCTTTTGTTTCAGATATCATATGATATGTCCTGCTTTGCATTTGAAATAGTAACCCACTCTTTTTCTGTATGAATATGGATGAAATTCTATTATTAGCTGATGTCTGATGATTCGTATGTATGCTTTTCGTAGAAAACACACCAAGCTTCACGCATTGATTGCTTATATCTGGAGTACTGCTTTCTTTTCTCAAATCACTTCTTATTGCATGAATTGTACGCTTCACTTTCAGGTTGATTGAATGACTGATAGGATGACATATCTGGACTAGTTTACTTTTTGAGATTAAACTGAGTAGATTACATTGCCCTGCTGAAAGTTGTCGTGCACGTCCTATAGATTGAACCGAGTGATACACTTATTTCTTTCTCCACATATCTTGAGCATTATTTCTCTACGTAAAATTTATTATTGAATCTCCCTTTAGCAAGTCTATTATTGGCATTTCCCCCTCTATTAATTTCAATGCTCCAATTCCCTAAAATCAAAAAAAATATACCTGTATATCCTTCTCTCTTTTGATTTGGGATCGCTTGTGTATATATGTTTATTGCAAAAAAAGAAACAAGAAACAAAGAAATGTTGAGAAAAAAAAAAGGAAAGAGAAAAGTAGTTTATACATGATCCCATCTCACACTCTTTCTCTCTTTCTTTCCTCTTTTGTTTTTATTTTTATCATTGAGCTTCAAAAATGGGGAATATTTTTATTGATTTGTCTTACGCCACCACGCTTAGAGATAAGCTTTGGGGAGAGGATCCAATGATGTGTGAGAGAGTGACTACCTGACTGTGCATGACAACCTAAGCTAGGTAATTTTCTATACTTGGTAAGATCACTAAAAGGTTTACGAAATCCAGGAATTGACACTTAGCATACATTTCATGAAAACCATGCTTTTCTATTTTTACTACTCCATACTGTGTGATATCTCTTATACTCCTTATAGAAAGCATTCAATTGAAAAGTGTGTGATCTATGATTATGTATACCGCTTTAGATGCTTCAGACGATGTTAATCCTAGAATGATTCCATATTTCATGCTGTTTTGATATTCTTGGGTTTTCTATTTCGAATGCATCATTATACTATGATATCGGGATAAAAGTCTTTGGCATGTGTTCTATATTCGATGTATGCTAAATGAGTAAGCAAAAACCCACGTCCTGAGAAAAATGATCTAGCACCTCCTTCTTCGCTTTCTATTCTATTTTTTCATTTTTTTCGTTTTCCTTCTTTTCCATGGTTTTACCTGTTGGGTTTGCTTTTTACGCAACTTCCTCGAGGATGATTAAGAGGTAAGCTTGGGGGATTTTGATCACTCCATATTTTACACCTTTTTTCTGCATGTTTGCATGCCGTTTTGATCGCTCATATCGCGTTTTTCACGATTATTCGACAATATTGCGATGCTTTTCACTATTTCTTGTTTTTGTCGTATTTCAGGAGATATGGAGCGATCTGGAGTGATTTTGAGATCAAGAGGATTTTCTCCCACTCCGGAGTGTCACCCACAGCTCTTTTGAGGGCCATTCAGCGATGGAAGACGAGTGGAAGAAGAAGGAACTTCGTAGGAGCGACGAGGAGGAGAAACGAAGAAGATTGGGCATCTACAGCATGTCACTCGACCGAGTGACGCACTCACTCGGCCGAGCAAAGAAGCTCGCTCGGCCGACCAGACCGGACACGCACAACAGAAGAATATCAGCGTGCCCTCGGCCGAGTGACGATAGACCACTCGGCCGAGTATGGAGATCCCCTCGCCCGAGTGGCACGGGAAAATCCATCCAAAAAGAGACCGACTTACTGGAAATCTACAGTCGACCTGAGAGTTCCGACTCGGTCGAGCATGGAATGCCCCTCGACCGAGTGAGTAAAGCCACTCAACCGAGTCACCTCCGAAGACAGACCCCCGAAAACCTCCGACTTACTGGAAATCTACAGGGTTTGTCACTCGGCCGAGTGACATTTGTCACTCGGCCGGGTGACATTTGTCACTCGGCCGAGTGAGCCGTTCCGCCTGCTGTGTAAGTTGCGATTTCTGGGCTGCTCAGGGGCATTTTGGTCACGATTTTCTGGGCGATTTTGAAGGGTATTTAAACCCAGTTTTTGCCCTAGTTAAAGAGGACTTTTTAGAGCTTTTTGGCAGCCTTTTTGAGAGCTTTTTAGATCATTAGATTTAGCTTTTCTTTTGGAGATTTAAAGGCTACTTTTGTTGGATGCTATTGGATTCTCATTGGTTTGTCTATTCTCTTATCAAAAATCCTATTTTTATTAATAATTTCTCTATTGCAATGAATTGTGCTGATTTTATTATTGATTTTCCTAAGTATTGCAGGATGATTAGTGAGTAGTGCCTTCGTCATAGGGCGTAGGGATGAACCCTATAGACCCTATTTCTAAATTGTGAAGAATTGGTGAAATTCTTGCTAGAATTGATTAGGATTAGGTTGGGATTGATTAATTATGGATAGCTAGGGATTCATATCGATTGAGATTTACAAGAGATTGGGTCCCAATTGATAGGAAGCCCTAGAAATTCGATTTAGATTTACGATTGGACTTCTCTAGAATTGGTTTGCAAGAGATTGGACCAAAGGTAGGATTTTTAATCGTGTTTCTATACCAATATCCGTTTGCAAGAGATTGGACGGGTATGAACTATCTCAACCTAGGTCGTAGATCCAGTTTGCACGAGAGTGGGCTCGAGATACGATTGAACTATGATGTCGTTATTCACGCTAGCGGCCTAGGTTAGGGTTTGCAAGAGATTGGGCCCTACACTTGGTTTGTTATAGACCGGCAATAGCGCGAGAGCGTGAGCCTGGTTCTACATTTAGTTGCGACTAGTTCACCTAAAATTCATGTCTAGCAATGATGAAACCTTTGAATCACAACGATGAGATACGATCTGTAGTGTGGATTCCCTATCCCTATGCGCTTTATTTTATTGATATTTCTATCGACATTTGAATGATTGTGACCATTTTACCCCAAATTTTTCTCGACTATTTTGATAGCTAGGTGATTGGAAGGAGACGCGGTCATTAGTCCTTCTTGAGTTTGATACCGGCTCGCCGCTACACCGTGCGCTTGCGGTAAGACTACGAGTCGCTTGTCCCGGGTGTGTATCCGGGGCGCGACCAAGTTTTTGGCGCAGTTGCTGGGGAGGAGTGCATTTGACGGTTTTTGATCTTGATCACCCGGTTATCTCTTACCATCTATCTTTCTTGCTTTCTTTATTTTTCCTTTTTGACTCTGTTTGATGTCCAATTTACTTGCTCTTCCAGAATTCTCAATGAGATCTTTATAGGACCATGGGGGACGCAATGTTGATGACTGAGTCTAACCCGGGGGATGATGACTCCTTTGCGAGCCTTCTTAAAGAACTTGTTGATGATGTTCATGCCACAGGGGCGTTCGCCGTTGACATCAAGGACCCCATTGAGCAACAATTTGCTATTTTTGTGATGGATCAAATCTCCCCGGAAGGGACTATAGAGGGAAACATCAGAGTTGATGTGAGGGATGGCAAGTTATATTTTGAAAGTGGCGGAGCGTGCGTCGA
This sequence comes from Scilla litardierei, assembly GCA_030789695.1. Lineage (NCBI taxonomy): Eukaryota > Viridiplantae > Streptophyta > Magnoliopsida > Asparagales > Asparagaceae > Scilla > Scilla litardierei. The sequence continues at coordinate 85,749,011 of CM061142.1, read as the reverse complement.
AGAGTACAACTCTTCCGAGGGATCCATTGGGGATGCCAAGATTCAGGGAAGTACACTCTACAACCCTCACTCTTATATTTATGAACCCACTGACGTATCTCTTGATCTCAGGTTTGGACCGGAGCACAGTGGTAGTCCCATTGATGCCCGCGCAGAGTTGTGCAGCGTCTATTCCGATGCACCATCCTCACCGAGAAGTGAACCCGAGTCGGCATGGGGAAGCCCACTCAAAGAGCAGGAACTAACCCCAGATGTTGTGGAAGAGGTCAAGCTTTCACAAGGAGAAGAAGTAGAGGGAACAGCGCCACCTGAGGTAGAGCTTAAACAATTACCACCAAATCTAAGGTACGCTTTCTTGGGTAACAAATTGACCTATCCGGTTATTGTTAATGCCCACCTCAACCATGATCAACTGGAAAGACTCTTAGATGTCCTTAGGAGTCACAAAGATGTGCTTGGCTACACCATCTCTGACCTTAAAGGAATAAGTCCTAGGCTTTCCACGCATAGAATCCACTTGGAAAACACTGAAGCCACCTCCATAGAGCCTCAAAGGCGGTTGAACCCTAACATGAAGGAGGTGGTTAAGAAAGAGATTCTTAAATTACTTGAAGCTGGCATTATCTATCCTATCTCTGACAGCCGGTGGGTTAGCCCTGTTCACGTCGTTCCTAAAAGGGGGAATGATCGTTGTAAAAAACGAAAAGGGAGAACTCAATTCTACACACACTGTCACGGGATGACGAATGTGCATTGATTATAGGAAGTTAAATAAAGCCACAAGGAAAGACCATTACCCATTACCCTTCATTGATCAAATGCTTGAGCGCCTTGCTAAACATAAATACTTTTGTTATTTGGATGGGTATTCGGGATTCTTTCAAATCCCCTTGCATGAAGACGACCAAGAAAAGACCACTTTCACATGTCCTTATGGTACATATGCCTATCGTAGAATGCCCTTTGGACTTTGCAATGCTCCCGCCACTTTTCAAAGATGCATGACATCAATCTTTTCTGATTACATTGAAAATATTATAGAAGTCTTCATGGATGATTTTTCTGTGTATGGAAGTGAGTTTGATTCTTGTTTGGCTAATGTTACTAAAGTCCTCAAACGATGCCAACAAAACAACCTCACTCTTAATTGGGAAAAATGTCATTTTATGGTCACCGAGGGGATAGTACTTGGGCATCTTGTGTCTTCTAGAGGAATTGAGGTTGATAAGGCGAAAGTTGAGGTAGTCGAGAAACTCCCTCCTCCTATTAATGTAAAGGGAATTAGAGGCTTCCTTGGTCATGCGGGGGTTTACCACCGCTTTATCAAGGACTTTCCCCTAATTGCCCGACCCCTTACTTTCTTACTTGCTAAAGATGCCCCCTTTCTCTTTTCAGGAGAGTGCTTGCAAGCATTTAATACGTTGAAGGAAGCGCTCATTTCTGCCCCCATCATACAACCGCCGGATTGGAGCCTTCCCTTCGTGTAACGGCTGGGTTTTGTATGATGAAATTATATATATATATATTTGTTCTCTTCTCTCTTCTTCTTTTCCGTATCACTTTCCCACTATCTGGAGCTGAGCGTGCTTCATGACGCTCTTATCTTAGAGCCAGACTCATCCTAGAAGCCCCTAGAACCCATCCCGAAGCTTCGCGCTTCATTTGGAGACTTTGTGTGCATTTTAGTCGGTTCATGAAGAAGGACCGACCGACTAGATACCAATCTAGTCGGTCAGAAACTCTTCATGGACCGACTAGTTTCCCTTTTGATTTTTCCACTGAGTTACTGTTTACACTTAGTCGGTCTAAGTTCATCCACCGACCGACTAGGTGTGAAACTAGTCGGTCAACACTTCTTCGTAGACCGACTAAGATAGAGATCATTCATACAGTCGAGTTACTGTTTACCATTAGTCGGTCAAAGAACGAATACCGATCGACTAGTTGACGAACTAGTCGGTAAGACTTCCTTCTCAGACCGACTAATTTTCAAAACTTCTTATCGACCATCTTCACTCATTAGTCGGTCAATGAACACTGGCCGACCGACTAGGTTGCAAACTAGTCGGTCGATGAGCCTTCACAGACCGACTAAATCAGTCAACCCTGTACCGACACTGTTTTCTGTTTCCTTTTAGTCGGTCTCAGTTAGACGACCGACCGACTAGTTCTCAAACTAGTCGGTCGACCGCCCTTCACCGGCCGACTAATTGACTCCGAAACCCTAATTTTTGACCTAGCCGCCGTTTGTTTTCTTATTTAAACGCACGACTGTTTCTCTTTTCTCCTCATTTTTTTAAGTTGTCTTCTTCCCCAACTTACCTCCTTCTCTTTCCCTACCTCTCTTTCCTCCTCCTTTGCACCATCCATCTTCTTCAAGGTCTTCCTCCCCTCTTCCATTCTCCTTTCTCCTTTTCCCTTTTATTTTCCTTCTCCTGTTTCTTCTTCTCCTTCCTATTTTCCACTTTTCCAGCCGACCACCACCCTCACCATCCCTCAGATCTGAAACCCAGCGGCCAAGCTCCGGCCGCCATCTCATTTTCCTTCCGAGACTCATCGCCTCTTTGCCTTCTCCTCACGTGGCGATCCAACCTCAGATCTAGCGACGACGACCCCGGGAGACGTCGAGATCTTCCTCACCACCTACGGAGGCCGACGACACCACCGACGATCAACGTTCCTCGCTGCGCTACCCGCGCCCTAGAAACTTTCCGACGACGCAAAGCTTCCGTCTTTTTCCAGATCAGACACCGGATCTCCGCTCGATCGTCAAATCAGGTTGGTTCCCTAAACTCGTAGAAACCCACACTATAGATAATCAAAACTCTAATTAAAATCAGCAACTAAATCAATTAAATTTACTTTCCGTTGATCCTTCAAACGTTGTGCAACCATAGATAAATCGACAAATGAACTATATGCATGTGCACATAGGATAGATCGTCGATTAGGTTGAATGTATTAAAAATGTGATTTTTGATGAATAGGATAGTCCCGAAGACCTAGACACAACCCTAATAGGAATTATTGAATCGCAATCTAACACCGTCGTCGTATCACGATTTTCAGACGTTCTTTCGCCGACGAGCCATTTGGACGAGACGTTCCTGGAAGAAGACGCACATGCCACCGCAGGCAAGTGTACCACTTGCGTTTTGGCCATGTTTAGGTCTTAGTCTTGCTAAAATTGATATTTTGGAACAATGAGAACCGGACGTGAAATGATAGCGTCCGGGACGCCCTTGATGGCTCAGACTTGACAACGAAGTCTGAGTCCAACAACAACAACCTTGACATCATAGGGTTGACATGCGTGTGTGTGAGTTGTGGACACCCTAGTACAACCCCTCCTATTTTGTCGTGTCATGTCCCTTTCGTCTTGCCATGTCCTGTTCCGTCTTGCACAGCCTGATGGGCAATATGGCACTCGCCAAGCCAGAGCGAGTGATCCCTTGTACTGATTCACAGCCCGCTAGGCAATAGGGCACCTGTCAAGCTAGAGCAGGTGATCCCTTGTACTGATACACAGCTCAGAGAGCAATAGGGCACTTGTCAAGCTAGAGCAAGTGATCCCTTGTCCTGTCACGATTCTTGGGGTTTTGGGGTAGGGTTGAGCGTGCACACGGCAAGAGGGTCTGATCCCCCTCGAACCGTAAAGGTGTGAACCCTTTTCGTGTCTTGTCTTGTCCTGTCTGGCTCTCTATGTCTCGTCTTGTCTTGACACCTATAGGCTAGTCCCGTAGTCGGTAGCACTCGCTATGACTACTACTTGTCGTGTTTACTTTCCTGCTGCGTGTACTTTCGTTTGCTCGTTTGTTATAACCTCAGCATGTTAATCAACCAGTAAAACGTTGTTAAATAATTGGCGCACTTGTAGTTTGGTCTAACCCCTTCTTGTAGACCTTACCTGACGTACAGTCCCTCTTTTTTTGGTGCTGTACGTCAGGGATTGAGCCAGAGTACGTAGAGGAGACTGACTTGCCAGTTGACGTGGAGCCAGAGAGTGTTGATCCGGAGTACGACACTGTGGAGGACCAGAGCTAGAGACATATCGTTGCAGTTTTTAGAGATATCCATTCTTTTTAGTTTGGGTGCGTAGCACCTTTGGTTTCTTTGTTAGGTTGGGTGCTTGCACCGATAGATGTTCTTTCTGTAGTTGTAGCCTTTCGGGCGTTGTGACTTTGTACTTTGGATATGTTGGAATAAAAATGTGATGTCTTTCTTTCATATACTTTTATTGTTCTGTACTAATATGCAGGGAAATGTACCTTCGTCTTGGTACCACACAGACGCTTATTGGGTCAGGGCTCCTTAGCTTTGGCCTAAGCGGGCCTTAATCACGCTTCGCCTCCGTTGTTTTGGGAAGCGGGGCGTGACAGGGTTTTAGTGATGGCCTATGCAGGTCCACGTCCCAATCTTTCTGCAAGTACAGAACAGTAAGAGTAAGGACATTCATTTTGATATTCAAACATTGTACGAGTCTAACCTGTGTTTTCGTTTTTGAACACAGGATGGCTGGGCGACGCGTTACTCGATCCTCGAATTCGAGTGATGATGATCCGGAGGACTAGGGTACAGAGTTCTGCCAGTTCCTTGGCATGATGCGAGAGATGCTTGATGTGTAGCATCAGCTGGTGCAGCAGTCTCACCGTGCTGCCCAGGCCCCACCTGTTGCACCACCTCCACCTCCGCCTGCTCCGCGAGCTGCTCCAGGAGTGAAGCAGTTCAACGAGCTTTAGCCGAAGACCTTCTCTGGGAAGGAAGGACCTCTGGGTGCCGATGAGTGGATCCAGAGCACTAAGGAGAAGTTGATTGCTGCCAAGATTCCAGACGAGACTCGGGTGGATATCGCGAAGATGCAGCTGACTGAGATTGCCTGAAACTGGTGGCGTATTGAGGAGAGGTGCCTGCAGAAGCCAGTGGAGTGGAAGACTTTTCACCACATGTTCAAGGAGAAGTACTTCACCAAGGCAGCTAGGAGAGAGCTGATGGGCAGATTCATGGACCTGAAGCAGGGGGACATGACGATCGATGAGTATGAGGCCGAGTTCGAGATGCTGAGCCGTTTTGCCCCGCATATGGTGAAGAAGGAGGAGAACCGAGCTGAGCAGTTCCGTCAGGGACTTCGTCCGAAGGTCCAGGCTTCCATGTCCTCTGCTAGTTTCTCGACTATGAGGGAAGTGTTAGATGCTACGAAGAATCATGAGACGATTTCGCACCTGCCTGACACTCCAGCGGACATAGGGAAGCGCCCTATGGAGCAGTACCGGCCACCTGCCAGGCCAGCGATAAGGCCAGTCCAGAATGTGCCCTTCAAGAGACCTGGAGCACCAGTGCAGCATCAGAGCAAGGGTCTGTGCCATTTCTGCGGCAAGCCCAGACATGTTCAGACCAACTGTAAGAGGAAGCTGTGTCTGTGCCTACTTTGTGGAGATGCTTCACATGCTGCGAAGGATTGTCCTAGAGCCTGCAATGCTGTTGTTGGAGCACCTGCCCCAGTCCAGAGAGGACCTGTTGTTCGTGGACCACCCTTGGTGCCACAGAGACAGATGTTCCAGCGAGCAGTGCAGCCTCAGAGGCCGGCCTATACCATTACAGTTGTCGAAACTGAAGAGCTGGATGGAGTTATTGCAGGTAACTCTTTGACCTAGTCTTTTCATTTCATAGTTAGACCTTTATTGCTAGTTTTGTTAGTGTTGCTTGTTTGTTTGATTGCTAGAGTAGTGTTTTGACCTTAGACCCTTTGTTTCCTAGGCACCATTCTAGTGTCCTCTCACCCTGCTTTGGCTTTGTTTGACTCCGGTGCATCTATATGCATCATATCCCAGAGGTTTATAACAAAGCACTCCATTCCTACCCACACACTTCCTAAGTGTTGGGACATCACCACTGGGAACGGAGTGGTGACTGTGAACATGGGATGTCGATCGATTCCTCTAGTGGTCAGTGGACATGAGTTATATGCAGATTTCATCGTCCACGATCTGCCGCACTTCGATATCGTCCTTGGCATCGATTGGATGGGAGATTTCCACCCTTCGATCGACTGTCACAGCAAGAGAGTGGTATTCCGGATTCCAGGCCATCCGGAGTTCGAGTTCTGCAGCAGAGATGAGTCGCTTGGGCCTATTAGATTTCGGGCCAAGCCAGAGGTGCCAATGCTAGCAGCGTTGCAGATGGAATTAGACCGACCAGCAGTTGTCAGAGACTTCGACGACGTCTTTACGGAAGATATCTCGGGTCTGCCACCCGACATGGCTTTGGAGTTCGGCATCGATCTGATGCCGGGTGTGCAGCCGATATCGAAGGCGCCTTATCAAATGGCTCTCGCAGAGCTTGAGGAGCTACAGAAGCAACTAGATGAGCTATTGCAGAAGGGTTTCATCTACACTAGTGTGTCACTGTGGGGTGCACCAGTGTTGCTTGTGAAGAAGAAGGATGGGTCCCACAGGATGTGCGTGGACTATCGGGGACTGAATGCTGTCACCGTGAAGAACAAGTATCCGTTGCCACACATCGATGACATTTTTGATCAGCTGGGAGGTTCGAGAGTTTTCTTGAAGTTGGATTTGAGGAGCGGATACCATCAGTTGAAGGTGAAGAAGGATGACATTCCGAAGACAGCTTTCCGGACGAAGTACGGGCACTATGAGTTCGTGGTTATGCCTTTCGGCGTGACCAATGCTCCAGCTGTGTTCATGAACCTTATGAACTTGATTTTCTACGAATTCTTAGATAAGTTTTTTGTGATTTTCATCGACGACATTCTTATTTATTCGAAGTCTGAGGAGGAGCACAGCTGTCATCTGAGGACAGTGCTAGAGACGCTGAGGTGACACAAGCTGTATGCCAAGTATAACAAGTGCGAGTTCTGGCTAGACAGAGTCGCATTCCTGGGACACGTGGTGTCCGGTGATGGCATATAGGTAGATCCGGAGAAGGTCAGAGCAGTTCGAGATTGGCCAACTCCACAGTCAACGTCCGACATCAGGAGCTTTCTTGGTTTAGCAGGTTATTATCGGCGGTTCATCAAGGATTTCTCGAAGATTGCTGAGCCGATGACGAAGCTGACGAGGAAGGATGTGGAGTTTCAGTGGTCTGATGCTTATGAGGAGGTTTTCAGTATCTTGAAGGCGAGGTTGACCACAGCACCAGTTTTGGCAGTACCGGATCGGAGCGGAGGCTTCGAAGTATATTGTGATGCATCAGGGAAGGGCCAAGGATGTGTTCTGCATCAGCATGGCCATGTGGTCGCGTATGCTTCTCGTCAGCTAAGGATGCACGAGAAGAATTACCCGACGCACGATCTGGAATTGGCAGCGGTGATCTTTGCATTGAAGATTTGGAGGCACTTCTTACTGAGTGAGAGCGTGAAGATTTTCACCGATCACAAGAGCTTGAAGTACATCTTCACGCAGAAGGAGATCAACATGCAGCAAAGACGATGGTTGGAGCTCATGGCTGACTACGAGATAGATTTGCAGTATCATCCGGGGAAGGTGAACGTAGTGCCGGATGCTTTGAGTAGACTTCCCACTGCTATGATGCATACTGCTGACTGGAGGATTCAGCAGGAGCTGAAGGAGATGGATTTGGAGGTTGTCCTACCTGGTGTAGTTCATTCTTTCATGAATTTACAGATTCAGTCCACGATCGTGGATCGGATCAAGGCAGCACAGGCAGGAGATCTGAAGTTGCAGAGGATCAGGAGGCAGGTTGAATCTGGGCTGCAAGCAGAGTTCGTGATTCATGAGGATGGTTCGATGCGGTACTGCAGCAGACTCTGCGTACCTGCAGGTGATGTTCGGGAGGAGCTTTTGAGCGAGGCTCATAGCTCGCCATATTCTATACATCCTGGTGGTACCAAGATGTATAAGGACCTCCGTCTAAATTACTGGTGGATTGGCATGAAAAGGAGTGTGGCACGGAGCGTTGCCAAGTGTTTGATATGCCAACAGGTGAAGGCCGAGCATCATTGTACTGCTGGGTTGCTGCAACCACTACCTATTCCAGAGTAGAAGTGGCAACATATTACGATGGATTTTATGACTGGTTTACCTCGGACCCCGAAACAGAACGACGCAGTCTGGGTGATCGTTGACCGATTGACCAAGTCTGCGCATTTTATTCCCTTCCGAGTGGGCCAGTCTACAGAAGCCTTGGCGAGGAAGTATCTAGAGGATATCGTGCGGCTACACGGAGTCCCCGTGAGCATCGTGTCTGACAGAGACATGAGGTTCACATCTTAGTTCTGGAGAAGTCTGCAGGAGCATTTGGGTACGAGTCTGAGTTTCAGCACGGCGTACCACCCGTAGACCGATGGTCTGTCTGAGCGGACTATTCAGATTCTGGAGGATATGCTGCGAGCTTGTACGCTCGATTTGACGGGATCTTGGGAGGACCATCTCCATTTGGTGGATTTTTCTTATAACAATAGCTACCAGGCGAGCATTGGCATGGCGCCGTTTGCTGCCTTATATGGGAGGAAATGTCGATCGCCATTGAGCTGGGATGACATTGGAGATCGGGAGCTGCTGGGTCCGGAGATGATTATAGAAGCTGTGGATGTCATGAGAGACATCAGGGAGAAGCTCAGAGTTGCACAAGATCGCTTCAAGCATTGGGCGGATGCCAAGAGGAGACCTTTGGAGTTTCAGCCTGGAGATCACGTCTTCTTGAAGATTTCTCCAAACTGCGGAGTTATTCGTTTCGGGAAGAAGGGGAAGCTGAGCCCGAAATATATTGGACCATTTGATGTGCTGGAACGTGTGGGAGCAGTGGCCTACCGCCTTGCTCTGCCACCATCTTTGGTGGGAGTTCACGACGTATTCCACATATCTCAGTTACATCGGTACGTTAGTGATCCATCACACACGGTGGATTTCTCAGAAATCACGGTCCGTCCGGACCTGACTTATGACCAGCAGCCTGTGCAGATTTTAGACCGTCGACAGAAGCAGTTGAGGAATAAGGTAGTCGACCTGGTGAGAGTGATGTGGCGTCACGGATCACCTAGAGAGTCCACTTGGGAGAGAGAGGATGAGATGAGAGATCGTTACTCTCACCTATTCTGATAGAAATTCCGTGGGCGGAATTTTCTTAAGGTGGGTAGGATGTAACGGCTGGGTTTTGTATGATGAAATTATATATATATATATATTTGTTCTCTTCTCTCTTCTTCTTTTCCGTATCTCTTTCCCACTATCTGGAGCTGAGCGTGCTTCATGACGCTCTTATCTTAGAGCCAGACTCATCTTAGAAGCCCCTAGAACCCATCCCGAAGCTTCGTGCTTCATTTGGAGACTTTGTGTGCATTTTAGTCGGTTCAAGAAGAAAGGACCGACCGACTAGATGCCAATCTAGTCGGTCAGAAACTCTTCATAGACCGACTAGTTTCCCTTTTGATTTTTCCACTGATTTACTGTTTACACTTAGTCGGTCTAAGTTCATCCACCGTCGACTAATTGTGAAACTAGTCGGTCAACACTTCTTCGCAGACCGACTAAGATAGAGATCATTCATACAGTCGAGTTACTGTTTACCATTAGTCGGTCAAAGAACGAATACCGACCGACTAGTTGACGAACTAGTCGGTTAGACTTCCTTCTCAGACCGACTAATTTTCAAAACTTATTGTCGACCATCTTCACTCATTAGTCGGTCAATGAACACTGGCCGACCGACTAGGTTGCAAACTAGTCGGTCGACGAGCATTCACAGACCGACTAAATCATTCAACCCTGTACCGACACTGTTCTCTGTTTGCTTTTAGTCGGTCTCAGTTAGACGACCGATCGACTAGTTCTCAAACTAGTCGGTCGACCGCCCTTCACCGACCGACTAATTGACTACGAACCCCAAATTTTTGACCTAGCCGCCGTTTGTTTTCTTATTTAAACGCGCGGCTGTTTCTCTTTTCTCCTCATTGTTTTGAGTTGTCTTCTTCCCCAACTTACCTCCTTCTCTTTCCCTACCTCTCTTTCCTCCTCCTTTGCGCCATCCATCTTCTTCAAGGTCTTCCTCCCCTCTTCCATTCTCCATTCTCCTTTTCCCTTTTCTTTTTCTTCTCCTGTTTCTTCTTCTCCTTCCTATTTTCCACTTTTCCAGCCGACCACCACCCTCACCTTCCCTCAGATCTGAAACCCCGCGTCCAAGCTCCGGTCACCATCTCATTTTCCTTCCGAGACCCATTGCCTCTTAGCCTTCTCCTCACGTGGCGATCCAACCTCAGATCTAGCGACGATGACCCCGGGAGACGCCGAGATCTTCGTCACCACCTACGGAGGCTGACGACACCACTAACGATCAACGTTCCTCGCTGCGCTACCCGCGGCCTAGGAACTTCCGGACGACGCAAAGCTTCCGTCTTTTTCCAGATCAGACACCAGATATCCGCTCGATCGTCAAATCAGGTTGGTTCCCTAAACTCGTAGAAACCCACACTATAGATAATCAAAACCCTAATTAAAATCAGCAACTAAATCAATTAAATTTACTTTCTGTTGATCCTTCAAACGTTGTGCAACCGTAGATAAATCGAGAAATGAACTTTATGCATGTGCACATAGGATAGATCGTTGATTACGTTGAATGTATTAAAAATATGATTTTTGATGAATAGGATAGTCCCGATGACCTAGACACAACCCTAATATGAATTATTGAATCGCGATCTGACATCGTCGCCTTATCACGTTTTTCAGATGTTCTTTCGCCGACGAGCCATTTGGACGAGATGTTCCAGGAAGACGACGCACACACCACCGCAGGCAAGTGTACCACTTGCGTTTTGGCCATGTTTAGGTCTTAGTCTTGCTAGAATTGACATTTTGGAACAATGAGAACCGGACGTGAAATGATAGCGTCCGGGACACCCTTGATGGCTCAGACTTGACAACGAAGTCTGAGTCCAACAACAACAACCTTGACATCATAGGGTTGACATGCGTGTGTGAGAGTTGTGGACATCCTAGTACAACCCCTCATGTTTTGTCGTGTCATGTCCCTTTCGTCTTGCCATGTCCCGTTCCGTCTTGCACAGCCCGATGGCCAATAGGGAACTCGTCAAGCCAGAGTGAGTGATCCCTTGTACTGATTCACAGCTCGCTGGGCAATAGGGCACCTGTCAAGCTAGAGCAGGTGATCCCTTGTACTGATACACAGCTCAGAGAGCAATAGTGCACTTGTCAAGCTAGAGCATGTGATCCCTTGTCCTATCACGATTCTTGGGGTTTGGGGTAGGGTTGAGCGTGCACGTGGCAAGAGGGTCTGATCCCCCTTGAACCGAAAAGGCGTGAAACCTTTACGTGTCTTGTCTTGTCCTGTCTGGCTCTCCATGTCTCGTCTTGTCTTGACACCTGTAGGCTACTCCCGTAGTCGATAGCACTCGCTACGACTACTACTTGTCGTGTTTACTTTCCTGATGCGTGTACTTTCGTTTGCTCGTCTGTTATAACCTCAGCATGTTAATCAACCAGTAAAACATTGTTAAATAATTGGCGCATTGCAGTTTGATCTAACCCCTTCTTGTAGACCTTGCCTGACGTACAGTCCCTCTTTTTTTGGTGTTGTACGTCAGGGATTGAGCCAGAGTACGTAAAGGAGACTGACTTGCCAGTTGACGCGGAGCCAGAGAGTGTTGATCTGGAGTACGACCCTGAGGAGGACCAGAGCTAGAGACATATCATTGCAGTTTTCAGAGATATCCATTCTTTTTAGTTTGGGTGCGTAGCACCTTTGATTTCTTTGTTAGGTTGGGTGATTGCACTGATAGATGTTCTTTCTACAGTTGTAGCCCTTCGGGCGTTGTGACTTTGTACTTTGGATATGTTGGAATAAAAATGTGATGTCTTTCTTTCATACACTTTTATTATTCTGTACTAATATGCAGGGACCTGTACCTTCGTCTTGGTACCACACAGATGATTATTGGGTCAGGGCTCCTTAGCTCTGGCCTAAACGGGCCTTAGTCACGCTTCGCCTCCGCTGTTTTGGGAAGCGGGGCGTGACACTTCGAGCTTATGTGTGATGCAAGTGACCAAGCCATTGGAGCAGTGCTAGGACAAAGGAAAGACAAAAAGCTTCATGCTATATTCTATGCTAGCAAAACATTGGACGATGCGCAGAAAAATTATACTACCACCGAGAAAGAGCTTTTAGCGGTTGTTTACTCCATCGAGAAGTTTCGTTCCTACCTCCTTGGATCCAAAGTTATTGTCCACACCGACCATGCGGTATTGAAGTATCTTCTAAGCAAAAAAGAGGCAAAACCAAGATTGATAAGATGGATACTTTTGTTGCAAGAATTTGACTTGGAGATTAGAGACAATAAGGGAACAGACAACATTGTGGCAAACCACTTATCTAGACTTGTTTGCCATAAGGAGGATGAGAGCTTACCAATCGATGACACCTTTGTCGATGGGAGGCTATTCGACGTAAGACCCGGAGAGGTGCCTTGGTATGCGGATTTCGTTAATTATTTGGCTTGTGGGATAAAACCATGTGGAATGCCCATGTAACAGAAGAGTAGATTTATGCACGAAGTCCGAAGCTATTTTTGGGAAGATCCGTATCTCTTCAAGATTTGCAAGGATGGTGTTATTCGGAGATGTGTTTCTAATGAGAAGGTCACGTCAATCATCTTGCATTGCCACAGTATACCATGCGGGGGACATCACGCCTCATCTAAGACCACCGCTAAGATATTGCAATGCAGATTCTTTTGGCCGACCATATTCAAGGATACACATGACTTCGTCAAGGGATGTGATAGATGCTAACGGACCGGGAACATATCAAGGCGAAACGAGATGCCGATGAGGCCCATTCTAGAAATTGAGCTATTTGATTGTTGGGGAGTGGACTTCATGGGACCTTTTCCGTCAAGTAAGGGAAACAAGTACATCATATTAGTCGTGGATTACGTATCTAAATGGGTGGAAGCCATTGCGACCCCTACTAATGATGCGAGGGTGCTGTCTAGGTTTTTTAAGCAAAACATTTTCCCACGCTTTAGAGTGCCTCGTACTTTGATAAGCGATGGGGGAAGCCACTTTATAGAAAAAAAATTTGAAGCCATGTTGAAAAGATATGGGGTGAATCATAGAGTTGGTATGGCATACCACCCTCAGACAAGTGGCCAAGTGGAGGTGTCGAATCGAGAAATCAAGCAAATTCTAGAAAAGACCGTCGATAGATCTAGAAAGGATTGGTCGATGAAATTGAATGATGCACTATGGGCTTATCGTACAGCCTTTCGCACTCCCATTGGCACCACACCGTACCGACTTGTTTATGGGAAAGCCTATCACTTGCCGGTAGAGTTGGAGCACCGCACATATTGGGCTATTAAGACATTCAATTATGACTACAAGTGTGCGGTGGTAAGGCGACTCTTAGACATTAATGAGCTTGATGAGATTAGACGTGATGCTTATGAGAGCTCAAGAATTTACAAGGAAAGGACTAGAATCCTCCACGACGCACGCATCACCGTTTCGGACTTACAGGTCGGAGACAAAGTCCTACTATTCAATTCCCGGCTCCGACTTTTTCCTGGAAAGTTGAGATCGCGATGGTCCGGACCATTCACCATTAAGCACATACAACCGCATGGAGCTTTTGATTTGGAAGGAAAAGACGGAGCCACATTCAAGGTGAATGGACAACGACTCAAGCATTATTCCGAAGGAGTCCCCTCCGGTGAAGTGAATTGTGTATATCTACTCAAGGGACGCCCCCACGATCTTTCATACCTCCTTGACGAGGTGATCGAAGAAACCATTCCGCACTCTATTGGCGCTCTCCATGAAGATGGCTTTGAGGAAGGCCAACCTTCTAGCGAAGAAGAGAAGTTGGAGGACCCTCCAGATAGCTCCACGGCCGACGATGAAGGCGACGCTGATGTCGCAAGAATACGGGAGCTTTGCAAGCTCTCAACGGCCAAGAACCCAAAGAAAGCTCCACCGAATAGAAGATCGATGTCACTGGCCAAGAATAAGATAGGAACGAGATCTAGCTTGGGGGACTTATCCCCCAACATTACCCATGATGAGGGGGCGCCAAGGAAGACCAATGATCATCACGACCCAAATCCAAGTGGCCTTCGCGGCAAATTTGACGGGCGTATCTGGTATGCGCCCAACATCACGAGCAAAACGAATATCTAAAGGGGTCGAGCTCATGACCTTAAATGAGCGCTTGTCGGGAGGCAACCCAACGGTGTTTGCATTGTTTTTCTTTTATTTTTATTTTTGGTTTAGATTTTTATTAGTGTTTAGAGTCTAGTGTCTATGAAAATCGTGACAACGGGTCCTAATTTTCATGACAGGAGATGGGGAAAGAGAGATCACTAATATGGAGGATGACCGAGGCAAGGGAGAGCACTCCAGGAACGCGCTCAGGCCTTAAGAGGAGGAAGAAACTATTTGGAGGAAGAAAAACAGAGACTGGAGCAAAAACGGAGAGCCGTTGCAGAAAACAACACGTCACTCGGCCGAGTATCATATGCCACTCGACCGAGCAAAGACTCCACTCGGCCGAGTTGAGCACCAATCAGGGAAGTTTCTGCAGACCAACTCTCTGTCACTATCTGTAAGTTTCAGTCTTAATTGCCACTCTGGCGAGTGACTTGTCACTCGGCTGAGTGAACAGATACCTTCCCAGTTCTATAAAATTACCGAGTGGCATAGCCACCCGGCCGAGTGGAGTTTTTCCATTCGGCCGAGTAAAGCAAAGCCACTCGGCCGAGTCGTAAGTGGCGAGGATATTTTCAAATTTTTTTTAGTTTACGCCACTCGGCCGAGTGGCGTTGTCACTCGGCCGAGTCGTAACAATCTTATATATAAGCAGCAGCGGCAGCGGCGCGGTTTTTGAAACGAAAAATCCCCAAACCAAGCCCGAGCCACTGCCGCTTCATCTCCCCTCACCCGTTGCAATAGACCCTCCCTCGCCCGAATCGCCACCGCATCGCCGAATCACCGTCGACGACGACCGCCGCTGCTGCCTTGTAGCCGTCCACCGCCGGCGTCGGCCTCCCTAGCCGCCGATCACCCCTTTTTCACCCCGAAATCCCCATTTCTCCTCATTTCTCTTGATTTGTATGCCCGTTATGCCCTAAATTCAAATTAATTTCCATATCTATCTATTATCCCTTATCTCCCCCATACGTATTGATTATTATTCACTGATTTTATCGTTTTAGTTTCAAGCTAGCTTGGGGGAGCTTTGGGGAGTTTTAGGACACGTACGGAGCTTCACGGAGGAGGCATCTCTTCGCACACACTGCTGATTGCTCTCGCGGCGTGTTCAGGTATACTCGTTCCATTATTTTGCACGTCACATTACTTATTTGGGTGAGCACATCTCGCGGCACATATGCCGCCGCGCACTAGGCCACGTACACGGGGAGCCGCTTCGAAGCGGAAGAGGACAGATGATCTTGGTCCCTCTTCCGCTAGGAAGGAGTCCCCTCCACCTAGCCCACCACCACCAGCACATCTGCTTTCTGCCGATCACGTTCCACCACCCGCTCCCGCCGTCGGGCCGATGGGGATTACGTTTCAAAATGACGCACACCGCGCCAGATTCGAGCGTATCTGCCATCGCTCGATAGTACCCTCTAGGTTTACACACCTAGCTAACCTAGACCGCCTAGGGGTACTTGAGGGGCTTCTCACGTTGTACGACAACGTGGGATGGCGTGATTTTCTTTCGGTGTCGGTGGATACTTACATCCGTCCGACACTAGAGTTCCTTTGTTCAATTGACCGGACCCCTGGAGGATGCTCCTTCCGTTTGATGGATCGAGAGTGTGAGATCACTCTCGGCATGCTTAGAGCATTTTCCAGTGGCCCGTCGTCTCTGACCCAGACCGCGCCTACGCTCCCACGCACATCCCACCCTCGTCGTTCGATACCCACGCCTTCTGGACACGAATCACAGGATCCCCACTCGCCTTTGACCCTAGTGGGGCCAAGGCCTCTGCTATCCTCCACCCCTGCCTCTGCATTGCACAGCGCCTTATGGAGACTACTTTCCTCGCGAGGTACGAGCCCAGGACGCTATCTACGTCAGAGCTCTAAATGCTCTATGCGATGACACGCCCTAGGGTTCTAGATAGGGGTAGTGACGATTTGGTCCCTGCCGTCGAGATCAACATTACCAGTTGGTTTTTGGACCGCATTATCATTTATGTCGGTGCTCGTACGCCTATCTGTTGCAGCGGTCTGATCAACCTCTTGGCCCTTATGACCGGCGTTGACCTACCTGACGACTTGCGTCGACCTCCGGGCCCCACTACACTTTCTATAGATGTTATGGCCCAGATGAAGATGCTTCGTCCCCACGGTCAACAACATTGGGTGTGGTTGCACGGTCCCTTCAGCGATGATTACATGATTCTCCCGAGCCTCGCTCGAACACATATTGGACCGGATCACGGGGACTGGATTCTAGCGATGGATCTCCTTATCCCCGCCGCCTACGTGCTTAAGTCCGAGGATGCTGAGCAGGCACCCCATGCACCACATGTCGACCCCGTGATCCCTCAGCCTGTACCTGCACTGTCTGCACCTCCCAACACCTCTGTCCACACATCTGTTAGTGCCGGGAGCACTTTAGCTGAGTCGTCCACCACCACCACTACTGTGCATATTTCCGTCGAGCCCATTACCGCACTGAGCCCCGAGCGTCCACCCACCATTCTTGAGAGCGGCGAGTCTTCCTTTACCTCAGCCATGGAGACCCTCTCCCGATTTCTATTCTCGACTCCTGGGGAGTCATCTTTTGTGCCCTTCACGGCCTCCCCAGTCGTTGACCTTTTGGTCTCCACCGCCCCTGTCTTTACCGAGAGCGTCACGACTTCTGTCCCCACGTCTGCGTCACTGACCTCTCACGTCGCCTCGTCGTCTGTTTTCACTTCCACTTCCGCTGCTGCTTCCACTTCGTCCTTTCCTGTGTCCCAGCCTCTCACAGAGGCTGGGCATCACATAGTGAGCACAGCACCACTACCCCACTTCCCTGCTGGACCCATCCTCTACACTGCCCGCGTGAGACAGCCCCACACTTCACCTGTTAGACCTGTGCGTCCCTCTGCTCCACCACCCCCCGACACTCTTGTTCAGAGCATTCGTGCTCTTGAGGGGGATGTTAGTGGATTGAGAGGGGATTTCCGGGCTCTCTCCGCCATAGTTAGTTCCGTGCAGACCCGCGTCTCCATCCTTCCCAGTATTCAGGCTTGCCTAAACCAGATTCTGGCGCGTCTGCCTCCACCACCGACACCCACCCAGCAGCTACCACGCCCACCACCTCCGCCACCACCTCCGCCACAGGACGGTGCTGGTGCACCACCACCAGCCTAGGCACACACTGGATGCCTTCTATATTTCTGTTGTTTTGCTGGTTGTTTTTGGATCCTGATGATTTTTGATCCCCTCCTCCACATATCTGTTTTGTTACCTTTTTGATCATATCTGTTTATATCTCTTTGGGAGTGAGGGAGCTTCTTTTTGGGGACACTGATATTTTGCACCATTTTGACCTCTGCATGCATCACCTGCATTACCATATCATTTCCTTTTCTTTTATTTTCATCATGCATGCATCCTCACCCACCCCACCCATTTCACGTCTCTCGGTGTGCCACACTTTGCACATTGAGGACACTGTGCACTTTAGCTTGGGGGAGTGAGTTCTCACACTTTTTGCTTTTCGTCACCTATTATTTTTATTTTTTTCCACCTTTTCTTTGTTTTTACACAATTTTCACTAACTTTTTCGTTTTTTTATCAAGCATCACGTTTTCTTATTTTCTTTGTGTGCCGCATTGTACACAGTAGTTTCTATTTTCTTTTATATTTATTTCTTTCATCTTTTGCTAGAGATGACTTTTCTGTGATGATGATGACGCGGTGTTAGCTTATCTCTGTATGCAAGCTATTTTGTCATGTCCTAGCGTTTGTTTCAGATATCATATGCTATGTCATGCTTTGCACTTGAAAAGTAACCCACTCTTTTTCTGTACGAATATGGATGAAATTCTGTTATTAGCTGATGTCTGATGATTCGTATGTATGCTTTTCATAGAAAACACACCAACCTTCACGCAATGATTGCTTATATTTGGAGTACTCCTTTCCTTTCTCATATCATTTCTTATTGCATGAATTGTATGCTTCACTTTCATGTTGATTGAATGACTGCTAGGATGACATATCACGACTAGTTTACTTTTTGAGATTAAACTGAGTAGATTACATTGCTCTGCTGAAAGTTGTCGTGCGCGTCCTATAGAGTGAACCGAGTGATACATTTATTTCTTTCTCCACATATCTTGAGCATTATTTCTCCACTTAAAATTCATTGGTGAATCTCCCTTTAGCAAGTCTATTATTGGCATTTCCCCCGCTATTAATTTCCATGCTCCAATTCCCCAAAATCAAAAATATATATATACATGTATATCCTTCTCTCTTTTGATTTGGGATCGCTTGTGTATATATGTTTAATGCAAAAAAAAGAAAGAAAGAAAAAAGAAAAAAGAAAAATTGAGAAAAGGAAAAGGAAAGAGAAAAGAAGTTTATACATGATCACATCTCACACTCTTTCTCTCTTTCTTCCCTCTTTTGTTTTTATTTTTATCATGGAGCTTCAAAAATGGGGAATATATTTATTGATTTATCTTACGCCACCACGCTTATAGATAAGCTTGGGGAAGACGATCCAATGATGCGTGAGAGAGTGACGACTGTGCATGACAACCTAAGCTAGGTAATTTTCTATACTTGGTAAGATCACTAAAAGTTTTACGAAATCCAGGAATTGACACTTAGCATACATTTCATGAAAACCATTCTTTTCTATTCTTACTACTCCATACTGTGTGATATCTCTTACTCCTTATAGAAAGCATTCAATTGAAAAAGTGTGTGATCTATGATTATGTATACCGCTTTAGATGCTTCAGACGATGTTAATCCTAGAATGATTCCATATTTGATGATGTTTTGATATTCTTGGGTTTTCTATTTCGAATGCATCATTATACTATGATATCGGGATAAAAGTCTTTGGCATGTGTTCTATATTCGATGTATGCTACATGAGTAAGCAAAACCCACGTCCTGAGAAAAATGATCTACCACCTCCTTCTTCGCTTTCTATTCTATTTTTTCATTTGTTTTCGTTTTCCTTCATTTCCATGGTTTTACCTGTCGGGTTTGCTTTTTACTCATCTTCCTCGAGGACGAGTAAGAGGTAAGCTTGGGGGATTTTAATCACTCCATATTTTACACCTTTTTTCTGCATGTTTGCATGCCGTTTTGATCGCTCATATCGCCTTTTTCACAATTATTCGACAATATTGCGATACTTTTCACTATTTCTTGTTTTTGTCGTATTTCAGAAGATATGGAGCGATTTGGAGTGATTTTGAGACCAAGAGGATTTGCACCCACTCTGGAGTGTCACCCACAGCTCTTTTGAGGGCCATTCAGCGATGGAAGACGAGTGGAAGAAGAAGGAACTTCGTAGGAGCGACGAGGAGGAGAAACGAAGAAGATTGGGCATCTACAGCATGTCACTCGGCCGAGCAAAGAAGCTCGCTATGCCGACCAGACCGGACACGCACAACAGAAGAATATCAGCGTGCCCTCAGCCGAGTGACGATAGACCACTCGGCCGAGTATGGAGATCCCCTCGCCCGAGTGGCACGGGAAAATCCATCCAAAAAAGAGGCCCACTTACTGGAAATCTACAGTCGACCTGAGAGTTCCAACTCGGCCGAGCATGGAATGCCCCTCGGCCGAGTGAGTAAAGCCACTCGGCCGAGTCACCTGCGAAGACAGACCCCCGAAAACCCCCGACTTACTGGAAATCTACAGGGTTTGTCACTCGGCCGAGTGACTTTTGTCACTCGGCCGAGTGAGCCGTTCCGCCTGCTGCGTAAGTTGCGATTTCTGGGCTGCGCAGGGGCATTTTGGTCACGATTTTCTGGGCGATTTTGAAGGGTATTTAAACCCAGTTTTTGCCCTAGTTAATGAGGACTTTTTAGAGCTTTTTGGCAGCCTTTTTGAGAGCTTTTTAGATCATTAGATTTAGCTTTTCTTTTGGAGATTTAAAGGCTACTTTTGTTGGATGCTATTGGATTCTCATTGGTTTGTCTATTCTCTTATCAAAAACCCTATTTTTATTAACAATTTCTCTATTGCAATGAATTGTGCTGATTTTATTATTGATTTTCCCAATATTACATGATGATTAGTGAGTAGTGCCTTCGTCATAGGGCGTAGGGATGAACCCTATAGACCATATTTCTAAATTGTGAAGAATTGATGTCTGCCAACGACAACAAGACCGTTCGTCCACCTTCCGACTATAGCACCTTCAAGAACCGTGAAGGAGCGTCTTCGGTAATGGAAGGACATTCCTCAACGAGGCCTCCATTCTTCAACAGTACCAACTACGGGTACTGGAAATGCCGGATGGAAACTTTCCTCCGGAGTGCTTCACTATGGAGGACCACGATGAAGGAATACGTCGAGCCCGCCGAAGAAGACTTCGAGAAGTGGACTCCTGCGGAGATCGCCGTGGAGGTAAGCAATGCCAAGGCAATGAACGCCTTGCAATGCGCGTTGGAGCCCGAGGACTTCAACAAGATATGCACATGTAAGAGTGCATATCAAATACGGAACTCCCTCCTCATTTTGCATAAAGGGACAAGTAAGGTAAGAGACTCTAAACTTGTAGTAGTGAATAAAGATTACGAATTGTTTCATATGCTACAGGGTGAGAAGATGAAGGAGTATTATGCTCGCTTCGTCGACATCACAAACGAGTTGGAGGCTCTCGGCAAAACCTACATCCAAAAGGAGAAAGTCTCGAAGATAATCGATGGACTTCCTTCTTGTTGGGAGAAACGGACCTTCGCCATCGAGGAAGGTAATGACATGAAAACCTAGACCGTTGTTCAACTAATGGGTACCTTAATGTCATACGAGGTACGCAAAGATAGCAAGTTGAAGTTGCAGGACAAGATGAAGTCCTACATAAAGCAAGATGAGCCAAAGAAGAAGGCCATTGCTTTCAAGGCCGCTCCATCAACTTCCACATCGACCGATGATGAAAACTCGGAAGACGAGTTGGACTTGGATTCCATGGCACTCATGGCAAAGAAGTTCAACCGGTTCTTCCGGAAAGGTAACTTCAAAAACAAATCGAAGTTTAATTCTTCTAACGCCTCCTCTTCTTTGTGCTTTAAATGCAACAAGCCAGGACACATGAAAGCGGAGTGTCCTTTAAACAAGCAAAAGGAGAAGTGGAAGGCGCCAAAGTTCGATAAGTCCAAGAAGTACAAGAAAGGGTACAACAAGGGACTTGTCGGAGCAACATTCACCGACTCCGAGGATTCCTCAAGCGGAGAGTCGGATGATGAGCAAGTGGAGCAAGCACACATGTGCTTCATGGCAAGAGAGGAGCATGATCAAGGATCTTCCTCCACCGATGATAGCGACAACGAAGGCGATGAGGTAACCATGGATGACCTTAGAAATGCTAATGAGCAACTATGGTCTAAATACTCTAAATTAGTAAATAGGTATACTAAAGTAAAAGATGATTTAGCTAGCATCCAAACCTCGCCTAAAACTATCATCACCAACAACGACACCGTTGTTGAAGAGTTGAAGAATGAGATTGTTAATCTCAAGCCTCAACTTGAACATGTTAGCATTGAAGATTCGGAGGAACACAAGATAGCGGATTTGATTTCTCAAAACTCGACTTTGAGTATTGAGAACGAGAATCTCAAATGTCGTGTTTATGTGCTCACATCGCAAGTATCCACTTTGGATGCTTCTATGCGTTCTCTCAACGAGAAATATGAGTGCACATTGGGCCGAATCAATGAATTCAATAAGGGTAAGGGCCATTTGGATAATATCCTAAACGACTTACTTCCGGCCAAGCACCACATTGGTTTGGGGTACAAGTTGGGAAATTCATCCAAGTCGGCCACTACCTTTGTTAGGCCAACTTCTGATGCTTCGACGAGTGGTAATAAACACTCTATTGGTAGTTCATCTATCAATGGTGCTTCCACCTCGTCCACGCCGTCTTTTGAAAAGAAACCCACATTGGGTGGACCTCCAAAGAAGGGTCATGCCTACATGTACACCAATACCATGCCACGTAGGAACACACGTTCTACTCCACCGGCTCATACATATGATGATTTTTATGCACCACATCCACGGGCACGTGCACACCATATGAGACACCCTCATGCACGTGTTCCTCCACATGCATATGTTCACCCACCTCATCATATGAATAATTATCGTCGTGCACCATTTCATCATGTTCCTTATGCCTATCCATAACATGCATCACGTAGAAATCAACGTCGCATGCATGCACCCAATAGGATGAGGGCTCCCAAGATTTTCACTATTTGGAGCCCAAAGGACATAAGCATGGATGAAAAATAAGTTTATATGAATGCTTATTTTTCGAATGTTGTGCATAGTAGTAATTATGTGGGGAAGTCTAAGCCCAATTGGACTTGGCTTCCAAAGGTCTAATCTTTTGGACCCAATGACCTTGGGTACCATGATACGATATTTCATATCTATATGTACTCAAGAGAAAGAAACGGAGCAACAACGTTAAATTTAGCTCCAAGGGGAATTGGATACTCGATAGCGGGTGTTCAAAACACATGACAGGTGACGCTCAATTGCTCTCCGGAGTGGTGCCCATCGCAAATGGGAACCGGGTAGTCTTTGGAGGCAACGAGAGTAGAACCATCATAGGTGTTGGCAAAGTGGGTAATCCTTCTAAACCCCTAATAAGTGATGTTTACCTTGTTAAAGGATTAAACCACAATCTTATTTCAATAAGTCAACTTTGTGACAAAGGTTACAAAGTTAGCTTTGCGAAAGGAATGTGCCATATTTTAAGAAAATATAATAATGAATTATTGTTTTCCGGCACACGCCATAAGGATATATATATCCTAGATCTTCCAAGATCACATGAACAATGTCGCCAACACAAGTGAACAACACTTATGGCATCGACGTTTTGGTCATGTGAACTTTGGAACACTATTTAAGCTATCCAAGTTAAATACTATTAGAGGCTTCCCTAAGCTTGTCTTTCAAAAGAAAAGCTTTTGTGACTCGTGTCAACAGGGCAAGCTTCCAAAATCTTCATTTAAACCTAAGAAAAGCATTTCCTCTAAGCGGCCACTAGAGCTATTACATCTAGATTTATTTGGACCAACTAGAGTTGCTTCATTAGGTAATGCTAGATATGGACTTGTCATCGTTGATGACTTTTCTAGGTTTACTTGGGTATTTTCATTATGTAATAAAAATGAAGCTTTTGAAAACTTTACAATTTTTGTTAAGAAAGTACAAAATCTCATTGGAACCACCATTGTCACTATTCGTAGTGATCATGGAGGGGAATTTGAGAATGAGTCTTTTGAGACATTTTGTGCTGAAGTTGGTATTACACACACCTTTTCATTCCCTTGTGCACCTCCTCAAAATGGTGTAGTTGAGAGAAAGAATCGGACGCTAGTGGAATGTGCTCGCACGATGCTTGATGATAGCCAACTTGGCCATCAATTTTGGGCGGAAGCGGTACATACCGCTTGCTATGTGTTTAATAGAATACTTTTGAGGCCCGGCACTAAACAAACTTGTTATGAATTGTTGTTTGGTAGGTTGCCTCAAGTTAAACATTTTCGTGTTTTTGGTTCAAAATGTTTTATTAAGAACACGTATGGTAGTTTGGACAAATTCGATCCAGGATCTGATGAGGGGATTTTTGTTGGATATTCCTCGCGTAGCAAAGCCTACCGGATATACAACAAACGAACCTCAACGATCGAGAAATCGCTTCATGTCTCATTTAATGAAGGATTTGTTCCAACTAGAATTACTAATGATGATGACTCTATGGATGTCTTATGTGATTCAATTGGTAATTCTCTTTCTAATAATTCTATTGATTCTATTGAGAGACTAACACAACTACTGAAGTTGTTGAGAATGTTCCTAGTAATCAAGGTATTCCCAAACGGCTTCATACCGTTCGTGACCATCCTCATGAGCAAGTCATTGGAAATAACCATGATAGTTTCAAGACGAGATCGCAAGTGAACTACTTCGCTCATTGTGCATTTGCCTCCTCGATAGAGCCAAAGAATGTTAATGAAGCGTGCGAAGATGGTGCTTGGATCTTAGCCATGGAGGAGGAACTCATTCAATTCGAAAGGAATGAGGTTTGGGAGCTTGTTCCATTGCCATCGAAGAACCACACCGTCATAGGGACAAAGTGGATCTTCAAGAACAAGACTGACGAAAACCAAGTCGTCATCCGGAACAAAGCTCGGTTAGTAGCTCAAGGCTACCGTCAAGTGGAATGTATTGATTTCGAAGAATCCTTCGCTCCGGTAGCTAGATTAGAATCAATTAGATTATTATTATCTTTTGCATGCCATAAGGATTTTAAATTATTTCAAATGGATGTTAAAAGTGCGTTTTTAAACGGAGATGTTGTTGAGGAAGTTTATGTTTCTCAACCTCTGGGTTTTATCAATGAAAATTTTCCAAATCATGTTTTCAAACTTAAGAAAGCACTTTACGGTTTGAGACAAGCTCCTCGAGCTTGGTATGACCGTTTAAAGAATTTTCTTTTGGATTTGGGTTTTAAAATGGGAGAAGTTGATTCCACATTATTTGTTAAGTATTCGAATAATGATATAATTTTAGTTCAAATATATGTTGATGATATCATTTTCGTTGCTACTAACTTTGCTCTTTGCGAAGAGTTTTCTAATGTGATGAAGGATCAATTTGAGATGAGCCACATGGGTGAGCTCTAGTATTTCTTAGGTCTCCAAATTCGCCAAATGGACGATGCAATCTTCATCCACCAAACGAAGTACACGGTGGAGTTGCTTAAGCGATTTGGAATGGAGAATGCCTCCGGGAAAAATACTCCAATGAGCATAACTACGCATCTTGATAAGGATACGTGCGGTAAGATGTAGACATTCGTCTATATCGAGGTATGATAGGTAGTTTACTTTATCTTACCGCAAGTAGGCCCGATATTATGTTTGCCGTATGCTTATGTGCTCGTTATCAGTCTCAACCTAAGGAGTCTCACTTAGTAGCGGTAAAGCGTATTTTCCGTTATTTAAGTTATACACTTGATTTTGGATTACTTTATCCAAAATCTAGCACGTATGAGTTAATCTCATATAGTGACGCAGATTATGCGGGATGCAAATCCGACAGGAAAAGTACTAGTGGCACTTGCCATTTTATAGGAAATTCTATTGTCTCTTGGTTTTCCAAGAAGCAAAATTCTGTATCACTTTCAACCACCGAGGCGGAATACATTGCCGCCGGTGCCGCGTGTGCTCAAGTTCTTTGGATGAAACACACACTTAAAGACTTTGGTATAAATTGTGATACTTGCCCTATCATGGTGGACAACCAAAGTGCAATTTGTCTTTCCAAGAACCCGGTACACCATTCCCGTTCGAAACACATAGATGTCTGACACCATTTCTTAGATGATCATGTTGCTAAAAACGACATCATATTAGTGTACATTGAAACCCAGAAGCAAATCACCGATATTTTCACGAAACCCCTAAAGGAAGACTCCTTTGTGCGGTTACGTCGAGAATTGGGGATTATGGGTGAATCCGAGATTTAGGATTCATATGATTTCAATAATCTTGCATGCTATTCAACTCTTTATATTTGCTCATGCTAGATTAATTGGAATTTTCTGGATTTTCGTTGAATTTTTGGAATTTATGCTCGATTTGTTCGTAAACGTCAAATTTTCAGATTTTCGATGTTTAATGGGGTAGCTTAATGATTAATGAGAGTATTTTGATATTTCGTCCAAGTGCGATTAGGAGAGAAATCAAATTTCAAATTCTTAAATTTTTGGACCTCTTTAGTCGGTTCATGTTCATTGACCGACCGACTAGATTGAGATCTAGTCGGTCAGTAAATGAACTCAGACCGACTAATTCCGCTCAGTATTCTTGGCTTCTGCCTCTGTTTGCAACTAGACGGTTCAAGCTCATTGACCGACCGACTAGATCGTGATCTAGTCGGTCAGTGCTTGAACTGTGACCGACTAGTTGTGACGGGGACTGAATTGTCTTTTGAGTTTCCGATCGACTTAAATCAGATCCATTCGACTTATTTTCATTTTAGTCGGTCGGAACTTTCCCTCTCCAGCCAAAATCCCCCGACCCCGTCGACTTCCACCCTCCCTCTCTGTCGAATCCGACCAACTCCGGTCATCTTTCCGTCGACCTCCTCCTAGGGTTTGTTCTAACTCTCTCTCTCTTTTCTCTAGGGTTAGTTTCTTGTGCTTAGGGTTAGGGTTTCTCCTCATCTCGACTAGGGTTTAGATTTTTAGGGTTTCTTAGTTTCGATCTCTTGTGCGTCGTGTCTTGCTTCGATTATGGCAAGAACACGAATTCCGAT
Source organism: Scilla litardierei (assembly GCA_030789695.1). Classification (NCBI taxonomy): domain Eukaryota; kingdom Viridiplantae; phylum Streptophyta; class Magnoliopsida; order Asparagales; family Asparagaceae; genus Scilla; species Scilla litardierei. The sequence continues at coordinate 85,722,480 of CM061142.1, read as the reverse complement.
CACTCCCTTTGGCCCTTCGCCTATGACTGTCGATTCGCCACCCTCGGACCCCCCGTAACCTACGCGAACCCCTCCGAAACACCGTTCGAAAACTACCCAACCCTCGTCGTCGTCGCCTCCTCTCAAGCGGAAGAGGACGACGACAACGAAGCCTAGATCCCAATCCCAATCCAAACCCAAACCTAAACCCAAGACCAAGGAACTTGCATCTCCCTCTTCTTTCCATACTCCTACGGATTCCGATACGGAGTATAGACCCGAGACCGAGACCCATAGGGATCCTACACCCCCTCCTAGGCAGCCTGAGTCTAGCTCCCGCCCCCATACTTCCACTCGTCAGCCTAAGGGAAAGGCTCCGATGCCGGTTGGCGGTGTCGATATCTCGTTGTGTCGCGACGACCCTATGTGTCTCGCGGCTTACAACCGTATCGAACACTGTCCACTGCTTCTGGAGCATTTTGTCCAGTTTAGTGACTTCATAGGGCTAGCTGACCTTCTGTCGTCTTCGGGTCTTATCGATTACCTTCGATATGATCCTAAGGCGAACCCTCACCCCTACCCTCACCTTGTGAAACTTTTCTATGCCAACCGCGTCCGGGGTCAGTACGACGCGACCCACTCGATTGAGACGACTGTTTTGGGGACTCCGATAGTCCTCACGGCAGAAATCTTAGGAGAGATTTGGGTTATCTCCTCGTCTGGCCTCCTTCCCTCAGATATTTCTGTTGATGACATCTCTTCACTTGATCAGGTCGTCCTCTCTGAGATTTTCCATCAGATTCCTCCCGCCATGATTGGCGTTCCCTCCAAATCCTTCAAGCCTAATGCATGGGTCCTGAATTTGATTCTGAATTCGTGCTTGCTTCCCAAGTACGGCTCCTCCTCTCTACCGTCCCAGCCTTTCTTGAAGTTTATTTATGCCGTTTTCATGGGGAGCTCGATTAACTGGGCTCGAATTATACTCGATAAGATGGATTCTTTCGAGTGTATTCGCAAGTCCACGAAGTCGGCTCATATCCCCTTCCCGTGCTTCTTGACCCTTGCCTTTAGTCACTTTCGTGTCACACATCCTCGTGACGATGAGCGCCCTCTTGGTCCTCCTCTGAACGCGACTACCGTCAGGAAATCTCTTGCGGCACTCCGTCACGTTCAGCGGACGACCCCTTCAGCTTCATCCTCTGCCTCTACTGCTCCCTCCCTTACTCTTGCCGACCTCGCACGTTCTATCAAACGTGTGGAGTCGCGGTATGCTCGCACCGAGGAGATTCTTTCTCGGATTGCTTCTCATTTGGGGATTGAGATTCCTCCGTCAGTTTCTGACGAAGACGAGGAGCTTGATGATGAGGAGATTCTCGAGATTGCTCGTGCTGCTGCTGCTTCTCGTGCCCCTGAGGGTACTCCTGTTGCTGCGGGTGCTTCTGGTGCAGCTGCTTCTTCTTCTGGTGACCCCGAGAGCACACATGTTGCCACCATTCCTGCGGTGGATACTCTGACTGGTGCTCCCGAGGCCACTTCTGTTGCTGCTCCAGTGTTCGTCTCTCCTGACGTGCCTGAGACTTCTACCGTCGCTCCCGTGGACACTACAGCTGATCCAGTGACCACCTCCACTCCTGCTGAGCCTGCAGTTGCTTCAGATCCTCCCGCTGCCTCTTGAGCTTCTTTGAGGCCTCTCCCGATTCACATTGGATGACATATCTAGTTGTGAGAGAGATTGGGTAGGATAGTGAGGGTGGCTATGATTTTTGGATCATTTTGATGTATTTTGATGATGATGTATGTTTTGTACTCCTCTGATATATGTGTGATATGATGTATTTTATGCCTCGATCGCTTGATCGTGTATGTATGTTGACGATGTATGATTTTGTTGTATCATGGTTCATATATATATATATATGTATATGTATATGTATATGTATATATATATATATGTATATGTATATGTATATATATATACATCGATGTTGACATCTCATTCTCTTGTGCACATTACATTTTTTTATATATGTCTCTGATGTTTGATTTTGTCGCGCGACGATAATACCTTGGTTAAATAGAAATTTCTTCTATGGAAACATAGAATTGTTTTCTATGCACTAAATTAACCAAGATTGTTGATATTGGAGAGTATATTCCATAACTCAATTCGTAAAATTAATTTGAGTTTTGATGATTTTATCGATTTTTGACTTTCGTCTCATTGACACGCTTTGATTTAGTTCGTATTTTTCTTTGGTGTCATTTGAACCATGGTCGTATTATACGACTCCCGTGCTTTTATTTGAAGCCATTGTTGTTGTCGTTGATCTCCTCCCACTCTTTTTGCTAATGCCAAAGGGGGAGAGATATAATAATGACATGCGCTAAATGATAATTTAAAGCATTATTACATGAATCTAATTTAATATGTTAGATTCAGGGGGAGTTAAGACATATAAATGGATTTTCAAATCCGATATTTCAATAACCAACATTTGGTATTCGATATTTCAATAATCGATTCTCATTTATATACTTTACTCGTCTGCTTGATGCGTATTATTATTGTTTAATTTGGAATTAACGTGTCATCAATGCAATGCGAGTAAGTAAATTACATTTGAATCATTATTTTTTATTATTATTTATGTTGGTTTGTCATCACCAAAAAGCGGGAGAATGTTGGATATTGGACTCCCCGGATTTGGTTTTGAATGATGAACAAACATAAATATATCTTGAACTAACACTTTATGAGCGCAGTTATGGAGATCGTCGTCAAATTCATATGAATATCAATTGCGACGTCTCAAGACTTCTCAAAGCACGTGATCGTATGCCTAAATCTTCGTTGAAGCTTATGGACCATTTTAGAAGTCATGAAGATTCGATTGAAAATTTTGAAGACGGTATCGTCAAGTTTTATTTATAGTCTTTAAGCTTCTTTCGTAGAATGTTAAGCCTTGAGTACGTCTTACGGTTTAAATCTTCATAACGCTCATATCTTAGCTATAAGATCTTAGTTGAAGTCCATACGAACTTTCCCGAAGCTTCGCGCTTCGATTCGAGACTTCTTGTGCATGTTAGTTTGTTCAAGAAGAAGAACTGACCGACTAGATGGTGATCTAGTCGGTCGGCAAAGCTTCTTGGACCGACTAGTTTCAGTCAGTCAATTCCAAGCTCTTTACTATTTACAGTTAGTCGGTCTACGTTGACTCACCGACCGACTAGTTTGTGAACTAGTCGGTCAGTGATACTTCTGTGACCGACTAGTTCAGCTTTCCCTGTACATGCAAATTTGAGCTTGAGCTACTGTTTATCTTTAGTCGGTCTGTGTTCATTTATTGACCGACTAGTTGATGAACTAGTCAGTCAGTGATGCTTCTGTGACCGACTAGTTGAGCTTTACTGTACATGCCAATTTTCACCTGACTTATTGTTTATCGTTAGTCGGTCTATGCACATTTTGCGACCGACTAGTTGATGAACTAGTCGGTCAACATTTGTTCTTGGAACGACTAATTTATTTGTTCTCAGACTTTGTGTTTTATCTCTTAGTCGGTCTAAGTTATCTCACCGACCGACTAGTTGTGAAACTAGTCGGTCGGCAAGTGTGCTTTGACTGACTAGTTTCTTTTGTCTGAACTTCGACCTTTTCTCTGTTCACTCATTAGTCGGTATACGTTGATTGACCGATCGACTAGTTGATGAACTAGTTGATCGGTGGTTGTTCCTTGACCGACTAGTTGGGTTCAGAAAAGAGCCGTTGGAGCATTTAATGACTCGAATTTCTTTCTCTCTCTCCTCTAACTTATAAATACTTGATGAGCTGCATTCATTGCACTAAAGGCTGATATTAAGAGAAGTTTAGAGATCAAAGAGAAAGCATTTACTCTCATTCAAAGCTCATTCATTCCATTCTTGAATCTCTCCCACTCTTACTTCCAAAGAGAGATTCATTGAGTGTGAAGCCTTCCAAGCCAAGTGCTTGGTCCTAGGTCACCAACAACCTCATAGCTCTCCATCGTTGATCTACATCTTGGAGCTAGGGTTTGGTGCCACTTCTTCTTCCTCAAAATCATCTTTGCCCTAATTCGTAAGTATACTCAAGGCATAGGTATTTTGTCGGTAAGAAGTTCTATTTCATTAACTTTCATATTGTAAGTGTTTTACTCTCGATTGTGAGAGTTGTGATTGTGATCCTGGGTTGTGGGAGTCACAAGTTCATTTGTGTATGATTTGACTTGTGAAGGTTTTTTCACAAGTATTTCATAGTGGAAATCTTGAGTTAGGGTTTCTAACTCGAGTATCCGGAGGGGATCCGGGTATTTGGGACGTAGGATCACCGGGAACAAGTCGGGGAGACTTGGGTGGATCCGAACCCAGTAATATCGTTTGTTTGCGTTTGTTTATTTGTTGTCGATTATTTACTATTCCGCATTTTCGCATTAATTGGTAGAGTTTGCAAGGTAATTAGGAATTAGCCTCTTAATTATTTTAAAGTACTATTCACCCCCTCTAGTACTTGTGCAGTAGCTTAGCAGTGCATTACATGCACATCCCCAAGGTTTTAAAATGCTTAAGTCAGGAGACCTTTGGTTCCATAACTCATAAGGAGTGGAGCTAACTGATTTCGAGGGTACGCGGTTTAAAATGAAAGCGGCCGTCAATAATGCATCACCCCAAAAGGTGATTGGCAAGTTGGCTTGCGCCATCATTGAACGGACCATTTCCATTAAAGTCATATTCCTCCTTTCTGCAACACCATTTTGTTGTGGAGTATAAGGCATAGTTACCTGATGAACTAAGCCTTTTTCATCACAAAGTTCCTTAAAACTTGTTGATTGGTATTCACCGCCTCTATCGGTTCACAAGACCTTAATCTTGCGATCTAATTGATTTTCCACCAAACTCATATAGTTTTTAAAGCAGGTTAATGCTTCACTTTTGTGGGATATCAAATAGATATGACCAAATCGGGTGAAGTCATCAATAAAAGTGATGAAATAGGACTTCCCGTGTCTTGTCTTGACAGTCATCGGACCACATATGTCCGAATGGATGAGCTGTAATGGAACCTCGGCCCTTGTGCCGGTTCCAAACGGCTTGCGACAAGATTTCCCTACAAGGCAATGTTCGCAAGTCGACATTTCGACCTTTGAAACATTGGATAGAAGGCCACATTTGGCACGTCTATCCATTCGTGTTGGTCTAATGTGACCAAGCCTTGCATGCCAACAAATTACATCTGACTCATAATTTGATGAATTTGCAACAATGAAATTTTCATTATAAAATGAGGAATCATACATTGTATTTAATACAACAAATCATTTGAAAAACATACCCAGAACCAATTAAAGAATTATTACAAGACAAGTCCACTTTACAACTATGAAAGAACCAACTATAACCAAGACCCATTAAAACGACCACAAATATAATATTCCTTCGAATATCCGGAGCGAAGAGAACATCATGAAGTAGGATAGTGCGGTCGTTGTCCAAGATGAGCTTGCACGTCCCAACGCCTTTCACTTCAACACGTGTGTTCTTTCCTACATAGATCCACTTCGTTCCTTGGGGTATCCGGGTGATACTCCACGAAGGACCGTTTGTCCCTTGCTATGTGGTCGGTGGCACCTGAATCAATTATCCAAAATGGATTAGATTCTACAAGAAATATTGAACTAGAAACACATATGTAACTAGTATTATTATAAGTTACCTCGTCACCTCCACTCGTACATGAACGAGCATAGTGACCTAACTTGTTGCACTTGAAACACTTGATCTTCTTCAAGTCCTTCTTCTTGTGCCATTTCTTGTGCCAACCCTTATGTTTGGGTTTCTTGGTAGACTCTGGTTGCTTATTACGTTCATTAGTAAACTTCGAACGATTTTTCCGTTTCTTACCCCCGAGTGAGGAACTAGCAACCATGTGCACTTCTGCACTTGGCTTGGCGGCCGCAAGCCGCTCTTCCTCTAACTCGAGGTGCTTAGAAACATCACTGAAGTTCTTGATGCCCTCATTATGAGTGAGATGCATCTTCATTTGGTCCCACCCATTTGGTAGGGAACGTATGACTGCTTGAATTTGTTTCTCATCAGTGAGCACATGACCTGCATCCTTTAACTCTGAGATGAGATTCGCCATATATCGCAGATGCTTCCCCATGGAATGATCTTGTACGAATCGAATCTTATAGTTAAAGAACGAAGTTTGGACACCGAGGTGCCACCAAACTTCTCCTCTAGCTTGGACCACATGTCCATGGCTAGGTCATGTTCTCGGAAGATGCGCATTATGTCATCGGCCATACTGGATAACAACGTAATGCGAGCAATCTCGTTCTTCCGAGACCAAGCATCAAAAGCTTCCTTGTCTCTTCTGTGTTGGGCCGTAGTGCCCAACTCTGGTTCAATCATTATGTTCTTCAGAGTTTCGAGCACATCTTGCTCCTCTAGAACATATTGTATTTTCATGGACCATAGTTTGTAATTATCGTCGTTGAGTTTTTTACCTTTGTTTATATTTTAGCTTTAAAATACTGCAAAAGATATAAAAAAGAAGGTTCGATCAAAAGCATTGCATAAATTTCATATTTATAGTCATTATTTTAGACATTTTCATAATTCAGCAGTCTCGGCCAGCGGACCGACCAGGGGAATGGCTAGTACATGGTTCACTACCCCCAGACAGAGCCGAGGTGTCCCACAAACTAGTCCAAAAGACCACTGGCCGAATCATGATCCATTGAGACGCTGAATCAATCAAATGTGGAAATTTCAGACTAGTTTAATATCACTCCCACTTGGAAAATCCCACTTGGAATGATATTATTATATTTGATAAGTTACTTTCGAAAAATATTGAAGATGTTGTTCTAGAATCGGAAAAGTCATTACGATCCCAATCACCATCTAGAACAACTTTCAATATTTCACCGTCACTTTATCAAATAACAGTACTCTTATAGTACTTTGCAGCGGAAAAGCGATTTTGAAAACGTATTTTTCAAAAAAAAATTAGGGAATTTCAACTTGGTACCCTTATGGTACTAAAAATACCCTTGTTGTATTTGCAAAATATTCGGCAAGGCCTACACCCCCTTACAGGGTGACATAGCCGAAATATTTCAAAAATTCCCCGGCCATTGCCGGGGTCGTGTCGTGGCCGTGCCAAGGCCGGATTCTTCTCCCTTCCGAAGAGAGAGTTGCCATCGCAACTTGGCCAAGGCTGAACACCCCTTGAGGGGAGTTTTCTGCAAGCCACCGTTGCCGGCTCCCGTATAGATCCAGGCGCTCCCCCCTACAGGGGAATTTTGCTGCAGACAACTGCCGCCGGCTCCGTAGAGACCGGCCATGCAAGCCACCGTTTCAAGTCCCCCCCATTTACTAGGCCGGCAGTGGCCTGGCCCTGGCCGAGGCCAAGGGCCGGCAGTGGCCTGGCCCTGGCCTGAGGCCAGGGCAGGCCAGGGCCTGGCCTGAGGCCAGGGTGCCGGCCCTGGCCTCTGCCAGGGTCAACCAGGGCCCTGGCCGAGGCCAGGCCGGCCATGGCCTTTGTGCATGCCGGCCATGGCCCATTGGCCATGGCCGGCCTCCCCTTCCTTTGGGGTCCGGTTTGCACACCCCCCCCCTCCCAGAGGGGGGGTCTTGGTTGTCATTGGCCGTAGCTAACCCCCTCCGCATGGGGAGGGGGGTGCATAGCCTCCATTGCCCATATGGCCATGGCGATCATGCACCAAAGATCTTCTTCTCCGATGAGAATTTTTTGTAACCACCATCGTCTTCTCCGATGAAACACCCGTTCGTCGAGAAAGTAGTTATTCTTTAATGGACGTGTGCCAAAATGAAAAATAACACACTTTCAAGGTCACAAACTTCACGCTCCACATGAAGAGAGCGCCCATTCTCAATTGAATGGACACTCAGCATCCATGAAGAGTGCGAGTTTGGCGAGATGAACGGTCAGTTCTTCCCGTCACGGAGAGTTCTTGCCATATCCGTAATGACAAAAGACCCGAACGTGAAAAGAACAACTTTTGGTGTTCTCTCCGTCATGATGCGCTCCTACCATATCCATAATGGAAGGAAACTCATTCGTGAAAGAGACAACGTCTCGTTCATCGGTGAGACCGGGGCGACGGGTAGACCGGGGCGAACCCGTGTGGCTCTGATACCAATGAAGGATCTGTAATGCCCTACAAGCTACTGCACAAGTACTAGAGGGGGGTGAATAGTACTTTAAAAATAACAAGGAGTATAATTCCTAATTATAGTGCAAACAACTACCAAATCAATTTGCGGAAGCTTAAATTGAAGACAACAACAAAATTAACAATGCTAACACAAGATATTACTGGGTTCGGATCCACCAAAGTCTCCCCGACTTGTTCCCGGTGATCCTACGTCCCAACCACCCGGATCCCCTCCGGATACTTGAGTTAGAAACCCTAACTCAAGATTTCCACTATGAAATACTTGTGAAAAAAACCTCCACAAGTCAAATCATACAGAATGTAATTTGTGACTCCCACAACCCGGGATCACAACCATACTCTCACAACCGAGAGTGAAACTTACAATTCAAATATGAAATGAAATAAGAAAATTTCTTACCGACAAAATACATATGCCTTGAGTATTGCTTACGAATTAGGGCAAGGATGATTTTGAGAAAGAAGAAGTGGCACCAAACCCTAGCTCCAAGATGTAGATCAGCGATGGAGAGCTATGAGGTTGTTGGTGACCTAGGATCAAGCATTTGGCTTGGAAGGCTTCACACTCAATGAATCTCTCTTTGGAAGTAAGAGTGGGAGAGATTCAAGAATGGAATGAATAAGCTTTGAATGAGAGTAAATGCTTTCTCTTTGATCTCTAAACTTCTCTTAATATCAGCCTTTAGTGCAATGAATGCAGCTCATCAAGTATTTATAAGTTAGAGGAGAGAGAGAAAGAAATTCGAGTCATTAAATGCTCCAACGGATCTTTTCTGAACCCAACTAGTCGGTCAAGAAACAACCACCGACCGACTAGTTCATCAACTAGTCGGTCGGTCAATCAACGTATACCGACTAATGAGTGAATAGAGAAAAGATCAAAGCACAGACACAAGGAACTAGTCGGTCCAAGAAGAATAGCTGACCGACTAGTTTCACAACTAGTCAGTCGGTTACTCAACTGAGACCGACTAACAGATAAAACTGAAGTCTGAGCTTAAATAGACTTAGTCGGTCCAAGAACAAATGTTGACCGACTAATTCACCAACTAGTCGGTCGCCAAATGAGCTTAGACCGACTAACGATAAACAGTAAGTTAGGTGAAAAATTGGCATGTACAGTAAAAGTAAACTAGTCGGTCCAAGAAGGAAAGTTGACCGACTAGTTCATCAACTAGTCGGTCGATCAATGAACACAGACCGACTAAAGATAAACAGTAGCTTAGGTTCAAAAGTGCATGTACATGGAAAGCTCAACTAGTCGGTCACAGAAGCATCACTGACTGACTAGTTCACAAACTAGTCGGTCGGTGAGTCAACTTAGACCGACTAACTGTAAATAGTAAAGAGCTTAGAATTAACTGACTGAAACTAGTCGGTCCAAGAAGCTTTACCGACCGACTAGATCACCATCTAGTCGGTCAGTTCTTCTTCTTGAACCAACTAACATGCACAAGAAGTCGCGAATCGAAGCGCGAAGCTTCGGGAAGGATTGTATGGACTTCTACTAAGATCCTAGAGCTAAGATATGAGCGTTATGAAGATTTAAACCGTAAGACCTACTCAAGGCTTAACATTCTACGAAAGAAGCTTAAAGACCATAAATAAAACTTGACGATACCATCTTCAATAGCTTCAATCGAATCTTCATGGCTTCTAAATTGGTCCATAAGCTTCAACGAAGTTTTAGGCATACGATCACGTGCTTTGAGAAGTCTTGAGACGTCGTAATTGATATTCATATGAATTTGGCGACGATCTCCATAACTGCGCTCACAAAGTGTTAGTACACGTTATATTTATGTTTGTTCATCATCCAAAACCAAATCCGGGGAGTCCAATATCCAACATTCTCCCCCTTTTTGGTGATGACAAACCAACATAAATAATAATCAAAAATAATAATTCAAATGAAATTTACTTACTCCCCCTGCATTGATGACACGTTAATTCCAAATTAAACAATAATAATACGCATCAAGCAGACGAGTAAAGTATATAAATGAGAATCGATTATTGAATTGTCGAATACCAAAAGTAGGTTATTGAAATATCGGATTTGAAAATCCATTTATATATCTTAACTCCCCCTGAATCTAACACATCAAGTTAGATTCTTGGAAAAATGCTTTAAATTTTCATTTAGCACATTGTCACATTGTTATTATTATATCTCTCCCCCTTTGGCATAAGCAAAAAGAGCGGGAGGATAACAACGACAACAACAATGGCCTCAAATAAAAAAGCACGGGAGTCGTAGAATACGACGACGGTTCAAGTGACACCAAAAGAATACGAATAAAATCAAGGCGTATCAATGAAACCATAGTCGAATAATCGTAAAACGAAATCATCAAAACTCAAATCAATATTACGGATTGAGTTATGGAATATACTTGCCAATATCAACATTCTTGGTTAATTTAGTGCATGGAAAATAATTCTATGTTTCCATAGAAGAAATTTCTATTAAACCAATGTAATATCGTCGAGCGACGAAATCCAACATCAGAGGCAATAAAAAAAATTTATAAATTTTGCACAATAGTATGAAATGTTAAGCGCGATGTATATATATATAAAATATGAACCAGAGTACATCACTGACATACAAAACATCGATCCACCGATCGGGGCACAAAAATACAACATCATATCACAGATATCAGAGTGTCATAAAACATACAACAACATCAAAAGTCATCCAAATACATCATCAAAAATATCAAAATACATCAGAATGACCCAAAACCCCACTCTATCCTAACCAAACTCTCTCACACTAGATGTATCATCTAAGGAGCATCGGAGAGTCCTCAAAGAAGCTCAAGAGGAACCGACAGGATCTGCAGCAGCAGCAGGATCTGTAGTAGAAGTGGTGGAAACTGGATCAGCAAGAACGTCTGGAATATCAGTAGGAGCGATGGCAGAAGTGGCAATCTCTGGAGCAACAACAGTAGTGGCCTCGGGAGCACCAGTCGGAGTATCCACCGCAGGAGCGGTGGCAACAGGTGTGCTCTCGGGGACACCAGCAGACGAAGCGACAACAGCAGCACCAGAAGAGGAAGCACCAGCAGCAGTACCAGAAGGGCCCTCGGGGGCACGAGTGGAAGTCCGACAAAGTTCCTCAATGTCCTCCTCGGCCAACTCATCCAACTCCTCATCCTCAGAAACAGAAGGAGGAAGCTTAACACCCATCAGACTCGCTATACGAGCCAAACGAGACTCGTGACGACGAAGTAACCGAACGACATCATCAAGGGTGGTAGAAGGAGCAGCAGAGGCAGAGGCAGGGGCAGGGGCAGACGCTGAAGGTGTCGTCCTCTGAACGTGACGGAGCGCCGTAAGAGATTTCTTGACGGCCGTCGCGTTCAGGGGAGGACCAAGTGGATGATCATCGTCACGAGGCAAGGGGACACGGAAGTGACAGAACACAAGGGTCAACAAGCAAGGAAATGGGATATGAGCCGATTTAGAGGACTTGCGAATACACTCGAAAGAGTCAATCTTATCGAGTATAATGCGAGCCCAATTAATCGAGCTCCCCATGAATATAGCATAAATCAGCTTCAGAAAAGGCTGGGACGGTAGAGATGAGGAGCCGTACTTGGGAAGCAAGCACGACTTCAAAATAATATTGAGGACCCATGCATTCGGCACGCCAATCATGGCGGGAGGAATCTGATGGAAAATCTCAGAAAGGACGGTCTAATCGAGGGAAGAAATATCGTCAACAGAGATATCAGAGGGGAGGAGGCCAGACGAAGAGATATCCAAAATCTCTCCTAAGATTTCTGCTGTGAGGACTATAGGAGTCCCCAAAACAGTCGTCTCAACAGAGTGGGTCTCATCGTACTGACCCCGGGTCCTATTGGCGTAGAATAGCTTGACTAATCGAGGGTAGGGGTGAGGGTTCGCCTTCGGGTCATATCGAAGGTAATCGAGAAGACCCGATGACGAAAGAAGATCATCTAACCCTATGAAGTCACTGAACTGGACGAAATGCTCCAGAAGCAGCGGGCAATGTTCGATACGGTTGTAAGCCGCGAGACACAACGGGTCGTCGCGACACAACGAGATATCGACACCGCCCACCGGCATCGGACCCTTTCCCTTAGGCTTTCGGGTAGACGTACGAGGTCGGGAGCTAGACTCAGGATGGGTAGGATGAGTGGGTTCCCTATGAGTCTCAGTCTCGGGAGAGTACTCGGTGTCAGAATCCGAAGCACCGAGAGGAGTGGGAGCATAGAAAATAACTTGCTTGGGGCTTGGTCTGAGGTTTGGCTCGGGGTTTCGCAGTCGCCGTCCTCTTACGCTTAAGAGGAGGCGAAGACGAAGAGGGTTGGGTGGTTTTGGCACGGCGTTTTGGAGGGGTTCTCGAAGGTTGATCGGGTTCCGTAGGGTTTGGTTCTACGTTCATCAGCGAGGGGCTAGAGGGAGTGATCGGTATACGTGTACGAGCCATAATCTCGGCATGACACGACACAAGAGAGATCAAAGAAGCAACCCTAGCACAACCCTAGGAAATCCGAAGCCCTAGAAGCCCTAATCTGAAAATGAACAAACCCTAACCCTAGGAGTTGAAAACCGAACCCTAAATAGGGGAGGGAGGAGAGAGGGTTACCCTAGGAGGAAGAACGACAGCCGACGACGGCGGGAGATGGTCGGAAAGTGGCCGGAAGTCGAAGGGTCACGAGGGAGTCGGGGGTTTTTAGCTGAGAGAGAGAGGAAGTTTGATCGACTAAAATGAGAAGAAACCGACTAAAACGAGTTTAAGTCGGTCGAAAGCTCAAAAGACCAAACAGTCCCTGACACAACTAGTCAGTCATAGTTCAAGCACTGACCGACTAGATCACGATCTAGTCGATCGGTCAATGAGCTTGAACCGACTAGTTGCAAACAGAGAACAGTCGAAGATTTCCTGAACGAGAATTAGTCGGTCTAAGTTCAAATACTGACCGACTAGAACTCAATCTAGTCGGTCGGTAAGTAAACTTGAACCGATTAAGGAGTGAAGCTGGAGAGGAAATGCAAAAAGCTTGAGTTAGTCGGTCTAAGTTCTTTTACTAACCGACTAGATACGAATCTAGTCGATTGGTGATTGAACTGAAACCGACTAAATGAGTCCAAAAGTTGATAATCAGGTTCTCTCCTCAATACACTTGGACGATACATCGCAATTCTCTCAATAATCATCTAAACTACCCCATTAAACATCGAAATCTCAAATACGACATTCAAAACATGAACTCGAGCAAAAATTCAAAATATCACATAAAATCCCGAAAAATCCAATAAGTCTAGCATGAACGAAATATTTCGAAATATAATAGCATGCAAGATTATTGAATGAAACTTGAATCCGATATCTCGGATTCACCCATAATCCCCAATTCTCGACGCAACCGCACAAAGGAGTCCTCCTTTAGGGGTTTCGTGAAAATATCGACGATTTGCTTTTGGGTTTCAACGTACACTAAAATGATGTCCTTTTTAGCAACATGATCATCTAAAAAATGGTGTCGGACATCTATGTGTTTCGAACGGGAATGGTGTACCGGGTTCTTGGAAAGACATATTGCACTTTGGTTGTCAACCATGATAGGGCAAGTATTACAATTTATACCAAAGTCTTTAAGTGTGTGTCTCATCCAAAGAACTTGAGCACACGCGGCACCGGCGGCAATGTATTCCGCCTCGGTGGTTGAAAGTGATACGGAATTTTGCTTCATGGAGAACCAAGAGACAAGGGAATTTCCTATAAAATGGCAAGTGCCACTAGTACTTTTCCTGTCGGATTTGCACCCCGCATAATCGGCATCACTATATGAGATTAACTCATACGTGCTAGATTTCGGATAAAGTAATCCAAAATCTAAAGTGTAACTTAGATAGCGAAAAATACGTTTTACCGCTACTAAGTGAGACTCCTTAGGTTGAGACTGATAACGAGCACATACGCATACGACAAACATAATATCGGGCCTACTTCCGGTAAGATAAAGTAAACTACCTATCATACCTCGATATAGACGAATGTCTACATCATTACCGCCCGTATCCTTATCAAGATGCGTAGTCGTGCTCATTGGAGTCTTCTTCCCGGAGGCACTCTCCATTCCAAATCGCTTTAGCAACTCCACCGTATACTTCGTTTGGTGGATGAAGATTGCATCGTCCATTTGGCGAATTTGGAGACCTAAGAAATATTTAAGCTCACCCATGTGGCTCATCTCAAATTGTTCCTTCATCACATTAGAAAACTCTTCGCAAAGAGCAAAGTTAGTAGCACCGAAAATGATATCATCAACATAAATTTGAACTAAAATTATATCATTATTCGAATGCTTAACAAAAAGTGTAGAATCGGCTTCTCCCATTTTAAAATTCAAATCCAAAAGAAAGTTCTTTAGGCGATCATACCAAGCTCGAGGAGCTTGTCTCAAACCGTAAAGCGCTTTCTTTAGTTTAAAAACATGATTTGGAAATTTTTCATTAATAAAACCAGGAGGTTGAGAAACGTAAACTTCCTCAACAACATCTCCATTTAAAAATGCACTTTTAACATCCATTTGAAATAATTTAAAATCCTTATGACATGCAAAAGACAATAATAATCTAATTGATTCTAATCTAGCTACCGGAGCGAAGGATTCTTCGAAATCAATACCTTCCTCTTGACGGCAGCCTTGAGCAACTAACCGAGCTTTGTTCCGGACGACGACTTGGTTTTCGTCGGTTTTGTTCTTGAAGATCCACTTTGTCCCTATGACGGTGTGGTTCTTCGATGGCAATGGAACAAGCACCCAAACTTCATTCCTCTCGAATTGAATGAGTTCCTCCTCCATGGCTAAGATCCAAGCGCTATCTTCGCATGCTTCATTAACATTCTTTGGCTCTATCGAGGAGGGAAAGGCACAAAGAGCGAAGTAGTTCACTTGCGATCTCGTCTTGACACTATCATGGATATTGCCAATGACTTGCTCATGAGGATGATCACGAACGGTATGAAGCCGTTTGGGAATACCTTGGTCACAAGGAACATTCTCAACAACTTCATTAGATGGGTTAGTCTCAGTAGAATCAATCGAATCATTAGAGTTAGAATTATCAAACGAATCACATAAAACATCCATAGAATCATCATCATTTGAAATTCTAGTTGGAACAAATCCTTCATTAAATGACACATGAAGCGACTCCTCGATCGTTGAGGTTCGTTTGTTGAATATCCAGTAGGCTTTGCTACGCGAAGAATATCCAACAAAAATCCCCTCATCGGATCTTGGATCGAATTTGTCCAAACTACATACGTGTTCTTAATAAAACATTTCGAACCAAAAACACAAAAATGTTTAACTTGAGGCAACCTACCAAACAACAATTCATAACAAGTTTGTTTAGTGCCGGGCCTCAAAAGTATTCTATTAAACACATAGCAAGCGGTGTGTACCGCTTCCGCCCAAAATTGATGGCCAAGTTGGCTATCATCAAGCATAGTGCGAGCACACTCCACTAGCGTCCTATTCTTTCTCTCAACAACACCATTTTGAGGAGGTGCACGAGGGAAAGTGAAGGTGTGTGTAATACCAACTTCATCACAAAATGTCTCAAAAGACTCATTCTCAAATTCACCTCCATGATCACTACGAATAGTGACAACGGTGGTTCCTAAGAGATTTTGTACTTTCTTAACAAAAATTGTGAAGTTTTCAAAAGCTTCATTTTTATTACATAATGAAAACACCCATGTAAATCTCGAATAATCATCTGCGATGACAAGTCCATATCTTGCATTTCCTAAGGAAGCAACTCTAGTTGGCCCAAATAAGTCTAGATGTAATAGCTCTAGTGGCCGTTAAGTAGAAATGCTTTTCTTAGGTTTAAATGAAGATTTAGGAAGCTTGCCACGTTGACAACAATCACAAAAACTTTACTTTTCAAAAACGAGCTTCGGAAAACCTTTAATGGAATTTAATTTTGAAAGCTTATAAAGTGTTCCAAAGTTCACATGTCCAAAGCGTCGATGCCATAAGTGTTGTTCACTTGTGTTGGCAACGAGACATTGTTCATAAGACTTAGGAAGATCCAAAATATAAATATTTTTATGACGAGTGCCGGAAAATAATAAATTATTATTATCACTCAAAATATTACACAATCCTTTCGCAAAGCTAACTTTGTAACCTTTGTCACAAAGTTGGCTCATTGAAATAAGATTATGATTTAAACCATTAACTAGATAAACATCAGTAATTAAGGGTTTAGATGGGTTACCCACTTTACCAACACCAACGATAATTCCGCTCTCGTTGCCTCCAAAGACTACCCGGTTCCCATTAGCAATGGACACCACTCCGGAAAGCAATTGAGCATCGCCCGTCATGTGTTTTGAACACCCGCTATCGAGTATCCAATTCCCCTTGGAGCTAAATTTAAATTTGTTGCTCCTTTTCTTTTTCTTTTCCTTGAGTACCTAAAGATAGAGAATTTCATATCATGGTACCCAAGGTCATTGGGTCCAAAAGATTAGCCCTTTGGAAGCCAAGTCCAATTGGACTTAGACTTCCCCACATAATTTCTACTATGCACAACATCCGAAAAATAAGCATTCATATACACTTGTTTTTCATCCATGCTTGTGTCCTTTGGGCTCCAAATAGTGAAAATCTTGGGAGCCCTCATCCTATTGGGTGCATGCATGCGACGTTGATTTCTACGTGATGCATGTTGTGGATAGGCATAAGGAACATGATGGAATGGTGCATGTGGATAATTATTCATATGATGTAGTGGGTGAACATATGCATGAGAGGGAACACATGCATGAGGGTGTCTCACATTGTGTGCACGTGCCCGTGAATGTGTTGCATAAAAATCATCATTTGTGTGAGCCGGTGGAGTAGGACGTGTGTTCCTACGTGGCATAGTATTGGTGTACATATAAGCATGCCCCTTCTTTGGAGGTCCACCCAAAGTGGGTTTCTTTCTGCAAGAGGGTGTGGACTGTTGGGGTTTTGGCGGACCCCCAGAGCTCGGATCCGTATCCGTCCTAAGTCGGTCGGACCACGGAGGCACATAAGCGCAGCGGAAAAACCAGAAATCTAAAATTTCTACACTAGCTAAACATTTTAGCTAGGCTCTGGGGAGCCAGAACCTAGCCCGATCTATGCCGACTTGGAGTTGGTCTGACCACCCCAAGAAGGATCTACACTAAAGCGACTAATTAAAAAACTACACTAGATAACGCTTAACCACATACCCGGAATCTTGGCCCTGGAGCAGGCAAGATGTACCGCACCGTCTTGAGAAGCTCCTTGTAGCTGAGCCACGTTGACCCGATCTCCCTGAGCCGCCTCGCACCCTCGCACCGATCCGCCCGAGCCGCTTTCGCCTCCGAGCCGATCACACGCGGTAGAAAGTTTCACTTGAGAAGAACCCGCGTCTTAGACGTCCGGATCAGATCCAAACCCCCTTTGTAGTCGTGCTAGGACTACTCCGGAGAATAGGAAAATAGAGAGAGAGAGATTAGTCGCGGATCGAGCTTGCTCTACAAATCTGGAGCTACCCGATCGTTGACTGGTGTGTTTTTCAACGAGGAGAGTGCACCCCTATTTATATAGGGAGTGAGCACTCAACTTCTCGTTGCGGGCAATGTGGGACAATCCCCATGAAGAGAAAAAACAAATTAAGTCATTTGGCTTAATTTCAACTTTAAAGTTAGCCTTTCACAAAGTCAAACTTTAACGAATTAATTCTCCTCACATACTAAACTTCAGACACCAAACAAGCTATCAATCAGAAAAGCTTGGAATGGTGAACGCGTAGGAACTGACGGTGACGAATTTCGACTTCGTTTGACCCCTCAAACAATTGCTCAAATTTTAGCAATTTACACAAAATTCGTAGCCGTCATTAGGGTTTTCAAAAACCCTAAATTGACTTAAGTTGCGGGCGCGCCCGCTAGACTTAGCGGGCGCGCCCGCCCAAGGGGGCAAGGGCGGGCCGCCCGCCCGCTGCCGCAGCGGGCCGTGCCCGCTACAAGCAGCGGGCCGTGGGCTGCGCCCGCTGCAACGGCGGGCGCCCGCTATCGCAGCGGGCCGCGCCCGCTGCTGCAGCGGGCGCCCGCCCGCTGCACACAGCGGGCCACGCCCGCTGCTGCAGCGGGACACGCCCGCTGTGCAACGGGCGTGCGCCCGTTGCAGCCAGCGGGCGTTGCCCGTTTGCCTTTGCACATGGGCCTTTTGGCCCAGTGGGTCTAACCCACTTCCCATTGAACTCTTTCTGCGTTTCTGGGCTCGTTTGAGCTCCGATTTGGACGCGGTTTGAACCTGTGTTTAGACCGGGACGATCCCGTCATCCAGGTAACCCTTTCCAACAAGTTTGTTCCTACAAAATTCGTCGTAACTAATTTACAACACGTTTAGTTAAAGTTAGCATCTAATGCAACGTTGTGCCCCTATTGCTAATGCGACTAACTTTCACAACTCAACTTGTGAATATCATCAAATGATATTTCTCTCAATTCTATATTCCTATTACTAAGACACGAATACTACTCGGTGTGAGACCCTACAGCCTGACCTTACTACAGGTTGGGGCTCGAAACCCCTAGACGACGGTCACTACGAGCAGTAGCTGTCGTCCCTGTTTCAGAGTCATCATAACGTGATCGACCCTTTGACAAAAGTGTCATAGGGTTTGCATTGGCTGTGTCAGTGATGAATTCCGTTAGCTAAAATCCCTTCGTCAAGACTGTGTTATTGTTGGCCTAGGGTATGGTTTACTGTCAACCCTATCAGACAACATTGGTCAGTATACGGCGGTCTTTATTGTATACACGTTGTACTACTTGCAACGCACCCCGGCCGAGGATTAACATAAAGACCGTACTGAGCCTATAACACTAACTTCCCTTTAATGGAAGTGACGAATCCCATCTTAGTCACTTACTCACCTAGAGAGCTTCTGGTGCAACCCAACCTAAGATCTTTCATCAGGACTGGTCCTCGAAGCTAGATCATGGGTCTAAGCTATACCGTCCGCTTACAGGTTTGTACAGATGACTTCAGGCCTTAAGGATCAACTAACCTATCATCACCCTAGAGTTATTAAAGACAGATCATTAAAGTTAACCATTTAATAACTCTAACTTGGTCGTTCAGTGAACTCAACCTATCATCACCCTAGAGTTATTAAAGACAGATCATTAAAGTTAACCATTTAATAACTCTAACTTGGTCGTTCAGTGAACTCATTCTCCAATGAGCACCTGTGTCTCGTCTCCGACTTCACCAAGTCGAATGACTATGAGATCATCATTACCCGAAGGTAAGACTAAGACACAGGTAAGCCGTCGATTAGCATACGACTCTTTCACGATTTACAAACACCTTTCCCCGATTGCCTTGCAACGGCTGGGATAGGCTTCTCTAGGTCTTCTGATCTATCCGATGTGTCGATATCCAGTTCTCGACACATCTACGATCACGAACCGTTTTAGACTTACGTTTCTATTCGGTCTCTTACTTACTCATAATCGAGATCTCATCTAGATATGTAAGGACCTAACTATAATTCTATGGATATTATCTAAGTATATTAATACAAATGATTTTATACTTAGAATAATACGTACCATATACGGTATGAACAAGACGTATAATCAAGAAAAATTGCCTTATGGGCATATATCTTCCTACATCTCCCACTTGCACTTAGGCTATTTATCTCGGTATCTCATGCCGTTATAGCATATCAGTCACTTTGACATTTGATATGGCAAACCTAAGAACGGTTCTACTAATAAGTATCTACAATGAATTTTAATGGATTGAAATTACATCTCTTGATCACACAGGGTTGATCCTTTGAAAAATGATCTGGATCAATTTTCCTAACTTCGTATAGCTAACAGTTGGCTTATACGATTTAGATGTGGGGTCTAACATTTCCGTAAGTCAGTTCTAGCTCACTTCACTTTATTGTGTCAATATGTCAATTACATATTTGACACCCTAAGTCTCTATATATATACGATTAAATCAAAACAATTTTGACTTAATGATTTATATAGAAGATTCATTAAAGTGAAAATCCTTTTTACTTAGTCCGAAAAACGGAACTAAGTATATTAATACGCTCCCACTGACTTTAAGAATTACCTGGTCAAATTTCTTCAACATAATATCTAAATCATATTTAGATTTATGAGCAAAAATAACCATTTGGTAAGTGCCTCAGATGGAATGTACAAGTGTTAGATTCGATTTGACGAATGAGTCAAGTCAAGATCGTTTTAAGGAAACTTGACATTGACTCGTTCAATCAAAACGTCCTACACTGTACTTATTCCTTTAACCACATTTAGTATTAGCTCTTTTAATAACTAAATGCAGATAATTAAGAATTAATCTTGATTTGCGTATTTTTGTGATCGCACACAATTTATACGCCCCCTGGAACCTACACTTAACTACTGATTGACTTCTAGCATTTAGTCAGCTCCAAAATCAATATTATCGAAGCAATACACCATTATTCGAAAATATACGCAACCATCACAAAAAAGCCACATCCACAGAAATTTAATCCAATTCAATTTCAATTGCAACAAACGAGACATCCATTCCAAAACAACGGGCTCATTAAAAGAACCTTAATTTGTTTATCAAAAATAAACCTTGAGTGCAAAGCACTCATTCATTGTTTTCGATCCTTAAAGATGATACATTTTATTCAAATAAGAAAAATATCATCTCCATCACGATCAGCGTCTCCAGAAGTCTTTGAGCGGTCCCAGCAGCAACTGTTGCTTTAATTGCCGACCGATCTCCGTGCTTCTCCAATCTCCAGTTCTTATCAGCCACCTGTATACAGTACACAGATGTCTATAAGTGTCTCACACTATATGAATGGAAATAATTGCATTTAATTGAATTTTAATTTGTACCTGAGGTAGAGGCATCAGTATGACCCTTCTTCTTCTCTGCAAGATAGATCTTGCAGTTCCTCTTCCAGTGGCCAATCTTGTGGCAATGGAAGCACTCAGATTTCGACGGGGCCCCTTTGTTCTTCTTCTTCCCATTCTTAGCCTTCGCAGGTTGTGGGACCTGCATCTTCTTCCCTTTGCCTTTCGGCTGGTCGGAAGTAGCAGAGCCAACAACCAGTGCAGTCGGCTTCTTCTCAATCTCCTCAAATTGCCGGAGCATATTGAGGAGACCAGGAAGATCCGTCTCAAGGCTGTTCATTATAAAGCCAGTTATAAAGGGCTTGAACTCGGGAGTTAAAGACTTTAGGATAATGTCTGTGGACATCTCATTGTCCAGGACAAATCCTAATTGGGCGGCGTCCTCTACGTACCCGATCATCTTGATAACATGATCTTGTACGGGTCCTATCGTCATCTTCGTGCCCCAGAGGTTACTAGTAGCTTCGAACTTGGCAGCTCTAGATCGCTTGCCATACAACTCTTGTGCATTAAGGAGTATGCTCTGAACATCCATATGTTCATGTTTCCTTTGCAGCTCGTTGGTCATCGAAGCTAGAGCAAGGCATCTTGCCTTCTCAGCATCCCTCTGGTACAACTTGAAGGCTTCTTTCTCTTCGTGGGTCGAATCCTCATCGGGCTTATCCGGAGCGTCCTCAAACAATATGTATCCAATCCCAGCTAGGGAAAGGACCAACTTAATGTTCCTAAGCCAGTCTTTGTAGTTGGTTCCATCCAGCACGTTCTTTTCTACCATGTATTTTAGACCTGAGTCCATTCTGCATTTTATAGATACTTTAGTTAGTATATGTTCGTAGTATAGTTTTAATGGTTTTAATAAAACTATATTCTCCCACTAAATTTATTTAAAGCCATAATAATAAACAATTTATTATAAAATAATATTTGTGAGAGAGGGATCCGACTACCCTGAGTCTGACAACCTTGAGTGTATCTCAACAAGTTGTCCGACTCTGCAGTCGGTAGACGAACTCGTCATCAATCATATTTACTATGATTCCCTATCGATTTTTACCCCTAGTCATTTGTGATCATGAGTGTGCTCAACGGGATCACAATGGCTAGCCTAGTCGGACCCTTGTTTTCGTGTCTAGCCTGACTTGCCCCTTTGCTCGGTGTATGCACGACGCGCCGGTTTGGGTCAGGTCTTAGACTACATTCTTGGTTAGACTTACGCCGAAGCTCGAGGGATGAGACAACGGTTTCAGTCAGGTTAAGATGTCAATCAAGAAATCGGTTTCTATAAGATTGACATGTCACGGCTTGAGTGTAGCTCAACAACCGGAACATGTTTCTTACAGTTGACAACTCCTAAAATAAGGAGGGCTACGATTTATCTTGAACAAGATTATTATCGTATTGACTTAGGTATAGTCGATGGACTTACATAGTCATGAATCGACTCCTTGCGGTTCAGCGGACGCGGCCAGGGAATTGACTAAGCCAGGACCACTTGTTACCCAGTCTAGCTAGGTTGGTCCAAAAACTTTAGCCAAGCGCATTGACCGACATCATGATCCATTGAAGGAGTTGTCATCAATCTTATGTTTTCCAAACAACTAAATGGCTTTTAATTAAGAGAACTAGTTAATCCTTATCAACTAGTTGATCCTAAAAATTCAAAAAAATTTTAGATTGGTTGAACATCTTTTATTAAGTCCTTATCAACTATAAGGTTCTACGTTCAACTCACTACCCCAATCTAATTAGGATTTTAATAAAACAATTCAACTTAGTCTTTTTATGAAAATCATTTATTGAACGTTTTAATGAAATGATTTACAAAACAAAAGGACTACCCTAATCAGGTATTAGGTTCGATGTTGTTTTGTTTTATCAAACATATCATGTCACTATCATGTTTTAATGGCTAACCTAACAAGGTTTGTGTATACATTATACAACATGAAATGAAGCAACTAACTTTATCCGCATAAAAGAAAGTTTCATTTTTAGTGACATATAAAAGGTATTTGCAAGTTTAAAAAATTATCTATATAATACAAATATGCAAATCTAAATTTTAACACTTAAAATTAAAGATTAAAATTTTAAAGCCTTCATAAAAATTTTATCGCATAAAACTAGGTCGTACAAAATTATCTAATAATTAAACATAGGCCTTTAAAATTTTAACCTTACTTCTAAAATTAAAATGTCACAAAATAATTTTAGAAACCTATATGTAACAAAAGAAAATAATTTATGTTTCATCTCATGAAATAAAATCATTTCTATGCTTACATATTTTTAAAACAATTTAAAACCCTTTTTAAAAACTTTTAGAAACCTTTTAGAAGCTTTCAAATAAAGTTTAAAAGATCTCTAACTTTATGTAACTAAAGAAAAATTCTTAAATTTCAAAAAATAAAATTTTTCTAAAGTTTACATAAACTTTAAACACTCTTTAAAATTTTTCATATCTCAAAAAAAAAAATTTTATACATTATTTAAATGTTGGATACCTATTTAAAATTTATCGCATAAAGTAAATAAAATTTTCGTGTTGCATAAACAATTTTTAAAAACACGAAACAATTTTAAAAACTATTTAACATTAAGCAAAATAGTTTGTACATGAAAGCTAAGCATTTTTAACTATTTTAAAAAGTCGCTATAGTAGATCTATAGCATAACCGTGGCTCTGATACCACTGTTGGGGTTTTGGCGGACCCCCAGAGCTCGGATCCGTATCCATCCTAAGTCGGACGGACCACGGAGGCACATAAGCGCAGCGGAAAAACCAGAAATCTAAAATTTCTACACTAGCTAAACATTTTAGCTAGGCTCTGGGGAGCCAGAACCTAGCCCGATCTATGCCGACTTGGAGTGGGTCTGACCACCCCAAGAAGGATCTACACTAAAGCGACTAATTAAAAAACTACACTAGAAAACGCTTAACCACATACCCGGAATCTTGGCCCTGGAGCAGGCAAGATGTACCGCACCGTCTTGAGAAGCTCCTCGTAGCCGAACCGCGTTGACCCGATCTCCTTGAGCCGTCTCGCACCCTCGCACCGATCCGCCCGAGCCGCTTTCTCCTCCGAGCCGATCACACGCGGTAGAAAGTTTCACTTGAGAAGAACCCGCGTCTTAGACGTCCGGATCAGATCCAAACCCCCTTTGTAGTCGTGCTAGGACTACTCCGGAGAATAGGAAAATAGAGAGAGAGAGATTAGTCGCGGATCGAGCTTGCTCTAAAAATCTGGAGCTACCCGATCGTTGACTGGTGTGTTTTTCAACGAGGAGAGTGCACCCCTATTTATATAGGGAGTGAGCACTGAACTTCTCGTTGCGGGCAATGTGGGACAATCCCCATGAAGAGAAAAAACAAATTAAGTCATTTGGCTTAATTTCAACTTTAAAGTTAACCTTTCACAAAGTCAAACTTTAACGAATTAATTATCCTCACATACTAAACTTCAGACACCAAACAAGCTATCAATCAGAAAAGCTTGGAATGGTGAACGCGTAGGAACTGACGATGACGAATTTCGACTTCGTTTGACCCGTCAAATAATTGCTCAAAGTTTAGCAATTTACACAAAATTCGTAGCCGTCATTAGGGTTTTCAAAAACCCTAAATTGACTTAAGTTGCAGGCGCGCCCGCTAGACTTAGCGGGCGCGCCCGCCAAAGGGGGCAAGGGCGGGCCGCCCGCCCGCTGCGTGCAGCGGGCGCTGGCCCGCTGTGCAGCGGGCCGCGCCCGCTGCGCTGCACACAGCGGGCCACGCCCGCTGCTGCAGTGGGACACGCCCGCTGTGCAACGGGCGTGCGCCCGTTGCAGCCAGCGGGCGTTGCCCGTTTGCCTTTGCACATGGGCCTTTTGGCCCAGTGGGTCTAACCCACTTCCCCTTGAACTCTTTCTGCGTTTCTGGGCTCGTTTGAGCTCCGATTTGGACGCGGTTTGAACCTGTGTTTAGACCGGGACGATCCCGTCATCCAGGTAACCCTTTCCAACAAGTTTGTTCCTACAAAATTCGTCGTAACTAATTTACAACACGTTTAGTTAAAGTTAGCATCTAATGCAACGTTGTGCCCCTATTGCTAATGCGACTAACTTTCACAACTCAACTTGTGAATATCATCAAATGATATTTCTCTCTATTCTATATTCCTATTACTAAGACACGAATACTACTCGGTGTGAGACCCTACAGCCTGACCTTACTACAGGTTGGGGCTCGAAACCCCTAGACGACGGTCACTACGAGCAGTATCTGTCGTCCATGTTTCAGAGTCATCATAACGTGATCGACCCTTTGACAAAAGTGTCATAGGGTTTGCATTGGCTGTGTCAGTGATGAATTCCGTTAGCTAAAATCCCTCCGTCAAGACTGTGTTATTGTTGGCCTAGGGTATGGTTTACTGTCAACCCTATCAGACAACATTGGTCAGTATACGGCGATCTTTATTGTATACACGTTGTACTACTTGCAACGCACCCCGGCCGAGGATTAACATAAAGACCGTACTGAGCCTATAACACTAACTTCCCTTTAATGGAAGTGACGAATCCCATCTTAGTCACTTACTCACCTAGAGAGCTTCTGGTGCAACCCAACCTAAGATCTTTCATCAGGACTGGTCCTCGAAGCTATATCATGGGTCTAAGCTATACCGTCCGCTCACAGGTTTGTACAGATGACTTCAGGTCTTAAGGATCAACTAACCTATCATCACCCTAGAGTTATTAAAGACAGATCATTAAAGTTAACCATTTAATAACTCTAACTTGGTCGTTCAGTGAACTCATTCTCCAATGAGCACCTGTGTCTCGTCTCCGACTTCACCAAGTCGAATGACTATGAGATCATCATTACCCGAAGGTAAGACTAAGACACAGTGATCTATCCGATGTGTCGATATCCAGTTCTCGACACATCTACGATCACGAACCGTTTTAGACTTACGTTTCTATTCGGTCTCTTACTTACTCATAATCGAGATCTCATCTAGATATGCGAGGACCTAACTATAAGTCTATGGATATTATCTAAGTATATTAATACAAATGATTTTATACTTAGAATAATACGTTCCATATACGGTATGAACAAGACGTATAATCAAGATAAATTGCCTTATGGGCATATATCTTCCTACATGGACGAGGTGGAAGCACCATTGGTAGAAGAACTACCAATAGAGTGTTTGCTACCACTCGTAGAGTCACCGGAAGTTGGTCTAACAAAAGTAGTGGCCGATTTGGATGAACATCCCATCGTATACCCCAAACCAATGTGGTTATTGGCCGGAAGTAAGTCACTTAGGATTTTATCCAAATGGTCCTTACCCTTATTGAATTTATTAATTCGGCCTAATGTGTTCTCATATTTCTCGGTGAGAGAACGCATAGAAGTATCCAAATTGGATACTTGCGATGTGAGCACATAAACATGAGATTTAAGATTCTCATTCTCAATACTCAAATTCGAGTTTTGAGAAGTCAAATCCGCTATCCTATGTTCTTCCGGATCATCAATGCTAACATGTTCAAGTCTAGATTTGAGATTAACAATCTCATTTCTTAACTCTTCAACAACGGTGTCGTTGTTGGTGATGATAGTCTTAGGCGAGGTTTGAATGATAGCTAGGTCATCTTTTACCTTAGTATATCTATTTACTAATTTAGTGTATTTAGACCATAATTGAGAATTAGCATTCCTAAGGTCATCCATAGTTACCTCATCGCTTTCGTCGTCACTATCATCGGAAGAGGAGGATCCTTGATCATGCTCCTCTCTTGCCATGAAGCACATGTGCGCTTGCTCCACTTGCTCATCGTCCGACTCTCCGCTTGAGGAATCCTCGGAGTCGGTGAATGTTGCTCCGACAAGTCACTTTTTGTTCCCTTTCTTGTACTTCTTGGACTTATCGAATTTCGGCGCCTTCCACTTCTCCTTTTGCTTATTGATAGGACACTCCGCTTTCATGTGTCCTGGCTTATTGCACTTGAAACACAAAGGAGAGGAAGAGGCGTTATAAGAACCAAATTTAGCTTGGTTCTTATAGTTACCTTTTCGGAAGAAATGGTTGAACTTCTTGGCCATGAGTGCCATGGACTCCAAGTCCAACTCGTTTTCCGAGTCTTCATCATCGGTTGATGTGGATGTGGATGGAGCGGCCTTAAAAGCAATAGCCTTCTTCTTTGGCTCGTCTTGCTTTAGGTAGGACTTCATCTTTTCTTGCAATTTTAGCTTGCTATCCTTGCGTACATCGTATGACATTAAAGTACCCATTAGTTGAACTACGGTGTACTTATTCATATCATTACCTTCCTCGATGGCGAAGGTATGCTTTTCCCAAGAAGAAGGAAGTCCTTCGATAAGCTTCGAACACTTCTCCTTTTGGGTGTAGGTTTTGCCGAGAGCCTCCAACTCGTTTATGATGTCGACGAAGCGAGCGTAATACTCCTTCATCTTCTCGCCATGTTGCATATGAAACATTTCGTAATTTTTGTTAACAACAACGAGTTTAGAGTCTCTTACCCTACTCGTCCCTTCATGTAGTATGAGGAGGGAGTTCCAAATTTGATATGCACTCTTACATGTGCATATCTTATTGAAGTCATCGGGCTCCAATGCGCATTGCAAGGCGTTCATTGCCTTGGCATTGCTTACCTCCGCGGCGACCTCCGCGGTTGTCCATTTCTCAAAGTCTTCTTCGGCGGGCTCGACGTATTCCTTCATCGTGGTCCTCCATAGAGATGCACTCCGGAGGAAAGTTTCCATCTGGCATTTCCAGTACCCGTCGTTGGTACCGTTGAAGAATGGAGGCCTCGTTGAGGAATGTCCTTCCATCATCGAAGATGCTCCTTCACGGTTCCTGAAGGTGCCATAGTCGGAAGGTGGACGCACGGTCTTGTTGTCGTTGGCAGACATAGCTAAGTATCTGGCTCTGATACCAAATGTAATGTCCTACAAGCTACTGCACAAGTACTAGAGGGGGGTGAATAGTACTTTAAAAATAACAAGGAGTATAATTCCTAATTATAGTGCAAACAACTACCAAATCAATTTGCGGAAGCTTAAATTGAAGACAACAACAAAATTAACAATGCTAACACAAGATATTACTGGGTTCGGATCCACCCAAGTCTCCCCGACTTGTTCCCGGTGATCCTACGTCCTAACCACCCGGATCCCCTCCGGATACTTGAGTTAGAAACCCTAACTCAAGATTTCCACTATGAGATACTTGTGAAAAAAACCTCCACAAGTCAAATCATACAGAATGTAATTTGTGACTCCCACAACCCGGGATCACAACCACACTCTCACAACCGAGAGTGAGACTTACAATTCAAATATGAAATGAAATAAGAAAACTTCTTACCGATAAAATACTGATGCCTTGAGTATTGCTTACGAATTAGGGCAAGGATGATTTTGAGGAAGAAGAAGTGGCACCAAACCCTAGCTCCAAGATGTAGATCAGCGATGGAGAGCGTTGGGGATGTTGGTGACCTAGAATCAAGCACTTGGCTTGGAAGGCTTCACACTCAATGAATTTGTCTTTGGAAGTAAGAGTTAGGAGAGATTATTGAATGGAATGAATGAGCTTTGAATGAGCTTGGAATGATTTCTCTTGATCTCTAAACTTGCAATAATATCAGCTTTGAGTGCAATGAATGCAGCTCAACAAATATTTATAGGATAGAGGAGAGAGAGAAAGAAATTCGAGTCATTAAATGCTCCAACGGCTCTTTTCTGAACCCAACTAGTCGGTCAAAGAACATCCACCGACCGACTAGTTCATCAACTAGTCGGTCGGTCAATTAACGTATACCGACTAATGAGTGAACCGAGAAAAGATCAAAGCACAGACACAAGGAACTAGTCGGTCCAAGAAGAATAGCTGACCGACTAGTTTCACAACTAGTCGGTCGGTTACTCAACTGAGACCGACTAACAGATAAAACTGAAGTCTGAGCTTAAATAGACTTAGTCGGTCCAAGAACAAATGTTGACCGACTAATTCACCAACTAGTCGGTCGCCAAATGAGCTTAGACCGACTAACGATAAACAGTTAGTTATGTGAAAAATTGGCATGTACAGTAAAAGTAAACTAGTCGGTCCAAGAAGGAAAGTTGACCGACTAGTTCATCAACTAGTCGGTCGATCAATGAACACAGACTGACTAAAGATAAACAGTAGCTTAGGTTCAAAAGTGCATGTACAGGAAAAGCTCAACTAGTCAGTCACAGAAGCATCACTGACCGACTAGTTCACAAACTAGTCGGTCGGTGAGTCAACTTAGACCGACTAACTGTAAACAGTAAAGAGCTTAGAATTAACTGACTGAAACTAGTCGGTCCAAGAAGCTTTGCCGACCGACTAGATCACCATCTAGTCGGTCAGTTCTTCTTCTTGAACCAACTAACATGCACAAGAAGTCACGAATCGAAGCGCGAAGCTTCGGGAAGGATTGTATGGACTTCTACTAAGATCCTAGAGCTAAGATATGAGCGTTATGAAGATTTAAACCGTAAGACCTACTCAAGGCTTAACATTCTACGAAAGAAGCATAAAGACCATAAATAAAACTTGACGATACCGTCTTCAATAGCTTCAATCGAATCTTCATGACTTCTAAATTGGTCCATAAGCTTCAACGAAGCTTTAGGCATACGATCACGTGCTTTGAGAAGTCTTGAGACGTCGTAATTGATATTCATATGAATTTGGCGACGATCTCCATAACTGCGCTCACAAAGTGTTAGTACACGTTATATTTATGTTTGTTCATCATCCAAAACCAAATCCGGGGAGTCCAATATCCAACAGGATCCTATCAAAACGATGATGTTAGGATCGAATGAAGAGGAGAGACTTACGTTCGCGTACACGGCACCGTAGTCTCTGAACTTCGCCCTCGGATTCGCCACAACGGTCGGTACTTCGTCACGGAGGATCGAAGCAGCGTTTCACCGTCTAAATCTCTATTTAGAAGAATAATTTAATGGAAAGGGAGAAGAAGAACATAAGTTGCCTTATGCAAACTTATGGCATGGATAGAATTGTGTAAAAGCCTTACCCTTGGGTCCTATTTATAGGCTTTAGGGGTAGTTATTGTAGGAAATAACTACATATAAGCTTATTAGCCTATATTAGCCCTTTTACTTATCCTCTTCTTCATTCACTTATCAAGTGCCTTTATGCACTTATAAAGTGACTTTTTCCACTTATCGAGTGGTCCTTTTCACACGTGAAAAGGTTCCCTTCGTGCACGCTTTCGTGCACGCGACATCTGAGGTCCATAGAACCTCATACATCCCCTCATGGGTGTATACATGTCGTCCATATCCAACAGGACTTATCACCCAATATTACCCATGATGAGGGGGCGCCGAGGAAGACCAATGATCATCACGACCCAAATCCTAGTGGCCTTCCCGGCAAATTTGACGGGCGTATCTCGTATGCGCCCAACATCACGAGCTAAACGAATATCTAAATGGGTCGAGCTCATGACCTTAAACGAGCACTTGTCGGGAGGCAACCTGACGGTTTTTGCATTGTTTTTATTTGATTTTCATTTTTGCTTTAGACTTTTATTAGTGTTTAGAGTCTAGTGTCCATGAAAATCATGACAACGGGTCTTAATTTTCATGACAGGAGAAGGAGAAAGAGGGATCAATCATATGGAGGATGATCGAGGCAAGGGAGAGAGCTCCAGGAACGCGCTCAGGCCTTAGGAGGAGGAAGAAACTGACTGGAGGAAGAAAACAGAGACTGGAGCAAAAACGAAGAGCCGTTGCAGAAAACAGCTCATCACTCGGCCGAGTGGCATATGCCACTCGGTCGAGCAAAGACTCCACTCGGCCGAGTGGAGCACCAAACAGGAAAGTTTCTGTAGACCAACTCTCTGTCACTTTCTGTAACTTTTAGCATTAATTGCCACTCGGCCGAGTACCATATCATTCGACCGAGTGAAACAGATACCCTCCTAGCTTAAGAATTGCTGAGTGGTAGAGACACTCGGCCGAGTGGAGTTTCTCCCTTCGACCGAGTGAACCAAAGCCACTCGGCCGAGTCGTAAGTGGTGAGGAGAATTTGAAATTTTTAGTTTACGCCACTCGGCCGAGTGACATTGTCACTCGGCCGATTCGTAACATTTCATATATAAGCGAAATCGCAGCGGGCGCGGTTTACGATACCAAAGTTCCCAAATTCCGCCCGAGCCCGCTGCCGATTGAGCTTCCTCGACCACACCGACTTCCCCTCGCTGGCGACCGACACACACACACACACCCCCCCCCCCCCCCCCCGCCGCCGCCCTGCCACCCCCCCCCCCCCCCCCCACCGTCGGCGTCGCCTCCGATCACCCCTATTTTGCCCCAAAAACCTCATTTCTCCCTATTTCTCTTGATTTGTACACCCGTGAACCCCAAATTCAAATTAATTTCTATATCTATCTATTATCCCCTAACTCCCCCATATATATTGAATATTATTCACTGATTTGATCGTTTAATTTTCAGGCCAGCTTGGGGGAGCTTTGGGGAGTTTTTGGGCACGCTTTGAGCTTCGCGGCGGAGGAGTCTCTTCGTACACACTACTGATTGCTCTCGCGGCATGTTCAGGTACACTCGTTCCATCATTTAGCACGTCGCATTACTTATTTGGTTGGGACACGTCTCGCAGCACACATGCCACCGCGCACTAGACCACGTACATGGGGAGCCGCTTCAAAGCGGAAGAGGACCGATGATCCTGGTCCCTCTCACGCTAGGGAGGACTCCCCTCCACCTACCCACCACCACCACCACCACCACCTACACAGCCGATCCCTGCTGATCCTGTCCCTCCACCCGCTCCTGCCGTCGGGTCGATGGGGATTACGTTTCGAAATGATGCACACCGCACCAGATTCGAGTGTATCTGCCATCGCTCGATAGTACCCTCTAGGTTTGCACACCTAGTCGACTTAGACCGCCTAGGGGTACTTGAGGGGCTTCTCACGTTGTACGACAACGTGGGATGGCGTGATTTTCTATCGGTGTCGGCGGATACTTACATCCGTCCGACACTAGAGGTCCTCAGTTCCATTGACCGGACCCCTGGAGGATGCTCCTTCCGTCTGATGGATCGAGAGTGCATTATCACTCTCGACATGCTTAGAGCATTTTTCCAGTGACCCGTCGTCCCTGACCCTGACAGCGCCTACGCTCCCACGCATATCCCACCCCCGTCGTTCGACACCCACACCTTCTGGACACGGATCACGGGATCCCCACTCAGCTTTGACCCTAGTAAGGCCAAGGCATCTGCTATCCTCCACCCCTGCCTCCGCATTGCACAGCACCTTATAGCGACTACTTTTCTCGAGAGGTACAAGCCCGGGACCATGTCTACGCCAGAGCTCTACATGCTCTATGCGATGACTCGCCCTATGGTTCTAGATAGGGGTAGTGACGATTTGGTCCCCGCCGTCGTGATCGACATTGCCAGTTGGTTTTTAGACCGCATTATCATTTCGGTGAGCGCTCGCTCACCTATCTGTTGCGGCGGTCTGATCACCCTTTTGGCCCTTATGACCGGCGTCGACCTTCCTGACGACTTGCCTCGAGCTCCGGGCCCCACTACACTTTCTATTTATGTTATGGCCCGGATGAAGATGCTTCGTCCCCACGGTCGTCTGCACTGGGTGTGGTGGCACGGTCCCTTTGTTGTGCCCTGTGGTAGCTACTGCACACGTACTAGAGGGTGGTGAATAGTACTTAAAATAATTAAGAGAGTTATTCCTAACTATTATGCAATGAACAAACGACAATGCGGAATAAACAACATTCGACAAGAATTAACAAATGCAAACAAAGCAAGTAACGGGTTCGGATCCACCCAAGTCTCCCCGACTTGTTCCCGGTGATCCTACGTCCCAACCACCCGGATCCCCTACAGATACTTGAGTTAGAAACCCTAACTCAAGATTTAGCACTATGAAATTCTTGTGAAAAACCTTCACAAGACCAAATCATACAAATGACATGTGAATCCCACAAACCGGGATCACATCCTTCTCTCACAACCGAGAGAAAAATTCAAATAACGATTGAAATGAAATAAATAACACTTACCACAAAATCCTATGCCTTGAGTATAACTTACCAAATTAGGGCAAGAAGTATTTTGAGGAGAGAATGTCACCAAACCAAAGCTCCACCAATAAGATCAGCGATCGAAGGCTAGGATGGAGGATGGTGACTTTGGATCAAGCTCTTTGCTTGGAAGGCTCACAATGGAGAGAATCTCTCTTGAGGAATATGGCTCAAAGAGTTGAGGGAGAGATTCTTGTGAGGAAGAGAAAGCTTTGGAATGGAGTTGAGTAGCTTCTCTTTGATTTCTCTAAACCTCTAAAATGGCAGCCTTTAATACTAGAAAAGAACCCCTCCAAGTATATATAGGATAGAGGAAAGAGAGAGAGAAAAACGTTTCAATCAAAGCTCCAACAGCTCTATTCTGAACCAGGCTAGTCGGTCAAAGAAGGATCACTGACCGACTAGTTCATCAACTAGTCGGTCGGTGATACAACGTAGACCGACTAATGGTTGAACAGCCAAAAGGTCGAAGTACAGAAGATGTCAACTAGTCGGTCTAAGAAGACTTGCCGACCGACTAGTTTCACAACTAGTCGGTCGGTGAATGTTCTTTGACCGACTAACAGTCGAAATAAAGAAGGCTGACTTCAAGATGATTTAGTCTGTTTAAGAACAACTGCTGACCGACTAGTTTCTCAACTAGTCGGTCGACAAACGTTCTTTGACCGACTAACTTGAAGCAGTAGCTCAGGCTGTACAGAGGCAATGATAAATAGTCGGTCAGAGAAGGATTTCTAACAGACTAGATCGTCATCTAGTCGGTCGGTGACTCTTCTTTGACCGACTAATTGATCAACAAATTTGGGCTGAAATGAGCAAGGCATTCTAGTCGGTTCAAGAGGAATTGCCGATCGACTAGATCTTCATCTAGTCGGTTGGTTCTTCTACTTGAACCAACTAACATGCACTAGAAGCCGAGGGAAGAAGCGATAGGCTTCGGGAAAGTTTCTAATGGCTTCTATGATAATCCTAATTCTAAGATATGAGCGAAATGAAGATTATAAAGTAAGTCCTACTCAAGGCTTAACATTCTAATCTATGAAGATAGAAGACAATAAATAATACATGACGAACCTTCTTCAAAGCTAGCTTCAATCTTCGCTCTTGACTTCAATCATACTCCTTGAGCTTCAACGAAGCTTCAGGCATACGATCACGTGTATTGAGAAGTCTTAAGACATCGCTTTTGATATACGTATTCTTTTGGCGACGATCTCCATAACTGCGCTCACAAATAGTTAGTTCGCATTATTTATGTTTGCTCATCATCCAAAACCAAATCTGGGGAATCAATACTCAACATTCTCCCCCTTTTTGGTGATGACAAACCAACATAAATAATGATCAATAATAATGATTCAAAAGAAATTTACTTACTCCCCCTGCATTGATGATACGTTAATTCTGTATTCAATAATATTCATACGCATCAAGCAGACGAGGGAGCTATAAAATATGAATCCTATTATCGCAATTTAGGATCTAAATCCATTTTATATCTTAACTCCCCCTGAATCTAACATATCAACTTAGATTCATGGTAAATTGCTTTGAATTATCAATTAGCACATCGTCATTATTAATTCTCTCCCCCTTTGGCATTAGCAAAAAGAGCGGGAGGAGAACAACGACTAATACAATGGCTAAAAATAAAATTATGAGAGTCTAAGAATGCGACCATGGTCCAAATGGCTAAAAATAAAATACCGATGTAAAATACCAAAGCAAATCAAAGTGTGCCAATCATGACCTTAGTCTAAAATCGAAAACCAAAATCATCAAACCATAGGCGAAAATCGAAAACCGAAATCATCAAGCCATAGGCGAAAATCAAAATACGAAATCATCAAACCATAGGCAAAAATCGAAAAACGAAATCATCAAGCCATAGGTGAAAATCGAAATACGAAATCATCAAACCATAGGTGAAAATCGAAAAAAAACGAAATCATCAAGCCATAGGCGAAAATCGAAATACGAAATCATCAAAACTCAAATCAATTTCACGTATTGAGTTTAGGAACATACTCTCCAATATCAACATTCTTAGTTAAATAGTGCATGGAAAACAATTATATGAATTCATAGAAAGAATTTCTATTTAACCAAGTTAATCGTCGAGCGACGAAATTAACATCAGAGACAAAAATCCAATGAATACCAAATGTAGCGAAATGATGCCAAAAGTAACATGCAAAAGTGTTATGCCAAATATAGAAAGAACATCATAAATCTATGGCATACACCATTCTAGCATACTAATTTAAACAAAATGATACCAATGTAGATATTCTAACAATGTATGCAATCAACACGCATGGATACCAAATGTATATCAAATGTAAGAATATACTTACACCATTAAGCTCCCCCTACTTTGGTGCATTACTTAAGCACCATCAACTCCATTTGAATGAAAAACTTTGCAAATCAATGAGTTGGTAGGGTTGGTATCCCATGGTGGAGTGAACTTAGAGAACATATCATTTTGGTATCCAAAAATCTTTTTGGATCCTATGGGTTAGGCAATAAATTTAACGAACTAAATTCAAATTAACATGCACATCCATGATTAATATGCAAATAAAAATAAACCAATTCTTACCACAATTGCGTTGGTACCCATAAAATGAAATTAAACGTATGGTACCAAGCAATGAAGGGTCAAAGGAAACTAACCCTTCGGAAACCAAGTCCACGAGGACCGTGATTTCCCAACATAATCATCATTCAAAATAACATCATTACTAAACGATTGCACATACATATTCTTATCATACATGCTTGTGTTCTTCGGACCCCAAATGGTGTATGTCTTGGGAGTCCTAATCCTATTGGGAACATGCATACGTTGTTGATTTCTATGTGATGCATGTCGTGGATAAGCATATGGCATATGATGCAATGGTGCATGATGATGATTATTCATATGGGAATGTGAATGAACATATGCATGGGGTGGAACATGTACATGAGTGTGTCTCACATGGTGTGCACGTGCTCATGGATGCGGAGCATAAAAGTCATCATACGTGCTAGCATGTGGAGTAGGATGTGTGTTCCTACGTGGCATGGTATACATGAAAGCATGACCCTTCTTTGGAGGTCCACCCAAAGTGGGTTTCTTTCCAAATGGGGGTGTGTACCTAGCGGAAGCACCATTGGTAGAAGAACTACCCATGGGGTGTTTACTCCCACTAGTAGAAGCATCGGACGTTGGCCTAACAAAGGTACCGGACGATTTGGATGAATCTCCCATCATATACCCCAAACCAATGTGATGATTGGCCGGAGGTAAGTCATTTAGGATATTATCCAAATGGCCCTTACCCTTATTTAATTCATGAATTTGGCCTAATGTGCACTCATACTTCTCGGTGAGAGAATGCATCGAAGCATCCAAGGTGGACACTTGCGATGTGAGTGCGTAAACACGTGCCTTGAGATTTTTATTCTCAATACTCAAAGTTGAGATTTGAGACATCAAATCCGCTATCACATGTTCATCCAAATCCTTGATATGAACATGCTCAAGTTGAGATTTGAGATTTACAATCTCATTTCTCAACTCTTCAACAACGGTGTTGTTGTTGACGATGAAAGGCTTACGCGAGTTTTTAAGACTATCTAGTTCATTTTTAGTCTTCATAAATCTAGTAGCCAAATTAGAAAACTTATTCCAAAGTTGTTCGTTGGCTAATCTAAGTTCATCCATAGTTACCTCTTCGCCTTCATCCTCGCTTCCATCCTCGCTTTCATCGGAGGAGGTCTCTTGATCACGTTCCTCTTTTCCCATGAAGCACGTGTGTGCTTTTTCCACTCGTTCATCATCCGACTCTCCACTTGAGGAGTCCTCTTCGGAGTCGGTGAATGTACCTACAAGTCCTTTCTTGTGCTTTCTCGACTTGTCGTACTTAGATGCCTTTCACTTCTCCTTGTGTTTGTTTCAAGGACAATCCGACTTGATATGTCCTGGCTTGTTGCATTGATAACACACAGGAGTAGAAGCATTAGTTGAAATAAATTTTGATTTACTTTTCAACTTACCTTGTCGGAAGAATCGGTCGAACTTTTTTGCCATATCGACCAAAGCTTCCATGTCCAACTCTTCTTCCGATTCTTCATCATCGGTAGATGGAACGGCCTTGTATGCAATCGCCTTTTTCTTTGGCTTGTCTTGCTTCAAGTACGCTTTCATCTTCTCCTTCATCTTGATCTTACTTTCCTTGCGTACCTCGTAAGACAACAAGGTACCCATTAATTGTACAACGGTGTACTTATTCATATCGTTACCTTCCTCGATGGCGAAGGTACGCTTTTCCCAACAAGAAGAAAGTCCGTCAATAATCTTTGCGACTTTCTCCTTTTGGGTGTATGTCTTCCCAAGAGCTTCCAATTCGTTGGATATGTCCATGAAGCGCGCATAGTAATCCTTCATAGTTTCACCCTGTTCCATGTGAAACAACTCAAATTCTTTGTTAGCGACAACGAGTTTAGAATCTTTTACCGTACTCGTTCCTTCGTGCAAGATGAGGAGTTGGTTCCATACTTGATATGCACTCTTACATGTGCATATCTTGTTGAAGTCGTCGAGCTCCAACACACATTGCAAGGCATTCATGGCCTTGGCATTGCTTACCTCCGCGGCGACCTCCGCGGTATTCCACTTCGCGAAATCTTCTTCTTCGGGCTCGACGTACTCCGTCATCGTGGCTCTCCAAAGTGAAGCGCTCTGGAGGAAGGTTTCCATCCGGCATTTCCAGTACCCATAGTTGGTACCGTTGAAGTGAGGAGGCCTGATAGAGGATTGTCCTTCCATAACTGAAGAAGATCCTTGACGATCATTGAAGACGTTGTAGTCGTTGTTTGTCATAGCTTTGAACCTTGGCTATGATACCAATTGTTGTGCCCTGTGGTAGCTACTGCACACGTACTAAGGGGGGTTGAATATTACTTAAAATAATTAAAAGAGTTATTCCTAACTATTGTGCAATGAACAAACGACAATGCGGAATAAACAACAATCGACAAG
This sequence comes from Scilla litardierei, assembly GCA_030789695.1. NCBI lineage: Eukaryota > Viridiplantae > Streptophyta > Magnoliopsida > Asparagales > Asparagaceae > Scilla > Scilla litardierei. The sequence continues at coordinate 85,684,135 of CM061142.1, read as the reverse complement.
AATTAACAAACGCAAACAAAGCAAGTAACTGGTTCGGATCCACCCAAGTCTCCCCGACTTGTTCCCGGTGATCCTACGTCCCAACCACCCGGATCCCCTCCGGATACTTGAGTTAGAAACCCTAACTCAAGATTTAGCACTATGAAATTCTTGTAAAAAAACTTCACAAGACCAAATCATACAAATGACATGTGACTCCCACAAACCGGGATCACACCCTTCTCTCACAACCGAGAGAAAAATTCAAATAACGATTGAAATGAAATAAAGAACACTTACCAAAAAATCCTATGCCTTGAGTATAACTTACCAAATTAGGGCAAGAAGGATTTTGAGGAGAGAATGTCACCAAACTGAAGCTCCACCAATAAGATCAGCGATCGAAGGCTAGGATGGAGGATGGTGACTTTAGATCAAGCTCTTTGCTTGGAAGGCTCATAATGGAGAGAATCTCTCTTGAGGAATATGGCTCAAAGAGTTGAGGGAGAGATTCTTGTGAGGAAGAGAAAGCTTTGGAATGGAGTTGAATAGCCTCTCTTTGATTTCTCTAAACCTCTAAAATGGCAGCCTTTAATACTAGGAAAGAACCCCTCCAAGTATATATAGGATAGAGGAAAGAGAGAGAGAAAAACGTTTCAATCAAAGCTCCAACAGCTCTATTCTGAACCAGGCTAGTCGGTCAAAGAAGGATCACTGACCGACTCGTTCATCAACTAGTCGGTCGGTAATACAACGTAGACTGACTAATGGTTGAACAGTCAAAAGGTCGAAGTACAGAAGATGACAACTAGTCGGTCTAAGAAGACTTGCCGACCGACTAGTTTCACAACTAGTCGGTCGGTGAATGTTCTTTGACCGACTAACAGTCGAAATAAAGAAGTCTGACTTCAAGATGATTTAGTCGGTTTAAGAACAAATACTGACCGACTAGTTTCTCAACTAGTCGGTCGACAAACGTTCTTTGACCGACTAACTCGAAACAGTAGCTCAGGCTGTACAGAGGCAATGATAACTAGTCGGTCAGAGAAGGATTCCTAACCGACTAGATCGTCATCTAGTCGGTCGGTGACTCTTCTTTGACCGACTAATTGATCAACAAATCTGGGCTGAAATGAGCAAGGCATTCTAGTCGGTTCAAGAGGAATTGCCGACCGACTAGATCGTCATCTAGTCGGTTGGTTCTTCTACTTGAACCAACTAACATGCACTAGAAGCCGAGGGAAGAAGCGATAGGCTTCGGGAAAGTTTCTAATGGCTTCTATGATAATCCTAGCTCTAAGATATGAGCGAAATGAAGATTATAAAGTAAGTCCTACTCAAGGCTTAACATTCTAATCTATGAAGCTAGAAGACAATAAATAATACATGACGAACCGTCTTCAAAGCTAGTTTCCATCTTCGCTCTTGACTTCAGTCATACTCCTTGAGCTTCAACGAAGCTTCAGGCACACGATCACGCGTATTGAGAAGTCTTGAGACGTATCTTTTGATATACGTATTCTTTTGGCGACGATCTCCATAACTGCGCTCACAAACAGTTAGTTCGCATTATTTATGTTTGCTCATCATCCAAAACCAAATCCGAGGAATCAATACTCAACACCCTTCAGCGCTGATTACATGGTTCTTACAAGCCCCGCTCGGACACACATTGGACCGGCTCACGGGGACTGGATTCCAGCGATGGACCTTCTTATCCCTGCCGCCTATGTGCTTGAGCCCGACGGTGCTGAGTAGACACCCCCTGCACCACCTGTCGACCCCGTGATCCATCAGCCTGCGCCTGCACTGTCTGCACCTCCCGACACCTCTGTCCACACGCCTGTTAGTGTCGGGAGCACTTTAGCTGAGTTGTCCACCACCACCACCACCACTGCACCTATTTCCGTCGAGCCCATTGCCGCACTGAGCCCCGAGTTTCCACCCACCATTCTTGAGAGCGGCGAGTCTTCCTTTTCTGCTGCCGTGGAGACCCTCTCCCGATTGCTGTCCACGACTCCTGGGGAGTCATCTTTCGTGCCTTTCACAGCCTCCCCAGTCGTCGACATTTCGGTCTCCACTGCTCCTATCTTTACCGAGAGCGTCATGACTTCTGTCCCCACGTCTGCGTCACTAACCTCTCCTGCCTCCTCGTCACCCATTTTGACTTCCACATCTGTTGTTGCTGCTTCCGCTTCGATACAGCCTGCGTCCCAGCCTCACACCGAGGCTGGGCATCATGTCGTGAGCACAGCACCACTACCTCACTACCCTGCTGGACCCATCCTCTACACTGCCCACGTGAGACAACCCCGTACTTCACCGGTTAGACCTGTGCGTCCCTCTGCTCCACCACCCCCCGACACTCTAGTTCAGAGCATTCGTGCTCTTGAGGGGTCTGTTAGTGGACTTAGAGGGGACTTTAGGGCTCTCTCCACCACAGTCAGTTCCGTGCAGACCCGCATCGCCATGCTTCCCGATATTCAGGCTTGTCTGAATCAGATTCTAGCGCGTCTACCCCCACCACCGACTGATGGGGTTTATCTGATCCAAGGGCTCTCTTTCGACTAGTGCATTGTCCGTCCTTCGCCCTACTTGAGAGCGAAGGCCGGACAACCTTGCACAAAAATTAACGCAGCGGAAGCGGAAAAATAAAGAGGAAAAATTTATATAAACATTTTATATAAACTAGCCCTATCGGCATAAAACCCAAGCCAAGAAAATGCTACTATCACGGGGTTGGGTCCAGACCAACCCCTAAGGATACTACTATCTAATTAACTACTTTAGCTACTGCAATTAAATTAATGCACATCAATTAAAAACTAAGGTTGAGAAAACTCAACATACCCGTAACTCTTGCCTTGCAGCAAAAGTGTTATCGAAGGCAATCAATTGCCCTTCCCGCATAAGCCGCTCCGATCCCAGCAACTGCTTGCGCCGATCCCAGCAACTTTTGGTCGCCGAGCCAACCACTTGCTCCAGAAAGTTTCACGCGAGTGAAACCTCCGCCTAGATTTCGGATCTGAATCCGAACTCCTTTGCGGCTTTGCTAGATCCATCAGGAGTAAGGCAGAAATTTATAGGGAGAGGAGAAATATTAGTTTAAGCCTAGATCCGAGCGTGCTCCAACATTTTTGAGAGCCGGTCAGATCTAGAGCTTGGGACAAGTATTGAGGAAGGGGGGAGACCCCTATTTATATAGGCGGCGGACTCTCCCCTTTTCTCAAAATCCGATGTGGGACTAAAATTAGAGTTTAATTAAATCAAGTTAGTTTGCCCTTCACAAAGTGCAAACTTCCGTGAATTTTAACTCACTCACCGTTGAGCTTCATGGTAGATACAACCTATCAATACGAAGAGCGTTCAACGGTGATCGCATAGGAAAAAACCGTTCGTCAATCGGAGTTCGTTTGACCCTCCAATTGAGTGTCCAAAGATCAGCCCAAAGCCATACATTTCAGAAATCTGCAGCCGCCAAAATTTACTAGGGTTCTGAACCCACGTGGGCCCCATAATGGGGCCCTCAAATTCTGACGCGCGCGCAGAAACCGCCTGGGCAGAGCCCAGGCCGCGCCTGGGCTCGCCCAGGCGCTGGGCAAGCCCGCCTGGGCTTGCCCAGGCCAGCGCCTGGGCTTGCCCAGGCCTTAGGAAAATAATCACTTTATTTGGGCTTATGCGAGTATCTTGGGCATCTGGCGTCTGATTTGGACGCCGTTCGAACCTGTGTCTAGACCGAGACATTCCCGTCTTACCCGTGAACTTTTCCTTGCGTTTATATAATTAAATATTGTCTTAAACTATTTAAAACACATTTAATCTCTTTTGCATCATATGCAATTTAGTCCCTATCTTGGATTAAATTATCATTTGCATCAAATACAAATGATCTGAGGGCATATTTCCCTACACCGACACCCACCCAGCAGCTACCACGCCCACCACCTCCACCACCACCTCCGCCACAGGACGGTGTTGGTGCAGCGCCACCACCAGCTTAGGCACACTCTTGATGCCTCTGATATTTTTTGTCGTTTTGCTGCCCGTTTGTTCTTGGGCCTGGTGATTTTTTTGCCCCCCTCCTCCACGTACTACTTTGGTGTCTTCCTGATCTTATCTTTTTATATCTTTTTGGGAGTGAGGGAGAGACTTTTTGGGGACACTTATATTTGCACCATCCTGATCTTTGCATGCATCACTTTCATTCACATCTTATTTTCTTTTTGTTTTTCTTTCTTTTTCATCATGCATGCATCTTCACCCACCCCACCCACTTCACGTCTCTCGATGTGCTACACTCCGCACATTGAGGACACTGTGCACTTCAGCTTGGGGGAGTGAGTTCTCACACTTTTTATTTTTGTCGCCATTTATTTTTGATTTCTCACATTTTCTTTCCACTTTTGCACTTATTTTCACCACTTTTTCATTTTTTATCATGCATCACGTTTTCTTATCTTTTTTTGAGTATGCTGCATTGTACACATGGTTCTATTTTCTTTTATCTTTGTTTCTTTCATCTTTTGCTAGAGATGACTTTTCTGTGATGATGGTGACGTGGTGTTAGCTTATCTCTATGTGCATGCTATTTTGTCATGTCCTAGCTTTTGTTTCAGATATCATATGCTATGTTTTGCTTTGCATTTGAAATAGTAACCCACCCTTTTTCTGTATGAATATGGATGAAATTCTGTTATTAGCTAATGTCTGATGATTCATATGTATGCTTTTCATAGAAAACACACCAAGCTTCACGCATTGATTGCTTATATCTGGAGTACTGCTTTCCTTTCTCGTATCACTTCTTATTGCATGAATTGTACGCTTCACCTTCAGGTTGATTGAATGTTTGCTAGGATGATATATCTGGACTAGTTTACTTTTTGAGATTAAACTGAGTAGATTATATTACTCTGCTGAAAGTTGTCGTGCACGTCCTATAGAGTGAACCGAGCAATACATTTATTTCTTTCTCCACATATCTTGAGCATTATTTCTCTATTTGAAATTCATTGGTGAACCCCCCCTCCTTAGCAAGTCTATTATCAGCATTTCCCCGTTATTATATCCCATGCTCCAATTCCCCAAAATCAAAAAGAATATATATATATATATATACATGTATATCCTTCTCTCTTTTGATTTGGGATCGCTTATTCGCTTATGTATGTATGTTTATTCAAAAAAAAGAGAGAAAATAGAAAATTTGAGAAAAAGAAAAGAAAAGAGAAAAGAAGTTTATAAACGATCCCATCTCATACTCTTTCTCTCTTTCTCCCCTCTTTTGTTTTTATTTTTTTAGAGCTTCAAAAGAAATGGGGAATGTACACATTGATCACTCCGTATTTTACACCCTTTTTCTGCATGTTTGCATGCCACTTTGATTGCTCATATCGCGTTTTTCATGATTATTCGACAATATTGCGATGCTTTTCACGTTTTCTTGTTTTTTTCGTATTTCAGGAGATATAGAGCGATTCGGAGTGATTTTGAGATCAAGAGGATTTGCACCCACTCCGGAGTGTCACCCAAGGCTCTTCTGAGAACTATTCGGCGATGGAAGACGAGTGGAAGAGGAAGGAACTTCGTAGGAGTGACGAGGAAGAGAAATGATGAAGATTGGGCATCTACAGCATCTCACTCGGCCGAGTGAAGCACTCACTCGGCCGAGCAAGAAGACCACTCGACCGACCAGACAGGACACGCATCACAGAAGGAAATCAACGTGCACTCGGCCGAGTGACGATAGTCCACTCAGCCGAGTATGAAGGTCCACTCGCCCGAGTGGCACGGGAAAATCCACCATCAAAGGAGCCGACTTACTGGAATCCGTCAGTCGATTGAGGGTTCCAACTCGGCCGAGTACCTAATGTCCCTCGGCCGAGTGAGTAAAGCCATTCGGCTGAGTCACTTCCGAAGACAGACCCCCGAAAATCCCCTACTTACTGGAAATGTACAGTGTTTGTCACTCGGCCGAGTGACATTTGTCACTCGGCCGAGTGAGCCGCTCCGCCTGCTGCGTAAAGTGCGCTTTCTGGGCTGCGTAGGGGCATTTTTATCAAGAATTTCTGGGCGATTTTGAGGGGTATTTAAACCCAGTTTTTGCCCTAGTTTGGGGGACTTTTTGATATTTTTGTCATCCTTTTTGAGAGCTTTTTAGATCATTAGATTTAGTCTATTTGGAGAGATTAGAAAGGCTACTTTTGTTGGATGCTATTGGATTCTCATTGGTTTGTCTCTCTTCTATCAAAAACCCTATTTTTGTTGATAATTTCTCTATTGCAATGAATTGTGTTGATTTTGTTATTGATTTTCTTATAAATTGCATGATGATTAGTGAGTAGTTTTGCCGTCTTAGAGCGTAGGGATGAACCCTATAGACCCTATTTCTAAATTGTGATGAATTGGTGAAATTCTTGCTAGAATCGATTAGGGTTAGTTTGGGATTAATTAATTATGGATAGCTATGGATTCATATCGATTGGGATTTGCAAGAGATTGGGTCCCAATTGATAGGAAGCCCTAGAAATTCGATTTAGATTTACGATTGGACTCCTCTAGGATTGGTTTGCAAGAGATTGGACCAAGGCTAGGGTTTTCAATCGTAATTCTATACCAATACCCGTTTGCAAGAGATTGGACAGGTAGGAACTATCTCAACCTAGGTCGTAGCTCGAGTTTGCATGAGAGTGGGCTCGAGATACGATTGAACGATGATGTCGATCCTAATGCTAGTGGCTTATGTTAGGGTTTGCACGAGAGTGGGCCCTAACTTAGGTTCGCTATAGACCGGCAATAGCACGAGAGCGTAAGCTTGGTTCTACATCTAGTTGCGACTAGTTCACCTAAGATTCAAGTCTAGCAATGATGAAACCTACGAATCACAACGATGAGATTTGGTCCGTAGCGGGGATTTCCTATCCCTAGGCGTTTTATTTTATTGATATTTTCATCGACATTTGAACGATTGTGACCATTTCACTCCAAATAATTCTCGACCATTTTGATAGCTAGGTTATTGGAAAGAGACACTGTCATTGTTCCTCCTTGAGTTCGATACCCGCTCGCCGCCACACCGTGCACTTGCCGTAAGACTACGAGTCGCTTGTCCCGGGTGCGTGTGCATCCTGGGGCGCGATCACACATCGCTTGAGGATATAGCATTCGCCACTCTCGCATCGCTAAGGGTCTACTCTTCCCCTCTCATCATTTTTTATTGTGTACATTATATCGCTTGTGGCACGAACTCACTATGTGTCGTAGGGCCATCATCCGCTCATCATCATACTCACCATCTCCACCATGTTCCACGGCACCTCCATACACATCCACCACCATACCCACATGCACTTAGCCTCCACGCACCTCCACAGCACCTCCACGTACTTCCACCACCACCACTTCCACATCACCTCCACGCACTTCTGCTGCACCTTCACCATGCATTACACGCGCATCAACTACCACAACCCCACCCCAAACATGCCCTCCACCCACACATACATCCACCACCATCTCCAGACCATCCACATCTCAATCCCAGCCACAACACTCACACCAAAAGATGTTGGCCCACAAGCGGACCTCCTCTAGGCATCGCACCACCACTACCACATCCACTTCCACACCCACAGCACCACCACGTACATCCATCCCCACCACCACCACACGCACCTCCATCACACCCACGGCACCTCCACACACTTACACCACACCCAGCACTATCACCCCACCATCCCAACCCCCACCCCAATCCCCACCCCCTCTACCACAGCCTCCCAAGAAGGAAGTCCTCGCAGAGGGCCCCTTATGCTAGGCCACGTACCACCACACATGTTCCAACCCCATCCCCACCATCATCTCCTTCACCCCCACACGCCAGGAAGAAATGCCAGGCTGCTGGCTTCTCAGCATGGACCCGAGCTCCCCCGAGTCAACCCATACTCATAGCACCACCCCCACCACCCCCACAGCCCGAGATGCCCCCTAGAGACCTACGGCATCACCTTTATAGAGGACGGTCATCGTCGTGCTTTTACCGACCTCTCTAGGCGTCCGATCGTCTTGACCAAATTCGCAGACCTAGGAGCCTTAGAGTAGCTAGGAATTTTGCCTGGGGTAAGACAGTTGTATGCAAACCTGGGCTGTGAGCATTTTGTAGGGCTTCAGGCGAAGACTTACATTTGCTTGACCCTAGAGGCCATCAGCTCACTTCACCGTACTAACACGGGGATTGCATTCTCCATACTGGACATGGAGATGTAGTTCACTTACGAGGGAATCCAGACCATATTCCAGTGGCATGCAGTCAACACCGTCGAGACCACCTATACAACCGACTCAGATATTCCCCCCGCTATCTACACTACATGCGATTGGAAGAGGATTTTCGATTTCCTTCCTTCAGCACTAGCCGCTTGAAGGCCTCCTCGATCATCCACCCCTGCCTTAGGCTAGCCCAACGCCACCTTGCCACCACTATGCTATGCATGAACGAGCTAGGGACTATGTCCTCTGTCTTGCTCGTCCTTTTGTAGTGGCATGACCCTCCCCCGCGAGGCGCTACTAGCTGGCACCTCTCGCCCCTCCTACCCTATTGATCACGCACAGATCTTCTGTGATCGTTTATGTTGAACTACTACTTTGCAGAGGGGCCCCATCTATTGTGTCGGTTTTTTCAGCATTGTCGCCCTTAGGGCAAATCTAGTCCTCCCCGAGGATCTTCTATAGGCGACGGGCCCTCACACCCTATCCTTGCATGTGCTTATGCACATGCAAATTATTAGGGCCCATCTGACCGACACTGGGTTTACCTTCATGGGTGGCATAACGCTGATTATATGGTGCTCCCTAGTCCAGAGAAGACCACCGTGGCTCTTCAGCAAATTGAGTAGATCCTCCCCATGCAGGAGTGCATCCCCCTATCTACGAGTTGGAGCCTGCTGATGAGCAGGTTGCCTAGCAGCAGCTTGCTCATCAGCCGGGCACCCCTCCCGCATACGCTGAGGATCCACCCCACACCCTACCCCAGTCTGAGCCTGCAGTGGACCCTTCTGTTTTCACATCTGTTGAGGGCCCTGCCACATCTGTTGCACCATCTGCTTTTGATTCTTCCGCCGAGCCTTCTGTCTCCACCTTTACCGAGGACCCAGCCCTATTAGCTGAGGTCCTCATTTCTGATCTGCTAGCTGATCCACCTATCCTCACCTCCTCACTGCCACCTGAGACCACACTGGTACCTGTATCCATGACCGTACCCATTCCCAGCACCGTCTCGGTGATTCTTACAGAGAGTGCGGTGGTTTCTGTCTTCATAGCTGCTGCCACCACCTCTGTCGTATCGATACCTGACATATCCTCACTTGCACACGCATGGGCATTGACCTCTGCTCCTTTCTCCACTGTCGTTGTCCCCACTGTCCCACTATCTGTACAACATGCACTCCTAGCACATCCCTTTTTCACCACCTGTGGCACATCTTTTAGGGGAGCGTCCAGCAGCTCCCCCCCCCCGATATTGCAGCTCAATTATATGGGGTGGAGCAGGCTGTAATTGGGCTCCGTAGAGCCGTAAGGACACTCACTAATATTGGACATCGGAATAACGAGAAGCAGGACTGTATCCTTCACCTTCTTCAGCCACCACCCCCACCGGGTGGTAGTGCTGCCTGATTTTTTAGCTTCTCGCTGTCCTAGTGTCCCCCCTACTGTCATTGTGCTCATCTGTCTTTTTGGGGCCCAGCTTACTCCAGCATGGGGGAGTCTGGCATCGATTTTTGTTGTCCACAGTGTTCATACTGTACATACTATGCATCGTCATCACCTGCACCATCATTATCTCCATTTTTGTATGCACATGCATCTTTTATACCTTCTTTTATCTTTCATTCCACCCACCCCCTTATCATCATTTACTGTTTCTATGCCCGTGTTCTCAGCAGTGAGGACACTACTGCCTTTAGCTTGGGGGATGAGCCCTATCGCTTTTTACTTATTATTTTTCCTTATTCCCATTTTAGTTCCACCAACGCCCTATTTTTCCACTTTAGCTTGATGCTGTCCCTACCCGTCTTTGCCTCCCTCATATTTTACGGTGTCCATCTGTCTGTTCGGGGCCTTGATCTTAGATAGCTTAGGGGAGGACCCGCACATGCATCATTTTCCTTTATCATTGCATCATGTCATGTTTTCACTTCTTTTTGCACAGTTTTTATTTTTATTTCCCCGACTCACCCACCATATTTAGCATCATCTCCTGCCTACCAGCTTTATCTTAGCAGTGAGGACACTGCTGGGTTTAGCTTGGGGATAAGCGCTACCACATGATTTTTCATTTTTCTTTTTACATTTTCCTCCCTTTTTCAGCTTTTTAGTTTACTTTTCCGCCCCTTTTTCACTTTTTTATCCTTTTTCCCATTTTGCATCATATTTTCTGCCTTTTGCCATGCATGCATCCCTCTCTTCATTTTGCTATTTTCTCTGTCTTTTTTCTTTTTATGCTGAGGATGTTCTGCATGATGATACTGTAATGCCCTACAAGCTACTGCAAAAGTACTAGAGGGGGGGTGAATAGTACTATAAAAATAACAAGGAGTATAATTCCTAATTATAGCGCAAACAACTACCAAATCAATTTGCGGAAGCTTAAATTAAATGAAAACAACAAAATTAACAATGCTAACAAAAGATGTTACTGGGTTCGGATCCACCCAAGTCTCTCCGACTTGTTCCCGGTGATCCTACGTCCCAACCACCCGGATCCCCTCCGGATACTTAGGTTAGAAACCCTAACCCAATATTTCCACTATGATATCTTGTGAAAAACCTTCACAAGATCAAATCATACATGCAATGGCAATAGTGAATCCCACAACCCGGGATCACAACCTTCTCTCACAACCGAGAGAATCAATAAGCAATATAAACAAGTTTATAATGAAATAAACAATCTTACCACAAAATCCTATACCTTGAGTTTTCTTACCAAATAGGTGCAATGAGGGATTTGAGGAAGATGAAGTCACCAAGACCTAGCACCAAAGAAATGACCAGCAATGGGTGCCTAGGAGTGATTTGGAGATTTGAATCAAGCTAGAGCTTGAAGGGCTCACCAAGAACAAACTTCTCTCAAGATGGATTCTAGATCTAGAATGTGAGAGAATGGATTTCTTGTGAGGAAGAGAGCTTTAGAAAAGAGTGAGAATGGCTATCTCTTTCAATCTCAATGAATCTCTTAATGGCAGCTCTAACCTAGAGAGAAATGACCTAGGTTCGTATTTATAGGGTCCCATAAAAACCAGTTAGGTCAATTCCCAACGGATAGAAATCTGAGGCAACTAGTCGGTCAAAGAACAACCACTGACCGACTAGTTCATCAACTAGTCGGTCAGTCAAACAACATGGACCGACTAACTGAAGAACTGAGAAGAGATAGAAATTCAGACCTAGAAATCTAGTCGGTCCAAGAAGACTTTCTGACCAACTAGTTTCACAACTAGTCGGTCAGTCAGTGAACGTAGACCGACTAAGAGGCAAAAACAAATAGTCTGAATACAAATTGACTTAGTCGGTCCAAGAACAAATGTTGACCGACTAGATTATCAACTAGTCGGTCACCAAACGTTCTTAGACCGACTAACGATAAACAGTAGCTTAGGAGAAATTTGGCATGTACAGTAAATCACAACTAGTCGGTCAAAGAAGCATCATTGACCGACTAGTTCACAAACTAGTCGGTCGGTGAGTCAACGTAGACCGACTAACTGTAAACAGTACAGAACAAGAAAAGATTAACTCAAACTAGTCGGTCCAAGAGGCTCTACTGACCGACTAGATCACCATCTAGTCGGTCAGTACTTCTTCTTGTACCAACTAACATGCACAAACAAGTCCGAATCGAAGCGCGATGCTTCGAGGAAGTTAGAGTGGACTTGTACTAAGATCCTAGAGCTACGATATGAGCGTTATGAAGATAGAATCGTAAGATATACTCAAGGCTTAACATTCTATAGATCGAAGCAAAAAGACTATAAATAAAACCTTAATGAACGGTCTTCGAGAGCTTCGATCAATTCTTCATGACTTCCAAAATGGTCCAAGAGCTTCAACGAAGCTTTAGGCAATGAATACGATCTTTGAGAAGTCTTGAGATGTCGCTTTGATTGTTCTCGTGAAATTGGCGACGATCTCCAATACTGCGCTCACAAATTGTTAGTTCATGAATTATTTATGTTTGCTCATCATCCAAAACCAAATTCGGGGAGTCCAATATTCAACATTCTCCCCCTTTTTGGTGATGACAAACCAACATAAATAATAATAAAAAATAATGATTCAAATGTAAAATACTTACTCCCCCTGCATTGATGAGACGTTAATTCCAAAATGAATATATATAAATTACATCAATGAGACGAGTAAGATATATAACGAGAATCGATTTTTGAAATATCGGATTTTGAAAATCCTTATATATATCTTAACTCCCCCTGAATCTAACACATCAAATTAGAATCTTGGAAATTGAGTTAAATTTTCATTTGACCTATTTATTATCATTATCTCTCCCCCTTTGGCATTATCCCAAAAATGGGGGGCATACAACGACAACAATTAGGAAATGGAAAATCCAACATCGAGAGTATTAGATATTGACGATGGACCTAATTGACACCAAGGGAAAAGTGATGAAATCAAATCAAGGTGTGCCAAATTGTCCATTATCAAAAAGCGATAATTAAAATCATCAAAAATACCAAATATTTATTCATTTATTGAATAAAGAAACATACTCTCCAATATTCAATATTCTTGGTTAAATTTGTGCATGGAAAATAATTCTATACAATCATAGAAATATAATCTATTTAACCAAGTTTTTAAGCGACGAGCGACGATTTCACATATCATAGACAATGAATAAAAATTAAATGTGCACGACGAAGTAAAACAAAGAGAACATCGATGTATATATATATAAAAACATCATGAGTACATCCAAAAAGATATCGACTACATCATATCAAATGCAACAGACCATGTATATCAACATCAAAATAGAAAATACATCATACATCAATACATCATCATCAACACCCAAAAACATCAAAATACAACACCGACATCCATATAACCAAAATACATCAAAACAACCCCAACACTCCATCCTAACCCAAAATACTCTCAATAAGATGCATCATCCAAAGATCATAGGAGAGGCCTCGAAACAGACGGTCACAAGGAAGTGGCGGGATCTGCAGTCTCCGTGGGTCCAGTCGAAGGAGTGGACTCAGGCTCTGCAGGGAGGAGAGGCGTGTCAACAGACAGGATCGTCAAGGTAGGGGTGGAGACATCGACGACTGCTCAACGGCTGGGGTCTCAACAGGAACAACAGCAGGCAAAACAGGAGCAGGGTCGTCAGAAGGAGCAGCAACAGCATCAGAAGGCTGATCCACTGGTGCAGAAGTCTCAGGAGCACCGGAAGAGGTGCCAGCATCAGGAGCAGATGTGGTAGCAGCAGCAGTGGCAGTGGCCTCATCGCCACGAGCCAAGGAGGTGACCAGCTCATCAATATCCTCATCGTCCATCTACTCATCCTCAGAAACGGAGGGAGGAAGCTGAACGCCCATCAAACTAACCATACGGCAGACGACCTCTTCGGTACGAGCCAAACGCGACTCGTGCCGACGAAGTAACCGAACGACATCATCAAGTGTGGTGGTAGGAGGAGGGACTGAAGCAGCTGAAGGGGTGGCCTGAGATGCAGAAGGTGTCGACCGCTGCACGTGACGGAGTGCCGCAAGAGATTTCTTAACGGCCGTCGCGTTCAGAGGAGGACCAAGGGGACGCTCATCATCAGGGGGCAAGGGGACACCGAAATGACGGAAAACCAAGGTCAACAGGCATGGATACGGGATAGGCGCAGATTTAGTGGTCTTGCGAATACACTCGAAAGAATCCATCTTATCGAGTATAATGCGAGCCCAATTAATCTCGCTACCCATAAACAGAGCGTAAATCAATTTCAGAAACGGCTGAGATGGAAGAGAAGAAGATCCATACTTGGGAAGAAGGCAGGATTTCAAGATCAGGTTAATCACCCAAGCATTCGGCTTGAATGATTTCGAAGGGACTCCTATGAAGGCAGGGGGGATAACCTGGAAGATTTTGCCTAGGGTCCACTGATCGAGGGAGGAGATATCGTCGACAGAGATGTCAGACGGGAGGAGGCCACAAGACGAGCAACCTATCAGCTCCCCCAAGATCTCTGCCATGAGGACTATAGGAGTCCCCAAAACAGAAGTCTCGATGGAGTGAGACTCACCGTACTGGCCCCGGACACGATTGGCATAGAATAATTTGACCAGGCGAAGATAGTGTTGGGGATTCGCCTTAGGGTCGAATCGAAGGTAGTCCAAAAGGTCACTATAGGAGAGAAGATCTGCAAGGCCAAGAAAATCAGAAAACTGAACGTAATGCTCCAACAGCAGTGGGCAGTGCTCTATACAGTTGTACGCTGCGAGACACTGAGGGTCGTCGCGGCACAACGATATATCTACACCGCCGACTGGCATAGGAGCTTTACCCTTAGCCTTACGGGGCTTAGGAGGAGGTGGAGGAGGGGGTGGAGTAGGTGCCTTCTCGGGATGTTCAGGAGTGTATTCTTCATCGGAATCATCCTCGGAATCACTACCTGAACCCTCACCGGGAGGAGTAGGTGCACGGAACTTCTTAGGCTTAGGTTTAGACTTGGAAGATTGGCCGGTAGGTTTAGGCTTGGACGTCCTCTTCCGCTTCAACGGAGTTGAAGACGAAGAGGGGGGTCGAGTGGTCTTGGCCCTACGCTTAGGAGGGGTCGAAGCGGTCGCGGCCTCTACGGTCATGGGGGATGCCCCAGAAGAGGTAATCGGGAGTCTCGTTCGTGCCATGATCGCGGCACAACGAGTACAATCAAGCGACGAAGATCAAACACCCTAAGCTTAAACCCTAGAACCTAAGACAATCAAGCACAAAACCCTAAGATAAATTTCGAAAACCCTAGAACCCTAGAGGTGAAAACAAGATCAAGAACAAACCCTAGGGATGCAAAATGAGATCTAGGAAGGAGGGAGATACCTAGGGGAGTGGTCGACGGCAACGGACGGCGGAGATGGCCGGAAAAGTCACTGGAAAACGACGGGAAGACGAAGGGTCTCGATCGGGTTTAGGGGTTTTTCGAGCTGGGGAACGAAAACAACCGACTAAATGAAGAATTGATCGGATAAAATTAGATTAAGTCGGTCGGGAATGCGAAAAGACGCGATTGCCCTAAAGCACTTAGTCGGTCACAGTTCAAGCACTGACCAACTAGATTACGATCTAGTCGGTCGGTCAATGAGCTTAAACCGACTAAGTCGAAACAGAGGCAAACAGAAAAATCTAGGGCTAGAGTTAGTCGGTCACAGTATAATCACTGACCGACTAGTTTTCAATCTAGTCGGTCGGTAAGAGAACTGTGACCGACTAAAAGAAGTCAATGACAAGGGAGAGTTCACAGCTTGAACTAGTCGGTCTGAGTTCACTAGCTGACCGACTAGATGAGAATCTAGTCGGTTGGCTGATGAACTGAAACCGACTAGAAGAGTCCAAAAGTTGATAAATGAGTTCTCTTCATAAAAACACTTGGATGAAACATCTTAACCCTCTCATAAGTCATCTAAACTACCCCATAAAACATCGAAATCTCAAATACGACATTCAAATAGGAATTCGAGCAAAAATTCAAACATATCACATAAAATCCCAAAAATTCAATAAATCTAGCATGAACGAAATATCGCGAAATATAATAGCATGCAAGATAATTGAAAGAGACATGAATCCTATATCTCGGATTCACCCATAATCCCCAATTCTCGACGCAACCGCACAAAGGAGTCCTCCTTTAGGGGTTTCGTGAAAATATCGGCGATTTGCTTTTGGGTTTCAACGTACACTAATATGATGTCCTTTTTAGCAACATGATCATCTAAAAAATGGTGTCGGACATCTATGTGTTAGATCGGGAATGGTGCACCGGATTCTTTGAAAGACAAATAGCACTTTGGTTATCCACCATGATAGGGCTAGTATCACAATGAATACCAAAATCCTTCAGTGTGTGTCTCATCCAAAGAACCTGGGCACAAGCGGCACCGGTGGCAATGTATTCCGCCTCAGTGGTTGAAAGTGATACCGAATTTTGCTTCTTGGAAAACCAAGAGACAATGGAATTTCCTAGAAAATGGCAAGTGCCACTAGTACTCTTCCTGTCGGATTTGCATCCCGCATAATCAGCGTCACTATATGAGACTAACTCATATGTGCTAGACTTCGGATAAAGTAATCCAAAATCTAAAGTGTAACTTAGATAACGAAAAATACGTTTAACCGCTACTAAGTGAGAATCCTTAGGTTGAGACTGATACCGAGCACAAATACAAACGGCAAACATAATATCGGGCCTACTTGCGGTAAGATAAAGTAAACTACCTATCATACCTCGATATAGACGAATGTCTACATCTTTTCCGCCCGTATCTTTATCAAGATGCGTTGTAGTGCTCATAGGAGTCTTTTTCCCGGAGGCATTCTCCATTCCAAATCGCTTTAGCAACTCCACCGTGTACTTCGTTTGGTGGATGAAGATTGCATCGTTCAATTGGCGAATTTGGAGACCTAAGAAATATTTGAGTTCGCCCATGTGGCTCATCTCAAATTGTTCCTTCATAACATTAGAAAACTCTTCGCAAAGAGTGAAGTTAGTAGCACCGAAAATGATATCATCAACATAAATTTGAACTAATAAAATATCATTATTCGCATGCTTAATAAAAAGTGTAGAATCGGCTTTGCCCATTTTAAAATTCAAATCCAAAAGAAAATTCTTTAGGCGATCATACCAAGCTCGAGGAGCTTGTCTCAAACCATAAAGAGCTTTCTTTAGTTTAAAAACATGATTTGGAAATTTTTCATTTATGAAGCCCGGAGGTTGAGAAACGTAAACTTCCTCAACGACATCTCCGTTCAAAAATGCACTTTTAACATCCATTTGAAATAATTTAAAATTTTTATGGCATGCATAAGACAATAATAGTCTAATTGATTCTAATCTAGCTACCGGAGCGAAGGATTCTTCGAAATCGATACCTTCCTCTTGGCGATAGCCTTGAGCTACTAACCGAGCTTTGTTCCGGACGACGACTTGGTTTTCGTCGGTTTTGTTCTTGAATTTCCACTTTGTCCCTATGACGGTGTGGTTCTTTGATGGCAAAGGAACAAGCTCCCATACCTCATTCCTCTCGAATTGAATGAGTTCCTCCTCCATGGCAAGTATCCAAGCACTATCTTCGCACGCTTCAACTATATTCTTTGGCTCTATCGATGAGGCAAAGGCACAATTGGCGATGTGGTGCACTTGCGATCTCGTCTTGACTCTATCATGAATATTGCCAATGACTTGCTCATGGGGATGGTCGCGAACGGTATGAAGCCGCTTGGGAATACCTTGATCACTAGGCACATTCTCAACAACTTCATTAGTCGGGTTAGTATCAATAGAATCAATTGAATCAATAGACTTAGAATTTTCAAACGAATCACATAAAACATCCATAGAGTCATCATCATTTGAAATTCTAGGAGTAGTAAAATTCTCATTAAAAGAGACATGAAGTGATTCCTCGATCGTAGAGGATCTTTTGTTGTATATCCGGTAGGCTTTGCTACGTGAGGAATACCCAACAAATATCCCCTCATCCGATCTCGGATCAAACTTGTCCAAATTATCATATGTGTTTTTAATAAAACATTTTGCGCCGAAAACACGAAAATGTTTAACTTGAGGCAATCTACCAAACAATAATTCATAACAAGTTTGTTTGGTGCCTGGCCTCAAAAGTATTCTATTAAACACATAACAAGCGGTGTGTACCACTTCCGCCCAAAATTGATAACCAAGTTGACTATCTTCGAGCATAGTGCGAGCACACTCCACAAGCGTTCTATTCTTCCTCTCAACAACACCATTTTGAGGAGGTGCGCGAGGGAAAGAAAACGTGTGAGTAATTCCAAGATCATCACAAAAATTTGAGAAAAACTCATTCTCAAATTCACCCCCATGATCACTACGAATAGTGACAATGGTGGTTCCGATGAGATTTTGTACTTTCTTCACAAATATTGTGAAGTTTTCAAAAGCTTCATTTTTATTACATAAGAAAAATACCCATGTAAATCTAGAATAATCATCGACGATGACAAGTCCATATCTTGCATTTCCTAAGGAAGCAACTCTAGTTGGCCCAAATAAATCTAGATGTAATAGCTCTAGTGGCTGTTTCGTAGAAATGCTTTTCTTAGGTTTAAATGAAGATTTAGGAAGCTTGCCATGTTGACAAGAATCACAAAAACTTTTCTTTTCAAAAACGAGCTTCGGAAAACCTTTAATGGAATTTAATTTTGAAAGTTTATAAAGTGTTCCAAATTTCACATGTCCAAAGCGTCGATGCCATAAGTGTTGTTCACTTGTGTTGGCAACAAGACATTGTTCATATGACTTAGGAAGATCCAAAATATAAATATCTTTATGACGTGTGCCGGAAAATAATAAATCATTATTATCATTTGAAATATGACACAATCCTTTCGCAAAGCTAACTTTGTAACCTTTGTCACAAAGTTGGCTTATTGAAATAAGATTATGATTTAAACCATTAACTAGATAAACATCACTAATTAAGGGTTTAAACGGGTTACCCACTTTACCAACACCGACGATGGTTCCGCTCTCGTTGCCTCCAAATACGACGCGGTTTTCATTTGCAATGGGAACTACTCCGGAGAGCAATTGAGCGTCACCCGTCATGTGTTTTGAACACCGGCTATCGAGTATCCAATTCCCTTTGGAGCTAAATTTAAATTTGTTGCTCCTTTTCTTTTTCTTTTCCTTGAGTACCTAAAGATAGAAAATTTCATATCATGGTACCCAAGGTCATTGGGTCCTCAAAGGTTAGACCTTTGGAAGCCAAGTCCAATTGGACTTAGACTTCCCCACATAATTTCTACTATGCACAACATCCGAAAAATAAGCATTCATATATACTTGTTTTTCATCCATGCTTGTGTCCTTTGGGCTCCAAATAGTGAAAATCTTGGGAGCCCTCATTCTATTGGGTGCATGCATGCGACGTTGATTTCTACGTGATGCATGTTGTGGATAGGCATACGGAACATGATAGAATGGTGCATGATGAGAATTATTCATATGATGAGGTGGGTGAACATATGCATGTGTGGGAACACATGCGTGAGGGTGTCTCACATGGTGTGCACGTTCCTGAGAATGTGTTGCATAAAAATCATCATATGTGTGAGACGGTGGAGTAGGACGTGTGTTCCTACGTGGCATGGTATTGGTGTACATATAAGCATGCCCCTTCTTTGGAGGTCCACCCAAAGTGGGTTTCTTTCCGAAAGAGGGTGTGGACGAGGTGGAAGCACCATTGGTAGAAGAACTACCAATAGAGTGTTTGCTACCACTCGTAGAGTCACCGGAAGTTGGCCTAACAAAAGTAGTGGCCGCTTTGGATGGACATCCCATCGTATACCCCAAACCAATGTGGTGATTGGCCGGAAGTAAGTCACTTAGGATTTTATCCAAATGGTCCTTACCCTTATTGAATTTATTAATTCGGCCTAATGTGTTCTCATATTTCTCTTTCAGAGAACGCATAGAAGTATCCAAGTTGGATACTTGTGATGTGAGCACATAAACACGAGATTTAAGATTCTCGTTCTCAATACTCAAAGTCGAGTTTTGAGAAGTTAAATCCGCTATCCTATGTTCTTCCGGATCATCAATGCTAACATGTTCAAGTTTAGATTTGAGATTAACAATCTCATTTCTTAACTCTTCAACAACGGTGTCGTTGTTGGTGATGATAGTCTTAGGCGAGGTTTGAATGCTAGCTAGGCCATCTTTTACTTTAGTATATCTATTTACTAATTTAGTGTATTTAGACCATAAATGAGAGTTAGCATCCCTAAGATCATCCATAGTTACCTCATCGCCTTCGTTGTCGCTATCATCGGAGGAGGAAGATCCTTGATCATGCTCCTCTCTTGCCATGAAGCACATGTGCGCTTGCTCCACTTTCTCATCGTCCGACTCTCCGCTTGAGGAATCCTCAGAGTCGGTGAATGTTGCTCCGACAAGTCCCTTTTTGTACCCCTTTTTGTACTTCTTGGACTTGTCGAACTTTGGCGCCTTCCACTTCTCCTTTTGCTTGTTTTGAGGACAATCCGCTTTGATGTGTCCTGGCTTATTGCATTTAAAGCACAAAGGTGGAGAGGCATTAGTAGAAGTAAATTTAGATTTTTGTTTGAAGTTACCCTTTCGGAAGAAGCGATTGAACTTCTTTGCCATGAGTGCAATGGATTCCATGTCCATTTCTTCTTCCGAGTCCTCATCATCGGTAGAGGTGGATGAAGCCGCTTTGAATGCAATCGCCTTTTTCTTAGGCACGTCTTGGTTCAAATAGGACTTCATCTTTTCTTGTAACTTCACCTTGCTATCTTTGCGTACCTCGTATGACATCAAAGTACCCATCAATTGAACTACGGTATACTTATTCATGTCATTAACTTCCTCGATGGCGAAGGTACGTTTCTCCCAAGAAGAAGGAAGTCCTTCGATAAGCTTCGAGCACTTCTCCTTTTGGGTGTAGGATTTGCCGAGAGCCTCTAACTCGTTTATTATGTCAACGAAGCGAGCGTAATATTCCTTCATCTTCTCGCCCTGTTGCATATGAAACATTTCGTAATCTTTGTTTACAACTACGAGTTTAGAGTCTCTTACCCTACTCATCCCTTCATGTAGAATGAGGAGGGAGTTCCAAATTTGATATGCACTCTTACATGTGCATATCTTATTGAAGTCCTCGGGCTCCAATGCGCATTGCAAGGCGTTCATTGCCTTGGCATTGCTTACCTCCGCGGCGACCTCCGCGGCGACCTCCGCGGTAGTCCATTCTCAAAGTATTCTTCTTCGGGCTCGATGTATTCCTTCATTGTGGTCCTCCATAGAGATGCACTCCGGAGGAAGGTTTCCATCCGGCATTTCCAGTATCCGTAGTTGGTACCGTTGAAGAATGGAGGCCTCGTAGAGGAATGGCCTTCCATCACCGAAGACGCTCCTTCACGGTTCTTGAAGGTGCCATAGTCGGAAGGTGGACGCACGGTCTTGTTGTCGTTGGCAGACATAGCTCAGTATCTGGCTCTGATACCAAATGTAATGCCCTACAAGCTACTGCACAAGTAATGGGGGGGTGAATAGTACTTTAAAAATAACAAGGAGTATAATTCCTAATTATAGTGCAAACAACTACCAAATCAATTTGCGGAAGCTTAAATTGAATGACAACAACAAAACTAACAATGCTAACAAAAGATGTTACTGGGTTTGGATCCACCCAAGTCTCTCCGACTTGTTCCCGGTGATCCTATGTCCCAACCACCCGGATCCCCTCCGGTTACTTAGGTTAGAAACCCTAACCCAAGATTTCCACTATGATATCTTGTGAAAAACCTTCACAAGATCAAATCATACATGCAATGGCAATAGTGAATCCCACAACCCGGGATCACAACCTTCTCTCACAACCGAGAGAATCAATAAGCAATATAAACAAGTTTATAATGAAATAAACAATCTTACCACAAAATCATATACCTTGAGTTTTCTTACCAAATAGGTGCAAGGAGGGATTTGAGGAAGATGAAGTCACCAAGACATAGCACCAAAGAAATGACCAGCAATGGGTGCCTAGGAGTGATTTGGAGACTTGAATCAAGCTAGAGCTTGAAGGGCTCACCAAGAACAAACTTCTCTCAAGATGGATTCTAGATCTAGAATGTGAGAGAATGGATTTCTTGTGAGGAAGAGAGCTTTAGAAAAGAGTGAGAATGGCTATCTCTTTCAATCTCAATGAATCTCTTAATGGCAGCTCTAACCTAGAGAGAAATGACCTAGGTTCGTATTTATAGGGTCCCATAAAAACAAGTTAGGTCAATCCCCAACGGATAGAAATCTGAGGCAACTAGTCGGTCAAAGAACAACCACTGACCGACTAGTTCATCAACTAGTCGGTCAGTCAAATAAGTGAAGAACTGAGAAGAGATAGAAATTCAGACCTAGAAATCTAGTCGGTCCAAGAAGACTTTCTGACCGACTAGTTTCACAACTAGTCGGTCAGTCAGTGAACGTAGACCGACTAAGAGGCAAAAACAAATAGTCTGAATACAAATTGACTCAGTCGGTCCAAGAACAAATGTTGACCGACTAGATTATCAACTAGTCGGTCACCAAACGTTCTTAGACCGACTAACGATAAACAGTAGCTTAGGAGAAATTTGGCATGTACAGTAAATCACAACTAGTCGGTCAAAGAAGCATCACTGACCGACTAGTTCACAAACTAGTCGGTCGGTGAGTCAACGTAGACCGACTAACTGTAAACAGTACAGAACAAGAAAAGATTAACTCAAACTAGTCGGTCCAAGAAGTTCTGCTGATCGACTAGATCACCATCTAGTCGGTCAGTACTTCTTCTTGTACCAACTAACATGCACAAACAAGTCCGAATCGAAGCGCGATGCTTCGAGGAAGTTAGAGTGGACTTGTACTAAGATCCTAGAGCTACGATATGAGCGTTATGAAGATAGAATCGTAAGATATACTCAAGGCTTAACATTCTATAGATCGAAGCAAAAAGACTATAAATAAAACCTTAATGAACGGTCTTCGAGAGCTTCGATCAATTCTTCATGACTTCCAAAATGGTCCAAGAGCTTCAACGAAGCTTTAGGCAATGAATACGATATTTGAGAAGTCTTGAGATGTCGCTTTGATTGTTCTCGTGAAATTGGCGACGATCTCCAATACTGCGCTCACAAATTGTTAGTTCATGAATTATTTATGTTTGCTCATCATCCAAAACAAAATTCGGGGAGTCCAATATTCAACAGATACTTCTCGTAGGCCTTATTAGTTATTCATGATGCTTGCTATTTGATGACATGCTATTAGGGTTATTTTAGTTTTACTTTCTATATGCGTGCATATTCTTTTGCCGATCTATCTGACTTAATGCCTGAAATGAATTGAAAATCAAATGCATGAATTAGTATCTAGCATGCGCTATGTTGGGTAATGCACCTAGGTTCACGCATCACCAGAACACTTGAAACATCTGCTTTATATCTTATTCACTTCTGTTTGCATGCTTGTCGCCATTGTGCCTATTACTGCATGCTTTTTCAGTGTTCATCTAGATGAATGAAAATATCCATGCTAGTTATGAGTTCAGTTAGAATATTATCGTATTAAACTGTTGTGCACCTCTTATGAGTGAACCGAGAGATTCATTATTTTTCTTCTCCACATATCTTTACAATTCTCTATATATCAGTTGGTTTCACCCCTACAGCTACCCCTACCGCATCTCACTTCCCAAAAATCTCAAATGGAAAAAGTATAGCTTCTAAATGAAATGAAAAAAAAAGAGATAGAAAAGAAAAAATGTGTATATATATGTGTGTGAAAAAGAAAAGAAAAAGAAAGAAAATAAAGGAATAAAATCGTTTCTATACTTTCATTAGAAGCTATCACATATACTGGAAAAAAGACCAAATATTCCATATCATATCCCTAGATGCGATGCCTCAAGCTAAGCTTGGGGGTGAACTAACTGATCACATGAGTGAGTATGACATTAGAGTGGAAACGGTGCATAATGGAGAGATTTGATGATACTTAAACTTTACGAAACACTTTAGTTTTTGGAGATTTTTCATGACTCGAAATGAACAATTGAATAGCATGACTCTTTCCATTCTCTACTGCATGCTTTGTGATTTCTATATGCTCCATGTGTATCTGTGATTGAAAAACTACCTTCATACTAGACTCTATGGACTGCATGAGATTGATATGAGTAGATGGCATTATTTCAGTAGATCCCTATCTTTTGTCTGTATTGCATGCTAGACATATGATCTGCAAAACTTGAAATTGCCATTAGCATGTATTTTTACTATTCAGAGCATCGTGATATACTGCTTAGGCCTGAGATCTGACCGAACAACCTTACACCCTCCATTCATTTCCATTCTCTTTTATTCTTGTTTTTATTTTTATTTCTTTTTGTTTTTCTCCTGGCGTCCCTAGTATTCGTCTTCCAAGAGGACGAGTAAGAGGTAAGCTTGGGGGATTTTGATGTGTCCATATTTTACACCTTTTTCATAGCATCATGACATCGTATTTCATGCCATTCTCGCATTCAAATCCCATATTTTCCTACGATATCGCATTTCTAATGTTATATTCGAGTTTCGTAGTGTTTCATGAATTTTCAGGTATTTTGGAGCGATTTGGGACCCGGTCTGGGTATGGACACATCTGACACACCCGTGAGCTCATCGACGAAGCTCTACAGGAGTTCGTCGAGTTTTGGAAGCTATGGGAGGAGTGGATGAGAGAGCAAAAGGAGAGGAGAAGCCTCAGAAGCCACAGTAAGGATTTTCACAGGCGACTCGACCAAGCAGAGCAGCTGCTCGATCGAGCAGATGCAAATTGAAGAAATGAGCAGATACGCAGCTTGCACGGACCGAGCACTCACGGTGCTCGGTCGAGAAGCTCTTAATTCCAATCTCTTGCACGGCCCGAGCGACTTCTTCAGCGACCGAGTCAGCTATCTGCTCGAACGAGCAGAGCTGACTCGGCCCGTGCAGACAGAGTGATGATTTTGGAGGAGTGCGATTTACTGTCATGCTCGGTCAAGCAGTACACCTCCTCGGCCCAAGCAGACGACCGAGCAAGCCACTGCTCGACCGAGTCGCTGACTCGGTCGACGATGCTGAAGGCCATTTTTGGAAAAAATTTGGAGCGGCTGTTGCGTGTTTGGGGGAGTGAAGTGAGGGAAGCTGCGACAACGTTTGGGGGCGATTCATTTCTTAGTTTTTTGAATTAATTTTGGAGAGGAGATTAGAGGGAAAAACTTGTTAGATCGAGATTAACTTTTTGAAGATTATTGGATCGAAATTTATTGGAAGTTTATTTGCTGTTCTCGCGTGCTTTGAATCTGGGTTTTTCTTTGAGATCTATTCCTCGCTCTAAGTTTCTCAATCTATTTTCTATCAATTTGCTATGATGTTTTCTTCCCTAAAAATTGTGTTTTCATTCGTCAATAACGTCATGAGTGAGTAGTTTTTTCTAGGGTTGATGGGTTAGCCCTAAGACCCTGGGGGAAGACGTAGATCTGAATCCCTATGTTGAGTTAGGAATATAGGGGAGTATTTCGGTCGATCCTACCGAATCCCTAGGATAACCCATACTGAGATCATGCCCACGGTCTGTGGAATAGATGTGCTTAAGAGGTATCCTTAGGATTCAAATAGGAAAATTGGTGGATCCAACCAAGGCTCATGACCATGCCCAGCTCGTGCCTTGAGGGGATCCCCGACGAACTATATCGCTGTGTTGACGGCTACCGCTATTGCGTCAACGAGAGCCACCGAAATACCTCGCAATTCTAACCCATGAGAGTGGTATGAATTAGGAGATTAATTCCCTAACCCTAATGCAATGTAAGGATTCTATTCCAACGTCGATCCCCGACGGTCTTAGCGGTGATCCTAACGCCCTAGTCCTTTTTATTATTAAATCAACAACGATACCAAAAACCAATTCTCTCAACCCGATAGCTATCTCACTTCGAGATATAAAAGTAAGCTGAGAACTCAATTACACGGTCACCGTCCCTGTGGGATTCGATATCTTTTATACTATAATTTGACACTGTCCGCTTGCGAATAGAGCCCGAAATTGACACCTAGGGGCCATACCACGCCTGGCGATCGTGACATCGCTGGGTGGAATCCATGGGTAGGTTTCGGGTGCGTCAAGAACCTGGCTCATACAAGTCGACATTTCATCCACCCAAGCCAGGAGCAGGGCCGGAATAATCATACAAACCTCCGGGGAGACATATTCAAATACGCCATCCGCTTCGATTTCCAAACCACCAACAATGGTGTAGAATATGAGGCAGCCATCAACGGGCTCTGACTGGCTCGAGCCTTGCAGGCAAGAGTAGTCCAACTGCTCAGCGACTCCAGCCTCGTCATCCACCAATTGAATGAGACCTTCTAGGCCCGCGACGACTCAAAGCAGAGATACGTACAAGTCTCCAAAGCTGAGCTTGCTACCTTCACACGCGTAGAGGTTCATCATGTACCCAGGTCAAAGAATCATCCTTGTCAAAACTTGCATCATCCTCCCCAGTGGGGCTCGGTCGAACCGCGTATGTGCAACATCTACTCCATCCTAGCGGGCTACCACATGAACTTCTAAGCCTTGATCAGTGGGCTACATGGATGGACCCAATAATCCGCTACTTAAACACAGGGGAGAAACCGACCGACCTAGTGGAGGTACAAAAACTTGAGCGAAAGGCCTACCAATTCGTCTTGTTTGATGGTTCATTGTACAAAAGACGATGGACCAAGTATGACATCTTCCCTTATCTTAAATACTTAGCCCCATAGGAAGGACACTACGTGATCCAAGAGATTCACAAGGGCAACTGTGGGAACCATTGCGGGGGAAAATCCATAGCCTTGAAGGCTGTGAGACAAGGGTACTTTTGGCCAACAATATTCAAAGATGTTGTCGCGTACGTTCGGCGATGCTCGACCTACCAAAAGTTCTCTAAGATCAGCTCAGCACCACCAACTGATCTGATCCCTATCGTCAGCCCAGTTTCCTTCGCCAAATGGGGGCTGGACCTCCTTGGACTATTCAAATCAACGAGTGGGCAACTGAGATGCCTGATAGTGGCGATCGACTATTTCACCAAGTGGATCGAAGCGGAGCCTTTATCCTGAATCACCTGGAAGGAAGCTCGAAGCTTCGTCTGGAAGTGCGTCGTCTGTCGTTTCGGCATCCCACAATCCATAGTAACGGACAATGGGAAACAATTTGACAGTGTCTACTTCAGAGACTTCTGTGTAGAGCTAAAGATCAAACTGCACTTTGCCTCCGTCATGCATCCCCAATCGAATGACTTGGCGGAATCAGCCAACAAAAGCAATCTTGGGCCCCTCTGAAAGAGAATAGTTGGGCTCGAGGGAACTTGGTCGGATGAGATCTCCGGCATATTATGGTCGTTTAGAACGACCCACGAAACCTCGATAGTGGAAACGCCCTTCATACTGGTCTACGGATATGAGGCAGTCGTCCCCGTTAAGGTTAATGAGCGGCCGCTTCGTCTCCAATACTGCGACGAAGAAAGAAACTCGGAGGGCCTCGAGCTCAACCTACAATTGGTGAACGAAGTTCGTGACCGGGCGCTGGCAAACCTCATCGAGCAGAAGGGGCATATGGCCCGCTACTTCAACTCGAAAGTCCACAAATGTAGCTTCCTCGTGGGAGACTTGGTGCTACGTAAGGCCGCCTTCACTCCCGAAATCCTCAAGCAGGGAAAGCTCGCTGCGAAGTGGGAGGGGCCCTACACAGTGATCAACATATTCGGTGCCGCCACCTATCGACTAGCCACTTTGGATGATAGGAAACTCCCTCATCCTTAGAACGTGGAACACCAACGAAATTATTATCAATGATTGTACTAAAGGGGTAAATCGATTGCTCATTTCCTGTCCTATACATGTCTCTGAGAAACACAAATTAGATCGTTTAGTCCTAACACTCTCGTCGGCCGTAAGACGAAGGGGCCTCACCCATCGCCACCAAACGACTTACGATCGTCAGCAATAAGTGTAGGGGTCTCCCTTGCCACTGAATGACCCTCGAACATCGTCGACCGTAAGTCAAAGGGACCGAGTCCCTCGCCACCGAACGACCTTCGACCATGGAACGTCGTCGACCGTAAGACGAAGTGACCGAGTCCCTTGCCACCGAACGACCTTCGACCCATGGACACCGTCGGCCGTAAGTCGAAGGAACCAAGTCCCTCGCCACTGAATGACCTTCGACCCTCCAACGTCATCGGACGTAAGTCGAAGGGACCGAGTCCCTTGCCACCGAACGACCTTCGGCCCTCGAACGTCCTCGGTCGTAAGTCAAAGGGACCGAGTCCATCGCCACCGAACGACCTTCGACCCCTCGAACATCGTCAGTCGTAGGGATCATGCCCCTCGCAACTGACCGACCTACGACGCTTTAATGTTGTCGGCCGTAAGTCGAAGGGACCGAGTCCCTCGCCACCAAACAAACATGTCGAGTAAAATCTTTTCAGAAAGTGTCATGACACTTCAACTACCCAAGTCAGCTATATTTACGTCGTTGGGGGGGCGCACACATTCACACATATCCAGCTGACGAGGATTACAAAAAAAAGAGAAGAAAGAACAGACGCAAAAAATTCTTTTTTCTATTGCAAAAATTCTCGTTAAATTACATATGACTCGCCCGAAAGCTGTTTTACAAAAGTGGTGATTCAAAGAAAATTAGGAAGACAAGGCAACGTCGGGTGCAAAAAGGTCGTTTATCGCTCTCGCCACCATGTCCATCTTGGATGTGTTCCGATCCTTGTAAGCATCGACCTCTTTTCCCTTCTCGAGAAGCTTGGCCTGAAGGTCAGCAACCTCCTTCCTCGATGCCTCGAGATCAGCACGGAGCTGAGGTCGCTATCTCTACCACTGGGCTTCTGCCTGCTTCCTGGTGATCGACACGGAGGCGTAGCTGGATTTCTTCTCTGCAGCCATCCAATCCAACGCGGCCTTGGCGGACATGGTCGTCCCTAAGTTATCCACTAGCTTCCTCACCTGAGCTCGGAGCTCAGAAGCCTGGCGCTCGCCAGCCGCCAGCTGGCACTGTCCCTCAATCAAGTCGAGGGCCTTGCAGTGCAGGAATGCGTCGAAAAGGGTCACCTGTAGAAGAATGACAATCAGCAAAAACAGGAAGGGAAGCAAAGGAGGAAGGCTTGGCGGCTACAAACTTGAAGGCCATTACGAACAAAGCAGTTGGCCATCGTCTCGAGGTCGACCCCCTGTAGGAATTCAAAGTCCCTCGGTAGAGTAATGTTCTCCGCCAGACGAGCCCACATCCCAAGGTCTAGGAGGGTCGACTCGTACCTCCCCATGGTGAACAGGGACCGATAGGGCTCCCCTAGGTCTCCACTAGGTGGCCGGCCAAAATACGGTTTGACAGAAGAAAATGACCGAACTCCGGTGAGATGGGCCGACGAGAGAGACCAGAGGAACATTGTCCTCGTAGGACCACCTGTCAATAGGTGAGATGGCAAGAGGTTTAACCCCGCCGCGAGAATCTGAAGGGGCCGCCTTCAGAGCCCGAGCAGCATGGTATGAGGAGCCTCTAGCCACCTAGATCCGGAAGGGAGTGTTCTGCTTCCTCCTCTTTCTCCTCAACCCTTTTTCTCTTTCGATCTTCCTCGTAAGCCCGCTCCAGCTCGGAGGTCATGTCTCTGTAAGCGCCGCCTGCCAACTCTGATTGTCGGAAGCAAGTGGAAGAAGATGAGCTCTTCTAGTTGCCAAGGGACAGGAGCGTAAAAGCCCCTGAATTGACAACTCTAGTTTCTTATACACGAAGGGACTCTGCCGGCTCAGTACCCAATAATCGACACGCGTCGGATAATCGCCAAAAGCGACAGTTGAGATCAACTGAAGACGAGAAGTTTTGGTGGCACGAATCAAATCAGCCGCTCCGAATGTCGTGCCCCATTTAATGAAAGTACTCATCATTCGGCCTCGATCAACGCTATCTCTCGAGAACGAATGATGGGGGCCATTGTTAGTGCATTGATATGAACCCAATTTGAGTATCCGCGAACCCGACCCGTTTATCATCCGCGACTCATTACCCCCACACTCCACCCGGGTTACGACTGAGTTAGGAGAACGGATCAAACGACTGTTGGACTGGCGCCGACATTCAAGGAAGAGTTAATGGGGCCGAATAAATGGCAGCCATTAGTTCGAATCTCGGAGAAGATCGCGCCCTAATCAATGAGGGGCGGTTATGCCTCATCAAAGTAGAGCTGCATATAAATAGGAAGACAGACAAAGGTAAAGGGGTTCCATCTTTAAGGTACGAGTGCTAATACATAGAACTATATCTTCTTACTTCCCCATTCTATATACGAGCTTGCGTAGTTAGTCTAGGGACGAACCTCAGTGGGTCGATCTCAGCTACACCAAGCTCCATCTCTTCCTTAAGTTCCTTACTAACTTAAGCATCGGATGGGATTTGGGTTGGAACCCAGATCCGACCCTCCTAACGACTTCTTGTGGTGCAGATCGACGATTGTCATTCAACTCCCAAGGTCGATATCGCTCTCTTCAACCTTGAACGACCTATCAGACGGTCGTTCTTAGGTCGATCAACGGTCGTACCATCATCAACCATCAATTGCCGACCCCGGTTTTCCCAAACGAGGTCCCACTCTAAAGGCTGAATAGGCTCCAGCTCAGCGCCTCGAGTCTCCATCAGCTTAACAACTGTACCTGTCAATTTTGGCCTGAACAATTACTATGATATAATCATGTGTTTTAGATTGTGAAAAATCCGTAATGTCCGATTTTTCTGTTGGTTTGAAGAGCATATTCAAAATAGCCATAGTGCGCAGTATCATTAAAAATCGTATTAACATACCTATGTTCGGACGGTATGGCCATTATGCTAATTTATAATAAATTAGATTAACAGAAACACGATTGCATGGTTGCGAGTAGTGTAGAGAGCAGACGGAGCTTGAGAGCGCACGTATATAGAGAGTAGTCGGAGCTTGAGAGTAGACGGTGCTTGAGTTACGAAATAGTTTTAAATAGAGTGTATGAGAGTTGTGTGTAAAATATGGGGAGGTGGACGTATTTATAGGAAAACTTGGGGCTTAAAATGACCAAACCATCTTCCAAGACAGTTATGACCGTTGGGGATTTTTTTGTTCTTTTTAACAGAAAAGGACCAAAATCACCCATGAAGGGTATTGAAAAGGTCAATTGACCGTTCCATGCGGTGAAAACGGGGCGGGATACGGGCCGGTCCTGGCCCGACAGACTGTGCACCCCTGCCCAGCCCAGTCTTGAATACGAGTTGGGCTTGGCCCGTGGCCTAGAAAAAGGTACTCGGCCGGTCAAGCCGGGCTAGCGGGCCACTTGGCCATGCCGAGTCAGTAGTATGGTGAAGAAGAGAGGAGCTACTACGCGCAAAAGTCCAAATTACCGCTGCTACATGACAATTAAGATACCAAAATCCCCGCTCGAAGTGCACAAAATCAAACGTTATCAAGAAACAGCCTCGGCTCACCGGGACCTCTCCTTATTACATCATCAACAAACGCCTGAATATTCTTGGCCGACGAGCCGCCGTCGGCCACCGCCGTCTTCGCGGCCGCCTTCCACTCCAAAGCCCTCTGCTTCATCTTCTCGGCCTTTCCCCCTTTCATCACTTCAGCAACGCACCTCACGAGCTCCTCTCTCTTCACCGGCGTGGCAAGCCTCACCCCAACCCCGTACACTTCGACGATGAACTTGGCGTCGGGCACTTGGTCCCCCCATTGCGGGTAGGCTACCACCGGCACGCCAGCTGTCAGAGCCTCAAGTGTCGAATTCCACCCGCAATGCGTCAAGAAACATGCGATTGACCTATGAGGCAGAACTCGTTCCTGCGGACTCCAAGAGATCACCATCCCTTTCCCTTCGACCTCATCCATGAATCCTTCCGGCAAAAGCTTCCGGCTGTCCTCTCTCACGACCCAGAGAAAGGGTTGCCCGCAGTCCATCAGTCCGTTCGCCATCTCGATCATCTCGTCTTCTGCTAGTATCACGACGCTGCCCAGCGACACGTAGACGACCGAGTTTGACTCTTGCGAGTCAAGCCACTCCATGCAGTCTGCTGCTTTCAGTAGATCTCCCCTGATCTCGGATTCCGACTCGTCGACAAGGGGGCCTACTGGTATTATGGGCGAGCGATCGGAAATTGCATTAATTACGTCGGTCTCGAGTTCTTCGAACGAGTTGGCGAAGACCCAAGTGGCCTTACTGAGGTTCTGGAACTGAGCCAAGATCACCTCTTTTAATGACTTGAAAGGGTTGGAGGCAAGCAGAAAGGTGGGGAGCTCGTCGGGCTTCAGCGTGGGCAAGCCTGGGAGATTCACGGCAACGTCGGGGTCATCGGCAGAAGGGAACGGGGCGAGTGAGTGGAAATAATGATAGTACGTCGAGAACACGGCGCATGACTGCACCCAGAGTACTGCAGAAGGGATGTTGAGCTCTTGCGCGACGTCGAGTACCCACGGGATGAAGGGGTTGTTGATGACGCAGGAGACGGGCAAGCCCCTTTCGGCCTGACGACGGATGAGGCCGGCCAAGGCGGCGGGGCCCGTTGCTCGGAGGTGGGCCATGAAAGAATTGAGATCCCCAGGGTTGTGGTCGACGTCGTCGAAGAATTCGAAGCGGAGGTGGCCGTTGCCGACCGGTACTGGGGTTTCGGCCACAGCCTTTGTCGAGGCCATGATTTGGCGGCCGATGTTGAGGGTGGAGGAGAAGGTGACGAGGATGCCTTTGGCGGCGATGCGCTTGCCGAGGCGGAGGAGGGGGTTGACGTGGCCCTGACCAGGGAAGGAGACCAACAGGACGTGAGGAACGACCCTGGCTTCCCCCATTTTTCTCCGTGATTAATATATTATATTATTTGATTGGGGAAGAATACCCGTAAACGGGGTTTTTAATTTATAAGAGAAGAGTTTGAGTCTTGCTTTGGGTGGGGGAATGAGCTGAGCGGTGACGCAAGTTAGACATTGTTTTAATGTGAAGTTTTGGTATTGGCTTCTAACTTTTTGTCGCTAATGGCCGTGATCAAACCGATTAACTTTTGAGAGAGAGACGTTAGAATGTGAATATGTATTTATTTGTCGAAGAAGTTGGGCTGCATGCATGAGACAGTGTTTCTCGAATGCATACATGTTCAGCCTATTTAAGTTGATACATATTGTTTACGGTTGTTTTCTCACCACAGAATCGTTGACCGACGACTCGACGGTCAACGTGGTCAAGGGGTCGGTTGAGCTCCCTTGGTTCTTCCGAACGTGCATGTCTTTGATGGCGATTGCGCAGAGCTCCTCTTCGGCTCAGGAAACGGGTCGCTTGGAGAGCCGATGGTCTCGATCAGCGGGGTGCGGAGGGGGAGCCTCGGCACCTTGGTGATCGCTCGGCCTCGGTCAATCAAGTGCCGAGGGGTAGCATCGGCGCCCTGATTTTCGCTCGGCCTCAGTCGGCGCTTGCTAGTGGAAAGCGGGCTCGTTCCACGCTGAGGGGTGTCCTCTGCGCCTCGGTTCTGCTTCTTCATGGACAGACGAAGAAACTCGTCAGGGGGGCCGGACCTTGGTTCCGGCCAAGTCCCCTCCGATGCCTAAGTCAGAACGGATCTGAGGGATGCTCGGCGGGATCGGTACGGCTCGAAAGAAGGCCGGTACACGTATCCTCGGACCGAGCTATGGGAGGGAGTATAATGGCAGAAAGCAAGGCCAGTTAATGGAATACCTCCGTTGTCGATCTCGGGTGTTCGATCCTCTTCTCGGTTGCTGTCACGCCCCGCTTTCCAAAAATATGGAGGCGAGGCGTGAGAAGGTCCGCTCAGACTTGAAGCTGCAAAGCTGCAAGTCCGATAAGCGTCAATTTACTTTAAACGACAGGTCCTTGCAATTGCGATACGAAACAAAGATAATAATAAGGGAAATGAGATAAAAAGAAATCTCAGAATATCCATAAAATAAGTTCCAACATCGCAGAAAAGCCACCAGGCTAAAAGAAAAGAGTCTAAAAAGGGCCCCAGCATGGCCAACAAAAGTACAACGTACAGAAAACAAAGTAATGGTGCTACGCATCGACAACTAACAGCAACCTAAAGCAAAGAAACTCAGAACAGTCCCTAAGACTGGTCACCGGTGTCCACCAACTCCTCGTCAAACGTAGGCTCCGGCTCAGCGTCAGCAAACACCTCGTCCTCAGCTACGGTCTCTGACGTAGGGTCTAACATGTGACACCCAAAAGAGCAAGGGGCACATATCAGCAAGTCTACAAGAGACTTGTTCAAGGAAACTGAAAGTAGGTAAAGCAACCTAGCAGTTCTAGCATGATGCAATGACATGGCAGATATAACATGAGTGCAACAAGTAAAGTAAAGTACGAGCATGGCATGGCAATTGGCATTTAAAACATGGCATGGATATCAAGTTTTACGAGAACAAATCACAAAGACAAAGACAAGTCTAGTAAGCACGTCGTGCACAGAGATTACGTCTTTTGGCTAGAGTGGCTGCGCGGGCAAACTCCTAAGCTCAAGTGATCGCTTATCCACGTGTACATGGACTGACGCCCGTCTTCTGGATCACGAGCCAGGAAGTGTTTTTCAATATGGCATAGGGGTGCACTTAGCCGGAACAAGGAAGTACAAGTATTGTAGCGTGTGCTACGAATGCAACATTCAACTTGGATGACATGTAAGATGCAATGCATGTCATATAGCAGTTTAAGTGCATACAGATAAGGAATTTAAACATGGCAGATAACAATGCATGAATGACATGGCAGGGTGACAGATCTAGTTTCGTTGTCAAGCTAGATCTTAAAGTTGCGTCTAGACAACTATCATTTCACTGTCTAGTCTCTTTTACGCTAAAAGTAAGGACGTGGCCTAAAACATGGCCCTAAGCAAAGGTTGGCAAGTTTCACTTGCCTGCAAGCATAACATCTGAGAAACACCGTCCAACGAATCCAAAGTCACAAATATCCTACGTGCACAAGTCCACCGGCCTACATTCCTGTTTTATTAATCTTGACTAGTGAATTTAAAACACTTAAAAACTTCAATTTTAGTCTTGATTAACAGGCAATAGGTTGGGGCCCTAAGGGTGCAAAGCGTTACCTCAACACGACGCGAAAGCTACACTGGCGTCGGGTAGCGACGTCAGGGGTTGGAATAAAAGAACGCGCTCCTAGTCCAGATTCCAAAATAGATTCCTCGCTCGCTAAGTCTGGACAGCAACCAGATTAACGAACCAAGATTCCAAAGTTAGAACGTGCGACGACGTGCTACGACGTATCGCAACGTCGTAAACGACAAATCCACGAAGAAGAGACACCTAGGTGGGACCCACAGTAGTGCTAGAGGCCAATGGGGGTCCCACAACACCTCTGGAGAACTTGGGGGGCCCACGGTGGCAAGCGATGCGAGAGTTGCGACGTTGCGACGAACGTCGCTCGGTCGGACCGAGCCGGTGCGAGGGGATCTCTCGATCGGACACAGCGGGCGGGGGTTGCAACGAGCGGGCGTTGCAACGGAGCGGGCGATGCGGGCGAACGGGTCGGTCAGACCGAGAGGGGGCGTCGGTCGGGCGCTTGGGCTGCAGCGGAGCGGGGCGATGTGGGCGATGCTCTCGGTCAGGCGGGGGCGATGCGGAGCGGCGGCTGGGTGCGGAGCGGAGCGCTTGGTGCGGGGGTTGGCCTCGGTCAGACCGAGGGAAAGAGGGGGTTTTCGTCGGTCGGACACGGGCGACTGCGGAGCTTGGTTGCGACGAACGTCGCAAGTGAGATTTTTGAGTTGTGGGGCGGCTAGGGTTTGTTCTCTTGCGAAAATAGGGTATCCTAGGGGTTGTTTATATAGTGTAAGGGGGTTGACTTGGTCTAGGGCTAATTCTATTAGGATTAGGATTTTAAAATCAATAAAACTCAAACCCTCTCTCTCCTACTCACGCATGGATTGGGTGCGGCCAAGATAGGGGCTAGGATTTGGGTCAAAAACGTTTTGAATAATTATAAACTAATAGAAATTATATTTGGCTAAAAATACTTGAAAACTTAGTGATTAAAAAAATATTATAAGCTTTGCTAAAAATGTAAAGTAGGTCAAATGAAATCCGAAAATTGTGAAATAAATATTAGGGTGATTGGGACGACGAGAGAAAGGAAACTAAGAAGACGGATCTCAATTTCGACGTCGAACGATGAAACTAAAAATAGAAACGTCTCACGTCAAAAGTGAAAATCACAACGTCTCTTCGAATAAGATCAAATCGTGGGAGAACAACCCAAGAAATGTCGTTCCAAATTAGTGCCACAATTTAATACTCTCAGAGACGTTCACAACGACATATCACACTAAAGTGTTCACAAACAAACAAAGTCTAAAATAAACATGTGCACGGTCAAAAGCACGTGCACGAACAAAGTACGATCGAAAAGCGGTCGTTACATCCTCCCTACCTTAGAAATGATTCCGTCCTCGGAATCAACATCAAGCACTGCTCGGGAAGAGGTGCGGGAAGCGCTCTCTCATCTCATCCTCACGCTCCCAGGTGGACTCACCAGGGGAACCGTGACGCCACTGCACTCGAACCAAGTCGACGGTCTTATTCCTCGGCTGCTTCTGCCGTCGATCCAGAATCTCAACTGGCTATTGATAATAAGATAGATCTGGACGAATCGTGATCTCCGAGAAATCCACAGCATGGGACGGATCACTAACGTATCGACGTAACTGAGATACGTGAAATACGTCGTGAACTCCCTCCAGCGACAGTGGCAGTGCCAAGCGATAAGCCACCGCTCTAACTCTCTCCAGAACGTCAAATGGCCCAATGTACCTCGGACTCAGCTTGCCTCTCTTCCCAAATCGGATAACTCCGCGGTTCGGAGAAATCTTCAGAAAGACATGATCTCCAGGCTGAAACTCCAAAGGCCTCCGTTTAGCATCGGCCCAATGCTTGAAACGGTCCTGCGCAATCCTCAGCTTCTCTCGGATGTTCCTCACAACATCCACGGCCTCCATAATCATCTCCGGTCCTAACAGCTCCCGATCTCCAATGTCATCCCAGCTCAGTGGCGATCGACATTTCTTCCCATATAGCGCGACGAAAGGCGACATGCCAATACTCGCCTGGTAGTTGTTATTGTAGGCAAACTCAACATGATGGAGATGATCCTCCCAAGATCCCTTGAAGTCCAACATGCACGCTCTCAGCATGTCCTCCAAAATCTGAATCGTCCTCTCGGACTGGCCATCTGTCTACGGGTGGTATGTCGTGCTGAAACTCAGACTCGTACCCAGACTCTTCTGCAGACTCTGCCAAAACTGAGATGTGAATCTCGTGTCTCTGTCCAACACGATACTCACAGGGACTCCGGGAAGTCGTACGATCTCCTGCACGATTCACGTTACATCACTATCTAAACTAGGAAAAGGAAATAGAAACAGAGAGTAAAAGAATTTACCTCCATATATCTCCTCGCTAGCGTCTTAGTAGACTGTCCTACTCGGAAGGGAATAAAGTGTGTGGATTTGGTCAATCGGTCTACGATCACCCAAATCGCGTCATTCTGCTTCGGACTCCGAGGTAGTCCAGTCACGAAATCCATAGTGATGTGTTACCACTTCCACTCCGGAATCGGAATCAGTTGTAGCAACCCTGCCGTACGCTGACGCTCCGACTTTACTTGTTGGCAAACCAAACACTTGGCGACACTCTGCGCTACACTCCTCTTCATACCATGCCACCAATAGTTCAGACGAAGATCCTTGTACATCTTGGTACCACCAGGATGCACAGAATACGGCGAACTGTGTGCCTCCACCAATAATTCTTCTCTGATATCTCCAGCTGGCACACACAACCTAGCTCCAAATCTCAACGAACCATCCTCGTGAATCAAGAAGTCAGTCCGTAGACCGGCTTCCACCTGCTCCCGAATCTTCACCAGCTTAGCATCTCCAGCCTATCCAGCCTTGATCCTATCCACGATCGTCGACTGTATCTGCATACTCATCAACGAAGAGGTCTCTCCAGGAAGAATAATCTTGATACCAGACTCGCAAAAATCCTGCTGCAATCTCCACTGCAAAGTCAACATCATCACCGCTGGAAGCCTACTCAGCGCATCCGGAACCACATTCACCTTGCCAGGGTGATACTGCAAATCAATCTCATAATCGGCCATGAGCTCCAACCATCGACGTTGTCGCATGTTGAGCTCCTTCTGCGTAAAGATATACTTCAAGCTTTTGTGATCAGTGAAGATCTTCACTTTCTCACTCAGCAGGAAGTGCATCCAAATCTTGAGCGCAAACACGACATCAGCCAATTCCAAATCGTGCGTCGGGTAATTCTTCTCATGAGCTTTGAGTTGACAAGAAGCATACGCAACCACGTGCCCATGCTGATGCAACACACAACCAAAACCCTTGCCAGAAGCATCGCAAAAGATCTCGAATCCTCCACTCCGATCGGGCACAGCTAGAACAGGGGCAGTCGTCAATCTCTCCTTCAGAACATCAAGAGCCCTCTCATAATCATCAGACCAAACAAATGGTACATCCTTCCGCGTCAGGCTGGTCATCGGCTCAGCAATCCGGGAAAAGTCCTTAATGAAACGCCGATAATAACCTGCAAGCCCAAGGAAACTCCGGATCTTAGACGCTGACTGCGAAACAGGCAACTCTCTGATAGCCTTAATCTTCTCGGGATCCACCGAAATTCCATCTCCTGACACCACATGCCCGAGAAAAGCAACTCTATCCAGCCAAAACTCGCACTTAGAATACTTAGCATACAAACGATGCTTCCTCAAAATCTCCAACACTGTCCTCAAGTGTGATGCATGCTCTTCCTCCGACTTTGAATAGATTAGGATGTCGTCAATAAAGATAACGACAAACTTGTCTAGAAAGTCGTAGAAGACCAGATTCATCAGGTTCATAAAAACTGCGGGTGCGTTGATTACACCGAAAGGCATAACCACGAACTCGTAGTGACCATACTTCGTCCTGAACGCTGTCTTCGGGATATCTTCCTTCTTCACCTTCAGCTGGTGATAACCACTCCTCAGATCCAACTTAGAGAACACCCTCGAACCTCCAAGCAGATCAAAAATGTCATCTATACGTGGCAATGGATATTTATTCTTGATGGTTACATCATTCAGCTCCCTGTAGTCCACGCACATGCGACGCGAACCATCCTTCTTCTTCATCAACATCACCGGTGCTCCCCATGAAGACACACTGGGATTAATGTAACCCTTCTGTAGAAGCTCATCTAGCTGCCTACGCAACTCCTCCAACTTTGTTGGAGCCATACGATACGGTGCCTTTGAAATAGGCTGCGCTCCCGGAATAAGATCGATCGAAAACTCGAGAGCTCGATCGGGCGGCAGTCCAGACATCTCCTCGGGGAAGACGTCGTCGAATTCACGCACCACAGCTGGTCTACTCTGCTCTATCTGCATAGCAACAATCTCCACCGGCTTGGCCCGAAACCTGACCGGACCAAGCGAACTGCTGCCTCGGCTGAACTCAAACACTGGATGTCCTGGGATCTCGAACACCACCTTCTTCCTCCGACAATCGATCGTAGCATAGAAACTCGCAAGCCAATCCATCCCAAGCACTGCATCATAGTTGATGATGTCGTGGACAATAAAATCAGAGTAAAGCTCATATCCACAGACTACCAAAGGGCAAGAATTGCACCCACGATGCACCGAGATCACGCCATTTCCTGTAACGGTGTTTCAACTCTTGGGAAGAGGGGATGTCGTCAAGGAATGCTTCTCCACGAAGCTCCGGGAAATAATACACATCGATGCACCAGAGTCAAACAGGACTCGTGCAGGAAATGTGCAAACCAAAATCACACCTAACAAACAATCTAACAATCAAACCCTATTCTAATAAACAATCATATGCAAGCAATCAAACATAGATAACAGCCAAAATTAACTAAGGAAGGAAACAACTAGACTGAGAGTTACCTGCGATAACCTCATCCACAGCCTTGCTCTCCACTGCCGTCATCAGAAAAGCCTGCCTCCTCGGCTGCATGGCCTGCTAAAAAGCCTGCCTCTGCGGAACGAGGGCTGCACCACGACCTGCAGGTACAGGTGCTCTCTACTGTAACGACGGTGCTGCAACTGGTTCCTTCCAAGGCTGCTTAGACTTCAGGCACTCCTTCATAGCATGAGTAGGATCTCCACAAATCAGGCACTGTCCCAATATCCTCCTACACTGCTCCATGACATGCCCGGTCATGCCACAGAAATGGCAAGTCTTCTGAGTAGGCCCACCTGGCCTCTTGAACTGCACTGGCTGATTAGGCTTGAACCCAAGCCTAACCACTCCTCTAACCTACTCCATAGGCCTCTTCCCAGCTCCCGGTGTCTGTCCTCTCCTCTGGCTCGCAATCCGCTCATGTCTCTGAGCAGCTACCAGCAACTTCTAATATGACTCCATATCTGTCGAAGACATCAGGCTCTGCAAGTCTAGGGAAAGGCCCTGCAGAAACCTCTGAGCTTTCTCCTTAGCATCCTCCACCATCTTCGGTGCGAAGCGACTCAGTCTGGTGAACTCCTGATGGTACTGGTCCACCGTCAGATTTCCCTGCTTCAGCTCAATGAAGCCATGCAACATCTCCCTCCTGGCAGCCTTCGGAAAGTACTCCTCATCGAACCTGGATTTGAAAGAAGCCCAAGGTATAGGACTCACCAACACCTCCTCCTCTGCATCCCACCAGTTGCAGACATTATCCTTGAGCTGCTTCTTCACCAACTCAACCCATCCAGTCGGGTTGATCTTCGACATCTTCAGATTATCCTCAGTATTTCCGATCCACTCCTTAGCAGCCAACGGTCCTTCAGATCCATCAAAGTAAGTCGGGCCCAGCTCCCGAAACTGCTTCGCTCCTGGCTCGAAGCGAGGGGAATTCTGGGTATTCTGAAGCATGCCCTGCTACACCTGCATCATCTGATGCATCATCTTCATGATCTCAGCATTGGTGGGCTCTCTATCCGGCACCTCAACACGATTGGGCCCACCACTAGCTCGGGTCTGTCGTCATCCAGCCATCTAATGACA
Source organism: Scilla litardierei (assembly GCA_030789695.1). Taxonomy (NCBI): domain Eukaryota; kingdom Viridiplantae; phylum Streptophyta; class Magnoliopsida; order Asparagales; family Asparagaceae; genus Scilla; species Scilla litardierei. The sequence continues at coordinate 85,643,199 of CM061142.1, read as the reverse complement.
TAGAAAACGAACAAAAATTAGACTCAAAGCTTAATGACTTGGATGTTGTAATTTATTTACTGGACATTCTGTTATTATCGTTGTTCCGTTAATTCGTAGTTGCAAGACGGGACCTGCATGGGCCACCAACAAAACCTGTCACGCCCCGCTTCCCAAAAATATGGAGGCGAGGCGTGAGAAGGTCCGCTCAGACTTGAAGCTGCAAAGCTGCAAGTCCGATAAGCGTCAATTTACTTTAAACGACAGGTCCTTGCAATTGCGATACGAAAAAAAGATAATAATAAGGGAAATGAGACAAAAGAAATCTTAGAATATCCATAAAATAAGTTCCAACATCGCAGAAAAGCCACCAGGCGAAAAGAAAAGAGTCTAAAAAGGGCCCCAGCATGGCCAACAAAAGTACAATGTACGGAAAACAAAGTAATGGTGCTACGCACTGACGTGCGTTTATATTTCATATATTTGCGCGCGTTTTCTTCCGTGTTTCTCCGTATTTTCCGCCGTCTTTTATTCGTTTTCTCGTATTTTCTCGTTTTCTTTCACTTTTCTTTGTTTCTCCATGTTTGCAGGAGATTGCCCGTGTAGGGGACGTTTAACGACGATATCTCAAGTCCCCGGAGCAACGGGAGGAGTCACGCGTGATCCAGAGGGTCAAACGATGAAGATTACATCTTTCAGCCCCTCACCCGGTCGGTTGGTCATCTCCAACCGATCGGGTGATGCACTCGTGCACCACCCGGTCTCAGCCGGAGCTCAAGTGGAAGTCACCCGACCGGTTCACAGGCCGGTTCAACGGGGCTGATTCTCTGTCTTTTCAAGCCAAATTCCAACCGATCGGGTGACTCTCACCCGATCGGTTCATCTGTAGCTGATGCTGAGGAGCCGAGACACGGGCACCCAACCGATCTCTTCACCCGATGGCGCCATGATCCAACCGGTCACCCCAAGAATTCAACCGACCGGTTCAACTGACCGGGTGAAGCTCCGCCATTTTCTGTTTATTATTTGTAACAGATCACCCGATCGGTTGACTTGTCAACCGATCGGGTGGCGTTTTTCCTGTGGTTTTGGACCCGATCCGTTAGGGCTCGGAATGGGGGCTATAAATACCCAATGCTGGCCGACTTGAGGGGGATCTCCTGGTGTTTTTAGGGCTTTTTGCCCCCCCCCCCCTTCTCTTGTGAGTTCTAGGTTAGTTTAGATTAGGGCTTTTGGTTAATAAATCTTGTATTGGATCGTTGGATTCAAACGGAGATAAGTATTTTCTTCTCTCTTTCTCCATTGTTTTGTATTGTGTTAAGTTTTCTTGATGATGAATGTTTGTATGCCTTTTTGTGTTGTTGGTTTATATGTTTTTCATCATTGAGTAGTATTGATGAACCCTAATACGGGGTAGGGTAGGATTGATGCTTGGTTGTTTCATTTGACTTGGTTGCATGGCATGTGTTCGATGAAATGTGTCAATGGGGATTTCTAGCAATCTGGGTCCAATTCGTATGGCAACACACTAGATGTGTTGGGGATTGGGGTCCGGTGCTTGTCCTGTCAAGATCCGCTTCAATGTATTGCTAGAAATCACATTTGACCTATTTAGCCATTAGGGTTACGCGGGGGTGTTTCATTGTCATTGGCGGGAGAAAGACCGCCTCTGACCGTCGGGCCAAGGGGGAATAAACTTGGCGGTTGACTCCCTAGCCACAGCTCACGCCCCCAGCGTAGACATCGAGTCCTCGCGCGTGGGAACGGCTTGGACGAAATGTTGGGAGATATCATTGTGGCCTTAATGCTCCCGGTTGCGGAAGGTGTTAATGGACATGGTAATGCCCACCGTCCGGAACCGGGTAGGCCTAGCGTGCTTGGCACCGACCGGAATATCGGGCCATGGACGCTAAGTACCACCTTTTGGGGCAATGTCTCACACTGGGTCAAGTCAAATGCCGAGTGTCATGAATGCTCTAGCCCGTGTTAGTGGGGACTCATTTTGTGTCTTTTTATTTCTCCTCTCTATTTCTACACTTCACCCATATCATCCGCGTAGCTAGCACACAACCTAGGCGAGGCTAGTAGCCATTCAAGCCATCCACCTCCCTGAGTTCGATAAAACCGCACCCTACACTAACCGTGCACTTGCGGTAAAACGACACCGCGCCCATACCGTAAACGGGGCGCCGGTCACGCACCGACAACTAACAGCAACCTAAAGCAAAGCAACTCAGAACAGTCCCTAAGACTGGTCACCGGTGTCCACCAACTCCTCGTCAAACGTAGGCTCCGGCTCAGCGTCAGCAAACACCTCGTCCTCAGCTACAGTCTCTGGCGCAGGGTCTAACATGTGACACCCAAAAGAGCAAGGGGCACATGTCAGCAAGTCTACAAGAGACTTGTGCAAGGAAACTGAAAGTAGGTAAAGCAACCTAGCAGTTCTAGCATGATGCAATGACATGGCAGATATAACATGAGTGCAACAAGTAAAGTAAAGTACGAGCATGGCATGGCAATTGGCATTTAAAACATGGCATGGATATCAAGTTTTACGAGAACAAATCAAAAGACAAAGACAAGTCTAGTAAGCACGTCATGCACAGAGATTACGCCTTTTGGTTAGAGGGTCTGCGCGGGCCAACTCCTAAGCTCAAGTGATCGCTTATCCCTACTCCTCCACGTGTATATGGACTGGCGCCCATCTTCTGGATCACGAGCCAGGAAGTGTTTTTCAATATGGCATAGGGGTGCACCTAGCCGGAACAAGAAAGTACATGTATTGTAGCATGTGCTATGAATGCAACATTCAACTTGGATGACATGTAAGATGCAATAAATGGCAGATAGCAGTTTAAGTGCATACAGATAAGGAATTTAAACTTGGCAGATAACAATGCATGAATGACATGGCAGGGTGACAGATCTAGCTTCGTTGTCAAGCTAGATCTTAAAGTTGCGTCTAGACAGTTATCATTTCACTGTCTAGTCTCTTTTACGCTAAAAGCAAGGAAGTGGCCTAAAACATGGCCCTAAGCAAAGGTTGGCAAGTTTCACTTGCCTGCAAGTATAACGTCTGAGAAACACCGTCCAACGAGTCCAAAGTCACAAATATCCTACGTGCACAAGTCCACCGGCCTACATTCCCGTTTTATTAATCTTGATTAGTGAATTTAAAACACTTAAAAACATCAATTTTAGTCTTGATTAACAGGCAATAGGTTGGGGGTCCTAAGGGTGCAAAGCGTTACCTCAACACGACTCGAAAGCTACACTGGCGTCGGGTAGCGACTCCAGGGGTTGGAATAAAAGAACACGCTCCTAGTCGAGATTCCAAAATAGATTCCTTGCTCGCCAAGTCTGGACAGCAACCAGATCAACGAACCAAGATTCCAAAGCTAGAACGTGCAACGACGGGCTACGACGTATCGCAACATCGTAAACGGCAAATCCACGATGAAGAGACACCTAGGTGGGACCCACAATAGTGCTAGGGGCCAATGGGGGTCCCATAACACCTCTGGAGAACTTGGGGGGCCCACGGTGGCATGCGATACGAGAGTTGCGACGTTGCGATGAACGCTGCTCGGTCAGACCGAGCCGGTGCGAGGGGATCTCTCGGCCGGACACAGCGGGCGGGGTTGCAACGAGCGGGCGTTGCAACAGAGCGGGCGATGTGGGCGATGCGGGTGAACGGGTCGGTCAGACCGAGAGGGGGCGTCGGTCGGGCGCTTGGGCTGCAGCGGAGCGGGGCGATGCGGGAGATGCTCTCGGTCAGGCGGGGGCGATGCGGAGCGGCGGCTGGGTGTGGAGCGGAGTGCTTGGTGCGGGGGTTGGCCTCGGTCAGACCGAGGGAAAGAGGGGGTTTTCGTCGGTCGGACACGGGCGGCTGCGGAGCTTGGTTGCGACGAACGTCGCAAGTGAGATTTTTGAGTTGTGGGGCGGCTAGGGTTTGTTCTCTTACGAAAATAGGGTATCCTAGGGGTTGTTTATATAGTGTAGGAGGGTTGACTTGGTCTAGGGCTAATTCTATTAGGATTAGGATTTTAAAATCAATAAAACTCAAACCCTCTCTCTCCTACTCACGCATGGATTGGGTGCGGCCAAGATAGGGGCTAGGATTTGGTCAAAAACGTTTTGAATAATTACCTAATAGAAATTATATTTGGCTAAAAATACTTGAAAACTTAGTGATTAAAAAAATATTATAAGCTTTGCTAAAAATGTAAAGTATGTCAAATGAAATTCGAAAATTGTGAAATAAATATTGGGGTGATCGGGACGACGAGAGAAAGGAAACTAAGAAGACGGATCTCAATTTCGACGTCGAACGACGAAACTAAAAATAGAAACGTCTCACGTCAAAAGTGAAAATCACAACGTCTCTTCGAATAAGATCAAATCGTGGGAGAACGACTCGAGAAATATCGTTCCAAATTAGTGCCACAATTTAATACTCTCAGAGACGTTCACAACGACATATCACACTAAAGTGTTCACAAACAAACAAAGTCTAAAATAAACACATGCACGGTCAAAAGCACGTGCACGAACAAAGTACGATCGGAAAGCGGCCGTTACAGTTGCCTCTGTAGTCCCTTTATAGGGGTTTGCCCATGATTGCCCCCAATCCACGTCTCCTGACTGCTCCCCACCCATGCCCCGTGATCCGCCTCCGTAGAGGCGCCTGCATGCGTCGTGGGGGAGTCGATTAATGGGCTCCTTAATGGTCATTAAGGTGCCATGTTTTTAGGAGAACGGTTATCTCCCACGAGCATGGGCTAATCGCGTGTTCGCCGGGTCGTGACGGGTCCGACTCCGATTCCTTTGGCGGGCCTCATCGGTTGGGCCAAATCCCATTCGTGGGCCTCACGCCCTTGGCCTAGGTTCGGGTCTTTTGCTCTTGGGCTTCTCCAAAATAGTCGTATCAATTGCCCCCATCGTCTAAGCCGTTCAGATTCTGCCGGTTCGGTTTGGGCGATGTGACTCTTGTGGATTTTGACAGGCGTGTCAGTCAAGGCTAATCCATTAAATGGAGGCCATCATGATGCGGTCCGTTTGAACTTCTCTTGGTGCTGGATTCGAAGCACCGTCAGCCTCCGGTTGCTTCCACGTCCCCTTCTTCGGACGGTCTTGATTCTGTGATTGCCCTCTATATAAGGATGTCAGCCCCCCGAGTTTCGATTCTTTTGCGCCTTTCTTCTTGATTCTGGTCTTGCAAGCTCCTTCGAACCCTCCTTCGTCTTTTCTTCTTTCAGATTCCTTTCAAGGTAACTTTCTACCTTTGTCCCACTCAATTCGTCCCATGGCTGTGCTTAGAATAGGTGGTTCCGCGTCGGGGTCAGGGGACCCACCGTCACCCAGGTCCGGTGACCCTCCCTCCTCGAGGCCCGGTGTTCCCTCGGTGACACGCCCCGTCCGGGACAAGGGGAAAGGTTTGCTTTTTGCGGACCCTGTCGGCGATGATGTGGCTCGGGCAGCTAAGGTTCGACGTTCCCCCGGTGATCCTCGGGTCTTCATCCAAGGTCCCCTTCTTGAAGGTTAAGGAGATCTGGGAGAAGTATCTGTGCCACCCGTATGACGTTCGAATCCCTTTTAGCGACGAACGGATTTGTTTTCCACGGAGCAGGGAGGTCGGTGTCTACGTTGAGATGTTTTACCTTGGACTCCGCTTCCCCCTTCATCCTTTCATAGTTCAGGTCATGGAGTTCCTGATGGTGGCCTTGTGTCAGCTGACCCCGTACTCCATCGCGGTGTTGGTCGGGTTCATCATGATCTGCCGTGTCCATGGCTTGGAGCCGTCCCTTCCCCTCCTTTTTCATTATTTCTGGTTCCAGACGGTCAGCCGAGGGTCGTGGCAACACCTCGGGGCCCGTGCAGGGAGGGAGTGCTTGCTCGGTCTGCCCTGCTGGGTGGGAGACTGGAGCCCGAGCTTTGTTTTCGTTATTTTCCCTAGGGACACCGAGATCCTGACAGGTTGGGGAGGGTTATGTCAATATGACTTGATGTTGACCCTCTCCGAGGCCGATCAGGCCGCCGTCCAGTTTTTTCATCTCTGCCCTTAAAGGAGAGGTCGGTCTGGCCTTTGCTAGATGACCTGCTACTTAAGACCGTCATGTGGTCCCTCGGTAGGCGCTCCTTTTTCTTTTCGCTTTCCCTCTTGCTTACCCTGATATTCTTTCCTTCTGCAGAGATGGCTGACCGTGAATTTACCCGCAATGTTGACGAGCTCATCCGCCAGGGAGCCGACAGAAGCTGACGGAACCCTTCGGGCCAGGCGCCCCGTCGCACGATGGAGGAGGAGGTGCGTCATGCCGAGCCAGTGGTGGGGAGGCTGGAGACCACAATCACGGCCACGCCGCTTGTCCCGGTCGGGACGAATCCCCCCGTAGTGGAGGTCACTGATGTGTCATTATATTCCACATTTTATCTAAATGATTACATGTCAAAATGATTGCTCATTTACATATTTCATAGGCTTTTACGCTATTATTTGGAATAATATGACTTTCAAAGCGTTTATATCCATTTCAGGGATTTGGGGCGATATTGGAGCAATTTGGAGTCAATAAGACAATCGACGACGTGAGAGCACCAATGAGACTCATGATGACATGCTCGAGGTGCCAAAGAAGAATACTGGAGTAAGGAAGGAGCAAGAGAGAAGGTCGCTCGATCGAGATATGATGCGACGAAGGAATCGAGCGACCCAAAGTGCTGGAAACAGGACATCTTTGCACTATTTCTAAATCTTCTATCACGTGGGATTTTTCACTATTTTTATGATATTGTTTCCAGATAGTAGACTTCAAGAAGGTTCCAATGCCACCAAGAACGCGTCAATCATAGGTCGGATGAGCCCTAGGAAATTTCTGGAAGATGATGGTGCAGTGCTGAAATTCTGCTGAAATCTGTTTGATACCTACTCGACCGAGCAGGACACTCTACTCGACCGAGCAAGGTGAAATTTGTGCTGAAATCTGTCAACGGCGGCTGTTCGATCACTGCTCGACCGAGCAGTTGGCTGATCGGTCCGAGCAACCTCCTACTCGACTGAGCAGTGCCAACTCGGCCCGTGCAGGCAGAGTATAGAATTTGGAGGATTACGATTTCCTGTCATGCTCGGTCGAGCAGTTCAGATGCTCGGACCGAGCGACCGACCGATCAACGAATTACTCGACCGAGTCACCCACTCTTTCGAGGCCATTTTTGGAAATGTTTTGCGAGCGGCAGTTGCGCATTTTTTTGGGTAAACATTCTAGGAGCAGCCGTCACTTTGGGGGGATTAATTCTGAGTTTTGAATACGTTTTAGAGAGGCGAAAAATTGGAGATTAATTGTTAGATTTTAGTTTAAACTTTTGAAGATTTTTGGATCGAAATTATTGGATTATTGTTTTGGTGCTCTATTGCTATTGCGTATTGGGAATTTTCGTTCTTCGTCGGATCTATTTCTCGTCTATTTTCTTCATCTCTCGCTGTAAGTTTTTAATCTTTATTCTATCAATTGCCATGATGTTTTCATCTCTAAATATTGTGTTTCTATCTGTCAACAATGCCATGAGTGAGTAGATCTTTCTAGGGTTGATGGGTTAGCCCTAAGATCCTGGGGGAAGACGTAGATCTGGATCCCTACATTGAATTAGGGATTTAGAGGAGTATTTCGGTTGATCCTACCGAATCCCTAGGATAACCCGAACTGAGATCATGCCCACGGTCTGTGGAATTGATGTGCTTAAGGGGTATCCTTAGGATTCGAATAGGGAAATCGGTGGATCCAACCAAGGCTTGTGGCCATGCCCGGCTCGTGCCTTGAGGGGATCTCCCGAAGAAATATATCGCTACATTGACGGCTACTGCTATTGCGTCAATGAGAGACACCGAAATACCTCGCAATTCTAGCCCACGAGAGTGGTACGAATTGGGAGATTAATCCCCTAACCCTAATGCAACGTAAGGATTCTATTCCAACGTCGATCCCCGACGGTCTTAGCGGTGATCCCTAATGCCCTAGTCCACCTATTTGCGATGTTGAGTGACACAACCCTCGCATCCATCACCACTATAAACTTCCATACTCCACATCCACCAATAAACCCGCAATTCTAACTCAACCCAGGAGCAGATAGGTAGTATAGCACCGCTTCCCCGTGTTCGATACCCGCTTGCCACTATACCCAGTGCTTGTGATAAACGACATCGTTTCCGAGTTGATTCCGAGCTGATCATGTGTATGGCACCGTTGCCGGGGAGGTGTTCCGCTATATTATCTATTTACCACAATTAGGTTGATTAGACTGCGAAAAAAAATTTAAACAAAAAAAGAAAAAAAAAGAAAAAAAGGGAGATATATATATTTTCCATGCCGCCAGCTTTATCATTATCTCTTTTTCTTGTACCACTGATGTCTTTTCCAGGTTGTTGTTTTTGACTATTCAGGTACAATGGAGCAATCTTGGGATAATTCAGGCGATGATTTTTCAGAGCAGCATGAGATTCCTATGGAAGACCACGAATATCATCCACAGGACCCGTACTAGCGGATGGAAGGATATGACCACTACCCAGAGTTCTATGCTTACTACGAATCTTGTGACATGGAGGGACACATGCCCTTCGAAATCCGCGTCTGTCTCTTAAGTACTGACCATCCTCTCAATTTGACACTCAATGCATCATGGCATTGGTAGAGGAGAGAACGGCTGTCAGTGCTAAGCTAACTGAGTCACATGATCGTTTGCAGAAAGATATGGCCGAAATCAACAAGTGCCTTTCATATTATGACCTTGAGGGAGAGGCTGAGGACATTGATACTTCAACATCTGAGGAGACAGCAGCTGACATACACGATGCATCCAAGGGCGACACATTCACTTCCATACCCACGGAGCCAAAGCCTGTCACTGAGGTGGTCGTGCTATTGGATGAGGACACAGATATTCATAAGGATCCTGAGTGCTACCCACCTTCAGTTGAGCCTCCACAGTCACCTCATCCTTCCATCAATAATGAAAAGGATTTGCTTGATGAGACACATACTCATATGCCAGAGCAGCCTGAAAAGCCTGAGACAAACGACAAAGAACTGCCTGTCGCGGTATATGAGAGCGGAGATGTATTTTCAGGGAAGAATCGTCTACCTATTTTTACCTTACATATTTCTTTTGACGATCTTCTTTGGAAAAATTTTATTTTGGGGAAAGATATTACACATCAGATTGATGCGGCTTGTCTCTTGCAGGGTACATGCGGAGTCCTTTGAGAGATGCTGGGAGCCGCATTGCTGGAATTTGACGGAGCCCGTGGAGATATGCACCTGGTGGAGCCACGGAAAGTGAAGATAGAGCAGCTGCCTGCACCGGCAAATACATTGGACCCGCCTTTTGCTACAGGTGGTACCAATCTAGTAGTGTAGGATTCTATGCTTTAAATAATCATGTATCCTCTCGGCAGCGAGATGACCGTATATGTTTTTATATGTTTTTTTAGTTTAGTAAATTCACCCCATATGATGTCTCAATTATATTTTGCAACCCACCCATTATTTATCACTATACCCACCCTTGTATTTGACGCTTATTTGGCATCTCTCCCCAATTTTTATGTGATGTTTAAGCTTGGGGAGAGAAGCTATTTTATTAAGTGGCCCCCTATCTTGTCGTTGTCCTCTATTTATATTATACACACATTGAGGACAATGTGATGTTTAAGCTTGGGGGAGTGCATAGTGCACGCACTTTGCTTCATCGTGAAACACACTTCGAAATTTCCATTTGAACCATGTCCACTTCTATATTTATGTCTTATATGCTTTATTTTCTATGAAATATCTTGGATTTATTTTTTTATGAACTTTGATATCTGTTATGTTAGAGTTCGTTTCCTTGATTAGTGTATTTTTTGAAGTTAAGATTGAACCCCTTGTCTCCATTACACGCCACCGCCTCGCATCTCCATTGTATCCTTCTCCTGTGTTCGCTTCTTACTAGTCTTCCTCGAGGACGAGTAAGAGGTAAGCTTGGGGGGATTTTGATGTGTCATTATATTCCACATTTTATCAAAATGATTACACGTCAAAATGATTGCTCATTTACATATTTCATACGCTTTTACACAATTATTTAGAATAATATGACTTTCGGAGCGTTTATGTCCATTTCAGGGATTAGGGGCGATATTAGAGCAATTTGGAGTCAATAAGACAATCGGCGATGTGAGAGCACCAATGAGACTCATGATGACATGATATATGTGCCAAATAAGAATACTGGAGCAAGGAAGGGGCAATAGAGAAGGTCGCTCGATCGAGATATGATGCGACGAAGGAATCGAGCGACTCGAAGTGCTGGAAACAGGACAGCTGTGCACTATTTCTAAATCTACTATCACTTAGGATTTTTCACTATTTTTTTGATATTTTTTCCAGGTAGTAGACTTCAAGACGGTTCCAATACCACCAAGAACGTGCCAATCGGAGGTCGGATGAGCCCTGGAAAATTTATGCAAGATGACGCTGTGATCGCTCCAGAATGCAACCCTAGACCACAACCTAGTATGGCGCAATTTACACGGAGATGAATCCCCGGCAACGGTGCCAAAAACTTGATCGGCCCCAGGATATACACCCGGAGAACGATTGTAGTTTTACCACAAGCGCACGGTCAAGTGGCAAGCGGGTATCGAACACGAGGAGATGGTGTTGGCTCCAATCTATCCTAGGTTGGCTGGACTACGAATGTTTTATTGGTGGAGATGGTTGTGGTATGATGTAATGGCAATGGTGATGGATGTTGGTGTCGGAGATAGAGAAATCGGTAAAATATCGATTCAAATATAATATAATAAAAGAGTCTAGAGATAGGGAATCCCCACTACGGATCATCATACATCATTATAAATAGTAAATCTCAATATTACTAGGCTTGTGTTGAGGTGAACTAGTCGTAACTGAATAGAGAACCAAGCTCACGCTCTCGTGCTATTGCCGGTCTATAGCGACCTAGGATAGGGCCCAATCTCTTGCAAACCCTAGCCTAAGCCACTAGCATTAGGATCGACATCATCGTTAAATCGCTCTTCGAGCCCACTCTCGTGCAAACTCGAGTCACGATCTAGGCTGTGATAGTTCCTATTCGACCAATCTCTTGCAAACGAATATGTGTATAGATTTATAATAAAAATCCTAGCTTTGGTCCAATCTCTTGCAAACCAAGTCTAGAAAATCTCGATTATAAACCTAAATCGGATATCTAGGCCTTCCCGTAGATTAGAATCCAATCTCTTGCAAACCCCAATCGATGGAAATCCCTAGCTATCCGTAATAAATCGATCACAACCTAACCTCCTAGCAATTCTAGCAATTTAGAAATTCATTCATCACAAATCTGAAATTAGATCCATAGGGTTCATCCCCAAACCCTAGAACAATCAAATCTACTAAAGCATAGCAATAACGATATGAGAATCAATAAAAAGCATTGCGTGCAAACAAAAAAGATAGAAAAACAAAGATTCAAATAACATGAACAAAATACTTAGCTTTGATGAAGATCTTCAATCCAAATACAAGCTTTTAGATCCAAGAGGGGGCCTAGGGCATGGCCTAACCTCTAAAATAATCCCTAAGAAAACATGTGGGAACCTCCTCTAATGGTGGCTACAAACCTCTTATATAGCCCCCCAAAACCCTAGCAAATAACCCTAGAAAACCCCCCAAAATCGTGCCCAAAAACAGCCCAAACCGCAACTTAAAATCTGGGCCCAGGTCGCACTCGGCCGAGTGGCACATGTTGTTGGATATGGACGACACGAATACACCCATGAGGGGATGTATGAGGGTATACGGACCTCAGATGTCGCGTGCATGAAGGCGTGCACGAAGGGAACCTTTTCTCGTGTGAAAAGGACCACTCGATAAGTGGAAAAAACCACTCGATAAGTGGAAAAAGTCACTTTATAAGTGCATAAATGCACTTGATAAGTGAATGAAGAAGAGGATACATGAATGCGCTTTTATAGGCTAATAAGCTTATAATTGGTTATTTCCTACAATAACCACCCCTAAAGCCTATAAATAGGACCCAAGGGTAAGGCATTCATTCCACACTTTCCATGCCATAAGTTTTCATAAGGCATCCTTATGTTCTTCTTCTTCCTTCCATTAAAATCCTCATCTAGTTAGAGATTTAGGCGGTGAAACTCTGCTTCGATCCTCCGTGATGAAGTATCGACCGTTGTGGTGAATCCGAGGGCAAAGTTCAGAGAGTACCATGCTGCATACGCAAACGTAAGTCTCTACTTTATTTCGATCCTAACAACGCTGTTTTGACAGGATCCTACTTTGGTATCAGAGCCATACGGGTTCGCCCCGGTCAAACCGCCGCCGCGTCGAACCGATGAACGAGGCGTTGTTTTTTTCACGAATGGGTATCCTACCATTATGGATATGGTAGGAACGCTTCGTGACGGAGAGAACGCAGCGGTTGTTCTTTTCACGTTAGGGTCTCCTACCATTACGGATATGGTAGGAACTCTCCGTGACGGGAAGAACCGACCGTTCATATCGTCAAGCTCGCTCTCTTCATGGATGTTGAGTCTCCATTCATAGGGAATGTGAACTCTCTTCATGTGGAGCGCGTAGTTTACGAATTTTTAAGTATGTTAATTTTTCATTTTGGCACACGGCCATTAGAGAATAACTACTTTCTCCACAAACGGGTGCTTCATCGACGAACGGGTGCTTCATCGAGGAAGAAGATGGAAGTTATTCCCATCGGGGAAGATGACTTTTGGTGCATGATCACCATGGCCAAATGGGTTATGGAGGCAACGCATCCCCCCTCCTCATGCGGAGGGGGTTGGCTACGGCCAATAACCACCACGGCCACCCCTCTGGCGGGGGTGTGCGGCCAAACCGATGCGAAGGGGTGGTCAGCCATGGCCATATGGGCCATGGCCATGGCCGGACCTGGCCGGCCCCGGCCAGGGCCAAGGGGGCCCCGGCCGTGGCCAAGGCCAGGCCTGGCCGAGACCAGGCCAGGGCCAGGGGGCCCTGGCCGGCCTCGGCCAAGGCCAGGGGCCGGCCTGGCGGGCCCTGGCAGGGGCCAGGGCCGGCCTGCCGGCCCTGGAAGTGGCCAAGGCCGGCGCCCCGGCCTCTGCCAGGGCCTGGCCGGCCCCTTAGCCAGCCTCGGCCAGGGCAGAGGCCCTGGCCGGGAGGGGTGCCAGATCATTGGTTGGTCGACCAATTTGGGAGTTTTGGTCGACCAATTCGGCAAAAAGGCCTTGGTCGAACACGAACATACCGACTAGCCCATACTGGGTGGCAAAAGGCATTGGTCGAACACGAACATGCCGACTAGCCCATACGGGGCTAACGACAGTCGTCTGCGGCAAAATTCTCCTATAAGGGGGGAAGTGCCCGGATCCATACGGGAGCCGACGACGATGGCTTGCAGAAAAATCCCCAAAGGGGGGATCCGGCCTTGGTACAAGTACGACTCATCCCGACAAATGGCCAGGGATTACCGTACATTTCACTAGTATCATAAGGGTACTAAGTTGAAATATCGCATTTTTCCCAAGAGGGGATCCGGTTTTGGCCAAGTTGCAATGGCAACTCTCACTTCGGAAGGAAGATGAATTGGGCCTTGGCACGGCTACGGCTCATCCCCGGCAAATGGCCAGGAAGTGCCGAATATTTCACTAAGTATTATAAGGGTACTAGGTTGAAATACACAATTTTTTTTAAAAAAATACGTTTTCCATACGTTTTGAAAAATACGTTTTCAAAAACGCTTTTCCGCTGCAAAGTACTATACGAGTACTTCTATTTGATAAAGTGATGGGGAAATATTGAAAGTTACTCTAGATGGTGATTGGAAATGTATTGACCTTTTCGATTCTAGAGTAACATCTTCAATATTTTTTGAAAGTAACTTCTCAAATTATAAATGTCATTCCAAGTGGGAGTTGAAATTAGAACTGTCCAAATGGGATATTCTTTTATCATTTCAAGTGGGAATTATATTTTAAAGAATTTTTAATGCAATGTTTTTTGATCAAACCTTCGGTTTTGTGTCTTTTTGCAGCATTTTTTAAAATGTCTTCCGCTTCAAAGAATATCGTCGCTGAGTTAAACAGAGGTGAAAAACTCAACGGCGATAATTACAAACTTTGGTCCATCAAGATACAATACGTTTTAGAGGAGCAAGAAGTGCTCGAAACTCTAAGGAACGTAATGATTGAACCCGAGTTGGGCACTACGTCCCAATACAGACGAGACAAGGAAGCTTTTGATGCTTGTTCTCGGAAGAATAAGATAGCGCGCATTACGTTATTAAGCAGTATGGCTGATGACATAATGCGCATCTTCCGAGAACATGACTTAGCCATGGACATATGGTCCAAACTTGAGGAGAAGTTTGGTGGCACATCGGTGTCCAAACTTCGCGCCTTAACTATAAGATTTGATTCATATAAGAAATGTCCAGATCATTCCATAGGGAAACATCTGTGACATATGGCGAATCTAATCTCAGAGTTAAAGGATGCAAGTCATGTGCTCACTGATGAGCAACAAATCCAAGCAGTCATACGTTCCCTACCAAATGGGTGGGACCAGATGAAGATGCATCTCACTCATAATGAGAGCATCAAGACCTTCAGCGATGTATCCAAGCACCTCGAATTAGAGGAAGAGCGGCTTGCGGCTGCCAAGCCAAGTGCAGAAGTGCACATGGTTGCTAGTTCCTCACACGGTGGAAAGAAACGTAAAGATCGTTTGAAGTCTTTTAATGAACGTAATAAGAAACCTGAGTCTACCAAGCAACCCAAACATAAGGGTGGGCACAAGAAATGGCACAAGAAGAAAGACTTGAAGAGGATCAAGTGCTTCAAGTGCAACAAGCTCGGTCACTATGCTCGTTCATGTACGAGTGGAGGTGACGAGGTAACTTGTAATTATACTAGTTACATATGTGTTTCTAGTTCAAATTTTTCTTGTGGAATCTAATCCATTTTGAATAATTGATTCAGGTGCCACCGAACACATAGCAAAGGACAGACGGTCCTTCGTGGAGTATCACCGGATACCCCAAGGAACGAAGTGGATCTATGTAGGAAACAACACACGTGTTGAAGTGAAAGGCGTTGGGACTTGCAAGCTAGTCTTGGACAACGGCCGCACTCTCCTACTTCATGATATCCTCTTCGCTCCAGATATTCGAAGGAATATTATATCTGTGGTCGTGTTAATGGGTCTTGGTTATAGCTGGTTCTTTCAAAATTGTAAAGTGGACTTGTTTTTGTAATAATTCCTTAATTGGCACTGGGTATGTATTTAATGGATTTATTGTATTAAATACAATGTATGACTCTTCAATTTTTTTAATGAAAATTTCCTTGTTACAAATTTTTCGACTTATGAGTCTGATATAATTTGTTGGCATGCAAGGCTTGGTCATATTGGACCAACACGAATGGATAGACTTGCCAAACGTGGCCTTCTATCCAATGTTTCAAAGATTGAAATGTCGATCTCCGAACATTGCCTTGTGGGGAAATCTTGTCGCAAGCCGTTTGGAACCGGCACAAGGGCCGAGGTTCCATTACAGCTCATCCATTCGGACATATGTGGTCCGATGAATGTCAAGACAAGACGCGGGAAGTCCTATTTCATCATTTTTATTGATGATTTCACCCGATTCGGACATATCTATTTGATATCCCACAAAAGTGAAGCATTAACCCGCTTTAAAAACTATATGAGTTTAGTGGAGAATCAATTAGATCGCAAGATTAAGGTCTTGCGAACCGATAGGGGCGGTGAATATCAATCAACAAGTTTTAAGGAACTTTGTGATGAAAAGGGCATAGTATATCAGGTAACTATGCCTTATACTCCTCAAAAAAATGGTGTTGCTGAAAGGAGAAATAGGACTTTAATGGAAATGGTCCGTTCAATGATGATGCAAGCTAACTTGCCAATTACCTTTTGGGGTGATACATTATTAACGGCCACTTTCATTTTGAACCGCGTACCCTCGAAATCAGTTAGCTCCACTCCTTATGAGTTGTGGAACCAAAGGTCTCCTGACTTAAACATTTTAAAACCTTGGGGATGTGCATCCTACGCACATATTTCCTCCTATAAGTATGGCAAACTTGGGCCACGGGGAAGGAAATGTATCTTTATACGATACGCAGAAAACTCCAAAGGTTATGTTTTTCTAAGTCAGGAAGACAATGGTGGTCTAATTGAATTTGAGTCGAGGGATGTCACTTTCTTGGAAAACAAGTTTCCAAGACAGGGCATGATAAGTCATGACTTATCTCTATTTGAGATTAATGATCAAGAAGGATTACCTCATTCGAGTGGGAGAATTCTTGGTGAAGACGAAAATACGTTTCAAACTTCACCAATGGATGATACGAATGATGCCTAATCCTATTCCATACGGGAATAATGATCCAAGTGTGAGCATTTCTAACAACATTCCAAATGGGAGTGATATTAGAATTGATCCAAATTCGAGTCAACAAGGACTTGAAGAATCTCAAATACGACGTAGTAGTCGTACAAGGCCGTATCATGCCCTGCTAAAGACAAATGGATGGAAGCGATGAAGGAAGAGTTGGAATCCATGAAAGTTAACCAAGTCTGGGACTTAGTTGACTTACCCAGAGGACGTAGAGCAATTGGGAACAAATGGGTTCTCAAGATCAAGCATAAGGCCGATGGCTCTATAGACAGATATAAAGCTCGCTTTGTCGCGAATGGTTTTACGCAACAGGAAGGGATAGACTATGAAGAGACCTTCTCACCTGTTGTGCGTTTTACCTCGATTCGCCTGATTCTGGCAATAGTAGCTTGCTTAGACCTCGAATTACATCAGATGGATGTAAAGAATGCCTTTTCTCAATGGAGAATTGGACAAGGAGATCTATATGGAACAACCAACAGGGTTTGTAAAAGAAGGAAACAAACATAAGGTTTGTAAACTTTGTAAGTCCATATATGGTTTTAAACAATCCTCGAGGCAATGGTATATACGATTTGAAGAAGTTGTCTTATCAAATGGATTTTCCATGTTTGATGAAGATAATCGTATATATATATATATATATCAAGAGGATTAAGAGCAAGTACGTTATTATGTCTCTATATGTAGATGACATTTTAATAGCCGGAAATGACAAGGGCTTTGTGATGGATATCAAGGCTTGGCTTTCATCAGTTTTGAGATGAAAGACATGGGAGAAGCCGCATATATCCTTGGAATTAAGATTTCAAGGAATCGTTCGAAGAAACTTCTTTCTCTTTCACAAGAGACTTACATAAAGAAAGTTCTAGAACAGTTTAATATATAGGACTGCAAGTCCATTGATACTCCTATAAGCAGATGCGATAATTTATGTCTGAAATCATGTCCAAAGAACCAAAAGGAAAAGGAAATTATGGAAAAAGTTCCATATTCCAGTGCAGTTGGTAGTCTTATGTACGCTATGATGCGTACAAGACCGGACATCTGTTTTGCCATTGGAATGGTAAGTCGTTACCAATCCAACCCAGGGCAAGAACACTGGAAAGCGGTTAAGAGGATAATGCAGTATCTTAAAGGAACTGCAGACTTGCAAAAGACTATGATAAAACCAAGAAGGTAGACATAAGGTACATATCTACGCATGAGATGATAGCGGATCCGCTTACGAAAGCGATCCCCATAGATGTGTTTTACAAACACTTATCATCTCAAGGATTGCGTAAGAGCTGAGTTGTACCAATGTGAATTCCCATGTCTGAAAAGAATAAGTTCTTTTAAACATTGCATATGAATTTCTTAAGAAATGTTTGTGTAC
This sequence comes from Scilla litardierei, assembly GCA_030789695.1. Classification (NCBI taxonomy): domain Eukaryota; kingdom Viridiplantae; phylum Streptophyta; class Magnoliopsida; order Asparagales; family Asparagaceae; genus Scilla; species Scilla litardierei. Next base: position 85,625,366 of record CM061142.1, on the reverse strand, counting down.
ATTTTTTTTTGAAATCTCAGCTGAATTTTTAGTATGTCGGACAGATTAAGGTTGGCTCTCTCACATGAGCAACCGCCTTATTTTATCAGACGGGTAAAATGAAGATGAGACCTGTTTAAAGTCAAAATCGTCAGACGGACGATTTAGAGTCATGACTTAAACAAAATGGTCGTGTGAAAGATCTGCATCATATGGATGTTTTCAAAAGATCTAAGAGGATTTTGAAATCCTATCTGTCTTATGCGGGATGTGAGTCCAGAAGATTATTTGAGTAGTAAAAGGGACTCAAAGTCAGACATTGTGGTGTCTGGTTATCATCCTTACAACATCATTAAGACATACACTCCCTGGGAAAGGAGTGATGTTGTAATACGTATTCATACTACATATGCATTTTGACCATTGGGTTAAAATAGTAATTATGTTTACTATTATGTGAGACCCAAAGACCACATGGGTCTTAACTCGTTACCCTTATGGACTCTAATTGGTTCCTTAAGATTTGACTGGGTGATTGCTATCTTAGCATGTTGCTTATGGACTATGGTTAATTCGGTCCGGCGGGGCATTTTAGAAAAGCGAGTCAAGTCAAGATCAAAAGGTTCGCAAGAAGAGGAAGATTAATTTCATATTCACATTTCGACTTTAGAGATTCAAAGCTGGCCAGCCAATTGTAATCCAGATGGCATTCAATTGTTGAATGTAAAGTATAAGAAATGTGAAGAAATAATCTAGGGTAAAGCATGCGTTGATCTACTCAACTTTGCACCTTGAGGGGAGTTGTGTATCTCTAACAAGTGCACAACAGCGGACTCTATGCGCATGACAGTCACACGGCCTATTTCTCGGTATGACAAACAGAAGAGTTAAAGGAAAAGATGTTTCCTTACAATCCCCTCAAGTGTGAGTGGGAGATGTTGGATATGGACGACACGAATACACCCATGAGGGGATGTATGAGGGTATACGGACCTCAGATGTCGCGTGCACGAAGGCGTGCACGAAGGGAACCTTTTCTCGTGTGAAAAGGACCACTCGATAAGTGGAAAAAGCCACTCGATAAGTGGAAAAAGTCACTTTATAAGTGCATAAAGGCACTTGATAAGTGAATGAAGAAGAGGATAAATGAATGCGCTTTTATAGGCTAATAAGCTTATAATTGGTTATTTCCTACAATAACCACCCCTAAAGCCTATAAATAGGACCCAAGGGTAAGGCATTCATTCCACACTTTCCATGCCATAAGTTTGCATAAGGCATCCTTATGTTCTTCTTCTCCCTTCCATTAAAATCCTCTTCTAGTTAGAGATTTAGGCGGTGAAACTCTGCTTCGATCCTCCGTGATGAAGTATCGACCGTTGTGGCGAATCTGAGGGCAAAGTTCAGAGACTACCGTGTCGCATACGTAAACTTAAGTCTCTACTTTATTTCGATCCTAACAACGCTGTTTTGACAGGATCCAACACATGTGACTCGGCCGAGTGGAAATTCCAGCAATGCAGCATCAACTTGCAGAAATTCTCTAAATTTCGTCCGACCTCCGATTTGCGCGTTCTTGGCGGCGTTGGAACCGTCATGAAGTCTACTATCCATAAAAAATATGAGAAAAATACTTTGATTGCTGGAATGATAGCAGATTTAAAAAGAGTGGGAGGCTATCTGAAAATCTGGGCGCTGCGTGTCCTCGGTATCACTCGGCCGAGCGGTAAGTGTCACTCGGCCGAGGGGCTTTTGGTACTCAGCCGAGTCGGAGCTCGTAGTCGACTGACGGATTACAGTAAGTCTGGTATTTTGGATGCCATCGTTCGTGTGCCACTCGGGCGAGTGTTGTCTCCATACGCGGCCGAGTGGGATGTCGTCACTCGGCCGAGTGCACGCTAATCTTCAAGTAATTGCGTGTCCGATCTGACCTACCGAGCGGGCTTCTTTGCTCGGTCGAATGACTCCTTCACTCGGCCGAGTGGCATGCTGAAAATGCCCAATCTTCATCATTTCGCTTCCTCGTCGCTCCTACGACGTTCTTTCTTCTTCCACTCGTCTTCTATCTCTGATAGGTCCTCAATAAGTCCATGAGCGATGCTCCGTTACGCGTGCAAGTCCTTTAAGATCATTTTTGCTCCCAATTGCTCATATTTCCTGAAATCCGACAAAAACAAGAAATAGTGAAAAGTAACACAATATCATCGAATAATCGTGAAAATCGCAATATGAGCAACCGAAATGGCATGCAAATATGCAGAAAAAAGGTGTAAAATATGGACCGATCAAAATCCCCCAAGCTTACCTCTTACTCGTCCTCAAGGAAGATAAGTAGAGAGACGAACTCGGGAGATGAAAATAAAAAAAATGAAATGAAAAAGAAAGAACACGAGGTGGAAGGGGTCGCTAGATTATTCTCAGATCTCAAGCCAAAGCTACACATCACGATAACTCCGAAAATACGAATCTCATGCTATAAAGATTTCATATCTTATTTAAACATGGTACTTGCAAGCTTTTAAGAACAAAGGAAGGGACTCCCTAAATTCACGCAATCAACTCTTATTCACATCATGAATTTCATAGAATATAATATACAATTCATTGGCGATGCACTTTTCAATCAAAAGTTATAAATGAAGCATATAAGATACACACCAAGCAAGCAATAGGGAATAGAATAAGAGTCATGGCATTCACATATTTAGTTCAAATCATGAAAAATCTCCATATCTAATATATTTTGCAAAGTCTAAGCATTATCGAATATCTCCATTCATGCACGTCTCCACTCTAAGGTCATACTCACTCATTTGGTCAAATGAATTCACCCCCCCCCCCAGCTTAGCTTGAGGCATCGCATCTAAAGGAATATGATAGTGGAAAATGGGATTTTTGCCTTGGTTTTCCCAAGTAGTTTGTGGCTCCAATAATGAGATAGAGAAATATTTTTTCTTTTTCTTTTGGACTTTGTTTCTCATTTTTCTTTTTGGATTTTTGTAGGAGCTATATGATTTTGTATTTTTAGATTTTGGCTCCTTTTTGGCTTTTTGGACTTTTTGGAGCTAACTTTTTCTTTTGTGGGGATTTTTGGGAAATAGATGCGATGTGAGTAGCTTTAGGAGGTGAACTCAAGTGACATGTAGAGAATAAAAAGATATATGTGGAGAAGGAAATAATATAACACTCGGTTCACTCTAAGATGTGCACAAACGGTTCAATAAAGTAATACTTCAACTAAAACTCATATATAAGCATGGATATTCTCAATTATCTCAATAAAAAGTGAAGTCAAGCGGTAAATCGCACAATCATATCAAGCATGCAATAGTAGGCGAATAAGACAATAAAACTGATGCTTCAGATATACTAATGATGCGTGAACCTTAGTGCATTTCCAACAAAAGCATACTAAACACTAATCCACACATTCAGTTTCAACTAATATCATGCATTCATGTAGAGGAATCATCAAAAGAAATAGATTTGCAAGCATATGTGAATAGCAAGACTATGAAATACTCTAAATAGCATGGCAAGGAATAATAAGCATCGTGATGATTGCTAAAGCAATAAGAGATATCATCATAAGTAACACATCTAGCAAAAGAAGAGAAAGGAAAATAAAGAAATAAGAAAAAATAAAAGAGATGAAAGAAAAGAAAAACAAGCACACAACATGATGCATGACCACACTTAAAAGGAAAATAAGATGGAAAAATCAAAAAGATGATGCAAAAATTTTGAAATATTTAAAAAACCCTAAAATAAAGTAAAAATGCAACTAATGCATCTAAATGGCATGGAAATGCACTATCTAGAGCGAGGGAATCCCCACTACGGATCATCATACATCATTGTAAATAGTAAATCTCAATATTACTAGGCTTGTATTGAGGTGAACTAGTCGTAACTGAATAGAGAACCAAGCTCACACTCTCGCACTATTGCCGGTTTATAGCGACCTAGGATATGGCCCAATCTCTTGCAAACCCTAGCCTAAGCCACTAGCATTAGGATCGACATCATCGTTCAATCGCTCTTCGAGCCCACTCTTGTGCAAACTCGAGTCACGATCTAGGCTGTGATAGTTCCTATTCGACCAATCTCTTGCAAACGAATATGGGTATAGATTTATAATAAAAATCCTAGCTTTGGTCCAATCTCTTGCAAACCAAGTCTAGAAAATCTCGATTATAAACCTAAATCCGATATCTAGGCCTTCCCATCGATTAGAATCCAATCTCTTGCAAACCCCAATCGATGGAAATCCCTAGCTATCCGTAATAAATCGATCACAACCTAACCTCCTAGCAATTATAGCAATTTAGAAATTCATTCATCACAAATCTGAAATTAGATCCATAGGGTTCATCCCCAAAACCTAGAACAATCAAATCTACTCAAGCATAGCAATAACGATATATGAATCAATAAAAAGCATTGCTTGCATACAAAAAATATAGAAAAACAAAGATTCAAATAACAAGAACAAAATACTTAGCTTTGATGAAGATCTTCAATCCAAATACAAGCTTTTAAATCCAAGAGGGGGCCTAGGGCATGGCCTAACCTCTAAAATAATCCCTAAGAAAACATGTGGAAACCTCCTCTAATGGTGGCTACAAACCTCTTATATAGCCCCCCAAAACCCTAGCAAATAACCCTAGAAAACCCCCCAAAATCGTGCCCAAAAACAGCCCAAACCGCAACTTAAAATCTGGGCCCAGGCCGCACTCGGCCGAGTGGCACATGTGACTCGGCCGAGTGGAAATTCCAGCACTGCAGCATCAACTTGCAGAAGTTCTCCAGATTTCGTCCGACCTCTGATTTGCACGTTCTTGGCGGCGTTGGAACCATCATGAAGTCTACTATCTATAAAAAATATGAGAAAAATACTTTGATTGTTGGAATGATAGCAGATTTTAAAAGAGTGTGAGGCTGTCTGAAAATCTTGGCGCTGCGTGTCCTCGGTATCACTCGGCCGAGCGGTAAGTGTCACTCGGCCGAGGGGCTTTTGGTACTCAGCCGAGTCGGAGCTCGTAGTCGACTGACGGATTACAGTAAGTCTGGTCTTTTGGATGCCGTCGTTCGTGTGCCACTCGGGCGAGTGGTGTCTCCATACGAGGCCGAGTGGGATGTCGTCACTCGGCCGAGTGCACGCTAATCTTCAAGTAATTGCGTGTCCGATCTGGCATGCCGAGTGGGATTCTTTACTCGGTCGAATCACTCCTTCACTCGGCCGAGTGGCATGCTGAAAATGCCCAATCTTCATCATTTCACTTCCCCATCGCTCCTACGACGTTCTTTCTTCTTCCACTCGTCTTCTATCGCTGATAGGTCCTCAATAAGTCCATGAGCGATGCTCCGTTACACGTGCAAGTCCATTAAGCTCATTTTTGCTCCCTATTTCAGAGTGTTTTCTCATTACAGAATCGTTGACAGTGGACTGCCCGGTCAACGTGGTCAAGGGGCCGATTAGGGTCCCTTGGGTGCGTCGAGCGCGTGTAGACGCGACGTGAATCGGAGATGTAGTCGACGCAGAGCACGTCAGCTGGGCCGGGTCTGGATCCTCAGCCTCAGGGGGGCTGAGGGGAAGCCTCGGCCTGGTGTGAGGTGCTCGGCCTCAGACGGTCGGGCGACGAGGGGAAGCCTCGGCACCTTGGCTTGACGCGCGACCGATGCAGAGCTGAGGGGAAGCCTCGGCTCGGATGGATGCGCTCGGCCTCGGTCGGTCGGACGACGAGGGGTAGCCTCTTTCGTCTCGCTTGATGCGCGGCCGGCGTGGAGCTGAGGGGAAGCCTCGGCTCGGATGGATGAGCTCGGCCTCGGTCACTCCTGGCGTCGAGGGGCGGCCTCGATGTCTTGGCTGATGCTTGATGGCGTTCGCCTGGTGTCGAAGGGAAGCTTCGGCACTTGGATCTAACGTCTTCCTGAACAGACGAGAACACTCGTCAGGGAGGTCGGACCTTGGTTCCGGCCAAATCCCCTCCGATGCCTAAGTCAGATGACAGTCTGAAAGAGGAGGCTCGACGAGGACGGTTCGACTCGTGAGGAGATCGGAACGACGTCCTCCGGCACGAGCGGGGGGAAGGAGATGGAGTGGGGGAACTAGGTCGTTGATGGAGTACCTTAGGTTTTGTTACCTGAGATGCTGTCCTTTGTTCAGTCGTCCTCCTAGTCCTTTTATAGGCCTCTTGCCATGACTGCCCGTTATCCACATCCTTCGCCCGCCTCCAATCGCGCCCCCTCGATCCACCCCCCACTCGCCACTCGCCCGCGCCGTGCCAACACCTCCCCTTAATGGTCATAAAAGGGGCGGCGGATTTCGTGGGGGCGGTTATCCGTGGGTGAGTCGCACGCTTTCCGAGTCGGGCCGATTTGTCGTTCGGGGGCCCTCTAGGGGGCCTTGTCGGGTGGGCCCGATCTCGCAGATGGGCTTCTGATCGGTAGTCGGGTTTATGGGCTCGTGTCTTTCGGGCTTCGGCCAAATAGGCGTAACAATTGCCCCCATCGGTCGGGTCGATCGGCCTCGGCTGGTTCGGCTCAGCCGATGTGACTTCCGCTGATTTCGACAGGCTCATCAGTCGAAGTTGATTCATTAATTGGGCGTCATCATGAGTCGGTCCGTTCGATACCTTCAAGACCCGGGTTCTGAAGCGCCGTCGGTCCCCTGATGCGGCCACGTGTAACTGCGGGTTTATCCCCACCGTTCACGGGATCGTCTTTGGTAGAGAAGCTGTGCGGGTTGTGAGCCGCCATCCCGTTATCTTCTTCTTCGTGTTAATCTTGATCCTACCCGAGCTCTGCCCCATGTCGTCTTCCTCTGCCACTGGTTCGGGTCAGCCGGAGCGTGACGTCACTCCTAACCTGATGGGTAGTCCTCCTTCGGCGATTCGTCGGCATGTGGGCGAGCTTTCAGGGGTGCCTCCAGAGGTCTTAGCGTGGCCTTCGTCGGTCTGTGCCACCACCATCGGGGGTATGCGCTCCGCCTACCTGCTTCCACCTTATTCGGCTCGTGCTCCCGGGTCCGACGAGCGGATATGCCTTCCCGGTCCCAACGAGGTTGGAGTGTACGAGAAGTGCTTCTGCTACGAGCTCTGTTTCCCGCTCCACCCCTTTATCATCGAGTTCCTTCAAGCCTACAACGTGGGCTTGTGCCAATTCTGCCCCAATGCCATCGGGCTCCTCGTCGGGTTTGTCGTCATCAGCATGCTGAAGGGAGTGGTGCCCTCCCTCCGCCTCTTCGCCCAGTTCTACCGCATGACTCATCATCAGTCGGGGGCGTGGATTTACATCAGCGCCCACCCGAAGATGAGCCTTGTGTTGGGGTTGCCGAGCTCCCTGAAGCGTTGGAAGGGGGAGTATGTATTTGTCGTTTTCCCATCGAGTGTACCTTTCCCGATTCATTGGGAAGCGGTCGGCGCGGTCATCCTTGATCTGGGTGACCCAACTGCCGCCGAGCTGCAGACGGCGAAGGCCCTGCTGGCGATTCCTTCGAGGGATCGGATGATCGACGTCCTCTTCAGCAGCTATAACTTGCGCAAGACTGTGTGGTCCTTGGGTAAGTTCTCCGAACGTTCTCCATTCGGGGTTGCTCGGGCTCTTCTCGGCCCCTTACTTCTTCTTTGGGTGCAGGTGAATTCCCTCTCGATTCTTCTCCCGCTAGCCCTCACGTGCTGGCCCCGGATCCGGGCCCGCGTAAGAGGGATCATGTGTTGGAGGTCCGTAAGAAGCAGCGGATCGTGACCTCTGCTGTTGGTTCCAAAAGGAAGAAGGGGCCATCTCCCTCCATCCTCTCGTTGGAGTCTTCCAAGAGGGTCCGTGAGGAAGTTAACGTCTCGCCGTCCGCTGACCAGCACCGGCCTGCCCCTGTTGAGATTGCCTGGCCGTGGGTCGGCCCCTCGCCTCTCCCGGACGGTTCTCTCCCTGATGCCTACGATCGGTATCTAGGCGCGTTTCGCTCCGACCCAGGCGAGTTTCCTTTGTCAGGGGAAGGCCTTCTTCGTCCGCGCTTCCCGGTGGGGGAGAAGGAGTCGGTATTTTTGAGCCGTGGAACTGCCGCATGAGTGGCCGAGAATAGTTGTCTCCCAGCTGATCAGGCCGCGCTGGATGGAGTCAGAGGCGACTGTTTGGCCACCTTCGTGATTCAGGCTGGCTAACAGGTGGAGTGTCTCTGTTTGCTCTCCCTCTAGCTGCTTTCGCCGTCTTACCTTTGTCGCCTTGGTGCAGTTGTCCTCGGTGGGACTTTCGATGAGGCGCCAGTTTGCGGCGCTCCCTAAGGCCAAGTCCGACGTCGGGCGAGATCCTGATGTCCACGGTGATAAGGGGGAGGCAGGTCAGTTAGACAAGGTGCGAGTCAAGTCCTTGGAGACCCGCATAACTGAGCTGTCCTCTGCCCTCAAAGAGTCGGACCGTGATAGAGCCTTGGCTTTGGTTGCAAAGTCAAAGGCCGAGGAGCGGGTCGCCGTGCTTTTGGGAGACGCCGACACACCTGGGGGAGCTGACAAGATCCCCGTCTCTGTCGCTACCCCCAAGGCCCTGGAGCTCTCCGATCGTCTGGAGGCGGCGGAGGAACGGGAGAGGGCTCTCCTTGCTCGACTCGACGAGAGTTCCTGGGAGATTGAGGTGGAGAGGGCGGAGCTCCAACACTAGATCGAGACCTTGAAGGCTCGGGTGCGTGAGCTTGAGGAGGTGGATCCGTCCCAGATCACCCAAGACGCTGTGGAGGAGTATGCCACCTCCTTTGTTGAGTCAGCCGTGGCTGAGGCGTTCGAGAAGGGTTTCGCCCATTGCCAATCCGAGATCCAGAAGAAGTTCCCGCTCTCGGGAGTCAATTTCATGGATCTCTAGGCGCACTCTGACGGCGAAACGGAGCGTGGGGGCGACCCAGGTGAACAGCCAGCATGTGGCTCCACGGGTGCCCCTGGAGATGTTTGAGGGAGGGGAATGCCCCTCGGCCTCTTCATACGTCTCTTTGTATATCCTTTTGTTAGGCGCGTGCTTAGCAGGCGTCCCATCGGGCGAGGCTTCCCTTGTCCCGAGTGGGATTCTTATAAACACATTTATCTGGAAAGGAACAAACTTAAGTAAATTCATTTCGTAGAAAAAAATACATTTATTGAAAGTACTTGCGTAAGTGTTCCGTGTTCCAGGCGTGAGTGAGGATCCTCCCCTCCAGATTGGCTAGACGGTAGGTTGCGGGTCCAAGGACCTCGACGACTTTGTAGGGCCCCTCCCATTTAGCCGCGAGCTTCCCTTTGCGAGCAATATCCGGGTTGAAGCTTGCTTTCCTGAGGACCAGGTCCCCAAGGTGGAAACTCCTTCCCTTGACCTGAGAATTGTAGTATCGGGCCACCTTCTGCTTCTGGCGGATAATGGTGGCTAGGGCTTGCTCCCGCCGCTCGCCGAGGAGCTCCAGACCGAGCTCCAGGCCTTGCGAATTCCTGTCTTCATCGAAGCACTTGAGGCGGAGAGACTCTTCACCCAGTTCGACCGGTACCACTGCCTCGGCTCCGTAGGCAAGCATGAACGGGGTTTCGCCGGTGGCCTCCTTGTGGGTCGTCCGGTATGACCAGAGTATCCCGGGGAGCTCTTCCAGCCAGTTTCCTTCGGAGTCCTTCACTTTCTTTCGGAGGGTCTCTATGATGCATTTGTTGGCTGCTTCCACCATCCCGTTGGTCTGGGGGTGCGCTACAGAGGCGAAGAGGAGCTTGATCCCCCATTCCACGCAAAAGTCTTTGAACCCCGCGGAGTCGAACTGTTTCCCGTTGTCTGTGACGATGGCCCGTGGTACTCCGAATCTGGAGATGATGGAGTTCCATACGAAGCTTTTCGCTTTCTTCCACGTGATGGTGGCCAATGGTTCAGCCTCGATCCACTTGGTAAAGTAGTCCACCGCCACAATCAGATACTTCCGCTGCCCCCGACCCGGCTTAAATGGTCCGAGGATGTCGAGCCCCCATTTTGCAAAGGGGATGGGGCTCACGATAGGGATGAGCTCCGACGGGGGAGTTGAGGCGTGGTTGGCAAACCTCTGACATTCTTGGCACTTTTGGACGTAGTCCGTTGCGTCTTGGACTAGGTTCGGCCAGTAATATCCCTGCCTCAAGATCTTCTGTGCGACCATCTTGCCCCCGTGGTGATTTTCGCAGATCCCTTCGTGAACCTCACGTAGGACGTAGTCGGCTTCCTGCGGTCCGATGCATTTCAGGTATGGGAGAACATCCGCCTTAGTCCAGTGTCTTCGGTAGAGCGTCCCCTCATGGATCATGTATCGGAGTGCTTTCCTTTCCAGGGTCCGACGCTCGTCCCAATCCGTCGGCACCTCCCCATGAGTGAGGTAACGTATGATCGGGTCCATCCAGGTGGGATCTTGGTCGATCGCCATCACCTCCCGCTCTTCTGTGCTGGGGAACTGTAGGTTCTCCACGTAAATGGTGCGGCCCAGCTTCTTGGTCGAGGACGAGGCTAGCTTCGACAGCACGTCTGCCCGCGCATTCTCTGACCGTGGGAGATGTAAGACTTCCGCGCTCTTGAACATGGACAACGCCGCTTTGGCAACGGCGAGATACCTCTGCATTGCTTCCTCCTGCACCTCGTAACTTCCCAGAAGCTGGTTGACAATGAGCTTCGAGTCGCTGAGGAGGCGCACGGACTCGGCCCCGAGCTCCTGGGCTAGCCTCAGGCCATTGATTACCGCTTCGTACTCCGCCACGTTGTTGGTGGCCGAGAACTCGAACCGCAACGCGTACTCCATTATGTTCCCTTCCGGAGATCAGATCGCGATCCCAGCCCCGCCTCCTGACTGTGTTGCCGATCTGTCCACATGGACTATCCATGTTTCTGGGACTCCTGACTGGACAGGGTGGAGGTGGTCAGCCGAAAGAAAAGATAAGGACTGGGTGATTACCGTTGCTGGGCCTTCTCCCTCCGGGGGATGTCCTCCTTCCGTAGTGCATTCAGCGATGAAGTCGGCCAAGGCCTGCCCCTTGATGGCTGTGCGTGGCTTGAATCGGAGGTCGAACTCGCTTAATTCCACCCCCCCAGTTCAGCATCCTTCCCATTCGATCGAATCTCTTGAGATTCTGCTCCAATTGCGAGTCGGTCAAGACCAATATGGTGTGGGCTTGGAAGTAGGGCCTGAGCCTTCGCGCTGAGAGAACGAGGGCGTATGCTAGTTTCTCCATGGGTGAGTATCACACCTCCGCTCCCTTCAAGACCCGGCTCGTGTAGTACACCGGCCATTGCACCCCACCGTCTTCCCTGATCAGTACCGAGCTCACCGCTTCCTCCGCGCGTGCCAAGTAAAGGCTTAGCGATTCCCCTTCTCGTGGCTTGGACAGGAGAGGCGGGCTGCGAAGGTACTCCTTGAGATCCGCGAATGCCCTGGAGCAGTCTTCGTCCCATGGTATCGCCTTCCTGTTGTCTGACGGTTCTGCGATCGCTTTCCTCAGAACTTTGAAGAAGGGGAGCGATCTCTCCGCCGATTTGGATAGGAATTGCCCCAAGGCCGCGATGCGCCCATTCAGCCTTTGCAGTTCTTTGATCGTCGCTGGCTCCCGCATATTGATCAATGCCTCGATCTTGTCAGGGTTAGCTTCAATGCCACGATTAGTTATCATAAATCCCAAGAATTTGCCGGATCTTACCCCGAACGTGCACTTCGTGGGGTTAAGTCGGATGTTGTGTCACCGCAACCTCTCGAAAGTTTCACAGAGGTTGGCGACATGGTCCTCCGGCTTTCTCGACTTGACAAGCATGTCGTCGACGTAGACCTCCAGGTTCCTCCCGATCTGGTAAAAAACCTTGTTGACCATTCTCTGGTAGGTGGCTCCTACGTTTTTCAAGCCGAAGGGCATCTTCTTGTAGCAGTAGGTTCCCCGGTCCGTCGTGAAGGCTGTCATCTCTTCATCCCGAGGATCCATCTGGACCTGATTGTACCCTGAGTAGGCGTCCATGAAGCTAAGCATCTCGTACCCCGAGGCATTGTCCACAAGGTGGTCTATGCGCGGCAGGGGGTAGCTGTCCTTGGGACAGGCTTTGTTGAGGTCACTGAAGTCCACGCACATTCGCCACTTTCCGTTGGGTTTTTTTGACCATCACCACGTTCGATAGCCACTCAGGGTACCAGACCTCTCGTATGAAGCCTGCGTCGAGAAGACGCTCTACCTCCTCGGAGGCCGCCTTCATCTTTTCGCCACCCAGGTTTCGCTTCTTCTGCCTGACCGGCTTGAAGTTGGGGTCGGCGTTGATCTGGTGGACGATCACCTGGGGATCTATGCCGGGCATGTCCTCCGGTGACCAAGCAAAGACGTCAAGGTTTGCCTCCAGGCACTCGACCAGTTGGCTCCTCAAGTCATGGCTTAGTCCTCTCCCGATTGAGACGAACCTGCCCTCGATGTCCGTGACATGGATCTGCTCTTGTTCCTCCGCAGGGGCGGGTCTCGGCCCGCTCCTTAAGTCGAGCGAGGCCATCTGGTCGACTAGACGATCCTCGGGCCCTTCCTCCTCCAGTTGGTAGCAGGTATTCGGTCTCCCCGCGTCGCCTTCGACCTGCCCCATCCCCCTTGGCATTCGGAACTTGATAGTCTGATGAAGGGTCGAGACTACTGCGCCGATGGCGTTGAGAAGGGGTCGGCCGATGATTCCGTTGTACTCCGACCCGATCCCCAATACGACGAATTCTACCGCCAGGGTCACCGAGTCTGGTGGGCCTCCGAGTGTTACTGGGAGGCGGATCGTGCCGACGATGTGGGTGGAATAACCCGTGAACCCTACCACGGGACCCGAGCGAGGTTCCAAGTCTTTCTTCCGCAGCCCCATCTTCTCCAGGGTTGACATGAAGAGGACGTCGCAGGAGCTGCCGGTGTCGATGAGCAGCCGCCGTACCATGGTTGTGTCGATGATCACCGATACCACCAAAGCTGCGTCCGACCTGCGCACTGCTCCTGTCGTGCCAGTCCTCCCGACCGGTAGGGCCGGCGAGGGTTACTCGGTCTTCTCCTCATGGTCCTCCTCGCGCTGGGCCCGGGCCTTTTCTTGCCAACCGTGGCGGGCCCTGTCGCCTCGCGCCTGAGCCTTGCCCTCCATTCACCGTGATGGGTGAAGCCGTGTCATTGCAGGTGTGGTTTGTTTTTCGTGGGATAGTTCGGTTCCCACAGACGGCGCCAGATGTTTCAGAGTGTTTTCTCACTACAGAATCGTTGACCGTGGACTACCCGGTGAACATGGTCAAGGGGCCGATTAGGGTCCCTTGGGTGCGTCGAGCGCGTGTAGACACGACACAAATCGGAGATGTAGTCGACGCAGAGCACGTCAGCTGGGCCGGTTCTGGATCCTCGGCCTCAGGGGGCTGAGTGGAAGCCTCGGCCCGGTGTGAGGTGCTCGGCCTCGGACGGTCGGGCGAAGATGGGAAGCCTCGGCACCTTGGCTTGACGTGCGACCGACGCGGAGATGAGGGGAAGCCTCGGCTCGGATGGATGCGCTCGGCCTCGGTCGGTCAGACGACGAGGGGTAGCCTCGGTCGTCTCGCTTGATGCGCGGTCGGCGTGGAGCTGAGGGGAAGCCTCGGCTCGGATGGATGCGCTCGGCCTCGGTCACTCCTGGTGTCGAGGGGCGGCCTCGATGTCTTAGCTGATGCTTGATGGCGTTCGCCTGGTGTCGAAGGGAAGCTTCGGCACTTGGATCTAACGTCTTCCTGAACAGACGAGAACACTCGTCAGGGAGGCCAGACCTTGGTTCCGGCCAAATCCCCTCCGATGCCTAAGTCAGATGACAGTCTGAAGGAGGAGGCTCAGCGGGGACAGTTCGACTCGTGAGGAGATCGGAACGACGTCCTCCGGCGCGAGCGGGGGGGAAGGAGATGGAGTGTGGGAACTAGGTCGTTGATGGAGTACCTTAGGTTTTGTTACCTGTGATGCCGTCTTTTGTTCAGTCGTCCTCCTAGTCCTTTTATAGGCCTCTTGCCATGACTGCCCGTCATCCACGTCCTTCGCCCGCCTCCAATCGCGCCCCCTCGATCCGCCCCCCACTCGCCAATCGCCCGCGCCGTGCCAGCACCTCCCCTTAATGGTCATAAAAGGGGCGGCGGATTTCGTGGGGGCGGTTATCCGTGGGTGAGTCAAACGCTTCCTGAGTCGGGCCGATTTGTCGTTCGGGGGCCCTCTAGGGGGCCTTGTTGGGCAGGCCCGATCTCGCAGATGGGCTTCTGATCGGCAGTCGGGTTTCTAGGCTCGTGTCTTTTGGGCTTCGGCCAAATAGGCGTAACACTCCCAATTGCTCATATTTCTTGAAATCCGATAAAAACAAGAAATAGTGAAAAGTAACACAATATCATCGAATAATCGTGAAAATCGTAATATGAGCAACCGAAATGGCATGCAAATATGCAGAAAAAAGTTGTAAAATATGGACCTATCAAAATCCCCCAAGCTTACCTCTTACTCGTCCTCGAGGAAGATAAGAAGAGAGACGAACTCGGGAGATGAAAATAAAAAAAATGAAATGAAAAAGAAAGAACACAAGGTGGAAGGGGTCGCTAGATTATTCTCAGATCTCAAGCCAAAGCTACACATCACGATAACTTAGAAAATACGAAACTCATGCTATAAAGATTTCATATCTTATTTAAACATGGTACTTGCAAGCTTTTAAGAATAAAGGAAGGGACTCCCTAAATTCACGCAATCAACCCATATTCACATCATGAATTTCATAGAATATAATATACAATTCATTGGCGATGCACTTTTCAATCAAAAGTTATAAATGAAGCATATAAGATACACACCAAGCATGCAATAGAGAATAGAATAATAGTCATGGCATTCACATATTTAGTTCAAATCATGAAAAATCTCCATATCTAATATATTTTGCAAAGTCTAAGCATTATCGAATATCCCCATTCATGCACGTCTCCACTCTAAGGTCATACTCACTCATTTGGTCAAATGAATTCACCCCCCCCCCAAGCTTAGCTTGAGGCATCGCATCTAAAGGAATATGATAGTGGAAAATGGGATTTTTGCCTTGGTTTTCCCAAGAATTTTGTGGCACCAATAATGAGATAGAGAAATATTTTTTCTTTTTCTTTTGGACTTTGTTTCTCATTTTTCTTTTTGGATTTTTGTAGGAGCTATATGATTTGTATTTTTGGATTTTGGCTCTTTTTTGGCTTTTTTGGACTTTTTGGAGCTAACTTTTTCTTTTGTGGAGATTTTTGGGAAATAGATGCGATATGAGTACCTTTAGGAGGTGAACTCAAGTGACATGTAGAGAATAAAAAGATATATGTGGAGAAGGAAATAATGTAACACTCGGTTCACTCTAAGATGTGCACGAACGGTTCAATAAAATAATACTTCAACTAAAACTCATATATAAGCATGGATATTCTCAATCATCTCAATAAAAAGTGAAGTCAAGCGGTAAAGCACACAATCATATCAAGAATGCAATAGTAGGTGAATAAGACAATAAAACTGATGCTTCAGATATACTAAGTATGCGTGAACCTTGGTGCATTTCCAACAAAAGCATACTAAACACTAATCCACACATTCAGTTTCAACTAATATCATGCATTCATCTAGAGGAATCATCAAAAGAAATAGATTTGCAAGCATATGTGAATAGCAAGACTATGAAATACTCTAAATAGCATGGCAAGGAATAATAAGCATCGTGATGATTGCTAAAGCAATAAGAGATATCATCATAAGGAACACATCTAGCAAAAGAAAAGAAAGGAAAATAAAGAAATAAGAAAAAATAAAAGAGAAGAAAGAAAAGAAAAAAAAGCACACAACATGATGCATGACCACACATAAAAGGAAAATAAGATGGAAAAATCAAAAAGATGATGCAAAAATTTTGAAAAATTTAAAAAAACCTAAAATAACGTAAAAATGCAACTAATGCATCTAAATGGCATGAAAATGCACTATCTAGAGCGAGGGAATCCCCACTACGGATCATCATACATCATTGTAAATAGTAAATCTCAATATTACTAGGCTTGTGTTGAGGTGAACTAGTCGTAACTGAATAGAGAACCAAGCTCACGCTCTCGCGCTATTGCCGGTCTATAGCGACCTAGGATATGGCCCAATCTCTTGCAAACCCTAGCCTAAGCCACTAGCATTAAGATCGACATCATCGTTCAATCGCTCTTCGAGCCCACTCTCGTGCAAATTCGAGTCACGATCTAGGCGGTGATAGTTCCATTCGTCCAATCTCTTGCAAACGAATATGGGTATAGATTTATAATAAAAATCCTAGCTTTGGTCCAATCTCTTGCAAACCAAGTCTAGAAAATCTCGATTATAAACCTAAATCGGATATCTAGGCCTTCCCATCGATTAGAATCCAATCTCTTGCAAACCCCAATCGATGGAAATCCCTAGCTATCCGTAATAAATCGATCACAACCTAACCTCCTAGCAATTCTAGCAATTTAGAAATTCATTCATCACAAATCTGAAATTAGATCCATAGGGTTCATCCCCAAACCCTAGAACAATCAAATCTACTCAAGCATAGCAATAACGATATGAGAATAAATAAAAAGCATTGCTTGCTTACAAAAAAGATAGAAAAACAAAGATTCAAATAACAAGAACAAAATACTTAGCTTTGATGAAGATCTTCAATCCAAATACAATCTTTTAGATCCAAGAGGGGGCCTAGGGCATGGCCTAACCTCTAAAATAATCCCTAAGAAAACATGTGGGAACCTCCTATAATGGTGGATACAAACCTCTTATATAGCCCCCCAAAACCCTAGCAAATAACCCTAGAAAACCCCCCAAAATCGTGCCCAAAAACAGCCCAAACCGCAACTTAAAATCTGGGCCCAGGCCACACTCGGCCGAGTGGCACATGTGACTCGGCCGAGTGGAAATTCCAGCACTGCAGCATCAACTTGCAGAAGTTCTCCAGATTTCGTCCGACCTCCGATTTGCGCGTTCTTGGCGGCGTTGGAACCGTCATGAAGTCTGCTATCCATAAAAAATATGAGAAAAATATTTTTATTGCTGGAATGATAGAAGATTTCAAAAGAGTGGGAGGCTGTCTGAAAATCTGGGCGCTGCGTGTCCTCGGTATCACTCGGTCGAGCGGCATGTGTCACTCGGCCGAGGGGCTTTTTGTAATACTCCCATGTTTGAACTACCATACTTATGTTTATTATTATACTGGTATGAGCATGGATAGTAATACTTGAGTACATAAATGTGAGTATAATAAGTAAGTGTGTGTTGATATGTATAAGTTGGATTATATTGTGTATCTGAATATTGATATGTGTTAATACTTTGGATGTATATAGGATGTGTAGTGGATGCTTAGGCGTGAATTATGTCAATTGATATTTGAAGAAATATTATTAGTATATTTGCATGTAGATATATTATTATTGTCACTATAATTAAGTGATGGATATATCAGTGTATGATTGATGAATGGATATATAAGTATATTTTTATAAATATGATATTATATGTTTGAGTATTATATATATCAGTATATGTGTGGATAAAAGTTGTATTAGATGTATATTGTGCATTAAATTGTATTATTCATATTATTTGGATATTAATGTTATAAGATATTATATAATGAAAAGATGTGAATTTATATTATATATTATAATTATTATTTTGTTTGGGAATATGGTTTTATATATGGTTTTGGATATGTATAGAGTAATTTGTAATGTACATGTATATCCTTATGTTTTAGCATAATTAATGGTAGTATATATAATAAGATATATATTAATTATTTATTAGTGACTAAATTGTTATGGTATATGTATTGGGCTATCATATAAGTAGTAGTATACAAATAAATATTAATTTGTGGCATGTATATTTTTTTTATTTGGTGTATGTATTTTAAGGAGTATTTGGATGGTTATGTAACTATCTTATAATTATACATAAAGGAGGGTCTTTTGTGTAAATAAGAATTTAGCTTTGGGTAGAATTCTTATATTTATGAGGGGGTTGAATGCATAATTCAGGCTAGGTGTCATGAGGATGGATGTTAGTGGGGGTATGTGTCATTAATTGAGATGAAATTATGTTAGAGGTAGCCACATTGCTTGATGACTCATCAAACAAATTAATGACCTTTCCATCTCCCTCATCTCTTGCGTTTTTCCCAGCCCCATGCCGACCCATGGCTGCATTTTTCATGGAGGAAATAGGAAAGAAATTGGGGGGAAAAAATGAAAGAAAAAGAAGAAAGTAGCCTTTAGCTCAAAGAAGAAAGAAATCATGTTTCTTTTACATTCCCTTTATTTCTTTCCTTATTCTTCCCATGCATTTGCCGTGAGCAACTTCCCCCTCTCCCTCCATTTGGCCGAATACATTCCTTCCACCTCTTCCTTAATATGGGAACATCGTGAATTAAAAGGGAATAGAAGGATTAATGAAGGAGGAATGATGGAGGGAGGAAATTTAGGAGATGCTTTTAAGGAAGGATTTTGGGGAGGAATTGATGAAACTTGGGACATTTGAGGTAGGGATCCCACTCTAGCATGGATATTATTTTTAAATATTGGAATTAGTTGCTTACATGTTGAAATTGTTTATTTATTCAATTTTTGTAATATGTTGTTCAATTATAATCAAATTATGGAAGTTTAGTAAATTTTTCTATTAGCATACATTTATGTACCATGTTGAAACTAATTGTCCCAATTCTAAGTTATAATCTTGTCATGCCTTTCTAATTGGTAGCAATGGTGTAATAGTATTGAGCTTGTTAATTTATTGTAGAAGCTTAATTCTTTTATATTGTTATTTGTAAAAATCCTCATTCTTTAAATGGCATGTTATTTTACATGATTAGTAGCTATAATTTGCATAATTCTCATACTAATTTTGAATAATGCTATTTTGAACCTAATGTTATTTATGGTAATCATCTTAGAAAATTGTTGACGTTAGTAGATAAAGCTCATTGAAATCATGTTATGCTCTCATTCTTAAGTTCATGTTCCATTCATTGTCTAAAATGAAATACATCCATGCTTGCAAGTTATATGTTATTAATAGAAAAGAAATGAATATCCATGCTATATGTTAATGTTGTAGCATAGTGAATAACTTGTGCATCCATGCTTGGAAGTAAAAGAAAGGAATATCCAAGTTCTATATTAAGATTGTAGCATAATTAATAAATTGTGAAGGTAATTAGTACCATGTCAATTTTCATATAAAATGTTAAATAGTGAAATGTGACATGTTATGTTCTTGGTAGTATAATGTTAATTTTCATAAAATGCATAGTAAGTTAATATATATATATGCCTTACCAAAGTCCATATGCTAGTGTTGTAGTAACATTATGTTAATGCGTTACATTATGCCCTATGCTAGTGTTGTGGTAACATTATATTAGTGTGTCACATTGTGTAAATTAGTAGCAACATGTTCTTCTTTGTGAAGGTAGTAGCATATTAAACGGCCCATTGTTGTATGCAATGTTGAATAGGTAAATGTCACTTCTTGTGAAATTAGTAACTTGTTAAATTGTAGCCACATCATGCTACATTGGTAGTTTCTTAAATTGTAGCCTCATTTTGTAAGTACGCATGATCATAATATTGGATATGTTGTCATTATGCTAGATACTATCTTTTCATAAGTAGTCTCATTTGTTTATATTAATGTGCGTAGGTGAAATGTGGCTATGTGTAAAATAAATCTTTTATTTCATGCCAAAATAGTTCCATGTTAATGTGAATTTTTCTATGCTCATGTTATTCCATGTTAATGTGTATGACATGTTCAACACAAACAGTTGAAATTGTGCCTCATCGGTTAGAATTCATTTGTACTTTGAAATGCACGAAATGTTTTATGCATGAATCATGAAATGAAAATGTTGAGATGTGGTATGAAACGATGGTCGTGGTTGATCCCAACATCGATGAAATGATGAAAGAAATGGAAAGATGTGAATGCGGTAATGAGACCGCGGAAATGAATGAAATAACGAAACCATTCCATAAATTGAGAGTGAGCACCCGAGCGTAATAACCTGGAATACCTCGGTCTACCTTGAGGTAGGTGAGTGTTCTAGATTTTGGGTTTGGGGAAAACGCGAGTACATTTTAGGAGCTAATGAGCGGATATGATAGATTTCTCACCCGATGTGTCACTCCCGGAAGGGGGAGTTTGAGAGGGTTGGAGAGGCCGCTGGTGTGCTCGTGTCGCACCATGACGGTAATTGATGGTTTTCTCCGTTTGTCCGACAGAAAAACCGAGATGATTCTCACTCTGGTACCGTGTCCAGTCGGGTACGGAGTTACGAGAGGCCCCTCCAGTGCTCGTGTCGCTGGGGTGGTACCACTTTTTCACCCACCCTGGGTGAAGTCCGACTCCTTAGTGCCCTACGATTTACTCGGGTTTCCAAATAATAACTAAAGAATAAGAATGTGATAATATTGAACACTGCTTTCAAGTTACCATTTCCTTAACCCTGTATTTATTCCTTATGCTTGTAGATAAATTAATCATGCATTCATGATGTTGTTCCTTACTCTTATGTACATTCCTGCAGTTACTTCCTTTACTTTATAGTTCTTCGATTACCATTTGACATGCTCAATTCATAAATAATTGCTTCAAAACCTAATATTAGAGAACCAACAATAAAATAATATTCCATACTTGAGTTGGGTATTCCCTACTTGGACACGTTGTGACGTGCTCCTCCCCGTGGATACAGGTAGTTGATAATTGGACACCTCTTGAGGCAGATGTTGAGTTTGGAGCTAGAGTAATGGTATTTGAGTTATGTTTGTGTGAATCGAGATATGAGTTAGTGTAAGAGAGGAGCTGAGAGTTTGTTGTACTTTTGGGTTCTTTGTTTTGGGTCTAGAGTCATATTTCTTTGATGTAAAGAAAAGATGTATAAAAGATATGTATAAATATTTTTGATGTATAATAATAAACATTTTGTTTTTGTCTCTTGTTTATCTTTCTGTTCTGTGTTGTCTGAGTTGGTTTGTATGGAGTATTGTCCGTACTTTCCAGAACGTGCGCAGTGGCCTACTGGTTTTATACATATTTCTATTCCTAACACTCGCCACTCTGGGATCACCTGGGACGGATTCGTACTTCCTGGGTATCCTGGGGAGCAGGGCGTGACAATTTGGTGGCCCATGCAGGTCACCACACTGCGACGTGCGTAAGGATAGTGCGGGTAATGCTCCAGTAAAGAGTAGCTTAGTCTTGAGGTGAGTATGTTGCAACCCCTAGGTATGGTATATGGTGTTCATGTCTGGTTATACGTATCATGGCATGTCCATCTAGATAACAAGTATTATATGTATACATTCATATATGCCTTATGTATCTATGATTGTTGTATAAATGGCTAGCCTATGTATATATATATATATATATATATATATATATATATATATATATATATATATATATATATATATATATATATATATATATATATATATATGATGTGTGTGTATATATGTGTGCAATAGGTATTGGTATGTTGTGTTAGTACTTGATACCTATGAATTATGTGTATGTAATATTTCTATACAATATATGTATATACAAAGATTTATTCTAGTACATATATATATTATTATATATGGATGTATTTGTGTAAAGACTAATGTGTATGTCTATGAATGGATGTCATAGATGTGATGTATATAGTTGAATGTAACTATATGATTTATAGCATGTATTATATGAACCCTAACCTATAACTATGTACATGTAGGATGTGTGCATGCATATATTACTTGTAGTAGTTGTATGTATAAAGTAAATGTAGTAGTGCATGGAAATTGTAGCTATAATAGTTTGTGCATGGATGTATATTATAGTAGTATGGATGTTAACGTGTATTTATGTGTTTGTCATTGTGTAGTGTAGTCGTCGTATATATTATATGAAGGAGTGCCTTTGTAGGCATATATATGCAATTATTGGGAATGTATATGCAAGTGTTTATATGTGTACATTGGCCTTTTAAGTTGTGTATGTCTTTATGTAGTTGTGTGTGTTATGGAACGTGTGGAGTGCTTAGTCTTGACCTTGCCTTGTTTTGTGTTGTAATGTATGTATGCAGGGGTATGATGACCTTTAGTGTTTAGACTTGTCCATCCCTGTGTTGACCTTTAATTTAGAAAGTCCGAGGACGGACTTTAATTTTAAGGTGCATAGATTGTAATACTCCCATGTTTGAACTACCATACTTATGTGTATTATTATACTGGTATGAGCATGGATAGTAATACTTGAGTACATAAATGTGAGTATAATAAGTAAGTGTGTGTTGATATGTATAAGTTGGATTATATTGTGTATCTGAATATTGATATGTGTTAATACTTTGGATGTATATAAGATGTGTAGTGGATGCTTAGGCGTGAATTATGTCAATTGATATTTGAAGAAATATTATTAGTATATTTGCATGTAGATATATTATTATTGTCATTATAATTAAGTGATGGATATATCAGTGTATGATTGATGAATGGATATATAAGTATATTTTTATAAATATGATATTATATGTTTGAGTATTATATATATCAGTATATGTGTGGATAAAAGTTGTATTAGATGTATATTGTGCATTAAATTGTATTATTCATATTATTTGGATATTAATGTTATAAGATATTATATAATGAAAAGATGTGAATTTATATTATATATTATAATTATTATTTTGTTTGGGAATATGGTTTTATATATGGTTTTGGATATGTATAGAGTAATTTGTAATGTACATGTATATCCTTATGTTTTAGCATAATTAATGGTAGTATATATAATAACATATATATTAATTATTTATTAGTGATTAAATTGTTCTGGTATATGTATTGGGCTATCATATAAGTAGTAGTATATAAATAAATATTAATTTGTGGCATGTATATTTTTTTATTTGGTGTATGTATTTTAAGGAGTATTTGGATGGTTATGTAACTATATTATAATTATACATAAAGGAGGGTCTTTTGTGTAAATAAGAATTTAGCTTTGGGTAGAATTCTTATATTTATGAGGGGGTTGAATGCATAATTCAGGCTAGGTGTCATGAGGATGGATGTTAGTGGGGGTATGTGTCATTAATTGAGATGAAATTATATTAGAGGTAGCCACATTGCTTGATGACTCATCAAACAAATTAATGACCTTTCCATCTCCCTCATCTCTTGCGTTTTTCCCAGCCCCATGCCGACCCATGGCTGCATTTTTCATGGAGGAAATAGGAAAGAAATTGGGGGGAAAATGAAAGAAAAAGAAGAAAGTAGCCTTTAGCTCAAAGAAGAAAGAAATCATGTTTCTTTTACATTCCCTTTATTTCTTTCCTTATTCTTCCCATGCATTTGCCGTGAGCAACTTCCCCCTCTCCCTCCATTTGGCCGAATACATTCCTTCCACCTCTTCCTTAATATGGGAACATCGTGAATTAAAAGGGAATAGAAGGATTAATGAAGGAGGAATGATGGAGGGAGGAAATTTAGGAGATGCTTTTAAGGAAGGATTTTGGGGAGGAATTGATGAAACTTGGGACATTTGAGGTAGGGATCCCACTCTAGACTCTAGCATGGATATTATTTTTAAATATTGGAATTAGTTGCTTACATGTTGAAATTGTTTATTTATTCAATTTTTGTAATATGTTGTTCAATTATAATCAAATTATGGAAGTTTAGTAAAATTTTCTATTAGCATACATTTATGTACCATGTTGAAACTAATTGTCCCAATTCTAAGTTATAATCTTGTCATGCCTTTCTAATTGGTAGCAATGGTGTAATAGTATTGAGCTTGTTAATTTATTGTAGAAGCTTAATTCTTTTATATTGTTATTTGTAAAAATCCTCATTCTTTAAATGGCATGTTATTTTACATGATTAGTAGCTATAATTTGCATAATTCTCATACTAATTTTGAATAATGCTATTTTGAACCTAATGTTATTTATGGTAATCATCTTAGAAAATTGTTGACGTTAGTAGATAAAGCTCATTGAAATCATGTTATGCTCTCATTCTTAAGTTCATGTTCCATTCATTGTCTAAAATGAAATACATCCATGCTTGCAAGTTATATGTTATTAATAGAAAAGAAATGAATATCCATGCTACATGTTAATGTTGTAGCATAGTGAAAAACTTGTGCATCCATGCTTGGAAGTAAAAGAAAGGAATATCCAAGTTCTATATTAAGATTGTAGCATAATTAATAAATTGTGAAGGTAATTAGTACCATGTCAATTTTCATATAAAATGTTAAATAGTGAAATGTGACATGTTATGTTCTTGGTAGTATAATGTTAATTTTCATAAAATGCATAGTAAGTTAATATATATATATGCCTTACCAAAGTCCATATGCTAGTGTTGTAGTAACATTATGTTAATACGTTACATTATGCCCTATGCTAGTGTTGTGGTAACATTATATTAGTGTGTCACATTGTGTAAATTAGTAGCAACATGTTCTTCTTTGTGAAGGTAGTAGCATATTAAACGGCCCATTGTTGTACGCAATGTTGAATAGGTAAATGTCACTTCTTGTGAAATTAGTAACTTGTTAAATTGTAGCCACATCATGCTACATTGGTAGTTTCTTAAATTGTAGCCTCATTTTGTTAGTACGCATGATCATAATATTGGCTATGTTGTCATTATGCTAGATACTATCTTTTCATAAGTAGTCTCATTTGTTTATATTAATGTGCGTAGGTGAAATGTGGCTATGTGTAAAATAAATCTTTTATTTCATGCCAAAATAGTTCCATGTTAATGTGAATTTTTCTATGCTCATGTTATTCCATGTTAATGTGTATGACATGTTCAACACAAACAGTTGAAATTGTGCCTCATCGGTTAGAATTCATTTGTACTTTGAAATGCACAAAATGTTTTATGCATGAATCAGGAAATGAAAATGTTGAGATGTGGTAAGAAACGATGGTCGTGGTTGATCCCAACATCGATGAAATGATGAAAGAAATGGAAAGATGTGAATGCGGTAATGAGACCGCGGAAATGAATGAAATAACGAAACCATTCCATAAATTGAGAGTGAGCACCCGAGCGTAATAACCTGGAATATCTCGGTCTACCTTGAGGTAGGTGAGTGTTCCAGATTTTGGGTTTGGGGAAAACGCGAGTAAATTTTAGGAGCTAATGAGCGGATATGATAGATTTCTCACTCGATGTGTCACCCCCGGAGGGGGGAGTTTGAGAGGGTTGGAGAGGCCGATGGTGTGCTCGTGTCGCACCATGACGGTAATTGATGGTTTTCTCCGTTTGTTCGACAGAAAAACCGAGATGATTCTCACTCTGGTACCTTGTCCAGTCAGGTACGGAGTTACAAGAGGCCCCTCCAGTGCTCGTGTCGCTGGGGTGGTACCACTTTTTCACCCACCCTGGGTGAAGTCCGACTCCTTAGTGCCCTACGATTTACTCGGGTTTCCAAATAATAACAAAAGAATAAGAATGTGATAATATTGAACACTGCTTTCAAGTTACCATTTCCTTAACCTTGTATTTATTCCTTATGCTTGTAGATAAATTAATCATGCATTCATGATGTTGTTCCTTACTCTTATGTACATTCCTGCAGTTACTTCCTTTACTTTATAGTTCTTCGATTACCATTTGACATGCTCAATTTATAAATAATTGCTTCAAAACCTAATATTAGAGAACCAACAATAAAATAATATTCCATACTTGAGTTGGGTATTCCCTACTTGGACACGTTGTGACGTGCTCCTCCCCGTGGATACATGTAGTTGATAATTGGACACCTCTTGAGGCAGATGATGAGTTTGGAGCTAGAGTAATGGTATTTGAGTTATGTTTGTGTGAATCGAGATATGAGTTAGTGTAAGAGAGGAGCTGAGAGTTTGTTGTACTTTTGGGTTCTTTGTTTTGGGTCTAGAGTCATATTTCTTTGATGTAAAGAAAAGATGTATAAAAGATATGTATAAATATTTTTGATGTATAATAATAAACATTTTGTTTTTGTCTCTTGTTTATCTTTCTGTTCTGTGTTGTCTGAGTTGGTTTGTATGGAGTATTGTTCGTACTTCCCAGAACGTGCGCAGTGGCCTGCTGGTTTTATACATATTTCTATTCCTAACACTCGCCACTCTGGGATCACCTGGGACGGATTCGTACTTCCTGGGTATCCTAGGGAGCAGGGCGTGACACTTTTGGTACTCGGCCGAGTCAGAGCTCGTAGTCGACTGACGGATTACAGTAAGTCTGGTCTTTTGGATGCCGTCGTTCGTGTGCCACTCGGGCGAGTGGTGTCTCCATACGCGGCCGAGTGGGATGTCATCACTCGGCCGAGTGCACGCTAATCTTCAAGTAATTGCGTGTCCGATCTGGTCTGCCGAGCGGGCTTCTTTGCTCGGTCGAGTGACTCCTTCACTGGGCCGAGTGGCATGCTGAAAATGCCCAATCTTCATCATTTCGCTTCCTCGTCGCTCCTACGACGTTCTTTCTTCTTCCACTCGTCTTCTATCGCTGATAGGTCCTCAATAAGTCCATGAGCGATGCTCCGTTACGTGTGCAAGTCCTTTAAGCTCATTTTTGCTCCCAATTGCTCATATTTCCTGAAATCCGACAAAAATAAGAAATAGTGAAAAGTAACACAATATCATCGAATAATCGTGAAAATCGCAATATGAGCAACCGAAATGGCATGCAAATATGCAGAAAAAAGGTGTAAAATATGGACCAATCAAAATCCCCCAAGCTTACCTCTTACTCGTCCTCGAGGAAGATAAGTAGAGAGACGAACTCGGGAGATGAAAATAAAAAAAATGATATGAAAAAGAAAGAACACGAGGTGGAAGGGGTCGCTAGATTATTCTCAGATCTAAAGCCAAAGCTACACATCACGATAACTCAGAAAAAACGAATCTCATGCTATAAAGATTTCATATCCTATTTAAATATGGTACTTGCAAGCTTTTAAGAACAAAGGAAGGGACTCCCTAAATTCACGCAATCAACTCATATTCACATCATGAATTTCATAGAATATAATATACAATTCATTGGCGATGCACTTTTCAATCAAAAGTTATAAATGAAGCATATAAGATACACGCCAAGTATGCAATAGAGAATAGAATAAGAGTCATGGCATTCACATATTTAGTTCAAATCATGAAAAATCTCCATATCTAATATATTTTGCAAAGTCTAAGCATTATCGAATATCCCCATTCATGCACGTCTCCACTCTAAGGTCATACTCACTCATTTGGTCAAATGAATTCACCCCCCAAGCTTAGCTTGAGGCATCGCATCTAAAGGAATATGATAGTGGAAAATGGGATTTTTGCCTTGGTTTTCCCAAGTATTTTATGGCTCCAATAATGAGATAGAGAACTATTTTTTCTTTTTATTTTGGACTTTGTTTCTCATTTTTCTTTTTGGATTTTTGTAGGAGCTATATGATTTGTATTTTTGGATTTTGGCTCCTTTTTGGCTTTTTGGACTTTTTGGAGCTAACTTTTTCTTTTGTGGGGATTTTTGGGAAATAGATGCGATATGAGTAGCTTTAGGAGGTGAACTCAAGTGACATGTAGAGAATAAAAAGATATATGTGGAGAAGGAAATAATGTAACACTCAGTTCACTCTAAGATGTGCACGAACGGTTCAATAAAATAATACTTCAACTAAAACTCATATATAAGCATGGATATTCTCAATCATCTCAATAAAAAGTGAAGTCAAGCGGTAAAGCGCACAACCATATCAAGCATGCAATAGTAGGTGAATAAGACAATAAAACTGATGCTTCAGATATACTAATGATGCGTGAATCTTGGTGCATTTCCAACAAAAGCATACTAAACACTAATCCACACATTCAGTTTCCACTAATATCATGCATTCATATAGAGGAATCATCAAAAGAAATAGATTTGCAAGCATATGTGAATAGCAAGACTATGAAATACTCTAAATAGCATGGCAAGGAATAATAAGCATCGTGATGATTGCTAAAGCAATAAGAGATATCATCATAAGGAACACATCTAGCAAAAGAAGAGAAAGGAAAATAAATAAATAAGAAAAAATAAAAGAGAAGAAAGAAAAGAAAAACAAGCACACAACATGATGCATGACCACACATAAAAGGAAAATAAGATGGAAAAATCAAAAAGATGATGCAAAAATTTTGAAAAATTTAAAAAACCCTAAAATGAAGTAAAAATGCAACTAATGCATCTAAATGGCATGGAAATGCCCTATCTAGAGCCAGGGAATCCCCACTACGGATCATCATACATCATTGTAAATAGTAAATCTCAATATTACTAGGCTTGTGTTGAGGTGAACTAGTCGTAACTGAATAGATAACCAAGCTTACGCTCTCACGCTATTGCCGGTCTATAGCGACCTAGGATAGGGCCCAATCTCTTGCAAACCCTAGCCTAAGCCACTAGCATTAGGATCGACATCATCGTTCAATCGCTCTTCGAGCCCACTCTCGTGCAAATTCGAGTCACGATCTAGGCTGTGATAGTTCCTATTCGTCCAATCTCTTGCAAACGAATATGGGTATAGATTTATAATAAAAATCCTAGCTTTGGTCCAATCTCTTGCAAACCAAGTCTAGAAAATCTCGATTATAAACCTAAATCGGATATCTAGGCCTTCCCATCGATTAGAATCCAATCTCTTGCAAACCCCAATCGATAGAAATCCCTAGCTATCCGTAATAAATCGATCACAACCTAACCTCCTAGCAATTCTAGCAATTTAGAAATTCATTCATCACAAATCTGAAATTAGATCCATAGGGTTCATCCCCAAACCCTAGAACAATCAAATCTACTCAAGCATAGCAATAACGATATAAGAATCAATAAAAAGCATTGCTTGCATACAAAAAAGATAGAAAAACAAAGATTCAAATAACAAGAACAAAATACTTAGCTTTGATGAAGATCTTCAATCCAAATACAAGCTTTTAGATCTAAGAGGGGGCCTAGGGCATGGCCTAACCTCTAAAATAATCTCTAAGAAAACATGTGGGAACCTCATCTAATGGTGGCTACAAACCTCTTATATAGCCCCCCAAAACCCTAGCAAATAAACCTAGAAAACCCCCCAAAATCGTGCCCAAAAACAGCCCAAACCGCAACTTAAAATCTGGGCCCAGGCCGCACTCGGCCGAGTGGCACATGTGACTCGGCCGAGTGGAAATTCCAGCACTGCAGCATCAACTTGCAGAAATTCTCCAGATTTCGTTCGACCTCCGATTTACGCGTTCTTGGCGACGTTGGAACCGACATGAAGTCTACTATTCATAAAAAATATGATAAAAATACTTTTATTGCTGGAATGATAGCAGATTTCAAAAGAGTGGGAGGCTGTCTGAAAATCTGGGCGCTGCGTGTACTCGGTACCACTCGGCCGAGCGGCAAGTGTCACTCGGCCGAGGGGCTTTTGGTACTCGGCCGAGTCGGAGTTCGTAGTCGACTGACGGATTACAGTAAGTCTGGTCTTTTGGATGCCTTCGTTCGCGTGCCACTCGGGCGAGTGGTGTCTCCATACGCGGCCGAGTGGGATGTCGTCACTCGGCTGAGTGCACGCTAATCTTTAATTAATTGCGTGTCCGATCTGGCATGCCGAGCGGGCTTCTTTGCTCGGTCGAGTGACTCCTTCACTGGGCCGAGTGGCATGCAGAAAATGCCCAATCTTCATCATTTCGCTTCCTCATCGCTTCTACGACGTTCTTTCTTCTTCCACTCGTCTTCTATCGCTGATAGGTCCTCAATAAGTCCATGAGCGATGCTCCGTTACGCGTGCAAGTCCTTTAAGCTCATTTTTTCTCCCAATTGCTTATATTTCCTGAAATCCGACAAAAACAAGAAATAGTGAAAAGTAACACAATATCATCGAATAATCGTGAAAATCGCAATATGAGCAACCGAAATGGCATGCAAATATGCAGAAAAAAGGTGTAAAATATGGACCGATCAAAATCCCCAAAACTTAACTCTTACTCGTCCTCGAGGAAGATAAGTAGAGAGACGAATTCGGGAGATGAAAATAAAAAAAATGAAATGAAAAAGAAAGAACACGAGGTGGAAGGGGTCGCTAGATTATTCTCAGATCTCAAGCCAAAGCTACACATCACGATAACTCAGAAAATACGAATCTCATTCTATAAAGATTTCATATCCTATTTAAACATGGTACTTGCAAGCTTTTAAGAACAAAGGAAGGGACTCCCTAAATTTACGCAATCAACTCATATTCACATCATGAATTTCATAGAATATAATATACAATTCATTGGCGATGCACATTTCAATCAAAAGTTATAAATGAAGCATATAAGATACACACCAAGCATGCAATAGAGAATAGAATAATAGTCATGGCATTCACATATTTAGTTCAAATCATGAAAAATCTCCATATCTAATATATTTTGCAAAGTCTAAGCATTATCAAATATCCCCATTCATGCACGTCTCCACTCTAAGGTCATACTCACTCATTTGGTCAAATGAATTCACCCCCCCTAAGCTTAGCTTGAGGCATCGCATCTAAAGGAATATGATAGTGGAAAATGGGATTTTAGCCTTGGTTTTCCCAAGTATTTTGTGGCTCCAATAATGAGATAGAGAAATATTTTTTCTTTTTCTTTTGGACTTTGTTTCTCATTTTTCTTTTTGGATTTTTGTAGGAGCTATATGATATGTATTTTTGGATTTTGGCTCCTTTTTGGCTTTTTGGACTTTTTAGAGCTAACTTTTTCTTTTGTGGGGATTTTTGGGAAATAGATGCGATATGAGTAGCTTTAGGAGGTGAACTCAAGTGACATGTAGAGAATAAAAAGTTATATGTGGAGAAGGAAATAATGTAACACTCGGTTCACTCTAAGATGTGCACGAACGGTTCAATAAAATAATACTTCAACTAAAACTCATATATAAGAATGGATATTCTCAATCATCTTAATAAAAAATGAAGTCAAGCGGTAAACACACAATCATATCAAGCATGCAATAGTAGGTGAATAAGACAATAAAACTGATGCTTCAGATATACTAATGATGCGTAAATCTTGGTGCATTTCCAACAAAAGCATACTAAACACTAATCCACACATTCAGTTTCAACTAATATCATGCATTCATGTAGAGGAATCATCAAAAGAAATAGATTTGCAAGCATATGTGAATAGCAAGACAATGAAATACTCTAAATAGCATGGCAAGGAATAATAAGCATCGTGATGATTGCTAAAGCAATAAGAGATATCATCATAAGGAACACATCTAACAAAAGAAGAGAAAGGAAAATAAAGAAATAAGAAAAATTAAAAGAGAAGAAAGAAAGAAAAACAAGCACACAACATGATGCATGACCACACATAAAAAGAAAATAAGATGGAAAAATCAAAAAGATGATGCAAAAATTTTGAAAAATTTAAAAAACACTAAAATAAAGTAAAAATGCAACTAATGCATCTAAATGGCTTGGAAATGCCCTATCTAGAGCCAGGGAATCCCCACTACGGATCATCATACATCATTTTAAATAGTAAATCTCAATATTACTAGGCTTGTGTTAAGGTGAACTAGTCGTAACTGAATAGAGAACCAAGCTCATGCTCTCACGCTATTGCCGGTCTATAGCGACCTACGATAGGGCCCAATCTCTTGCAAACCCTAGCCTAATCCACTAGCATTAGGATCGACATCATCGTTCAATCGCTCTTCGAGCCCACTCTCATGCAAACTCGAGTCACGATCTAGGCTGTGATAGTTCCTATTCGTCCAATCTCTTGCAAACGAATATGGGTATAGATTTATAATAAAAATCCTAGCTTTGGTCCAATCTCTTGCAAACCAAGTCTAGAAAATCTCGATTATAAACCTAAATCGGATATCTAGGC
The DNA here is from genome assembly GCA_030789695.1 of Scilla litardierei. Classification (NCBI taxonomy): domain Eukaryota; kingdom Viridiplantae; phylum Streptophyta; class Magnoliopsida; order Asparagales; family Asparagaceae; genus Scilla; species Scilla litardierei. Next base: position 85,593,419 of record CM061142.1, on the reverse strand, counting down.
CTTCCCATAGATTAGAATCCAATCTCTTGCAAACCCCAATCGATGGAAATCCCTAGCTATCCGTAATAAATCGATCACAACCTAACCTCCTAGCAATTCTAGCAATTTAGAAATTCATTCATCACAAATCTGAAATTAGATCCATAGGGTTCATCCCCAAACCCTAGAACAATCAAATCTACTCAAGCATAGCAATAATGATATGAGAATCAATAAAAAGCATTGCTTGCATACAAAAAAGATAGAAAAACAAAGATTCAAATAACAAGAACAAAATACTTAGCTTTGATGAAGATCTTCAATCCAAATACAAGCTTCTAGATTTAAGTGGGGGGCTAGGGCATGGCCTAACCTCTAAAATAATCCCTAAGAAAACATGTGGGAACCTCCTCTAATGGTGGCTACAAACCTCTTATATAGCCCCCCAAAACCCTAGCAAATAACTTTAGAAACCCCCCCAAAATCGTGCCCAAAAACAGCCCAAACCGCAACTTAAAATCTGGGCCCAGGCCGCACTCGGCCGAGTGGCACATGTGACTCGGCCGAGTGGAAATTCCAGCACTGTAGCATCAACTTGCAGAAATTCTCCAGATTTCGTCCGCCCTCCGATTTGCACGTTCTTAACGACGTTGGAACCTTCATGAAGTCTACTATCCATAAAAAATATGAGAAAAATACTTTTATTGCTGGAATGATAGCAGATTTCAAAAGAGTGGGAGGCTGTCTGAAAATCTGGGCGCTGCGTGTCCTCAGTATCACTCGGCCGAGCGGCAAGTGTCACTCGGCCGAGGGGCTTTTGGTACTCGGTTGAGTCGGAGCTTGTAGTCGACTGACGGATTACAGTAAGTCTGGTCTTTTGGATGCCATCGTTCGTGTGCCACTCGGGCGAGTGGTGTCTCCATACGCGGCCGAGTGGGATGTCGTCACTCGGCCGAGTGCACGCTAATCTTCAAGTAATTGCGTGTCCGATCTGGCCTGCCGATCGGGCTTCTTTGCTCGGTCGAGTGACTCCTTCACTCGGCCGAGTGGCATGCTGAAAATGCCCAATCTTCATCATTTTGCTTCCTCGTCGCTCCTACGACGTTCGTTCTTCTTCCACTCGTCTTCTATCGCTGATAGGTCCTCAATAAGTCCATGAGCGATGCTCCGTTACGTGTGCAATTCCTTTAAGCTCATTTTTGCTCCCAATTGCTCATATTTCCTGAAATCCGACAAAAACAAGAAATAGTGAAAAGTTACACAATATCATCGAATAATCGTGAAAATCGCAATATGAGCAACCGAAATGGCATGCAAATATGCAAAAAAAGGTGTAAAATATGGACCGATCATGCTGCAGTGCTGAAATTCTGCTGAAATCTGTTTGATACCTACTCGACCGAGCAAGACACTCTACTCGATCGAGCAAGGTGAAATTTGTCCTGAAATCTGTCAATGGCTACTGTTCGATCACTGCTCGACCAAGCAGTTGGTTGCTCGGTCCGAGCAACCTCCTACTCGATCGAGCAGTGCAGACTCGGCCTGTGCAGGCAGAGTATAGAATTTGGAGGATTACGATTTCCTGTCATGCTCGGTCGAGCAGTTCCGCTGCTCGAACCGAGCGACCGACCGAGCAACAAATTACTCGACTAAGTCACCCACTCTGTCGAGGCCATTTTTGGAAATTTTTTGCGAGCGGCAGTTGCGCATTTTTTTTGGGTAAACATTCTAGGAGCGGCCGTCACTTTGGGGGGATTGAATTCTGAGTTTTGAATACGTTTTAGAGAGGCGAAAAATTGGAGATTAATTGTTAGATTTTAGATTAAACTTTGTGGAGACTTTTGGATGGAAATTATTGGATTATTGTTTTGGTGCTCTATTGCTATTGCGTATTGGGAATTTTTGTTCTTCGTCGGATCTATTTCTTGTCTATTTTCTTCATCTCTCGCTATAAGTTTTTAATCTTTATTCTATCAATTGCCATAATGTTTTCATCTCTAAATATTGTGTTTTTATCTTTCAACAATGCCATAAGTGAGTAGATCTTTCTATGGTTGATGGGTTAGCCCTAAGATTCTAAGGGAAGACGTAGATCTGGATCCCTACGTTGAATTAGGGATTTGGGGAAGTATTTCGGTTGATCCTACCGAATCCCTAGGAAAACCCGTACTGAGACCATGCCCACGGTCTGTGGAATTGATGTGCTTAAGGGGTATCCTTAGGATTCGAATAAGAAAATCGGTGGATCCAACCAAGGCTCGTGACCATGCCCGGCTCGTGCCTTGAGGGGATCCCCCGACGAACTATATCGCTACGTTGAGGGCTACCGCTATTGCGTCAATGAGAGCCACCGAAATACCTCGCCATTCTAGCCCATGAGAGTGGTACGAATTGGGAGATTAATCCCCTAACCTTAATTCAACGTAAGGATTCTATTCCAACGTCGATCCCCGACGTTCTTAGCGGTGATTCCTAACGCCCTAGGCCCCCTATTTACGACGTTGAGTGACACAACCCTCACATCCATCACCACTATGACCTTCCATACTCCACATCCACCAATAAACCCGTAATTCTAACTCAACCTAGGAGTAGATAGGTGGTATAGCACCGCTTCCCTGTGTTTGATACCCGCTTGCCACCATACCGTGCCCTTACGGTAAACGACATCGTTTCGGAGTTGATTCTGGGTCGATCAAGTTTATGGTGCCATTGCCGGGGAGGCGTTCCGCCATATTATCTATTTACCACAATTAGATTGATTAGACTGCGAAAAAAAATTTAAACAAAAAAAGAAAAAATAAAAAAAGGAAGAGATATATATTTTCCCTGCCACCTGCTTTATCATTATCTCTTTTTCTTGTACCACTGATGTCTTTTCCAGGTTGTTGTTTTTGACTATTCAGGTACAATGGAGAAATCTTGGGATAATTCAGGCGATGATTTTTCAGATCAGTATGAGATTCCTATGGAAGACCACGAATATCATCCACAGAACACGTACTATCGGATGGAAGGATATGAACACTACCCAGAGTTCTATTCTTACTGCGAATCTTGTGACATGGAAGGAAAAATGCCCTACAAAAGCCATGTCTGTCTCTTGAGTACTGACCATCCTCTTAATTTGACACTTAATACATTCATGTCATCGGTAGAGGAGAGCACGGCTGTCAGTGCTATGCTGAATGAGTCTGTAACGGCCGGTACCCACTATTCGTTATACGGCTGTGCATATAGCAATTTCGGGTACCTGTTTGGTTTTGTTGCTTAGAGTGCGAGTCATGTCGTTGAGTCGATAGGGCCGTAGCATCTTGGTTGCATCCTTAGCAAGCCAACCCCGACGTTTGCCCGACTTGAGATTACCATCGCTTTTGGACCCCGTATCCTATATACGCTTTTCGTGCCCGTATTTATTTTAGATCTTGTCTGTATAAAATATTATAGTGTGATATGCCATTGTGACCCTCTCTGAGAGTATTAAAATTGTGGTGTTAATTGGGAACGTCATTTCACGGGTCGTTCTCCCACGATTCGATCCTATTTGAAGAGACGTCACGATTTTCACACTTGAAGCTAGACCTTTTTATTTTTAATTTCGTTTCTCGACGTCGAAATTGTAATCCCTCTCCTCTGTCTTCCTTCTCTCATCGTCCTGGTCACCCTATTATTTATTTCACGATTTTTGGGTTTCGTTTAACCTACTTTCACTTCTGGCCCAACCTAATATTGATTTAACACTAAGTTTCACCCAGATATTAGTCCCTAATAATTTCCATTAATAACGATATCAGCCATGTGACTTAGCCTAGCCCACATTTACCCAGGCCGCACACATACCCACGCATGAGAGAAAGAGGGAGTGAGGTCTCTTATTTTTCTAATAGGATTAAAAGAAATTTTGGAAACAACCAAGCCCTAGACCTATAGACTCCCCCACGTTCAGCCTTATCTTTCTAATGGGCCCTAGGTTAACTTTTACCCTGAAAACCCTCACGTGAGCCTGCTCATACTTATACTTAAATAAACCTAGGCTCATTAATTCCTTCCCTCAACAACTCTCAGCAGCCGCCTGTTCATTTCTCCTCCCCACGCAAGAGGATCACAGCTCCCCTCGACTCACGCTACACCGTGCCCAGCCTCCCTCCCGTAGGTCTCCCCGACAGACCGCCTCCCCCGCGACCTTCCCTCCGACCCCAGCCACCTTATCGTCGAGCCTAGCCCGAACCCCGACGCTGCCATCTCCTCCGCCGGCGTTGCCGTCCTCCCAGGCGCCGCAGCAGCGCTGCTACTCGCACGACAGGCCGTAGCCCGTGCTGTAACCCGCACAGCAGGCCGAGCAGCGAGCAGCTGCTCTTCGCGGCGACGCCGCCGCACGCAGGCCCCGTTAGAGCTGCCCCTGGCCACCGAACCCCGGTGGTGTTCTCCCCTAGCGCAGCAAAAGCGACGTTATCTTCATGTGGCAGCGAAACCCGATGCGTTGAGGCCGTGATTTTTGCAGCCGCGATTGTCTTCGAGCGGTAACGACGTGTGGCGGCTTTACGGGCTGTTGTTGGTCCCCACAGGCTGATACGAAGACTCCCCTAGCCGTTGATCATATGTGGCGACGTTCTCCTAGCCGTAGACAACTCGCGTCGAGCCCTCGATAGTGCGTGGGATCTATTCTTCACACGGTTAGTAATCGTTCACTAGTTACCCTAAGTTTGGTTGCCGATAATTTTTGTGAAATGTTAATAGGTCTTGATCTATTGGTAATCTTGTTATCCCGTTGCTAAAAATGATTATAGGACTAATAACTTGTTTAGATGACTTATAGTTAACTTTTAGCCCAGGTTGTTTGTTTAATTGTTATACTAGCATCATGCCGCATTTATCATGTTAATATTTTAGTGATCATTAATATTTATGTGTCACCTATCTGGGATTAGAAAACCTAGTAAAATTGGATCATTAGACGTTTTATGGTTGTCTAATAATTTTAGCCCGACGATACGAACTTATTAGTGCACGTGTCTTATCACATAGTATCTGTCGTCCCGTACCGTTCGCGTTACAGGAATCCAACCCCTGACGTCGCTACCCGACGTCAGAGTAGCTCTCGCATCGTGTTGAGGTAAGATCTGCCCCGTAGGAATCACCACTAGCCTGTTAATCAACTAAAACTTGGTAGCCTCTGATTATTTTTGTAACTCACTAATCAAAGATTAATAATATGGGACTGTAGGTGGTGGACTTGTGCATATAGGTTGTTTTGTGACTTTGGACTCTTTTGGACAGTGTTTCAGATGTCAGACTTGCAGGCAAGTGAAACTTGCCAACTCTTGCGTAGGGCCATGTTTTTAGGCCACTTCCTTGATTTTAGCGTAAAAGAGACTAGAAAGTGAAATGATAGCTGTCTAGACGCAACTTTAAGATCTAGCTTGACAACGAAGCTAGATCTGTCACCTTGCCATGTCATTCATGCATTGATATCTGCCATGTTTAAATTCCTTATCTGTACGCACTTTAACTGTTATCTTCCATGCATCGCATCTTACATGTCATCCAAGATTGAATGTTGCATTCGTAGCACACGCTACATACTTGTACTTGCTTGTCCTGGCTAGGTGCACCCCTATGCCATCATGAAAAACACTTCCTGGCTCGTGATCTAGAAGCGAGCATTCCCGTTCGGGGGTAAGGCCCTGGCTCGATACACGTGGAGGGGTAGGGTTGAACGACCACTCAGCTTAGGAGCTGGCCCGATCAGCCACTCTAGCTGTAAGGCGTGAACTCTGTGCACGACATGAAAACGTGACTTGTGAATGATAGTAGTTACTACTCTTGCCATGTCATGCTAGATTCTTGTTGTACTTTACTTTACTTGTTGCACTCATGCTATATCTGCCATGTCATTTCATCATGCTAGAACTGCTAGGTTGTTTACTTTCACTTTCAGTTTCCTTGCACAAGTCTCTTGTAGACTTGCTGACATGTGCCCCTTGCTCTTTTGGGTGTCACATGTTAGACCCTGAGCTAGAGACCGTTGCTGAGTACGTGGAAAATTGCTGAAGCTGAGCCCGAGCCCATGTCTGTCTTGGAGGAGTTTGTGGACACCGGTGACCATTCTTAGTGACCACGCTGAGTTCTCCTTTTATTTTAGGATTTCTGTTAGTTGTCGGTGCGTGTCACCTTTGTTTTGTACGTTGTACTCTTGTCGGCCATGTTTGGGCCTTAGACTCTTTTCTTTCAGCCTGGTGGCTTTTCTGCGATGTTGGAATTTATTATTATGGATGTTCTGAGATTTCTCTTTTGTCTCTTTTCTTTATTATTATCTTTGTTCCGTTTCGCTTTGCAAGGACCTGCAGTTTGAAGTCGATTGACGTTTATCGGACTTGCAGCTTTGCAGCTTCAAGTCTGAGCGGACCTTCTCACGTCTCGCCTCCACATTTTGGGAAGCGAGGCGTGACAGGTTTTGTTGGTGGCCCATGCAGGTCCATTTGCAAATGCGAACTATCGGAACAACGATAATAATGATAGAATGTCCATTAAATAAATTGCAAACATCCGAATCATAAGCCTAGTTCTAATCGTTTTCTATGTCATTAGGTGGTAAGGAGACTTAGTAGACATCTGAGCTTGCTAGTTAGAGGTCCCTAATTGTTAGTTAGACTCCCTGCTAGGAATTGATTTAATCGTCGTAGGAGTTACCTCAGTGGTTCTTGCCTAACCCTGACCATATTAGACTTCTAGGATTCCTTTTGTTGTTCGCTTGGGTTCATCGATTTCGGACCAAGCTGAACGGATTTCATTACCGTCTAGCTCCTTAGAAAGTCTTAGATTTTAGCTCCCTAATCTTTAGTTGGTCAATCGTAGGGGTTTCCCGTAGGTTTTCCTGAGTCATATCCTAGGCGTGTTTATCATGCGACCAATTCCTTGCCTCGAATCACGTGATCACCACATTACGATAATCGTTGACTTTCAAATGTCCTCTTTCGCAAAACTTGATTTTTCCAAAGTTATTTTTTCGATTTCCCTTATTAAAAGTTTTCGCTAAGTTTAAATTTTGTTTTAAACTCTCTACGTATATATTCAAAATTCCTCACTTTTTGGGCGAGTCAAAAATTCCTTGTAGATTTTGAAGTCTATTGGTTGTAATTATAATTACTATCTCGTAACCATTTTCTAATCTATATTTTTTGCATTTCGGTTTAAAGACTCTATTACTATTTTGAAAATTCGATATACCATTTTTCCTAAACTATGAGATTCATTTTAATCGCTTAGCATCCATACTTTAAAATCTTCTTCAAGCTAAATAGAATTTCAATTATTATATATATATATATCAGTTTTAGGATTCGTGGTACTCGTACTTAAAGATCTTTGTATAAATCAGTTCGTTTGGCAAGTCCGGGTTTCTCCAAAAGTATTTTCAATATTATTCATTTAAAATTTCTCTCCAGTTTTAAGACTTGGAAAGCATTCCCTACACTATAGTTAATTTAGTTTCATTCTTTGAATTTCAAAACTTTTGACAACACTATATTAAATTACTACCGTATAATATTTTCTAAACTACGTCCTTAATGTTCGTGTGAATGATTTACTTCCCTCCCGAAAATTTTATATAAGCCAATAAACCATTTTCTCTTATTACGTATATTCGACTCAAACTTATTTTGAACAACTTGTTTTATCGACCTCCAAATATTTTATACAGACGAGGACTTCAACTTTTGAAGTACAACAGTTTCAAATTTCACGTATTTTAGCGTATGTTATTTACACTACTTTCCTTCTGTAACCTATAAGAGTGTCACTACATCTCCCTTTCCTCTACCTAAACTTTCACAAGTGAGTCGATGTTTCACCTAACCAAGCTGTCTCCTTGTATTCGTCCTATCTGAACCCGTGCTTATCGATCCTTCCCTCATCACGCTTTCGACCTCGACATCCCTCTATTGCTTAGGCTTTAATGCTCGTCAATGGCTGTGACAACTCTAATTTGTTAGTAGGCCCTTGGACCTTTGTGATGTTGTCGTGGTGCATGTACCTAAGTCGAGTATGTGGGCTTGAATGAGTGTACTCCCGGTAGTATATTAAAGTTGCCTATTGTGTGATATATACATACTCTGAGTTATTCATGATGTTATGAAATTGTGTGGGTATTAGTATTTATAGGTATGTGTGAGGATAGCTATACCACTCTAGGGGCGTCTAAGTATATAAGAATCGGTGTTGGAATATCTAATGGAGTGTATATAGTTGGAGATACTTATAATGGTTGAAATAATATGTTGGTAAAGATATGTGTATGTTAGGCGTGATAATAATAGGTGTACGTATAGTTAAGTGAGTAGGCCCACTATATGACCCATATGTTTGTACGTGTGAGTAGGTGCTCGTACATAGATATGTATTGTGTTTAGGCGTAAATAGTTATGTATTTACTACATGAGTATATATGTGACATACATATGATAGTAGGATTATAATTTTGATTGGTGTGGCATGCTTTTACGGGATGTTGTATGCGTGTATTCCATGAAGTATACACGACTATTGCATACCTTAACTATGAATGAAGTAGATGTGTTGGTATACTAATTATAGGTAGTAGGATATGTTGTGAATATATGTTCTACATGTGTGTGACTATACGGTGAATGCATGTATTAGGGAAGGTATTATAACTATACGTGTGCTGATGTTTGTATTATTATTATGGTATATAAAGTGATTGAACTATGTGAGTGTTACCTGACTAAATATTAGGTGTGATTGACATATGGTATGTATATGGTTGTATTGGTAGATGTGTATACATTGGAGTGGTATTGGTATAGGTATAAATACCGTGTTACGTATATAGAGTATTCTGATATGTATTTCGAGTCTCACTCAAGCTTGAGTGGGTATACTCTAAGTATATTGTTATGAATGTCTGTAGTTGCATATAGCAATGTTTGATGTATGTATAGTGATAGGAGTATTTGTGCCTGGTTGTGTTACGCACACGATTGTGGATTGCTATACCATTATATAGTTATATGTGTTGGTCTTGTGGTACAGTTATTTACTAAGGACTTGCCTGTGTGAATGTATGTGTGCCAGCTAAACTAGGGCGTAGATGTGCTGATTACATAGTGGTAAGTTTGGTATATATGAATGAAATGTTAGCGTGTGTGGGTGTGCACCATGCACGGGTAAGTATGTGCCTAGTTATAAGTTTTGGTGACTGGTATGTGTGGCGTGTCATGAATATAGTTATAGGATCGTATGTAATGTGAATGTATGGTGAAATAATTGCATGTAATTGAATGACCATATATTGTGAAATTCTAGTAATGGTGAATGTACATTAGATATAGCAGACTTGATTTAATAATGGTATGATGAGATAACATGTGTTGAGGTGTTTGGTATTGGATGAATACTAGGAACTATAGGGAGTAGTGTACCCTTATTATTTTGTGCATAGGCAGTTATCTATACGTGAAGTACTGCGATTGTATTTGCTAGTGTGAACTATTTAATTGTTTGTGAGTATCTGCACCATGGTATGTAATAAGTGTTTAATAGTTATATAGGGATGTACGTGACTATATGGATGATTGAAATATGCGTATGAATTTGACTGGCTATGATAGGTGTAATGTGCGTGAATATATACATGTGAGTAGTGCTACTGCTTAACTACCTAGTGCATGTATAAGCATTTGTAATGACTATACCTGGTTGAATTATACGTGATACGATTGGGAAGTTACCAGAGCGACTAGATAAGTTAGGAAGTCCGAGGACGGACTTTGTTCTAAGGTGGGTAGGATGTAACGGCCGGTACCCACTATTCGTTATACGGCTGTGCGTATAGCAATTTCGGGTACATGTTTGGTTTTGTTGCTTAGAGTGCGAGTCGTGTCGTTGAGTCGATAGGGCTGTAGCATCTTGGTTACATCCTTAGCAAGCCAACCCCGACGTTTGTCCGACTTGAGATTACCATCGCTTTTGGACCCCGTATCCTATATACGCTTTTCGTGCACGTATTTATTTTAGATCTTGTCTGTATAAAATATTATAGTGTGATATGCCGTTGTGACCCTCTTTGAGAGTATTAAAATTGTGGTGTTAATTGGGAACGTCATTTCACGGGTCGTTCTCCCACGATTCGATCCTATTTGAAGAGACGTCACGATTTTCACTCTTGAAGCTAGACCTTTTTATTTTTAATTTCGTTTCTCGACGTCGAAATTGTGATCCGTCTCCTCTGTCTTCCTTCTCTCGTCGTCCCGGTCACCCCAGTATTTATTTCACGATTTTTGGGTTTCTTTTGACCTATTTTCACTTCTGGCCCAACCTAATATTGATTTAACCCTAAGTTTCACCCAGATATTAGTCCCTAATAATTTCCATTAATAACGATATCAGCCATGTGACTTAGCCTAGCCCACATTTACCCAAGCCGCACACATACCCACGCATGAGAGAAAGAGGGAGTGAGGTCTCTTATTTTTCTAATAGGATTAAAAGAAATTTTGGAAACAACCAAGCCCTAGACGTATAGACTCCCCCATGTTCAGCCTTATCTTTCTAATGGGCCCTAGGTTAACTTTTACCCTGAAAACCCTCACGTGAGCCTGCCCATACCTATACTTAAATAACCCTAGGCTCATTAATTCCTTCCCTCAATAACTCTCAGCCGCCGCCTGTTCATTTCTCCTCCCCACGCAAGAGGATCACAGCTCCCCTCGACTCACGCTACACCGTGCCCAGCCTCCCTCCCGTCGGTCTCCCCGGCCGACCGCCTCCCCCGCGACCTTCCCTCCGACCCCAGCCACCTTGCCGTCGAGCCTAGCCCGAACCCCGACGATGCCATCTCCTCCGCCAGCATTGTCGTCCTCCCAGGCGCTGCAGCAGCGCTGCTACTCGCACGACAGGCCGCAGCCCGCGATGTAACCCGCACAGCAGGCCGAGCAGCGATCTGTTGCTCTTCGCGGCGGCGCCGCCACACGCAGGCCCCGTCGGAGCTGCTCCTAGCCGCCGAACCCCGGTGGTGTTCTCCCCTAGCGCAGCAAAAGCGACGTTATCTTCACGTGGCAGCGAAACCCGATGCGTTGAGGCCGTGATTTTCGCAGCCGCGATTGTCTTCGAGCGGTAACAACGTGTGGCGGCATTACAGGCTGTTGTTGGTCCCCACAAGCTGATACGAAGACTCCCCTAGCCATTGATCACATGTGGCGACGTTCTCCTAGCCGTAGACAACTCGCGTCGAGCCCTCGATAGTGCGTGAGATCTCTTCTTCACATGGTTAGTAATCGTTCACTAGTTACCCTAAGTTTGGTTGCCGATAATTTTTGTGAAATGTTAATAGGTCTTGATCTATTGGTAATCTTGTTATCCCGTTGCTAAAAATGATTATAGGACTAATAACTTGTTTAGATGACTTATAGTTAACTTTTAGCCCAGGTTGTTTGTTTAATTGTTATACTAGCATCGTGCCGCATTTATCATGTTAATATTTTAGTGATCATTAATATATATGTGTCACCTATCTGGGATTAGAAAACCTAGTAAAATTGGATCATTAGACGTTTTATGGTTGTCTAATAATTTTAGTCCGACGATACGAACTTATTAGTGCACGTGTCTTATCACAGAGTATCCGTCGTCCCGTACCGTTCGCGTTAAATGAATCCAACCCCTGACGTCGCTACCCGACGTCAGAGTAGCTCTCACGTCGTGTTGAGGTAAGATCTACCCCGTAAGAATCACCACTCGCCTGTTAATCAACTAAAACTTGGTAGCCTCTGATTATTTTTGTAACTCACTAATCAAAGATTAATAATATGGGACTGTAGGCTGGTGGACTTGTGCACATAGGTTGTTTTGTGACTTTGGACTCTTTTGGACAGTGTTTCAGACGTCAGACTTGCAGGCAAGTGAAACTTGCCAACTCTTGCGTAGGGCCATGTTTTTAGGCCACTTCCTTGCTTTTAGCGTAAAAGAGACTAGAAAGTGAAATGATAGCTGTTTAGACGCAACTTTAAGATCTAGCTTGACAACGAAGCTAGATCTGTCACCCTGCCATGTCATTCATGCATTGTAATCTGCCACGTTTAAATTCCTTATCTGTACACACTTTAACTGTTATCTGCCATGCATCGCATCTTACATGTCATCCAAGATTGAATGTTGCATTCGTAGCACACGCTACATACTTGTACTTGCTTGTCCTGGCTAGGTGCACCCCTATGCCATCATGAAAAACACTTCCTGGCTCGTGATCCAGAAGCTAGCATTCCCGTTCGGGGGTAAGGCCCTGGCTCGATACACGTGGAGGGGTAGGGTTGAGCGACCACTCAGCTTAGGAGCTGGCCCGATTAGCCACTCTAGCTGTAAGGCGTGAACTCTGTGAACGACATGAAAACGTGACTTGTGAATGATAGTAGTTGCTACTCTTGCCATGCCACGCTAGATTCTTGTTGTACTTTACTTTACTTGTTGCACTCATGCTATATCTGCCATATCATTTCATCATGCTAGAACTGCTAGGTTGTTTACTTTCACTTTCAGTTTCCTTGCACAAGTCTCTTGTAGACTTGCTGACATGTGCCCCTTTCTCTTTTGGGTGTCACATGTTAGACCCTGAGCTAGAGACCGTTGCTGAGTACGTGGAAAATTGCTGAAGCTGAGCCTGAGCCCATGTCTGTCCTAGAGGAGTTTGTGGACACCGGTGACCATTCTTAGTGACCTCGCTGAGTTCTCCTTTTGTTTTAGGATTTCTGTTAGTTGTCGGTGCGTGGCACCTTTTTTTTGTACGTTGTACTCTTGTCGGCCATGTTTGGGCCTTAGACTCTTTTCTTTCAGCCTGGTGGCTTTTCTGCGATGTTGGAATTTATTATTATGGATGTTCTGAGATTTCTCTTTTGTCTCTTTTCTTTATTATTATCTTTGTTCCGTTTCGCTTTGCAAGGACATGCAGTTTGAAGTCGATTGACGCTTATCGGACTTGCAGCTTTGCAGCTTCAAGTCTGAGCGGACCTTCTCACGTCTCGCCTCTACATTTTTGGGAAGCGGGGCGTGACAGAGTCACATGATCGTTGGCAGAAAGATATGGCCGAAATCAACAAGTGCCTTTCATATTATGAGCTCGAGGGAGAGGCTGAGGACATTGATACTTCCACATCTGAGGAGACAGCGGCTGACATACACGATGCATCCAAGGGCAACACATTCACTTCCATACCCACGGAGCCAGAGCCTATCACCAAGAATGTCTTGCATTGGGATGAGGACACAGATATTCATAAGGATCCCGAGTGCTGCCCACCTTCAGTTGAGCCTCCACAGCCACCTCATCCTTCCATCGACAATGAAAATGATTTGCCTAATGAGACCCATACTCATATGCCAGAGCTGCATGAAAAGCCTCAGACGAACGACAAGGAACTGCCTGTCGCGGTACATGAAAGCGGAGATGTATTTTCAGGGAAGAATCATCTACCTATTTTTACCTTACATATTTCTTTTGACGATCTTCTTTGGAAAAAATTTATTTTGGGGAAAGATATTCCTCATCAGATTGATGCGGCTTGTCTCTTGTATGGTATAGGTGGAATCCTTGGAGAGATACTGGGAGCCGCATTGCTGGAATCTGAAGGAGCCCGTGGAGATACGCAACCAGCGGAGCCACGAAAAGTGCAGATAGAGCAGCTGCCTGCACCGGCAAAGATATTGGACCCGCCTTTTGCTACAGGTGGTACCAATCTAGTAGTGTAGTATTCTATGCTTCACATTGTAACGACCTGTATTTTTTTCAACACTTCAATTTACGTACTTAACGTATTTTTAACATTTGAAAATTTTCTTCAAGAGTTTTATAACAAAACTGATTTCCAAAATTTCTTATAAATATATTTTGAAGTATTAGACTAATTATAATGTATTTCAGTAGATTCAGATTTCATCGAATACTCAAAACAATTCTGATAAAAATTCATTTTCAGTTATTACCGTTTTGGCTTAATGAATTTATTTTTTATTCAAACATCATCAAAATATTTTCAAATTTCGACAGTAACATCCTATTATTATTTAGGGCTCTCCACATTAATTTCGTAATTTTCTGATATCGTTTCAACCTAGAACCCGCAAACCCGCTTTCTAAATGTTTTGGCCTAAAACTAGTATCCCCGTAGCTCAAACTCTGTAATGGACTTCGTATTCGCGATCCTCGCGACGATACGATCATGTGGGTATATTTTTGTAATTTTTCAGACACGTTTGCTAGTAGGGGCCAAATTGTAATTTCGTGTTCCTAAGTATTTTACTAATTACATCTTTCACCTACTTAATTACCGTAATTAACTTCCCACCTAATCTAACCCGTGTCTACCCCACCCACTTTGGTAGCTCGGATCCAACATCTACCCCCCTTTCATTTTGATCCACAGCATCTCACTTCTCTCTCTCTCTTTCTTGCTTGCGTTTAAAACCCCCACCATCTTTCATTTTAACCCACACACACACACACAATCTCTCTCTCTCTCTCTCTCTCTCTCTCTCTCTCTCTCTCTCTCTCTCTCTCTCTCTCTCTCTCTCTCTCTCGTTTTAAACCCAGGCCGTTAATATTTTTCCGCTCTCCAACCCACAGCTCACGCGCTCTCCCTCGTCTCTCTCTATATCCCCCCCATCTCTCACCAAGAGGGCTTAACCACCGTCCACCGCCACGAGACCCCCGCTCCGCCACCACAACAGCGCCAACACACCTCCGTCGCCCTCGCCTTCCGACATCGCCGCCGGAGCTCCGACTGCAACCCCCCGAGCTCCGCTCTTCGCCTTCGCTCGCCAACACCTCGCATGCCCAGCTCGACGCCAATGACACCGACAAGAGCCCTGCCCGCTCCCCTCCTCTTCGACTACCACCTGGGCTACCCGAGACTCACCACCGGTGTCGCTTCTACCCTCCGACGTCGTCCCATCGCCGTCGCCGCCACGAGGTCGCCGCCCCCTCCGACGTCGAAGTCGAACGGCCCCCCTCCTCCGGAGCTGCAGGTGAGAGAACGAAGGCGGGTGAGCATTAATTTCGAACGTATTAAGAATAATACGAAAACGTATTTCGTATTTATACTGTATTTTATTAATTAATAAATGGGTATTATGGTTTTAAATTCATAACTTAAAATATAGGGCCCAGAAAAATGTGAGGCTAGCTCCAGAAAATCGGAAATAATATTCTGGATCCAGTGGCACTAGTTTTATCTTGATCAACCGCTTACTTTTTCCAGAATCATTTTTAGCCTAAGAATTAAATACGTATAATTCATTCTAAAATATGTAACTCTTTATTTTTACGTACACTGATACGTGATAAAAATTTATGTTATTGTACTCTTCAATACGGTCGTTTTGACTGCTCATTCGAGTATTTTTGACTTGTATTGCACCCAGAAGAAATTACGGAAGGTATACGTTACTTAAATAAATTGGGGTTTTAAAGTTATTTTTGAGCTTCTGAAAATTATAAAAATTAACAGAGGCTTCTGAAAAATATTTCCTCTTCCAGTAAAATTATTTTCATCATATCTATCCTATAGAAAAATTTGGAACATTTTTCAACAACGTTTTTATCGGTTTTAAAAATCAAACCGATCGGTTAATTAAATAGAAAATAGTGTGTGCTTTAACCGATTGTTTCTTGTGTTTGCAAGTATCAATCCTCGTACACCAGCTTCTCTAGCTCCAACCTCATCTTGCCACGACGAGCTCGAAATTAGTAAGTCACAATGGATTCTAGATTTAGAAAAGTAGATAGTGTCCTCGTATGAACTTTTAAAACAACAATTTTTGTGTTCCATGTTTGTTGAACTTGTCCTTATCCTCAAATTTGCTAGCATCCACTTTGCTTTACTTTAAGAAAATCGACGAGTGAACCTAGCTTAACTATCATCGTAAACAAGGAACTAATGACATCATGTGGAATGTTTGATGGAATATCTCGTGTAATATTTTATGGAATATCTCGTAGAATATCTCGTTAAATTGCTAAAGAAATATCTCGTAAGAAAGTATGTAATCGATACACATGACACTGTGGTTTGGGGTAACTCATTGTAGAGAAAGTGTGGGAGCTATGACCGGAGTCACACACTCTCGTCTCGTCTCCTCTCGTTTTCAAAGTATGTTGTAGTTGACGCCCAGGATTTGCTCCTCGTGGCAATGGAGATGACTCATGGTTGCATATCATACTTTCCTACATAAGTCACATCACATAGTGTAGTTAATGACAACAGCAAATAACCATTGATTGGATGTCTTGTTCAATACTCTGCATGTTAATTGCTTACAGTTCATGCCCGATAGTCCCACCATTGCTATCACCATGTTTGCTCTTGCACGTTACTTTTCGTACTTACACGACCTCCTTTTACTTCATGCATTACAAGTACTTTACCTACCACACGTGTGTAGTTACCAGTACTTTGTTTCACTTGCTTAGCCTGCTTTACACTTGCACTACCACAGTACAGTTATTCTCTCCTTTCAGCTCTGTTTAGTTTTACTACTCAGTTGTGTACAGTTGTTACTCAGTACTTTACTTTTCACTCTGGTCTGCTTGTACGTAGTTACTTTTGTCATACTTATGCATTGCTTCTTTTCTTTATTTAGAATTGTTGTGACTTACCTACGGTTCCATCTCCGTGACACCGCAGAAGACGTACATATGGACGGAGATACTCTCGAGTTGTTATCGCCAGAATTCGACCCTGAGACCGCAGCTTTCAGTTTTATTTTTCGCGATGTACTCCCGTTAAATTGCTAAAGCAATATCTCGTAAGAAAGCATGTAATCGATACACATGACACTGGGGTTTGGGGTAACTCATTGTAGAGAAAGTGTGGGAGCTATGACCGGAGTCACTCTCTCTTGTCTCTTTCATGTATCATTGTTGGAAAAGTTGTACAGTATGGATTGTAATAATTGGACACTATTTGGGTATTTTTGTACATCTCTGCATTGTGGCTATTTTGGTTTCACTGGTTAACTGTAGGACCTGCACAAATATCAAATAAGTAACGGGCCCCCGAGAGCGAGTCGTTACTTAAATAATCATGTATCTAGCTCTCGGCAGCGAGAGGACCGTATATGATTTTATATTTTTTTAGTTTAATAAATTCACCCCATATGATGGCTCAATTATATTTTGCACCCCACCCATTATTTATCACCATGCCCACCCTTGTATTTGGCGCTTATTTGGCATCTCTCTCCAATTTTTATGTGATGTTTAAGCTTGGGGGAGAGAAACTATTTTATTTAGTGGCACCCCTATCTTATCATTGTCCTCTATTTATATTATACACACATTGAGGACAATGTGATGTTTAAGCTTGGGGGAGTGCATAGTGCACGCACTTTGCTTCATCGTGAAACACACTTCGAAATTTCCATTTGAACCATGTCCACTTCTATATTTATGTCTCATATGCTTTATTTTCTATGAAATATCGTGGATTTATTTTTTTATGAACTTTAATATCTGTTAGAGTTGGATTCCTTGATTAGTGTATCTTTGTTAATATGCTTTTTCATGGTGGAATCCATAGTTTCACAACCACATTCTCGAAACAGTTAAGCTAAAAATGACTGAATCAAAATCTGAAAATTATTTGACTCCTGCGTGATTTGATTGATACTTCTATTGCTTCATGGATGTTTAGTGATTCAAAAGAGATAGGATAACCCACTGACAACCAAAGTAGTGATGATTAGGATTCCTGAAACCGAGCCATGTCTAAATTCTATACCTTTTCTTTTTCTTTTGTGAATAGCCAATAAATGATCTTTGATCATATTTTGCATTCCATTGCGTTTATGTGAGTTTGCAAAAATACCAAAAATGCAAAAATCAAACTAAAATCCTGATTAAAAGGCCCTAGGGGTTCTTCGTAACTTAATGCCCTAAGACTGTCTTGTCTGGGATGCATAGGCTGCTTCTTGTATATATTGAGTTATCTCGTGTATACAAAGAAAGAAAAATGCATATGAAATATTCATATAGCCAAAAACAATATAAAACTACAAAAATCCCATATCCTTATCTCCATTTCTATATAGAACAAAGACATGGCAAAGTTGATGGGTTCTAGGAGCCTTGAAATGGTCGTAGTATGGTGATGCCTTACCTTGATTGAATTTGCTAAATTCATTCCATGAAGTATAGCAAAATACCATGCATGCTTGAAAACGTTTGATCATGACATATTACTCTGCTTAGTGAATGAGTTGTGAACATTGGTTTCATTTCTGTGAACTTAGTATATTGCATGATAAGCTATTACATGATAAAACTCTAATCTCTTTTTATTGCTTATCAAGTTCATTTTATTTATTGAAATCCATGTTATTTTAATTTGAGCGAGACTTACGTATTTGTTGTGTATATGTGTTCTAATTTCATATTGACGTGTGTTCACGAGGTCTTGCATATCTCGGGGTCTTGTATATTTTGAGTTTAAGATTGAACCCCTTGTCTCCATTACACGCCACCGCTTCGCATCTCCATTGTATCCATCCCCCGTGTTCGCTTCTTACTAGTCTTCCTCGAGGACGAGTAAGAGGTAAGCTTGGGGAGATTTTGATGTGTCATTATATTCCACATTTTATCTAAATGATTACAAGTCAAAATAATTGCTCATTTACATATTTCATATGCTTTTACGCTATTATTTGGAATAATATGACTTTCGGAGCGTTTATGTCCATTTCAGGGATTTGGGGTGATATTGGAGCAATTTGGAGTCAATAAGACAATCGGCGACGTGAGAGCACCAATTAGACTCATGATGACATGCTCGAGTTGCCAAAGAAGAATACTGGAGCAAGGAAGGGGCAAGAGAGAAGGTCGCTCGATCGAGATATGATGCGGCGAAGGAATCGAGCGACCTGAAGTGCTAGAAACAGGATAACTGTGTACTATTTCTAAATCTGCTATCACCTGGGATTGTTCACTATTTTTTTGATATTTTTTCCAAATAGTATACGTCAAGACGGTTCCAACTCCACTAAGAACGCGTCAATCGGAGGTCGGATAAGCCCTAGGGAATTTCTGTAAGATGATGATGCAGTGCTGAAATTCTGCTGAAATCTGTTTGATACCTACTCGACCGAGCAGGACACTCTACTCGACCGAGCAAGGTGAAATTTGTGCTGAAATCTGTCAACGGCTGCAATTCGATCAGTGCTCGACTGAGCAGTTGGCTGCTCGGTCCGAGCAACCACCTACTCGACCGAGCAGTGCCGACTTGGCCCGTGCAGGCAGAGTAAAGAATTTTGAGGATTACGATTTCCTGTCATGCTCGGTCGAGCAGTTCAGCTGCTCGGACCGAGCGAATGACCGAGCAACGAATTACTCGACCGAGTCACCCACTCTGTCGAGGCCATTTTTGGAAATGTTTTACGAGCGGATGTTAAGCATTTTTTGGGTAAACATTCTGGGAGCGGCCGTCACTTTAGGGGATTGAATTCTGAGTTTTGAATATGTTTTAGAGAGGCGAAAAACTGGAGATTAATTGTTAGATTTTAGATTAAACTTTTGGAGACGTTTGGATCGAAATTATTTGATTATTGTTTTGGTGCTCTATTGCTATTGCGTATTGGGATTTTCGTTCTTCGTCGGATCTATTTCTCGTCTATTTTCTTCATCACTCGCTGTAAGTTTTTAATCTTTATTCTATCAATTGCCATGATGTTTTCATCTCTAAATATTGTGTTTTTATCTGTCAACAGTGCCATGAGTGAGTATATCTTTCTAGGGTTGATGGGTTAGCCCTAAGTCCTAAGGGGAAGACGTAGATTTGGATACCTACGTTGTATTAGTGATTTAGGGGGGTATTTCGGTTGATCCTACCGAATCCCTAGGATAACCCGTACTGAGATCATGCCCACGGTCTGTGGAATTGATGTGCTTAAGGGGTATCCTTAGGATTCGAATAGGGAAATCGGTGGATCTAACCAAGGCTTGTGACCATGCTCGGCTCGTGTCTTGTGGGGATCTCCCGAAGAACTATATCGCTACGTTGACGGCTACTGCTATTGCGTCAATGAGAGCCACCGAAATACCTCGTAATTCTAGCCTATGAGAGTGGTACGAATTGGGAGATTTATCCCCTAACCCTAATGCAACGTAAGGATTCTATTCCAACGTCGATCCTCGACAGTCTTAACGGTGATCACTAACGCCCTAGTCCCCCTATTTATGATGTTGAGTGACACAACCCTTGCATCTATCACCACTATGACCTTCCATACTCCACATCCACCAATAAACCCGTAATTCTAACTCAACCTAGGAGTAGATAGGTAGTATAGCACCGCTTTCCTGTGTTCGATACTCGTTTGTCACTATAGCGTGCGCTTGCGGTAAACGACATCATTTCAGAGTTGATTTTGGGCCGATCAAGTTTATGGCGCCGTTGCCGGGGAGGCGTTCCGCCATATTTTCTATTTACCATAATTAGGTTGATTAGACTGCGAAAAAAAATTTAAACAAAAAAGAAAAAAAAGAAAAAAAAGGAAGAGAGATATATTTTCCCTACCACCTCCTTTATCATTATCTCTTTTTCTTTTACCATTGATGTCTTTTCCAGGTTGTTGTTTTTGACTATTCAAGTATAATGGAGCAATCTTGGAATAATTCAGGCGATGATTTTTCAGAGCAGTATGTGATTCCTATGGAAGACCACGAATATCATCCACAGGACCCGTTCTATCGAATGGAAGGATATGACCACTACCCTGAGTTCTATGCTTACTGCGAATCTTGTGACATGGATGGACACATGCCCTACGAAAGCCGCGTCTGTCTCTTGAGTACTGACCATCCTCTCAATTTGACTCTCAATGCATTCATGGCAACAGTAGAGGAAAGCACGGTTGTCAGCGCCATGCTAAATGAGTCACATGATCGTTGGCAGAAAGATATGGCCGAAATCAACAAGTGCCTTTCATATTATGAGCTCGAGGGAGAGGCTGAGGACATTGATACGTTCACATCTGAGGAGACAGCGGCTGACATACATGATGCATCCAAGGGCGACACATTCACTTCCATACCCACGGAGCCAGAGCCTGTCACCGAGGAGGTCATGCATTGGGATGAGGACACAGATATTCATAAGGATCCGAGTGCTGCCCACCTTCAGTTGAGCCTCCACAGCCACTCATCCTTCCATCGACAACCCAACACAGGTCCCAACGTCCTGACAAAGCAAAGGAGGTGAAAATTTTAAGGGTTTGCGCACAAATGGAACAAGAACCAGTGAGTTTTGGAGGCAAAGCAGCGAAGGAGGCAAAGTAGTGAAGGGGAGATGGAGGAAGGCAGCCCCGAGGTGAGTTAGGTGAAGGTGATAACACTCCATGGGACCCACCAAAGGGGGCGATTCCAGCGAAATCCGCGCAAATTGTGTAGATTACAAAAGGCGAGAGGATTCCAAATTTTGTCTGACACGTCAGCGAGAAATCCCCTCGTTGCATTCAAGCAAACTAACTGATCGGTCCATATTTTACACCTTTCTTCTGCATATTTGCATGCCATTTCGATCACCCATATCACGCTTTTCACGATTATTCGACGATATTGCGTTACTTTTCACTATTTCTTGTTTTTGTCGGATTTCAGGAAATATGGAGCGATCGGGAGCAAAAAGGAGCTTAAGGGACTTGCACCCACTCCGGAGCGTCACCCAAGGCTTTTTTTGAGGACTATTCGACGATGGGAGACGGGTGGAAGAAGAAGGAACTCCGTAGGAGCGATGAGGAGGAGAAACGGAGAAGATTGGGCATTTTCAGCATGCCACTCGGCCGAGTGAAGGAGTCACTCGGCCGAGCAAAGAAGCCCGCTCGGCCGGCCAGATCGGACACGCAGCAGATTGAGTATCAGCGTGCACTCGGCCGAGCATCACCATCCCACTCGGCCGAGCATGGAGACACCACTCGCCCGAGTGGCATCACGACGACGGCAAGCAAAAATCCCAGACTTACTGGAATCCGTCAGGCGATTAAGGGTTCCGACTCGGCCGATTACCGAATGCCCCTCGGCCGAGTGAGTAAAGCCACTCGGCCGAGTCACCTCCGAAGACAGGCCCCCAAGACCCCTGACTTACTGAAATTTTACAGGGTCTATCACTCGGCCGAGTAGAGAAGCCCACTCGACCGAGTAGAGAAGTCAACTCGGCCGAGTGATGCCGAGGACACGCAGCGCCCAGATTTTCAGACAGCCTCTCACTATTTTAAAATCTGCTATCATTCCAGCAATCAAAGTATTTTTCTCATATTTTTTATGGATAGTAGACTTCATGACGGTTCCAACGCCGCCAAGAACGTGCAAATCGGAGGTCGGATGAAATCTGGGGAATTTCTGCAAGTTGATGCTGCAGTGCTGGAATTTCCACTCGGCCGGGTCACATATTCCACTCGGCCGAGTGCGGCCTGGGCCCAGATTTTAAGTTGCGGCTTGGGCTGTTTTTGGGCACGAATTTGAGGGGTTTTCTAGGGTTTCTTGCTAGGGTTTTGGGAGAGTATTTAAGGGGTTTGTAGCCACCATTAGAGGGGGATACCCCATGTTTTCTTAGGGTTCCAAGATGTTTTTCTTAGGATTATTTTAGAGGTTAGGCCATGCCCTAGGCACCCTCTTGGATCTAAAAGCTTGTATTTTGGATTGAAGATCTTCATCAAGCTAAGTATTTTCTTCTTTTTATTTAAATCTTTGTTTTTTCTATCTTTTTGTATGCAAGCAATGATTTCTATTGATTCTCATATCCTTATTGCTATGCTGGAGTAGATTTGTTGTTCTAGGGTTTGGGGATGAACCCTATGGATCTAATTTCATATTTGTGATGAATGAATTTCTAAATTGCTAGAATTGCTAGGAGGTTAGGTTGTGATTGATTTACTACGGATAGCTAGGGATTTCCATCGATTTGGGATTTACAAGAGATTGGATTCTAATCGGTGGGAAGGCCTAGATATTCGATTTAGATTTACAATTGGATTTCTCTAGACTTGGTTTGCAAGAGATTGGACCAAAGCTAGGATTTTTAATTGTAAATCTATACCCATATTTGTTTGCAAGAGATTGGACGAATACGAACTATCACAACCTAGATCGTAACTCGAGTTTGCACGAGAGTGGGCTCGAGGAGCGATTGGACGATGATGTCAATCTTCATGCTAGCGACTTAGGTTAGGGTTTGCAAGAATTGGGCCCTAATCTAGGTTGATATAGACCGGCAATAGCGCGAGAGCGTGAGCTTGGTTCTCTATTCAGTTACGACTAGTTCACCTCAACACAAGTCTAGTAATATTGAGATTCACTATTTACGATGATGTATGACGATCCGTAGTGGGAATTCCCTAGCCCTAGACGTCTTTATTTGATTTTATATCCATACTTTGCCCGACGATTGTGACAGGATCGCCGCAAGGCAAATTCCCTCTTTTATTATATTGTATTTGAATCGATATTTGACCGATTTCTTTATCATCGACACCGACATCCACCACCATTGCCATTACATCATACCATAACCATCTCCACCAATAATACATTCGTAGTCGAGCCAACCTAGGATAGATTGGAGCCAACACCACCTCCTCGTGTTCGATAACCGCTCACCACTTTGCCGTGCGCTTGCGGTAAAACTACAATCGTCGCTCCGGGACGTGTATCCGGGGCGCGATCAAGTTTTTGGCGCCGTTGCCGGGGAGGTGTTTCCCGTTGGGTGCCAATTTGTCACAATTAGGTTGATGAGACTACATTAAAAAATAAAAAAATAAAAACATTGAGAGAGATTTTTTTTTCCCCACCACCTGCTACTTTTATTATCTTTATTTCTCTTTGTACCACTGACGTCTTTTCCAGGTTGTTTACTTTGATTGATCAGGTACAGTTGTTGCAGCGATGGTGCTTCCAAAGAAAATGCGAGCGGGCTCTATACAATCCTACATATATCTCGCTGCATTCTATCAGGCTGATGGAGAATCCTTCGGGGAGGCCTTGTTTAGGTTTGAAGGAATGTTAGAAATGTTCCAGACGGAGTCAGACCACGAGTGGAATGACTCCACGCTATTTGATATCTTCACTAGAAGGCTAAAGGGACCCTCACATGAGTTTTTGAAGAGGATGCAAGTGGGAGAGTTCAGTGATCTATAGTTGGCAGCAGCCTTGGAGCAAATGATAGATGATGCTCGATCTACCGGTTCACTAACCGTTACGGTAAGTAAACCATACGACCAAGTATTCATCGATTTTGTTATGGCTAATGTCTCTAGCGTAGGTACTATCATAGATGGAGTGTATGCTTCACTTGAAGGTGATCATATCCACCTTTATACCATCAACACTCCACAAATAGAGACATCTGAGTTGTCAAAGGAGGACACGTACACGGACCTATTGAGAAACATTGTCGACATAGTTCGAAATTCCGGTCCATTGACAATAACGGCAGGTGATCCTTTTGAGCTTGAATTTCAAAACTTTATTACTCATTGTATCTCTTCCACAGGCACAATTGATGATGGAGTCTACGCTCTAATTGAGGGGCACAAGACCCATTTTTACACCATGGTCGAGATACATGAGCCTATAGAGCCACCTTATGCCGTCGTCGCCTCCCCCTACCACCATACTGAGTCAGAGCAACCTATACCATCAGAGGATATTATTGTGGAGGTCATGCATACAGTAGCAAAGCAGACCATCGAGGAGGACGTGACTTTGGACGATGACATCTGCACACAGATGGAGCCCGAATTGTGCCCCCCTCCTTTCGAGCTACCGTAGCCATCCCCACCTTCTACAGAGGCTGAGCATCCCTCAGAGGACCACACTTCCGCTGATGTTGAGGAAAATCCCACAGAGCTTATGGCTCCCCTTCAGGGAGATCTCTTTACTCCCTCATCTCCTACATTTGATTTTCCGCCCGTGTATGATGTCTTTTATGATTCAGATTTTGGCGACTCATCGTGCCTTTTGCAGGATTCATGTACATACGATCAAGAGGTACGATGGGACGTATACGAGGAGGAGAGCGAGGAGTTAGCACCCATGGATGCTATTGAATATGATCAGGAGGTGCGATGGGATAAGTCTGACGATGATGAGGAGCTGCCTGATGAGACCTACGCTTATATGCCCAAGCTCCCTGAACAACCTGAGGCGAACAACAAGGAGTTGATCTACGTGGTATACGAGAGTAGGGATTTATTTCCAGGGAAGTGTTGTCAACCGTTTTTAATTTTAAATACTTATGTTGATGACCCTCTTTGGAATACATTTATTTTGGGGAAGAATTATCCACATCAGATTGATGCGGCTTATCTCTTACAGGGTACAGGTGGAGTCCTTGGAGAGATGCTGGGAGCCGCATTGCTGTAGTCTGATGGAGTCCGTGGACACACGCATCTGGCGGAGCCACGGAAAGAGCAGTTGGAGCAGTTGCCTGCACCGGCAAAGATACTGGATCCGCCTTTTGCTATAGGTGATATCAATCCAGTAGTGTAGAAATTTTTATGCTTTCAATAAACCCGAATCCTCTCGACAGCGAGGGGACCGTATAGATTTGTTGAATAAATATCACCTCTTATGACGGCAACAAAAATTTTTACACCCAAAACCCATTATATATATTAATTGCCCACTTTATATTTTAATGTGTCACATCCTTTTTGCTCACCACCCACCGAGCATTTCTTTCAAGTGAAACCTTACTTTCTTATTTGTTTGACTTGATATCGCTTAGTGAAGCCGTGATATTTTTGATCGAGTCATTTGAATAAGATTGTTTGGTATAAGCTTGGGGGAAAGCGCTCTCATGCATCATTGTATGTGCATGTAGTTGCATTAGGATTTCATGTCATTCATTTCATCATTTTTTATTCACCCCCCTATTATTATCGTTGTTCCTCATATTCTTGCATTATGATCACATTGAGGACAATGTGAAGTTTAAGCTTGGGGGAGTGCATTTCCATGCCATTTAGATGCATTAGTTGCATTTTTACTTTATTTTAGGGTTTTTAAAAATTTTCAAAATTTTTGCATCATCTTTTTGAATTTTCCATCTAATTTTCCTTTTATGCGTGTTCATGCATCATGTTGTGTGCTTGTTTTTCTTTTCTTTCCTCTCTTTTAATTTTTCTTATTTCTTTATTTTCCTTTCTCTTCTTTTGCTAGATGTGTTCCTTATGATGATATCTCTTATTGCTTTAGCAACCATCACGATGCTTGTTATTCCTTGCCATGCTACTTAGAGTATTACATAGTCTTGCTATTCACATGTGCTTGCAAATCTATTTCTTTTGATGATTCATCTACATGCATGCATGATATTAATTGAAGCTGAATGTATGGATTAGTGTTTAGTATGCTTTTGTTGGAAATGCACCAAGATTCACGCATCATTAGTATATCTGAAGCATCAGTTTTATTGTCTCATTCACCTTCTGTTGCATGCCTGATATGTTTGTAAACTTTACTGCTTGACTTCACTATTTATTGAAATGATTGAGAATATCCATGCTTACATATGAGTTTTAGTTGAAGTATTATTTTATTGAACTGTTCGTGCACATCTTAGAGTGAACCGAGTGCTACATTATTTCCTTCTCCACAAATATCCTTTATTCTCTACATGTCGCTTGAGTTCACCTCCTAAAGCTACTTATATCTCATCTATTTCCCAAAAATCCCCACAAAAGAAAAAGTTAGCTCCAAAAGTCCAAAAAGCCAAAAAGGAGCCAAAATCCAAAAAGCCAAAAAGGAGCCAAAATCCAAAAAATACAAATCATATAGCTCCTACAAAAATCCAAAAAGAAAAATGAGAAACAAAGTCCAAAAGAAAAAAAATATTTCTCTATCTCATTATTGGAGCCACAAAATACTTGGGAAAACCAAGGCAAAAATCCCATTTTCCACTATTATATTCCTTTGTATGCGACGCCTCAAGCTAAGCTTGGGGGGTGAATTCATTTGACCATATGAGTGAGTATGACATTAGAGTGGAGACGTGCATGAATGGGAATATTCGATAATGCTTAGACTTTGCAAAATATATTAGATATGGAGATTTTTCATGATTTGAAATAAATATGTGAATGCCATGAATTTTATTCTATTCTCTTTTGCATGCTTGGTGTGTATCTTATATGCTTCATTTATAACTTTTGATTGAAAAGTGCATCGTCAACATTTGTATATTGAATCCTATGAAATGCGTGACGTGGATATGAATTGATTGTATCAATTTAGAGAATCCCTTTTGTTGTTCTTAAAAGCTTGCAAGTACCATGTTTATGTAAGATATGAAATCCTTATAGCATGTGATTTATATTTTCCAAGTTATCGTGATGTGTAGCTTATGGCTTGAGATCTGAGAGAAGAATCTAGCGACCCCTTTCACTTCGTATTCTTTTATTTCATTTCCCTTATTTTTCATCTCCCGAGTTCGTCTTTTTACTTATCTTCCTCGAGGACGAGTAAGAGGTAAGCTTGGAGGATTTTGATCGGTCCATATTTTACACCTTTTTTCTGCATATTTGCATGCCATTTCGATCACCCATATCACGCTTTTCACGATTATTCGACGATATTGCGTTACTTTTCACTATTTCTTGTTTTTGTCAGATTTCAGGAAATATGGAGCGATCGGGAGAAAAAAGGAGCTTAAGGGACTTGCACCCACTCCGGAGCGTCACCCAAGGCTTTTTTGAGGACTATTCGACGATGAGAGACGGGTGGAAGAAGAAGGAACTCCGTAGGAGCGACGAGGAGGAGAAACGGAGAAGATTGGGCATATTCAGCGTGCCACTCGGCCGAGTGAAGGAGTCACTCGGCCGAGCAAAGAAGCCCGCTCGGCCGGCCAGATCGGACACGCAGCAGATTGAGTATCAGCGTGCACTCGGCCGAGCATCGCCATCCCACTCGGCCGAGCATGGAGACACCACTCGCCCGAGTGGCATCATGACGACGGCAAGCAAAAATCCCAGACTTACTGGAATCCGTCAGGCGATTAAGGGTTCCGACTCGGCCGATTACCGAATACCCCTCGGCCGAGTGAGTAAAGCCACTCGGCCGAGTCACCTCCGAAGACAGGCCCCCAAGACCCCTGACTTACTGGAATTTTACAGGGTCTATCACTCGGCCGAGTAGAGAAGCCCACTCGACCGAGTAGAGAAGTCAACTCGGCCGAGTGATGCCGAGGACACGCAGCGCCCAGATTTTCAGACAGCCTCTCACTATTTTAAAATCTGCTATCATTCCAGCAATCAAAGTATTTTTCTCATATGTTTTATGGATAGTAGACTTCATGACGGTTCCAACGCCGCCAAGAACGTGCAAATCGGAGGTCGGATGAAATCTGGGGAATTTCTGCAAGTTGATGCTGCAGTGCTGGAATTTCCACTCGGCCGGGTCACATATTCCACTCGGCCGAGTGCGGCCTGGGCCCAGATTTTAAGTTGCGGTTTGGGCTGTTTTTGGGCACGAATTTGAGGGGTTTTCTAGGGTTTCTTGCTAGGGTTTTGGGAGAGTATTTAAGGGGTTTGTAGCCACCATTAGAGGGGATCCCCCATGTTTTCTTAGGGTTCCAAGATGTTTTTCTTAGGATTATTTTAGAGGTTAGGCCATGCCCTAGGCACCCTCTTGGATCTAAAAGCTTGTATTTTGGATTGAAGATCTTCATCAAGCTAAGTATTTTCTTCCTTTTATTTGAATCTTTGTTTTTTCTATCTTTTTGTATGCAAGTAATGATTTCTATTGATTCTCATATCCTTATTGCTATGCTAGAGTAGATTTGTTGTTCTAGGGTTTGGGGATGAACCCTATGGATCTAATTTCATATTTGTGATGAATGAATTTCTAAATTGCTAGAATTGCTAGGAGGTTAGGTTGTGATTGATTTACTACGGATAGCTAGGGATTTCCATCGATTTTGGATTTGCAAGAGATTGGATTCTAATCGATGGGAATGCCTAGATATTCGATTTAGATTTACAATTGGATTTCTCTAGACTTGGTTTGCAAGAGATTGGACCAAAGCTAGGATTTTTAATTGTAAATCTATACCCATATTCGTTTGCAAGAGATTGGACGAATACGAACTATCACAACCTAGATCGTAACTCGAGTTTGCACGAGAGTGGGCTCGAGGAGCGATTGGACGATGATGTCAATCTTCATGCTAGCGACTTAGGTTAGGGTTTGCAAGAGATTGGGCCCTAATCTAGGTTGATATAGACCGGCAATAGCGCGAGAGCGTGAGCTTGGTTCTCTATTCAGTTACGACTAGTTCACCTCAACACAAGTCTAGTAATATTGAGATTCACTATTTACGATGATGTATGACGATCCGTAGTGGGAATTCCCTAGCCCTAGACGTCTTTATTTGATTTTATATCCCCATACTTTGCCCGACGATTGTGACAGGATCGTCGCAAGTCAAATTCCCTCTTTTATTATATTGTATTTGAATCGATATTTGACCGATTTCTTTATCATCGACACCGACATCCACCACCATTGCCATTACATCATACCATAACCATCTCCACCAATAATACATTCGTAGTCGAGCCAACGTAGGATAGATTGGAGCCAACACCAACTCCTCGTGTTCGATACCCGCTCGCCACTTTGCCGTGCGCTTGCGGTAAAACTACAATCGTCGCTCCGGGACGTTTATCCGGGGCGCGATCACTAACAGACATCAAGAAATTGTGTGACTGTTACGAGGTGCTACAGCGGTAAAATACCACTTTCTCGCCCACTTTCTAGCAAAAGAACATGCCCTAATAAGAGACTCAACTTGTTGAAAGCAAAACCAAAGATATATTTTTGCATTTATGAATCACTATAAGTCTCCATAATATATCACTTTTCATTATAAATTCATATGTTTGTGTAATAAAGGTTGCGTAGTTTGCTCTTGCAAGTATAATTCAACATTCTTATGATCACTCGCTAAAGATGAAGATATTTGAACCCAGAACTTAACATGGAGATGGAAGATCGTGTTAGTTACTCTAAGACTCAATTGACATAGACCTTCAAGTAAGAGTAGCAATTGACATAGAAAGTAGATTGAAAACATTCATCTTAAAGCCATCGTTGATGGAGTTATGCCTTGACCAAACACGCCACTTTGAGCTAAGAATATTGGTTATTGGGCTTGCCTCGAAACCTAAAAAGCACCCATCCCAAACCAATTTTTTTTACGAGATGTTAGGATTACAATTGTTGG
This sequence comes from Scilla litardierei, assembly GCA_030789695.1. Classification (NCBI taxonomy): domain Eukaryota; kingdom Viridiplantae; phylum Streptophyta; class Magnoliopsida; order Asparagales; family Asparagaceae; genus Scilla; species Scilla litardierei. The sequence goes on along the minus strand of CM061142.1, from coordinate 85,563,159 downwards.
GGTAGTAGAAGGAGAAACCCTTCAATTCCCACCATTGTTTTTCACTCAAGAACCCAACCTCTACTATCATTGCTCCTACTAAAGGGAAAGCAGACTAAGTGGCTATTGATGGCCTCAAGTGCTCACCATCTACACCTAGCATCATCAGGATAAATAAATACGCAAAGAGAAGTTGAACACTACTTGTCAAGGAAAAATGGAAAAAACCCAAAAACGAAAAAAACGAAAAAGCTTTAGAGTAGGTCGTCAACCTGCGTGGATGTTATGGGCACGGAACTGAAGAGTTCGAGTCCGGTTTGTGTATTCGCGTGGTTGTGAGCTGGGAAGGTTGTTTTGTATCGGTATGAGCTGCGCAGTGACGCTAATTTGGAGGAACGTTGGTGCTTCATTCGTTTCCTCAGCAAGGCTCTCCTCGTTTTGGATCCTTCTTTTAATACATCAGTTGTGGCTGTCACTGTCTGAATCGTGTTCGAAGTAAAACGCCATGAGGTCATGAAAACCTACTCCCACTAAAACTGCCTTTAAAATTGAAGATGCTGATCGCCGTTGAGATGATGACGTGGGTGCTACTTCAGGAGAAAATTGCATTCAAACAATTGCATTTAATTAGGGTTGTTCGATGTTGTTTGTCAGTTTGCTGTAGCTAAACTTTTGGTGTGTGCATGGGTTCAGCTAGTTGCTTGTTAAATAAAAAAGGAAAATGAACCTGCAAAACAAAACGAATATTAAAAAACTTACGTATAAAAGCTGCAGTCAAATTGATTGTTGCAATTGCTGTTATCGTCAAAGGTTCGGCATTTAAAAATCAGAAAGTGTTGAAATTTGTATCAAATATAACAATTGCACGTCTCTCCTCTGTCCCGTATAAACACATCATAGTCCCAAGAAATCTAATGTCCTTGTTGTTAGTCTTGATACAGTACAGGGCCGATCCAATGATCACTCAGCTGATTATTTGAGTGAACAATCCGAGCAAAGACCACGGTTTCGGCCCAACAACCTAGAGACCCGCGCGTGATGCTAATCATCTCTTCATTTAAGGCGACTGCTGAGCTAACCGTTGGGCTCCCCCATCAATATCGACTGTTAATATCGACATCAATAAGAACATTCAGTGAGTGACCGCTCAGCTCGTCATCAATGACGACGGCTCAGGCTAAAGACAATAAAGCTTCATAAAGGCTCAGTCGTTACCCTCTAATGTTCGCTGCCTATAAGTATTCTCTCGAACAACGAGAGAATGGATGATTCTAGACACATTCTCCCAGACATTATATGACAATATGGTATTTTTACTTCGATATCTACTCCACCTTACTTTACATTAATTTCCTCCATAGCTCGACGCGATAACAAGCGGTTGTTCTCCCAACAGATCAGCCATAGTTACCCCGAGCACCACTTGAGTCATAATCTGACTTAATCATCTAAGGGAATTAGGTCGGACCCCAGATCCGACCTTTTCTAATGAGCTTCTTGTGTTACAGGACATGTAAACATGGCTTCAACATCTCAGTCCGTGTCCCATCCACCGAGAGTTAGGTCACCGGTGTCCAGTCAGTTGGCTTCGTCATTCCACAGCAACTACAACCGTTCCTTCGTCCAATTACATCATTGGTGAGAAAACACCCGTAAAATATTTGGCACTGCCTGTGTGAATCGATTCGGCATCCACGTCTTCAACCACACAAATGATGACTCGATCCACTGATTAAGTGCCTGAAAGGCCCATCACTATAGGGGTGTCAGATGCTCCAACGTACCCCTTGTATCTCAGTTGTTCTTCTTATGGAATGCCCGAACCACAATTAGCGACTTTGGAGTATTTCCAAGCGTTCTCACGAGAGGTAAGCGTCAACGTTCATGCACTGAGTGCTGTGATATGCGTAGTTATTTCCTGCCATGGACCCACCAGTCATCCCAATTCTTCCTTAGCAGCACCCGGTGATGCCACTCGTCATGACGATTGGCCAAAAAAATATGCTTCCTAACTAAGACCAAAGATTCAGCATGCCCCCTTCCCCACCTTGACAACAACAGAGACCCAGCTCCCCACATCCTGAAGGAGATCAGGACGACGAGATTGGGGGTCACCTCTCAACTCAGGGACCCATGGCCCTCATTCAGTGGAGCTGGGGACCACCGCCTCGCTCTGATTGATGCTGATTGATGATCGACATTAGGAGAGCTATCATGGGTGAATTCACACCCCTCATGATAGGTTTTGTGTAGGCCTCAAGAGGAAGACTCGGAGAGACAGCCTCTGCCATCTGAGCTCTTATCCAAGCTCTTTTGATAGCTTGGATTATGAACACGTCAACTCTTTAAGCACCTCCAACAGCCAGCTATGGAGATCCAAACTTCAAGGTGAGGCACAACTATAGCGTTCTTCTTTGTCGATCGTGGATGATGAGCAGAACTCTCCGAAGATGTCCGACTTGGAAAAATATAATGGTTTAGGTGACACCGTGAACATGTTCAAAACTACAAAGAGGTTATAGAGATACATGGGACCGATAACTGCCTCCTTTGTCGTGCTTTCTAGACCACTCTAAAAAAGGCTGCAAAGGAATTGGTAAATTGACTTTCCAACCGATCTATTGGGTCGTTCAAAAGCTTGGACCAAGCCTTCTATCAACAATTCATGGTAGGATGGAGGAAGAAGTAGAGCTCGGACCATCTGTTCATTCTGGTGCAGAGAGAGGGAGAGACATTACCAAGCTTCTTGAAGCGCGTCAATAAAAGGAAAAGCGGAGAAAGTGTCTATTGATGGCCGCAAGGGCGTATCCAATAAAATCTTCATGCAGACAAGGGCAAAGGAACGCCATCTCCACATAGAATCGTCAGGATAAATAAATACGCAAAGAAAAGCTGAAAACTTCTTGTCAAGGGGGGAAAAAAACCATAAACGGAAAACAAAAACATGTTTAAAGTAGGGCGCCAGCCTGCGTGGACGTTGTGGGAACCAAATTGAAGAGTTCGAGTCCGGTTTGTGTACTAGTATGGTTCTGAGGAAGAATGAATCAGCTTCTGCGTCCTTTTGTGTAGATATTAGCTGCGCAGTGATGCAACTTTGCAGGAACGTATGTGGTGTTGGAACACCTATGGAAGACGAACAATTTCGGTGGAAGAACAGCTTCTAATTTTCTTGTTTATTCTCATAAAGAAATCCCATATTAATAGCCATACAGGTTGCATAACAAAATGCTAAACTAAAGGCTACAAATCCTCTAGAGGATATTATGCCATTAACAAAGAAATCAAATTATTCTCCTAATTAAGAGCCATCAATCCTTGACTTATTCTCCTAATTAAGAGCCATCAATCCTTGACTTATTCTCCTAATTAAGAGCCATCAATCCTTGACTTTATTCTCCTAATTAAGAGCCATCAATCCTTGACTTTATTCTCCTAGCAAACAATTAAGTATCCCAACAAACACTCCCTACTTAGTTGTTTGCCATATCTTCACATCCCGCACCCGCAGCTTCTCTCGCATCTCGACGAATTTGACTCTCCCAAGTGCCTTTGTGAGCATGTCCGCCAATTGTTCACGAGTGTTGACATATTCCACCTCGAGTTTGCCCTTCTCAATGCACTCCCTAATGTAATGATATTTAGTGTCTATATGTTTGCTTCTTCCATGATACACCGGATTTTTGCAAAGAGCTATTGCCGACTTGTTGTCCACTCTAAGTAAGACCTTGCATCTTGAACGCTTCCGTATATCGTCAAGTAATTGAAGTAACCATACTCCTTGACAAGAGGCCGTTGCCGCCGCAATATATTCCGCCTCACAAGAAGATAAAGCCACCGTCGTTTGCTTGTGTGACGCCCAAGTAATGATATTTCCTCCAAGAAAGAAAACAATGCCCGTGGTACTCTTCCTATCATTTACATCACCCGCCATGTCACTATCGCTATAGCCCACCAGTCTTGCTTCACGATCGTTCCGACCATAAGTTATACCGTACCCAATCGTGCCTCGTATGTACCTCAATATTTGTTTCACCACCGCTTGATGTTGGGTTGTGGGCTTCTCCATGAACCGACTTGCTATCCCAACCGAGTAGCAAATATCCGGGCGTGTGTTGACCAAATAGCGCAAGCTTCCAACAATGCTTCGATATTCCGTTGCATCCACCAACGGACTTGTATCCTCTTTGCTTAACTTGAGACGTTCCTCCATTGGAGTTTGGCACGGATTGCAATCCGCCAAACCACACCTTTCAAGAATCTTCATGGCATATCCCGCTTGGCACAAGGTAATAGATTGAGATGTTTGACGTACCTCAATGCCCAAGTAGTAGGTGAGGAGCCCGAGATCACTCATGCTAAATAACGCCTTCATTTGGTCTTTAAACTTAGCCACCTCCATATCGCACGAACCGGCAATGATCAAATCATCTACATAAACTCCCACAAGTAGATTAGAATCTCCCACGTACCTCTTGTATACGGCATGCTCTTGCGGGCACCTTTCAAAACCAAGTGAGGTGAGACTTTGATCCAGCTTGGAGTTCCATGCTCGTGGCGCTTGACGAAGGCCATAGAGGGCCTTCCTCAACTTCAACACTTTATGTTCATCTCCCGCTTGCACATACCCCGGCGGCTGAGACACATAAACATCTTCACTTAAGTCACCATTCAAGAACGCAGACTTTACGTCCATATGATGGATATCCCATCCTTCTTGTGCCGCTAACGCAATCAAAAGGCGCACGGTCTCCATTCGAGCCACTGGAGCGAAAACTTCATCAAAGTCCACTCCCGGCTGCTGGACGTATCCCTTCGCCACTAGACGAGCTTTGTGTTTAATGATTTCACCTTGCGAGTCTTTCTTCACTTTATAGACCCATTTCAAACCAATGGTCTTGTGGCCACTTGGAAGAGTGGCAATCTCCCAAGTATTGTTCTCAATGATCGAAGTCAGCTCCTCGTTCATCGCCTTTCGCCAACTTGCATGTTTTTCAGCCTCGGCAAAGCTTGATGGCTCTTCGGCTGTCCACATACATAGACCTGCATCCTCCAGCGCTAGATCCACCGGCTGTGACTCACTGTATATGTCTTGAAGTGACCGGAACCGTGTTGGTCCACTCAAGATAGAAGAAGACGGAGAGTCATCTCCAAGAGACCCACCAACAGAGGACCCTTCTCCAATAGATCTCCCCGCCGGTGAGACCCCACCTCCAGTTGGTTGACTTGCAGCGGACCGCAGCGAGGCCCCGCTCGCCGAAGGCAATGGCGAAGCGGCCAGAGTCTCTCTTCGTATCAGCTCCCCGCCGCGGGTCCCGCTCGCCGTAGCTTCGAGCCGAAGGACCCCGTTCGCAGCAGCTCCCGGCAGAAGAGCCCGGTCATCCGCAGCTTCCGGCAGAAGAACCCCGCACGGCGAAGCCCCACCTGCGGCGACTCCTGCAGGCCGATCCGCCCCACCTGCGGTAACTCCAGCGAGATCCACCTCGCCTGCAGCAGCTTCTGTTTCCGGTACAAGAAATGTTCCGCTAACAGAGAGCCCATCCGAAGCTTCCTTCGTCCACTCCCATTTCTCCGATTCCTTGAAAATAACATCCCGACTCACATGAATCCTTTTGGTAATTGGATCATATAGTCGGTAGGCTTTAGATCCCGTCTCATACCCGAACATCACCATCCTTTCGCTTCGATCGGCCAACTTCGTGAGATGCGGCTTCACAATCTTCGCAAACGCCACACACCCAAACACCCGCAAGTGTTGTACCTTGGGTTTCTTCTTGTGGAATGCTTCGTATGGGGTTTTCCCTTCAACTCCATGAGTGGCCGCTCGGTTGAGCAAGTAGACCGCCGTAGTCATCGCTTCTCCCCAAAACTCATTTGGCACGTTCTTTGACTTGAGTAAGCACCGGGCCATTGAAACCACCGTTTGGTTTCGTCGCTCCACAACGCCGTTTTGTTGCGGTGAATATGGCGCCGTGAGGAACCGCTTGACACCGGCTTCTTCACAATAAGAATTGAAGGCCTTTGAATTGAATTCTCCTCCTCTATCGCTTCGAAGGCCTCTTATCTTGTAATTCACTTCCATCTCAGCACATGCTTTCAATTTGACAAAAGCATCCAAGGCCTCATCCTTGGTTTTAATTAGTGCTATCCACATATATCTACTCAAATCGTCGACAAGTAGGAGAAAGTATTGTTTACCTCCTCCCGGAGTTGGTGGCGAGATCGGCCCGCAAAGATCTCCATGAACCAACCCGAGTGGCTCCTTCGCCCGGCCAATAGCTTCTTGTGGGAACGGTGTGCGCCGTTGCTTTCCCACAATGCAACCATCACAAAGTTGTTGAACATGCTTGATAGAGGGCATACCCTCTACCATTTCCTTCCGCCCCATGTCATGGAGAGACCGGAAGTTTAGGTGACCGTATCTCGAATGCCAAAGCCACTCTTCTTCGGCGTATTTCTCTGCTAACATAGCCACCGGTCGATCCACGTTTAAACCAAGAGTGTAGAGACGATTTTTGGATCTCTCTACCTTCGCCAACAAGCGTCTCTCTTGGTTAAACAAGAGCATGTAACCTCCTTCCATGACGATCTTACACCCGTTTTCTTCGAGTTGACCCAAGCTCGCTATATTCGTGCGGAGTTTGGGTATGTAGTACACATTTGTGAGCACCATAAGATCTCCCTTCAAAGCTTTGATGACAACTTCTCCACGTCCACAGATTTCTACCGCGGAACCATCACCAAATCTTACTTTTCCACTCACACTTGAGTCAAGTGCGGTGAAAAAATCTTTCGACCCCGTCATGTGGTTAGACGCTCCTGTGTCGAGGTACCACGTGTGATTTTCACAATCACTACGATGTTTTTCAGGTCGTACCTTCTCTTCGTTGAGTAGAAGCTCCGTGCACACCAATGATGGGGCAAGATCTCCCTCTCCCTTTGCCATAAGAAGGGCCGGCTCGTACCCTACAAACTCCGCGAAGTTGGCTTTCTCCTCCTTCTTCCTAGAGGGGCACTCAGAGGCGTAGTGGCCGTACCTTTGACAAGTGAAGCACTGGATTTTGGACTTGTCGTAGCCCCCCTCCTTTTGATTCGGATTGGAATATCGTCCTCCACTACGACCGCGTCCTCCACCACGACCGCGTCCCCGGACATAATTTCCGCGGCCACGTCCATGGCCTCCTTCACCGATGGCCTTCTTGCTCCTTGCAGTCCACTCTTCTTGGGTCAAAAGGACTCGGCCATCTTCACTTTCAACACTCCCACGAATACGCTCTTCGTGGGTCTTCAAACGGGCAATTATTTCCTCCACGGTCATCTTCTTAAAGTCTCCAAATTGTTCAATGTTGGAAGCAATTTGGATAAACTTTGATGGTACAGCACGAAGAAATTTCTTCACTACAACCACCTCCTCGAGCTTTTCACCAAGCTCTCGTTGTTTATTGACGTTGGTCGTCAACTTCATGGCAAACTCGTCCACCGAGTCCGCATCCCTCATCTTAAGGGACTCGAACTCGCTCTTTAGCGTCTGCAACTTCGCCTCCTTGAGGCGATCCGCGCCTAGATTCATTGTCTTCAGAGTTTCCCACGCCTCCTTCGCCGACTTATCCCCCAACATCAGGAGGATCTCATCGGGGACGGATTGGTAAAGCGCCGTTAGAGCCCTATGGTTCTTCCCGGCGTCAATGACCCCAGCTGGGTCGGATGGGTCGATGGCCTCCCATGCCTCCTGCACAGAGATGAACACCTTCATCTTCATCGACCATACCCCGTAATTGCTCCTCGTGAGCATGGGGTATTGTATGTTTCCTCTGTATGATCTCGTCCTCGGTGGATCCTCTGAACCACCTCCGGACGTCATTTAGAGAGACTCGAAGAAAATAACTCGCCTTTTACTTTGTGGCGTCGTCTTCCTTCTACTAGGGTTCCCAACGATGCTCTGATACCAACTGTTGGAACACCTATGGAAGACGAACAATTTCGGTGGAAGAACAGCTTCTAATTTTCTTGTTTATTCTCATAAAGAAATCCCATATTAATAGCCATACAGGTTGCATAACAAAATGCTAAACTAAAGGCTACAAATCCTCTAGAGGATATTATGCCATTAACAAAGAAATCAAATTATTCTCCTAATTAAGAGCCATCAATCCTTGACTTATTCTCCTAATTAAGAGCCATCAATCCTTGACTTTATTCTCCTAATTAAGAGCCATCAATCCTTGACTTTATTCTCCTAGCAAACAATTAAGTATCCCAACATGTGGCCCATTCGATTTCTTCACCAAGGCTCTCTGTCACTGTCTGAATCGTGTTCAAAGTAAAAGCCATGAATTCATGAAAACCTGCTCCCACTAAAACTGCCTTTAAAATTGAAGATGCTGATGGGTGCTGGTTAGCTAGCCGCATGAAGCAAATCCCCGTTTCGATGACGACGTGGGTGCTACGGTTTCAGGAGAAAATTGCATTCAAACAATTGCATTTAATTAGGGTTGTTCGATGTTGTTTGTCAGTTTGCTGTAGCTAAAATTTTTGTGTGTGCATGGGTTCAGCTAGTTGCCTGTTAAATAAAAAAGGAAAATGAAACTGCAAAACAAAACGAATAAAAAAAACTTACGAATAAAAGCTGCAGTCAAATTGATTGTTGCAATTGCTGTTATCCTCGCAGGCACGGCATTTAAAAATCAGAAATTGTTGAAATTTGTATCAAATATAACAATAACACGTGTCTCTGTCTCGTATAAATACATCATAATCCGAGGAAATCGAATGTGCTTTTCACGATATATTCGATTTTCGTATAGAATTGTGGATTTTCAGAAACTTTGGAGCGATTTGGAGCAACTATAGCATATTAACACATCCAAGATATCACGAGCATCTATGGCGAGGTTCAATAAGTGTTCGATGAGGTGGAGGAGAACATTTGATGAGGAGAAGAGAGGAGAAGGAAAGAAGAGAAAAGAGAGCTTAAAGGAGTTGACATGCAGATTTTACCAGACCACTCGGCCGAGTGCCTTACCACTCGGCCGAGCTGCCGCACAGATTGACGTCAAGAGCTCCCAGCTGTGAAGTGCACGCATTACTCCACCGAGTACGAACGCTACTCGGTCAGATCAACTCGGCTGACTACTTCTTATTCCAACTCCCACTACAAAAAAGTGAGTTTCTTGTGACCAAACTTAGTGTCGACTTAAATTTGCCGACACTAAAAGTATACTTTTAGTGTCGGTAGAAGAAAGTCGACATTAGAAAAGCCATTTTTTGGATTTCTACATATATGCCGACACTAGAGCTCATATCTTGTGTCGATCTTAAGTTGTCGACACAAGATGATAAATTGTCGACACTAGTAGGTGATTTTCTTGTGTCGGCTGCAGATGTCGACACTAAAATGCAAACTTTCTAGGGTCGACCTTGGTGGTCGACACTAGAACGTATACTTTCTAGGGTCAGCCTTGGTGGTCGACACTAAAACATATACTTTCTAGGGTCAACCTTGGTGGTCGACACCAGAACGTATACTTTTTACTGATATATAAAATTAAAAATTAAACTATACACACTACTACAGATTTGGGCTTAGGTAACGCCATTTAGATAGCGCTTCTAAAAGCGCTATCTAAGCGAGCTCTTGTATAGCGCTTTTGCACTTATAGAAAATAAAAATAAATCAAAATTAAGGTAAAAATAACTTATATAGCTCTTTTTTGTTAAAACGATATCCAAGTAATACCGTAAATAGCGCTTTATTTTAGCGCTATGGTACTAACCGTTACTTAAGCACTTTTATTAAAAAATATTTATATATATTCGCTTAAATAACGCTTAAACAAAAATATCCCTGAAAAATGTCCCGATTCTCACGCCTTCCCCAGCCCTAAATTTCCCAACCGGCCTCATCTCTTTCCCATCTGGCGACCTCCTACATCTGGCGGTGACCTCCCAACGTAAACATCTCCGGCCTTCGCCATCTGGAAGAGTTTATCCCTTTGAGGCCAACATGTCCCGCCTCTCTCTCTCACTCAATCCTTATCCCAAACCCCCTTTGTCCTCGTCTTCTTCTATCTCTCTCTTATCAACAGAATATCTAGCCCAATAGTCCCTCTTCTCTCTCCTCGGGAGGTAGAGTCGCTGTCTCTGGACGAAATCCGGGGTTCATGGCTCTGATCATCGACGCCCTCGTCGAGATTTTGAACAAGCCCACCATCGGAGACGTGGTGTGGGAGCTCTCCGTGTTCGCCGCGCCCCTATGGATCGCCGTCTTCGTCGGGCTGGTGGTGGGATGGGCGTGGAAGCCGAGATGGGCCTCCGATTTGGTCGCCGGCAAGATTGGGAATCCAAATAACGATGGCGGCGGCATGTTTAGGTTGGATTGTTTCGAGTCCTGCGCCTCCTCGAGCTGCGAGAAGCGGGATAAGGCCGCCGCCGCTGTCGAAATGAGGTAAAGTTTAGGTCTTTCCCTTTTGGGTTTCTTGGGGGTTTGAGATTGTTTGGGGGAAATGGGGGTTTTGATAGAATCGGATGTTATTGATTAGTGATCGAGTTATGGAGAACGAGGAATTGGCTGTGACGACCAAGGTTTGGAGTGTTTTTATGATGGTATCTGTTTCAGAGTGTTTTCTCACTACAAAAGCGTTGACCGTGGATAACCCGGTCAACGTGGTCGAGGGGCCCAAGGGGGTCCCTCGGGTGTGTCGAGTCGGTGCAGACGAGACGCGAGTCGGAGTTGCAGACGACGTGGAGCGCGTCGGCTGGGCCAAATCGGGGTCCTCGGTCGCAAGGAGGGCGAGGGGAAGCCTCGACCCGATCGGAGATGCTCGGCCCTAGAAATCCGAATTGGGTTGGAGTCGGATTTTCCGAAGTATCGGTTTGCAAGAGATTGGGCCGATACTAGGATTCCCGGTTGCAATTCTATGCCGATACCCGTTTGCAAGAGATTGGACGGGTAGGAACTATCCTAATCTAGATCGTGGACCGAGTTTGCAAGAGATTGGGCTCGGTGCGCGATCGGACGATGATGTTGATCCTAATGCTAGCTTCCCTAGGGTAGGGTTTGCAAGAGATTGGACCCGACCCTAGGATAGCTATAGACCGGCAACAGCGCGAGAGCGTGAGCTTGGTTCTACATTCAGTTGCAACTAGTTCATCCGAATTCTCATTCTAGCAATTTTGATACCGATGAACCACATTTATGAAGTATGGTGTGTAGCGGGGATTCCCCATTCCCTAGACGTTCTTTATTTGATTTGATATTTCGCACATTTGTCTGACGATTGTGACAGGATCGCCAAAGGCAAAATTCTCTTCTTAAATAGCCAGGTTGATCGGAGCAAGCACAGTCATTCGTCCTCCCTGTGTTCGATATCCCGCTCGTTGCTACACCGTGCACTTGCGGTAAAACTACAACCGTTCTTTTGGGTCACGTCCCGGAGCGATCAAGTTTTTGGATCACTCCATATTTTACACCTTTTTTCTGCATATTTGCATACCGTTTTGATCGCCCATATCACGCTTTTCACGATTATTCGACAATATTGCGATACTTTTCACTATTTCTTGTTTTTGTCGTATTTCAGGAAACATGGAGCGATTTGGATCGATTGTGAGATCAAGAGGATTTGCACCCACTCCGGAGTGTCAACCATGGCCCTTTTGAGGGTTATTCTGCAATGGAAGAGGAGTGGAAGAAGAAAGAACGTCGTAGGAGCGACGGGGGAGCGAAAAGATGAAGATTGGGCATTTTCAGCATGCCACTCGGCCGAGTGAAGGAGTCACTCGGCCGAGCATTGAGACCCCACTCGGCCGGCCAGATCGGACACGCAACAGAGATGTATCGGCGTGCACTCGGCCGAGCATCGCACGCCGACTCGGCCGAGTGAGGAGACTCCGTCCGTCCGAGTGGCACCCAGACGACGTCAAACCAAAATGTCCAACTTACTGTAATCCGTCAGTCTACCCCAGAATCCCGACTTGGCCGAGTGACGAAAGCCGTCCGCCCGAGTACCAAATGCCCCTCGGACGAGTGACATTTGCCACTCGACCGAGTGAAGCGGAGTACACGAAGCGCCCAGATTTTCAGACATCCTCCAACTCTTTTGAAATCTGCTATCATTCCAGTGGGTTAATTATTTTTCTCATATTTTTTATGGATAGTAGACTTCATGACGATTCCAACGCCACCAAGAACGCGCAAATCGGAGGTCGGATGAAATCTGGGGAATTTCTGCAAGTCGATGCTGCAGTGCTGGAATTTGCATGTCAGTGTCACTCGGCCGAGTGACATTTCCACTCGGCCGAGTGACCAGTTTTTGACAGTTTTTGACAGTTTTGACAGAGTGCTGTTTTCTGGAGTTTCTGCAGGAAAGTTCACTCGACCGAGTGAGATTTCCACTCGACCGAGTGAGCTGTCCACTCGACCGAGTGCGATTTCCACTCGGCCGAGTCGTAACTGGCGCAGATTTCTGGGCACGCGCAGATTCAGTTTTGGGCCCGATTTTCAGGGGCTTTTTAGGCAGTTTTGCTAGGGTTTTTGGGAGAGTATTTAGGGGGTTTGTAGCCACCATTAAAGGAGGACCCCCCATGTTTTCTTAGCCCCCATATATGTTTTTCTTAGGATTATTTTAGAGGTAAGGCCATGCCCTAGGCCATCTCTTGGATCAAAAAGCTTGTATTTTGGATTGAAGATCTTCATCAAGCTAAGTATTTTCTTCTTTTTATTTGAATGTTTGTTTTTCTATCTTTTTGTATGCAAGCAATGATTTCTATTGATTCTCATATCCTTATTGCTATGCTAGAGTAGATTTGTTGTTCTAGGGTTTGGGGATGAACCCTATGGATCTAATTTCATATTTGTGATGAATGAATTTCTAAATTGCTAGAATTGCTAGGAGGTTAGGTTGTGATTGATTTACTACGGATAGCTAGGGATTTCCATCGATTTGGGATTTGCAAGAGATTGGATTCTAATCGATGGGAAGGCCTAGATATTCGATTTAGGTTTACAATTGGGTTTCTCTAGATTTGGTTTGCAAGAGATTGGACCAAAGCTAGGATTTTTAATTGTAAATCTATACCCATATTCGTTTGCAAGAGATTGGACGAATACGAACTATCACAACCTAGATCGTAAATCGAGTTTGCACGAGAGTGGGCTCGAGGAGCGATTGAACGATGACGTCGATCTTCATACTAGTGGCTTAGGTTAGGGTTTGCAAGAGATTGGGCTCTAATCTAGGTTGCTATAGACCGACAATAGCGAGAGAGCGTGAGCTTGGTTCTATATTCAGTTACGACTAGTTCACCTCAATGCAAGTCTAGTAATATTGAGATTCACTATTTACAGTGATGTATGACGATCCGTAGTGGGGATTCCCTAGCCCTAGACGTCTTTATTTGATTTTCTATCCCCATACTTTGCCCGACGATTGTGACAGGATCGTCGCAAGGCAAATTCCCTCTTTTATTATATTGTATTTGAATCGACTTTTGACCGATTTCTCTATCTCCGATACCGACATCCACCACCATTTACATTATATCATACCATAGCCATCTCCACCAATAATACATTCGTAGTCGAACCAACCTAGGATAGATTGGAGCTCAACACCACCTCCTCGTGTTCGATACCCGCTCGCCACTTTGCCGTGCGCTTGCGGTAAAACTACAATCGTTCTCCGGGACGTGTATCCGGGGCCGACCAAGTTTTTGGTCGTGCTCTTGGGTTGCATTCCAGAGCGATCAAGTTTTTGGCACCGTTGCCGGGGTGGTGTTTCCCGTTGGGTGCCAATTTGTCACAATTAGGTTGGTTAGACTACGAAAAAAAACTAACAAAAGGAAATTTTCACCCCCGCCACCATTATTATCATTTCTATATTCTTTTGTGCCACTGATATCTTTTCTCCAGGTATTTATCTTTGTTGATCAGGTGCTATGGATTATACTACGTGGACCACAGATTATGATCAGAGTGCTCAGATGGGAGATTACTATTTTGATCAAAGTGCTCAGATGGGAGAACACTATTATGATCAGAGTGCTCAGACAGGAGAATACTATTATGATCAGAGTGCTCAGACAGGAGAATACTATTATGATCAGAGTGCTCAGATGGGAGAATACTTTTTTGAGGAGATGCACTGGCCCGAGCTTGATGAGAGACAAAGGATCTTTTTTGATGAGATGCATGCACACCAGGTTGAAATGCAAGCCGGGCTTGAAAATGGTAACCTTCTATTGGAACGGGTGAAGAGGCAACTTGAAATGAATGCGCTCATGTTTAAGGTTGCGATGATTCCCCAAGATATCAGTTCTGTTCCTTCATCTTATGGGCAAGAAGCATCTCCAATCATATTACCAGAGCCAGAATGTGCCGCCGTCGATCCCACATCCTACAATACAGCTGTTGCATATGAAGAGTGGATGGACGAATGTACAGTGGAGGAAGCAGAAACTGAGCCACCAGCGCAGCCAGAGGAGGATGGATTTCAGAGATTATTGGAGGGTCTCTTGGAGTCAGTGAGGTTCACCGGTTCAGAGAGCATTACAGCAGGTGATGCATTTGAGCTACGATTTGCAGATTTTGTTATGAACCGTGTTTCAGCTGCAGGAACAATAGAGGAGGAGGACATCCATGTCAGTCTTGAGGGGGATAGACTATATTTTCGGATTGCTTGCGGGCATTCCCCTCCACATGATACATCCCCACAAGTTGACACACCTGAGCAGTCAGCATCACCATCCTAGAGAGAGCCTACATTGATAGTTGATGAGAAGGCAAAGGAGCACGCTATCGAGCCAGAGCATATTGCCGAGGAGGCCTCACATACAGAGTCAGAGCATGCTTTTGAGGAGGCCTTACACACAGAGCCAGAGCTTATCACCGAGGATGTCGTGCATCGGGACGAGGACACAGCCATTCATGAGAATCCCGAGCACTATCCTCCTCCATTAGAGCTTCCGCAGCCACCTCATCCTCCCGCTGACGCAGAGGACTACCCCACAGAGCTTTTGGCCCCCCTTCAGGGAGATCTCTTTACTCCCTCGCCCTTTATCTTTGATCTCCCTCCCGTGTATGATGTTTTTTATGATTCATCGTGCCTTTTGCAGGATTCATGTATATACGATCAAGAGGTACGATGGGACGTATATGAGGAGGAGAGCGAGGAGTTAGCACCCATGGACGCATATGAATATGATCAAGAGGTGCACTGGGATGAGTCTGACGATGATGAGGAGCATCTCGATGAGGTCCACACCTATGATCTAGATTTACCTGAGCAGCATAGAGAAGACACCGTGGAGACAACTATCACGGCACGTGAGGATATTCGATTATTTCCAGGGAAGTATCGTCCACCATTATTTATTCCATACATTTCTATAGACGATCCTCTTTGGGATACTTTTATTATGAGGGTGAATTTTTTGCAGCGAACTGATGCATCCTATTCTCTGCAGGGTACAGGTGGAGTCCTTGTGGGAATGTTGGAGGATGCATTGCTGGAGTTCGTTGGAGTCCGTGGACATACGTGCCTGGCGGAGCCACGGAAAGAGCAGTTGGAGCAGTTGCCTGCACCGGCAAAGATACTGGATCCGCCTTTTGCTACAGGTGATATCAATCCAGTAGTGTAGAAATTTTTATGCTTTAAATAAACACGAATTCTCTCGACAGCGAGAGGACCGTATAGATTTGCTTGAATAAATATCACCTCATATGATGGCAACAAAAATTTTTACACCCCAAACCCATTATATATATATATTGCACACTTTATATTTTGATGTGTCACATCCTTTTGCTCACCACATTCGAGCATTTCTTTCAAGTGAGACCTTGCTTTCTTATTCGTTTGACTTGATCACGCTTTGCAAAGCCATGACATTTTTGGTCAAGTCATTTGAATAGGATTGTTTGGTATAAGCTTGGGGGAAGGCGCTCTCATGCATCATTGTATGTGCATGTAGTTGCATTAGGATTTCATATCATTCATTTCATCATTTTTCAGTCACCCCCTTATTTTTATCGTTGTTCCTCATATTCTTTCATTATGATCACATTGAGGACAATGTGAAGTTTAAGCTTGGGGGAGTGCATTTCCATGCCATTTAGATGCATTAGTTGCATTTTTACTTTATTTTAGGGTTTTTAAAATTTTTCAAAATTTTTGCATCATCTTTTTGATTTTTCCATCTTATTTTCCTTTTATGTGTGTTCATGCATCATATTGTGTGCTTGATTTTCTTTTCTTTCATCTCTTTTATTTTCTATTTCTTTATTTTCTTTTCCTCCTTTTGCTAGATTTGATCCTTATGATGATATCTCTTGTTGCTTTAGTAGCCATCACGATGCTTATTATTCCTTGCCATGCTATTTAGAGTATTCCATAGTCTTGCTATTCACATGTGCTTGCAAATCTATTTCTTTTGATGATTCCTCTACATGAATGCATGATATTAATTGAAGCTGAATGTATGGATTAGTGTTTGGTATGCTTTTGTTGGAAATGCACCAAGATTCACGCATCATTAGTATATCTGAAGCATCAGTTTTATTGTCTTATTCACCTTCTATTGCATGCCTGATATGGTTGTAGACTTTACCGCTTGACTTCACTTTTTATTTTGATGATTGAGAATATCCATGCTTACATATTAGTTTTAGTTGAAGTATTATTTTATTGAACCGTTCGTGCACATCTTAGAGTGAACCGAGTGTTACATTATTTCTTTCTCCACATATATCTTTTTATTCTCTACATGTCACTTGAGCTCACCTCCTAAAGCTACTTATATCGCATCTATTTCCCAAAAAATCCCTACAAAAGAAAAAGTTGCTCCAAAAAATCCAAAAAGCCAAAAAAGAGCCAAAAGCCAAAAATACAAATCATATAGCTCCTACAAAAATCCAAAAAGAAAAATGAGAAACAAAAAGTTCAAAAAGAAAAAAAAAAGAAGAAAAAAAAATGTTTCTCTATCTCATTATTGGAGCCACAAAATACTTGGGAAAACCAAGGCAAAAATCCCATTTTCCACTATCATATTCCTTTAGATGCGATGCCTCAAGCTAAGCTTGGGGGGGGGGGTTGAATTCATTTGACCATATGAGTAAGTACGACATTAGAGTGGAGAGGTGCACGAATGGGGAAGTTTGATAATGCTGAAACTTAGCAAAATACCTAAGTTATGGAGATTTCTTATGAATTGAAATAAATATGTGAATGCCATGACTCTTATTCTATTCTCTATTGCATGCTTGGTGTGTATCTTATATGCTTCATTTATAACTTTTGATTGAAAAGTGCATTGCCAACATTTGTATATTAAGTTCTATGAAATGTGTGATGTGGATATGAATTGATTGTATGAATTTAGAGAGTCCCTTTTATTGCTCTTAAAAGCTTGCAAGTACCATGTCTAAGTAAGATTTGAAATCCTTATAGCATGTGATTCGTATTTTCCAAGTTATCGTGATGTGTAGCTTATGGCTTGAGATCTGAGAGAATAATCTAGCAACCACTTCCACCTCGTGTTCTTTCTTTTTCTTTCGTTTCATTTTCTTTATTTTCATCTCCCGAGTTCGTCTCTCTACTAATCTTCCTCGAGGACGAGTAAGAGGTAAGCTTGGGGGATTTTGATCACTCCATATTTTACACCTTTTTTCTGCATATTTGCATACCGTTTTGATCGCCCATATCACGCTTTTCACGATTATTCGACAATATTGCGATACTTTTCATTATTTCTTGTTTTTGTCGTATTTCAGGAAACATGGAGCGATTTGGATCGATTGTGAGATCAAGAGGATTTGCACCCACTTCGGAGTGTCAACCATGGCCCTTTTGAGGGTTATTCTGCAATGGAAGAGGAGTGGAAGAAGAAAGAACGTCGTAGGAGCGACGGTGGAGCGAAAAGATGAAGATTGGGCATTTTCAGCATGCCACTCGGCCGAGTGAAGGAGTCACTCGGCCGAGCATTGAGATCCCACTCGGCCGGCCAGATCGGACACGCAACAGAGATGTATCGGCGTGCACTCGGCCGAGCATCGCACGCCGACTCGGCCGAGTGAGGAGACTCCGTCCGTCCGAGTGGCACCCAGACGACGGCAAGCCAAAATGTCCAACTTACTGTAATCCGTCAGTCTGCCCCAGAATCCCGACTTGGCCGAGTGACGAAAGCCGTCCGCCCGAGTACCAAATGCCCCTCGGCCGAGTGACATTTGCCACTCGACCGAGTGAAGCGGAGGACACGAAGCGCCCAGATTTTCAGACATCCTCCAAATCTTTTGAAATCTTCTATCATTCCAGTGGGTTAATTATTTTTCTCATATTTTTATGGATAGTAGACTTCATGATGATTCCAACGCCGCCAAGAACGTGCAAATCGGAGGTCGGATGAAATCTGGGGAATTTCTGCAAGTCGATGCTGCAGTGCTGGAATTTGCATGTCAGTGTCACTCGGCCGAGTGACATTTCCACTCGGCCGAGTGACCAGTTTTTGACAGTTTTGACAGAGTGCTGTTTTCTGGAGTTTCTGCAGGAAAGTTCACTCGACCGAGTGAGATTTCCACTCGACCGAGTGAGCTGTCCACTCGACCGAGTGAGATTTCCACTCGACCGAGTGAGATTTCCACTCGGCCGAGTCGTAACTGGCGCAGATTTCTGGGCACGCGCAGATTCAGTTTTGGGCCCGATTTTCAGGGGCTTTTTAGGCAGTTTTGCTAGGGTTTTTGGGAGAGTATTTAGGGGGTTTGTAGCCACCATTAGAGGAGGACCCCCCATGTTTTCTTAGCCCCCATATATGTTTTTCTTAGGATTATTTTAGAGGTTAGGCCATGCCCTAGGCCATCTCTTGGATCAAAAAGCTTGTATTTTGGATTGAAGATCTTCATCAAGCTAAGTATTTTCTTCTTTTTATTTGAATGTTTGTTTTTCTATCTTTTTGTATGCAAGCAATGATTTCTATTGATTCTCATATCCTTATTGCTATGCTAGAGTAGATTTGTTGTTCTAGGGTTTGGGGATGAACCCTATGGATCTAATTTCATATTTGTGATGAATGAATTTCTAAATTGCTAGAATTGCTAGGAGGTTAGGTTGTGATTGATTTACTACGGATAGCTAGGGATTTCCATCGATTTGGGATTTGCAAGAGATTGGATTCTAATCGATGGGAAGGCCTAGATATTCGATTTAGGTTTACAATTGGGTTTCTCTAGATTTGGTTTGCAAGAGATTGGACCAAAGCTAGGATTTTTAATTGTAAATCTATACCCATATTCGTTTGCAAGAGATTGGACGAATACGAACTATCACAACCTAGATCGTAACTCGAGTTTGCACGAGAGTGGGCTCGAGGAGCGATTGAACGATGACGTCGATCTTCATGCTAGTGGCTTAGGTTAGGGTTTGCAAGAGATTGGGCTCTAATCTAGGTTGCTATAGACCGGCAATAGCGAGAGAGCGTGAGCTTGGTTCTATATTCAGTTACGACTAGTTCACCTCAATGCAAGTCTAGTAATATTGAGATTCACTATTTACAGTGATGTATGACGATCCGTAGTGGGGATTCCCTAGCCCTAGACGTCTTTATTTGATTTTCTATCCCCATACTTTGCCCGACGATTGTGACAGGATCGTCGCAAGGCAAATTCCCTCTTTTATTATATTGTATTTGAATCGACTTTTGACCGATTTCTCTATCTCCGATACCGACATCCACCACCATTTACATTATATCATACCATAGCCATCTCCACCAATAATACATTCGTAGTCGAACCAACCTAGGATAGATTGGAGCTCAACACCACCTCCTCGTGTTCGATACCCGCTCGCCACTTTGCCGTGCGCTTGCGGTAAAACTACAATCGTTCTCCGGGACGTGTATCCAGGGCCGACCAAGTTTTTGGTCGTGCTCTTGGGTTGCATTCCGGAGCGATCAGACGACGAGGGGTAGCCTCGATCGTCCCGCTGGCTGCGTGGCCGGCGAGGGGCGGAGGGGAAGCCTCGGCCCGGGGTGAAACGCTCGGCCTCAGACGGTCGTGCTCGGCTTCGGACGGTCGGACGACGAGGGGTAGCCTCGGTCATCTCGCTTGATGCGTGGCCAGCGAAGGGCGGAGGGGAAGCCTCGTCCCGTGGATCTGATGTCCTCCTGCGTAGACGAGGACACTCGTCAGGGGGCCGGACCTTGGTTCCGGCCAAAACCCCTCCGATGCCTAAGTCAGACAGTGATCTGAAAGAGGAGGCCCGTCGGAGACGGTACGACTCGAGAGGAGATCGGAACGGCGTCTCACGGCGCGAGCGGGGGAGGAAGGAGGTGAAATGGGGGAACTAGGTCGTTGATGGAGTACCTTAGGTTTTAGATACCTGAGATGCGGGTCCTTTGTCCTGTCGTCCTCCTAGCCCTTTTATAGACCTCCCGCCATGATTGCCCCCGACCCATGTCGCTCGTCCGCCCTCAATCGTGCCCCCTCAATCCGCCCCCCCGCCGCCGCTCCCTGCGCCATGCCAGCACATCCCCATAACAGCCATTGAGTGGTAACGGGATCGGGGGAACGGTTATCGCTGGAGTGGGTGAGTGACTCGTGCGATATCGGGGCCGGGTCGGATCGATATTTGGGGGCCCTCTATGGGGCTTTGCCAGACGGGCCCGATCACGCAGATGGGCTTCCGGTCGGCGGTCGGGCATCCAGGCTCGTATCTTTCGGGCTTCGTTCGGTGGGCTGTGTTTTTGGGCTTTTGGTAAAATAGACGTATCAATTGCCCCCATCGGTGGGGCCGATCGGCCTTGGACGGTTCAGTTCGACCGATGTGACTCCTGGGGTTCTGAGTGGCGCGTCAGTCGAGGCGTGGTTATAAATGAAGGTTATGATGAGGCGGATCGATTGGACTTCCTTTGGCGCCGATTTCGAAACGCCGCCGGTTCTCCGAGGCCTGCCACGCGTTCCTGTCAGGCGCTTCGAATTCACCCCTGAGTCTGGTATATAAGATCCCCGGCTGTGTGGATCCCAACTTCTTCTTTGCTCTTCCCTCTGTTTTTGCTCCCCGCAGCTTGGAGTCTCCCATCGTCATCGTTTCCTTGTCTTCTCCAAATTAACAAAAGGTAACTCCTTTCTTACTTTCATATTATGGCTGCTCTTAGGATAGGTGGTTCCGGCCAAGGGGCGAGGGATCCTCCTGAGCTGAGGCGGGGCGGGCCCCGGCTTGTGGGATCAGGTCCCTCCTGTCACGCCCCGCTTCCCAAAATGGACGGAAGCGAAACGTGACGAGGCCCGCTTAGGCCAGAGCCGAGAAGCTCGGACCCAATAAGCGTCTGTAGGGGTACCATTTTAAAATTTTCAGGTTCTTGCATTAATAAAGTTCGAAACAACAGAAGTACAGAAAGGAAGTTGCATTCATTAAATTAGAGATATAATATCCAACAGGTACAAAGTCTAAAAGGAGCCTAAGCATGGCAGCAAAATAACTAAAAGAAATCTAAAAGTAGTAACCTCTGAAAGTGACGACTAAAAGACCTCAAGGTCTGGTCCTCGACGGGCACGTACTCTGGGTCGACGTCCTCGGCTCCTCGCACTCCGGTGAGTCTGCCTCGTCCACGAACTCTGGCTGAGCACCTGACGTACAACACCCAAGAAAAAGGAACTGTACGTCAGGTAAAGTCTACAAGAAGGGTTAGACTTTACTGCAAGTGCACCGAACTTTAAACAACGGTTTACTGGTTGATTAACATGCTGAGGTTCTTTTACACAACAGTTTACTGGTTGATTAGCATGCTGTGGTTATAACAGGGTAACACAACAGGAAGTAACGTAGCAGGAAGGTAAAACGGGACAAGTAGTAGTCGTAGCGTGTGCTACCAACTACGGGGACTAACCTACAGGTGTCAAGACAAGTCAGGACGTGGCGGGACAAGACAGGACAAACAGGACGGGACAAGACAAGACAAGTGTGACACGAAGGGTTCACGCCTTACGGTTCGAGGGGGATCAGACCCTCTTGCCGTGCGCACGCTCAACCATACCCCAACCCAGGAACTCAGGACAAGAAGTACAGGGATCACTTCCGCTAGGGAAGCATCCGAAACGCCCGCAGGCTTTTTGTGTAACAGGGATCACTTCCGCAAGGAAAGCATCCGAAACGCCCGCAGGCTTTTTGGTAACAGGGATCACTTCCGCGGAGGGAAGCATCCGAAACGCCCGCAGGCTTTTTGGTAACAGTCACGGGGATCACTCTCGCATGGAGAGCATCCGAAACGCCCGAAGGCTTTTTGTATCACGGGGATCACTTCCGCGGAGGGAAGCATCCGAAACGCCCGCAGGCTTTTTGTATCACGGGGATCACTTCCGCGGAGGGAAGCATCCGAAACGCCCGCAGGCTTTTTGGTAACACGGTGACAAGACACGACCAGTGTGGATAACAGTGACAAGACACGACCAGTGTACGGGAGAGTTATTCTAGGGTGTCCACACACACGCACACACATGATAGCCCTACAGCATTAAAGTTGTTGTTGTCAGGCTCAGACTTCGTCGTCAAGTCTGAGCCGTCAGGAGTCGTCCCGGACGCTATCATTTCACGTCCGGTTCTCATCACACACAATCTAACAGTTCTACAACTAGAACTAAGGCACAGTCAAATCGCAAGTGAGTACACTTGCCTGCGGTGGCGAGTGTGTCGTCTGTCTGGGGCGTCTCGTCCAAGCGTCGCGTCCGCGGTAGTCCGTCTGAAAAGGGATCACGGCGACGGTGTCAGGTCGCAATTTCATCAAGTCCTATTAGGGTTCGTGTCTAGGTTATCGGGGCTACCCTATTTGTCAATCATCAAAATTTTGGTGTTTTATCAACCTAAATCGACCACTACCCTATGTGCACAGAAAATTTGTCCGATGGTCGATTTCTACGGTGAGCAGCGTTTTACTGGTGCGGAAAAGTAAATTTAAATATAGTTGTCCAATTTTAGTTAAGGTTCTGTTTGCTACGGTGTGGGTTTCGATACGAGTTTAGAGCACTAACCTGGTGTGCGGAACGCGCATTTGAATCTGGCGTCGGGTCTGGAGACGGTGGCAGTGCTTGTGTCCCCGACTGCGGGTAGCGCAGTGAAGGTCGTCTCGGAATCGCCTCAGGATTGTGACGGCTGCGGGTAGCGCAGCGGGACGTCTCAGGCAACAATAACGGCAATGGATCACGATGTCGGAAGATTGTGAGCCCTGCGGCATCAACGACGTCTCGACTACGGGTAGCGTAGTGAGACTCGTCCGACAGCGAGTACGGTCATTCTGACGGCAAGAGCAGCGCGGGGATTCCTGTGTGGCCGAGAGTGAGGGGGGGTGGCGCGGCACAGTGATCACGGATGAGAGAGGATGACGGCCGGAGAGACGGCGGCGGTCCTCCGGCGTCGAGCGGTGCCATCAACAGCAAGCAGCGGCGGATCACGACAGGGGCGTGATGGAGCGGATCGCGGCGGCGAACAGCGGCCGGAGGCGGCCTCGGGCGGTGGCTGCGCTGCACATGGAATCGGGGTCGGTGGCACTCTGCAGATCCGTAGCGGCGGCTGCAGATGGGGGCGCGACACCGATTACGGGCGGTGCGGTGGCCGAATCGCGGTGGGGCGAGCGAAATCAGGCGACGGTCTGAGGATGTGCGAGGGCGGCACAGCGGCGAAACGAAGGCGGCGGCGGCGGTGATTGGGGATGAAGGAGGCGGCGGCGCTGCTGTCGTGGAGGGCGGCGCAGCGGTGCCTCGCCGTGGACAGAGGCGCGGCGGTCGAGAGCGGGAATCGGGGCGATCGGGGTCGCCGGCGTCGGATCGCGGGGCACCGAGCTTGCGATCGTGGGTCACGGCGGTGAGAAACCGCGAGGGCGGCGGATCGGCGTCGGATCGCGACGGGGGCGGCTCTGCGATTTTGCACGGTGAGAAGCTCCGCACGGCGGCGCTGTACGGGTACGCGGCGGAGGAGAGGGAATGAGGAAGACGGAGAGATCGGAGAGATGGAGAGATCTCGGAGGGAGGGAGTTAGGTGGCGGCGGCTGAGAAAGGGGGTTTAGCCTTAGGGCTTCTGTGAATCGTGAAGGGAAGAACTTAGGCTTTTTTTTGGGTTAAGGATTAAGTTAGGGTTTAATATAATAAGAATAATTTGATATATATCTATTAGATTTATAGCTAGAAGGGGATTGACAAAGAGGTGAAGGGTGTACAAGTAGGGGTAAGTCTAGTGGAGACTAGAGAAAAAGATTAGGAAGGGTTTAAAACGATTTAGGAGAGATGTTTAGTCAGATTTGGCTAACAAATTTCAAAATTTGAATCTGATTGGGGTAAAATCGACGGTCGGGGTTATTCCGGGTGATATCTCCCAATCCAGGCTTCAGAAAAATAATCCGAAAATACCGGGGCGATCGTGGAGACGAGACGCACAGATCCACGGAGTCCGATCGTGCGTAACATCCACCAAAATTTTACGAAAAATTGGGAACGGCGTATTGAGTCAAATGACTAAAACACCCCTATCGTTCAAAGTCGTTTTGCGAGAAAACGAGCCGTGAAAGACGTTACCAAAAATTACTATAAAATACATCACCCCAAAACGATCGCAACGGCATATCGCATCGCATATGCCGGAGCTCAGAAATAGCCAAAAGAATACGTGCCCGATAAAGCACGTGCACGCAGGAAATACGAACGTTCGGAAAGCGGCCGTTATATTCTACCCACCTTAGAAACGATTCCGTCCTCGGAATCGCTCACACTAAGACTAATCATAAAATCTATAAATACCTAAGCCTACAACTCACATCCTCCACACAATGGTCTCTAGTCCTATACTTTTAACATCGTCCCTCAAATAATCCGTCATAATCCTTCTTGTCATTGGATAATGTCACGACTAAACTCACATCCTAATACTTTACTATAGATCCGTCACTGTGATCACTCCTTATTTTACACCCTTTTCCCGCATGTTTGCATGCCATTTTGATCGCCCAAATCATGTATTTTCACGATATATCGACGATATTGCGATGCTTTTCACGATTTGTTGTTTTTGTCGCATTTCAGGTGATTTGGCGCGATTAGGAGTGATCTCGAGATGCGCGTAATCTAGACGGCCACCGACGACCTCCCCAAGGAGTATTTTGCTGTTGGAGAGGAGCGGAAGAAGAATGGACGTCGCAGGAGCGACGAGGAGGCCAAAACAATCAGATTGGGCATTTTTTGTGTCCCACTCGGCCGAGTGGAGGAGCCACTCGGCCGACCAGCGAGACACTGCTCGGCCGACCCGTTCAGACACGTTTTCCATGTGTACTCGGCCGAGCGACGGAGACCACATCGGCCGAGTGACGCTACCACGTCCGCCCGAGTGGCGCCCAGACGAAGGCCCTCAAAAAGATCGAAGTTACTGTTTTTCGGCCATCTGAGCTTCAGAAGACCCACTCGGCCGAGTGGCAAATCCCGTCCGCCCGAGTGCAGTGAAGCCATCGGCCGAGTGACTACAACTCACTCGGCCGATCCGCCCCCGAACTGAAGACCCCTGAAGCCCCCGACTTACTGGAAAATTGACAGGGTTCTCACTCGGCCGAGCGACATTTGTCACTCGGCCGAGTGCGATGCGCTGCCTGTAGCGAAATTTGCGGAAAACAGGCTGTGCAGGGGCGTTTTGGTCAGGATTTTTAGACGATTTTTGGGGCTATTTAAGCCCTGTTTTTACCCTAGTTTTGAGAGCCATCTCTTAGATTTTTTGCAGCTTTTTGAGTCTACTTTTTAGCTTTATTAATTGTGATTGGAGAAGAGAAAAACTTGGATTTTTGTTGGGTTAATTGAAGATCTACATTGGTTTGCATTTCTCTTCCCCAAAAACTCTATTTTTATTGTTTATATCATTGTTGTGATGAATTCCATTGCCTATTTCATTGATTATTTTTGTGCTATTGCTATGATTTGTGAGTAGTCTCCACGTCTCGGGGCGTGGGGATGAACCCTACAAGCCCTATTTCCTATTTGTGTTGAATTGGTAGAAATTGAGCTAGGATTGTTATTAGGGATTAGATTGGGATCGAATTACTACGGATAGCTAGGTATTCATGTCAATTGGGATTTGCAAGAGATTGGATCCCAATTTGATAGGAAGCCCTAGAAATCCGAATTGGGTTGGAGTCGGATTTTCGAAGTATCGGTTTGCAAGAGATTGGACCGATACTAGGACCTCCGGTTGCAATTCCGTGCCGATACCCGTTTGCAAGAGATTGGACGGGTAGGAACTATCCTAATCTAGATCGTGGACCGAGTTTGCAAGAGATTGGGCTCGGTGCGCGATTGGACGATGATGTTGATCCTAATGCTAGCTTCTCTAGGCTAGGGTTTGCAAGAGATTGGACCCAAACCTAGGATAGCTATAGACCGGCAACAGCGCGAGAGCGTGAGCTTGGTTCCACATTTAGTTGCAACTAGTTCATCCAAATTCTCATTCTAGCGATTTCGATACCGGCAAACCACATTTATGAAATACGGTGAGTAGTGGGGATTTCCCTTTCCCTAGACGTTCTTTATTTGATTTGATATTTCGCACTTTTGTCTGACGATTGTGACAGGATCGCCCAAGGCAATTATCTCTCTTGAATAGCCAGGTTGATCAGGAACAAGCACGGTCATTCGTCCTCCCTGCGTTCGATACCCGCTTGCCGCTACACCGTGCGCTTGCGGTAAAACTACAACCGTGCCTCGGGACGTGTATCCGGGGTGCGATCAAGTTTTTGGCGCCGTTGCCGGGGAGGCGATTGCGTTTGATTCTTTTTCACCCTAGCTACTTCTTTCTTTTATTTCTTTTATTTTATTCTACCATTATTATTTCCTTTACTATTCTTACCTAACCCTTCCACGGTACTAATCATCTCTTTGAAACTCTGTTTTCCCTGTGCATGTACACGAGATCTACGGCGGACCCCGAAGCCTTATTATTCGATCCCGAGATCGAACGTACCGCGCGGAGACTTAGAGCGGAAAGGAGACAATATCCGGAAGGGCGGTTTATGACCAACCCAGAAACTCCCGAAGAATTTGCGGCGAGGATGGCGAGATTAATTTCTATTCGCGATAGGCTTCGGCCTAAGACCTCTTCTACTACGTCATCCATCGCCGTGCCGGAGTTGGCGGCCGACAAGAACTTCGAGCTAAAGACGGGATTGGTGGTTTTGATGCAACAAGACCCATTTCATGGGAACGCTCATGAGAACCCCCACTACCACATCCAATCATTCTTGTCGAAGTGCGCCACTTTCCAAATGCCGGGGGTCCCGATCGATGCCATCAGACTGCGCCTCTTCCCCTTCACGCTAAAGGACAAAGCACTCTATTGGCTGAGGACGCAAGCTGACGGAGTTTTCACCTCTTGGGACGGGTTGGCGGATGCATTCATTGATAAATTCTATCCACCATCCAAGACGGTGAAGATCCGGAGCGCTCTCATGTCCTTCAAGCAAGGACCACATGAGACGCTCTATGAAGCTTGGGAGAGATTTAAGGATTTGCAGCACCAATGCCCGCACCACAGTATAGAAGATTGGGAGTTAGTGCATAACTTCTACAACGGTCTCCAACCGGGGACCAAACAAATTATTGATGCCACGGCAAATGGTGCAATCTTGTCAAAGACTCCCGAGGAAGCTACGGCCCTAATTGAGGAGATGGCCTCTAATAACCAACAATGGGACGATGAGCGAGGACACTCTACGTCCTCCTTAAAGCCAACTAGCATCTACGAGGCAAAGGCCGTAGCGGAGCTTACGAGCAAATTTGATTCTCTCCACAAGGTGGTGGAGAGATTGGAGAAATTCATCACGGAGCCCCAAGGAAGCCCTTCCACCTCCGCGCCGACAAGCCAAATGAGTGATTGGCAAGACCAATCTCAAGCCATGTATTCGAGAGGAGAGCAAGGAGAAGGATCCTTGGAGCAAGTACAATATGTTGCGGGGAACCAAGGCTATTGGTCCAATCCGACCGCAAGAAATCATCCGGGATTCTCCTATGCCAACAATGAAGGAGCCTTGAACCCGCCACAACCACCGCCTCAACAAGCTCGACCACCACCACCCCAACAACCAAACTATCCACCGAGGGGGCCTCTGCAACAAAACTTTCCACCGAGGCAACAAGTCCCACCGTATAGGCCTCCCGGATACAACCAAGGGTGGAGGAATCAAAATCAAAACCCTCCACAAGCTCCTCAACGAACCGACTTCGAATCTAGAGTGGAGGCGTTCATGGTCGAGCAAAATAAGGTAAATGCTACTTTGAAGGCGGGGCAAGAATCTCTCAATACCGTAGTGGCTCAAATATCGGAGCAATTAGCGTTGCTCAACCGGAACACTCAAAGATTTCCGGCGCAACCGGAGCAAAACCCACGGGGCAACACGGGCCACATCAACGCCGTAGTTGCCGTCACTACTAGAGGCGGGAAGGACACCACCCCCGCCATGATTCCTATTGAGGAGGCCGTGGAGGAAAGCTTGGAGCCGGTTGAGCCGGTAGTTGAGATTGAAAAGGAGAAGGAGCCACAAGACAAGGAGAAATCTAGGGCGGAGCTATTAATTGAGGAGAGGCGCTTCATGCCACCGGTCCCATTCCCCCAAAGGCTCGCTAAGGCGAAAATGGAGAAGAGGCTAGCAAAATTTCTCGAGTACCTAAAAGGAGTTAGCCTTAACATCCCCTTCCTCGACGCCATCGTCGAGATCCCCACGTATGCCAAATTCTTGAAGGACTTGATTTCGGGGAGAAAGAGGAAGGAGAAGATCATGCTAGCCGAGGAGGGCTCTTGGTTCACCAAGAGAGAAAAGGAGCCGAAAAAATTTAAAGATCCGGGGAGTTTTCGGATTCCTTGCACTTTGGGCGGCGTGCCTCTTCAAAAGGCGTTGGTCGATCTTGGGGCTAGTGTGAGTCTCATGCCCCTCTCCATGTTCTTAAAGCTTAACACCGGGACAAAGTTGAAACGCACCGACATGCGCATTCAATTAGCCGATGGACGGATAACAAGGCCGGTGGGGATTGCCGAAGACATCCCACTTCAAGTCCCGGGTGGAATATGCTTGCCATGTGACTTCGTCATCATGGACATTAAGGAGGAGGGAGACACCTCATTGATACTTGGGCGCCCATTCCTCGCCACCGCCGGAGTCATTGTCGACGTGCGCGAAGGTACCTTAACCTTGAACGTCGGAAACATTGAGGTGGAGCTCCACATTCCTAAGGCTATGAAGCATATGCCTTATCACGAGGAACTCGATTACATGGACCTCCTTGATGAGGTGATAGAGGAGGCGATTCCTCACTCAATTGGTGCCCTTTTTGATGAAGAATTTGATGAAGGCCCGGATTTAGGCCAAGATGAAGAGAACAAAGATGATTCCCCCGACTTCTCCGCTGATGAAGATGAAGGCGACACTGATGTCGCGAGGATTCGAGAGCTCTGCAAGCTCTCGAAATTAAAGTCTCCAAAGAAAGTTCCGCCGGTACGGAAATCGGCATCACCGGTTAAGCCGTTGACCGGGGCAAATGCTAGCTTGGGGGAGCCTCCCCCCAACACTATTCGAGATAGGAGACCACCGCGGGAGAACGCTATGCCGCCACGTTCGAATCCAAGCGCGCTCCCCGGAAAGTTTGACGGGTGCATCCCGTATGCACCCAACATCCCGCATTGATTGAAAATTATAGGGGGTCGAGCTCACGACCTTAAACGAGCGCTTGTCGGGAGGCAAACCGACGGTTTTTGCTTTATTTTTACTTTTCCTTTATTTTTGTTTTAGAAATTTTTAGTGTTTTGAGTCGATCGCCAAAAATTTTGTGATAACGGGTCCCGTTTTTCTTGACAGGAGAAGAGATAGGTAGATCCATCATGAGGAGGATGAACGAGACGACGAGGAGCGCCCAAAGAAGGCGTTCGACGCTTAGGAGGATCATGAAATCGACTGGAGAAAGAAAGACGGAGTTTAGAGCCCAAACGAAGACAAACAGCAGAATACAAGGCTCACTCGGCCGAGTATACTAGTCACTCGGCCGTGTCCAGAAGTTCGTCCGGCCGAGCCGCTCACGAACGAGGGAAGTCTGCTGTACCCAACTCTCTGCCTATTTTCCTCATTTCATTATAACTGCTACTCGGCCGAGTATATATATTCACTCGGCCGAGTAAAACGGATACCCTCCTAGGGCGAGTCATGCCGAGTAGCTTGAGTCACTCGGCCGAATGGACTTACTCCACTCGGCCGAGTCTGGCAAAGCCACTCGGCCGAAGCGATATCGGGGAGAAATTTTTATTTGCCTCGCTCGGCCGAGTCGTAACTTTCTATTATATAAGTGACGAAGGGGGCACGGATTTCGAAATCGAAAATTCCCAAATCCGCCCGCGCCCCCTCGCCTACCCTCGCCCGACCAAGCTTTGTTCTCACCCCCACTCGCCCGACCAAGCCCGCGCGCGCCGCCGCTCGGCCTGCCACCGCCGGCCGACCGTCGCCGGACCCCGCCCGAGTCGCCGCCGGCAGTCCCCGTCTCCGATCACCTCCGGTTCGCTTATTTTCACCGTTTTCTCCTCTTTTCGTGTATTTTTTTGAGGATCCATGTGCTAAACGCCCCCCTAACCCAAATAAATTTCTATTTCTATCCATTATACCCCTATTGCTCCATACATTTTGATTATTACTCGCTGATATCGCTTTTTCACACGCAGGTTGTTTATTGGAGCTTAGGGGAGGCCAGGGGAGCTCCTACGGGCTGTTTCGGACTTCGTGGAGGCGCGGACTTCGCACGCTTCCACCGCTTAGCACTCGCGGCGTGTTTTGGTACACTCTTTCCACTCTTTTTGCACACGCCGCACTTTTTCACTTTTCGGCGCGCTCGGGGCCGATATGCCGCCCCGGACACGGCCTCGGACGAGGAGACCTTCCGCTAAGCGGAAGAGGTCGGATGACGCCGGCCCCGCCCACGAGGCGGAAGAGTCTCCTCCTCCTTCCCCCACACACGCCGTCCACCCAGCACAGCCTGCAGGCCCCGCACACCCCGCACAGCCTGCAGTGCACCCACAGCCCGCACAGCCTCTCCCCGCCGATCCACAGCCACCACCACCGGCTCCACTGGTCGGGCCGCTCGGGATCACGTTCCGAGACGACGCACACCACGCCGTCTTCGACCGTATCTCTCAGCGCTCGATCGTACCCTCCAGGTTTGCACACCTCGCTGACCTTGGACGCCTGGGGGTACTTGAGGGGATACTCACGTTGTACGACAACGTGGGTTGGCGCGACTTCCTTCAGGTGTCGGCGGATACTTTTACCCGCCCGACACTTGAGGTTTTGAGTTCGATCGCCCGGACCGATGAGGGATGCTCATTCCGGTTCATGGATCGAGAGTGCCAGGTCACTCTCGATATGATGAGAGCGTTTTTCTCTTGGCCCGCAGTCCCCGGAGCCGATCGCGGTTATGGCCTCACACATATCCCTCCACCCTCTTTCGACGCCGGCGCCTTCTGGGCCCGGATTACAGGCCACCACGCCGCCTTTGACCCTAGTAGGGCCAAGGCCTCGGCCATAGTCCACCCCTGCCTACGCATTGCCCAGCGCCTCATGGCGACTACCTTTTTGGCCAGATATGAGCCGGGCACGATGTCTACGCCAGAGCTTTACATGCTCTATGCGATGACACGTCCCAGATCTCTATCTAGGGATGGACTCGAGCTTGTCCCCGCCGTCGTGATCGACATTGCGGCTTGGTTCTTAGACCGCATCATTGTGTCGGTGGGCGCTCGCTCACCGATATGCTGCGGCGGCCTGATTACCTTGCTGGCTCTTATGACCGGCGAGGACTTCCCCGACGACTTGCGACGCGTCCCGGGCCCCACTTCCTTGTCGATAGACGTTATGGCCCGGATGAAGATGCTGCGTCCACATGGTGAGCGTCACTGGGTCTGGTTGCACGGCCCCTATGGGGCCGACTACATGATTCTCCCGAGCCCTGCTCGGACTCTGATTGCACCAGCCCACGTTGACTGGATTCCGGCGATGGATGTCCTCATCCCCGCCGCCTACGTGCTCGAGGCCGAGGAGGCCGAGCAGGCCCACGCTGCCCACGCTGCCCAGGCTGCTCCCGCAGACCCTGCTGCACACCCTGCTGAGCCTGCTGCCGACCTCGTCGACCCTGTGGCCCCTCAGCCTGTTCCTGACGTTTCCGCTGCTCTTGACACTTCTGTCCCCACCTCTGCCAGTGTCGAGAGTACTCTTGCTGAGCCCACTTCCACCACTGTCACCACTTCCGAGGCTGTCCCCACCACTACCGCTGCCACCTCCGGCCCTCTGTCCGTCGAGCCTCTTTGCTCCGCACTCCCCGAGCGCCCGCAGACCTTTGTAGAGAGTGGAGAGCCCTCGTTCACTTCGGTCGTGGAGACCATGGTTAGCATGATCTCCGCTGGGGTTCCACCCTTTGGACCGCACACTTCTACCCCAGTGGGAGATTCCTCTGTCTCCACTGCCGCCGTTTTCTCCGAGAGTGTCGTGGCGTCTGTCCACACTTCTGTGCCACGGACCTCTCTGGCCACCTCGTTGCCTCCTTTGCACGCCTCCTTTGCTGCCGCTGCCTCCACTTCTCGCCAGCCGGTGTCCCGGCCTCACACCGAGGCCAGGCCCACTTTTCCAGGCGCGGCACCTTTTGTCCCATTCCCTGCTGAGCCCGTTACATACTCCACACGCGTATGCCAGCCTCGCCCTGCGCAGCCTAGACCGGTGCGTGCCTCTGCACCACCCCCGCCCGACACTGTACTGCAGAGCATTCGTGCTCTTGAGTTGGCGGTGGGCGGTCTTAGAGGTGACCTTAGGACCCTGTCCTCCACCGTCTCTACGTTGGCTGGACGCTTAGAGCTGATCCCTCAGATTCACTACTGCCTGACACAGGTATTAGAGCGTCTCCCACGCGTGCCCCCACCCACCCAGCAGGTTCCCACACACACTTCCACACACACTAGACCTGCTTCCACTTCCACGCCCACCCCAGCTCAGCAGCCTACACCACCACCACCACCCCCTCCGCCTCAGGACGGAGACGGCGCGGCACCGCCTTCTTAGGCACTCTTGATGCCTTTATCCATTCCTGCCGTTGTGCTGCCCGTCTCTGCTGGGTCCTGTTGCACTTTTGTCCACCCCCCTCCTCTCACTTATTTTGGGATTATATTTTTGATCATATCTTTTTGTGCATATCATATCATATCTACTTGGGATTCTCATTTTGATCACATCTATATATATCTTTTTGGGAGAGAGGGAGCGTTTTTTTTGGTGCCGTATTTATTTTCATATCACTCCTGTTTGTGCATGCATCATTTCCGCATCATATTTTCATTTCTTTTTTCTCTTTCTTTTTATTTTCATTTTTCCATGCATGCATCCTCACTTTCCCCTCACACTTCTTGTCTCTCGGTGTGCCACACCTTGCACATTGAGGACACTGTGCCGTTTAGCTTGGGGGAGTGAGTCCTCACTTTCTTTTTCGTCTAGCCACCTTTATTTTCAGTTTTTCACACCGTTTTTCACTTTTGCACTTATTTTTCATTATTTTTCCTTTATCTTGCCATGCATCACGTTTTTCTTATTTTCCTGTGTGCCGCATTGCATAGTTCTATTTTACTTTATCTTTATTTCTTTTTCATCTCATGTTAGAGATGAATTTTCTGTGATGATGTCTACGTGGAGTTAGCTTATTCTATATGCATGCTATATTTGTCGTGTCTTAGATTTCATTTCTGATATCATATGCTATGACTTGCTTTGCATTTAGAAATAGTAACCCACACTTTTTCCTCATGAAAATGGATGAAATTTTATTATTAGCTGAGCCTGAATATTCATATGTATGCTATCACAGAAAACACACCAAGATTCACGCATTGAATGCCTATATCTGGAGTACTGATTTCTTTTCCTTTATCACTTCTATATGCATGAATTGTGCACTTCACTTCCGGATGATTGAATGATGATTAGCTATGATATATCTGGATTAGTTAGCTTTTTTGTGATCGAAACTGAGTAGATTAGATTACCCTGCTGAAGTTGTCGTGCATGTCTTATAGAGTGAGCCGAGAGTTATATTTATTTCTTTCTCCACAAATCTTGAACATCATTTCTCTACTTTTAAAATCATTGGTGAATCTCCCCTTAGTGATTCTATTTTATGGCATTTCCCCCGCTATTAATTCCTAGCTCCAAATCTCTTATTTCAAAAAAAAAAAAGGGAGAAGAATAAAAGAGAGAAAAACATTCTTGTATATCATTACCTCTCTCTGAGTTGGGATCATTGTATATATGTTGCTTATTGCAAAAGAAAAGAAAAAAAAATAAGAAAAAAAAAGAAAAAAAAAAGAGAAAAGAGGAAAAATCCTCAATAAAAGATCCCATCTCGCTTACTTTCTTTCTTCTTTCCCTTCTTTGCCTTTGGAGCTATATAAAAATGGGGATGTAAATATTTTTGTGCCACCACGCTTATAGATAAGCTTGGGGGAGGAGATCCATTGATGTGTGAGAGAGCGACTACTTGACATTGCACGACAACCTAGGCTAAGTAATATTCTATACTCGGTGAGATTGTTTCTAGCTTTACGAAATCCAGAAATCTAAGCCTAGCATTCATTTCATGAAATCCATACTTTTCCATTCTCTCTATTCTATGATGTGATACTCTTATACTCCAGATAGAAAGCGTTCAATTGAAAAGTGTGTGATCTGAGATTTGTATACCGCTTTAGATGATTCAGGCGATGTTAATTTTAAAATCATTCCGTTTTTCATGATTATACCGTTGTTCGTGGGTTTTCTATTTTCTACTTGCACTATTATACTATGATATCAAAATGAGATTCTTTAACATGTATTTCTCACTCGGTGCATGCTATAAGAGTAGGTGAAACCCACGTCCTGAGAAAATGATCTAGCATCCTACCTCTTCTTTCTTTCTTTCTTTATTTTCGTTTGGTTTTCATTCTTCTTCGTTTTTTCATTTTTTTCGTTCTTCGCCGTTTTCGTTTTCCGAATCCACCGGGTTCGCTTTTTACTTATCTTCCTCGAGGACGAGTAAGAGGCAAGCTTGGGGGATTTTGATCACTCCTTATTTTACACCCTTTTCCCGCATGTTTGCATGCCATTTTGATCGCCCAAATCATGTATTTTCACGATATATCGACGATATTGCGATGCTTTTCACGATTTGTTGTTTTTGTCGCATTTCAGGTGATTTGGCGCGATTAGGAGTGATCTCGAGATGCGCGTAATCTAGACGGCCACCGACGACCTCCCCAAGGAGTATTTTGCTGTTGGAGAGGAGCGGAAGAAGAATGGACGTCGCAGGAGCGACGAGGAGGCCAAAACAATCAGATTGGGCATTTTTTGTGTCCCACTCGGCCGAGTGGAGGAGCCACTCGGCCGACCAGCGAGACACTGCTCGGCCGACCCGTTCAGACACGTTTTCCATGTGTACTCGGCCGAGCGACGGAGACCACATCGGCCGAGTGACGCTACCACGTCCGCCCGAGTGGCGCCCAGACGAAGGCCCTCAAAAAGATCGAAGTTACTGTTTTTCGGCCATCTGAGCTTCAGAAGACCCACTCGGCCGAGTGGCAAATCCCGTCCGCCCGAGTGCAGTGAAGCCATCGGCCGAGTGACTACAACTCACTCGGCCGAGCCGCCCCCGAACTGAAGACCCCTGAAGCCCCCGACTTACTGGAAAATTGACAGGGTTCTCACTCGGCCGAGCGACATTTGTCACTCGGCCGAGTGCGATGCGCTGCCTGTAGCGAAATTTGCGGAAAACAGGCTGTGCAGGGGCGTTTTGGTCAGGATTTTTGGACGATTTTTGGGGCTATTTAAGCCCTGTTTTTACCCTAGTTTTGAGAGCCATCTCTCAGATTTTTTGCAGCTTTTTGAGTCTACTTTTTAGCTTTATTAATTGTGATTGGAGAAGAGAAAAACTTGGATTTTTGTTGGGTTAATTGAAGATCTACATTGGTTTGCATTTCTCTTCCCCAAAAACTCTATTTTTATTGTTTATATCATTGTTGTGATGAATTCCATTGCCTATTTCATTGATTATTTTTGTGCTATTGCTATGATTTGTGAGTAGTCTCCACGTCTCGGGGCGTGGGGATGAACCCTACAAGCCCTATTTCCTATTTGTGTTGAATTGGTAGAAATTGAGCTAGGATTGTTATTAGGGATTAGATTGGGATCGAATTACTACGGATAGCTAGGTATTCATGTCAATTGGGATTTGCAAGAGATTGGATCCCAATTTGATAGGAAGCCCTAGAAATCCGAATTGGGTTGGAGTCGGATTTTCGAAGTATCGGTTTGCAAAAGATTGGACCGATACTAGGACCTCCGGTTGCAATTCCGTGCCGATACCCGTTTGCAAGAGATTGGACGGGTAGGAACTATCCTAATCTAGATCGTGGACCGAGTTTGCAAGAGATTGGGCTCGGTGCGCGATTGGACGATGATGTTGATCCTAATGCTAGCTTCTCTAGGCTAGGGTTTGCAAGAGATTGGACCCAAACCTAGGATAGCTATAGACCGGCAACAGCGCGAGAGCGTGAGCTTGGTTCCACATTTAGTTGCAACTAGTTCATCCAAATTCTCATTCTAGCGATTTCGATACCGGCAAACCACATTTATGAAATACGGTGAGTAGTGGGGATTTCCCTTTCCCTAGACGTTCTTTATTTGATTTGATATTTCGCACTTTTGTCTGACGATTGTGACAGGATCGCCCAAGGCAATTATCTCTCTTGAATAGCCAGGTTGATCAGGAACAAGCACGGTCATTCGTCCTCCCTGCGTTCGATACCCGCTTGCCGCTACACCGTGCGCTTGCGGTAAAACTACAACCGTCGCCTCGGGACGTGTATCCGGGGTGCGATCACACTGTTGTTCAAATTTCCCACCCCAGGTTCTCATAAAGGATAATAATCATATTTCCATACCATACCACTCTATTAAACATCATC
The DNA here is from genome assembly GCA_030789695.1 of Scilla litardierei. Lineage (NCBI taxonomy): Eukaryota > Viridiplantae > Streptophyta > Magnoliopsida > Asparagales > Asparagaceae > Scilla > Scilla litardierei. The sequence goes on along the minus strand of CM061142.1, from coordinate 85,526,164 downwards.
GCTCCATAGCACTCTTCAAATTTCTCAATCTCTTCCCAATATTAATCAATCGCTAAAATGATGTTCTAGTCAATCACCAATCGAAGACAATAACTTTGTCTACCTCATAACACCTTTACAAATCAACAATCGCCGTGTCCTCAATACATTCCGTGTCATAACTTCCCATAAACTTATCCACCAACTAATTGAACTATCAAAATCACACCTTATCCTATTCACTATAATTAATCCCAACCCACTATCAAGTCCGGCTACTTAACCATCCATTCATCTCAACACGTCGTGTTATTCCCATTGCCTCCTCACGTCAACTTTGCAATCAAGTCTTGATGCTTTAAATGCTCTACTCATTCTCATGATCACCCTAACTTATACTATACCTTCCTATCTACTCCTTTCTACCACTCGTCCAAGTTTCAGGTCTGACAAGTACACATCTCCCTGTATATAATTTCACACAACCAGGATTCTCCATTTGAGTCCGTCACACGTCGGTCCTGGACACCTCATTCTCTCATCCAAGAAATCTAACCCAATATCCTTGTGTTACAAAATCAATTACTCATTGCTACGTCATATCTCACCTCGCTCTAAGACTACCCGCAAACATAATCCTATAGAAATAATAATCAAATCTAATAATACAACAATAATGAAAATAACACTTCAAAGTAGGAAGAAGAGGAAAGAAATTTTAAGGCCAAAGACATATTTTAAAACATTTGGAAAACGAGTGGAGTTGTGGTAATGGATGAGGAGGGATAAGTGATTTGTGATCTTGTGAGCTAATTTCAAAAACTTTAAAGGGTTGGTTTAAAAGAAAAACGAAGTTTTGATACAATCGCATGCAGTCAAAGATAAGCTATTCTATAATCGCGAAAAACTACGTTTAAGGAAATTGCCGGCTATGACCCTATTCATGTAAGTATGAATACCGTCATTCAGACAACTTCAATCGTTTCATGGTTAACACTGAGTACACATTCAAGACACAAAAGGCAATTATCAGGATCCTAAAGATGACCCACTCATACAGATCTACACACTATTCCTATATATACATCACGACATCACAAACTCAAGGGTCCACTACTAGCTAGGGATGACATAGACGACTACAGGCGCTGATATCTACATACAAGAGGGAGACCGAAACCAGAACAACACGAAACAAGATCGAAAGAGCGAAGTCATGTAAGGCGAGGGTAAGACGATAATCGGATAGACGGGACAAACAAAAAAAAGTATTGCTAAAAATGATTTAATGATGAAAGAAGGATTTTGTGCAAAACATGGTATCATATACCTTTAAATATGTATGTTCATATGCTTAAAAGTGAGCAGGTGTAGCAAAATTAAAATCTTGGAAAAAGTAAGACGTAGGAAGGATGGGTAGGGTAAGAAACGTTTGTCTTGCAAAAGAAGGTGGGTTTACACAAAGATTTTGAAATGTGAGCACGAAGGACATAGAACTGATATAGTAATAAAAATATTGGAATTTTCTCTAGTTTAGAAAATATTCTAAAAGTACGTACGGTAAGTGGTTAGAATTTTTTTTTTTTTGTAGTTTAGAAAAGTAATATATATATATTGGATTATAGAATTTGATAGTAATGCCTAAAACTGAAATACGAAAGATACCGATTTGAAAAATAGGCACGAGATAGTAAAATAATTTTACGACCAAGGAGGTTTTAAGAATAGTGAAGGAATTTTTTTTTTTAACTCAACCAAGAAAAAAACAAGAAATTTTTTTTTTAAATATATAATATAGAGGTTTTTAAAGAATTTAAGCCGAGCAAAAAAAACGTAATACAGAATTTCGAAAATACTTTTAGGGGAAACAGAATTGGTCAAGGAAGAGACTCGAAGGATCAGCGATACTCGTCAGGAACGATTACGTGAATCGGGAGAAAGGAAAAAGGTCGCATGATAGATATACTTTAGGATATGATTTACGAAGCTACGATGGAAATCCTCGGTCGATCATACGAAGGGGTAAAGATCAGGTAGACGCTAGAAGCCAGGGATTCTAGTTATCGGGTCGTCTAAAGATTAGGATAACTCAGCTCTAAGACTTCCTAATGAGCTAGTCTATAATCCGGATCTAAAGAGAAGGTTTCTAAGAGGATCAAGGTTACGTTCTGCTGGGCCCGAAGTCGATGGAGCTGGGCGAGCGACTAAACTAAAAGAAGGACTCTAGAAATCTAGTTTGGTCAGAGCTAGGGAGGGAGAGGCTACTAAGGTATCCTAAGACGGGTACGTCTAAATCTTAACCAAGGCGTCTAACTATCTAATTGGGACGTCTACCTAAGTCTTCCTACCATCTAAGACTGGGAAAACCTAATTTAGACATGTACATGGATATTAAATGAATGCTGTACTATTGTTGTTCCGAACTTTTTGCATGACCTGCATGGGCCACCACTAAAACCTGTCACGCCCCGCTTCCCAAAATGGACGGAAGCGAAACGTGACGAGGCCCGCTTAGGCCAGAGCCGAGAAGCTCGAACCCAATAAGCGTCTGTAGGGGTACCATTTTAAAATTTTCAGGTTCGTGCATTAATAAAGTTCGAAACAACAGAAGTACAGAAAGGAAGTTGCATTCATTAAATTAGAGATATAATATCCAACAGGTACAAAGTCTAAAAGGAGCCTAAGCATGGCAGCAAAATAACTAAAAGAAATCTAAAAGCAGTAACCTCTGAAAGTGACGACTAAAAGACCTCAAGGTCTGGTCCTCGACGGGCACGTACTCTGGGTCGACGTCCTCGGCTCCTCGCACTCCGGTGAGTCTGCCTCGTCCACGAACTCTGGCTGAGCACCTGACGTACAGCACCCAAGAAAAAGGAACTGTACGTCAGGTAAAGTCTACAAGAAGGGTTAGACTTTACTGCAAGTGCACCGAACTTTAAACAACGGTTTACTGGTTGATTAACATGCTGAGGTTCTTTTACACAACAGTTTACTGGTTGATTAGCATGCTGTGGTTATAACAGGGTAACACAACAGGAAGTAACGTAGCAGGAAGGTAAAACGGGACAACTAGTAGTCGTAGCGTGTGCTACCAACTACGGGGACTAACCTACAGGTGTCAAGACAAGTCAGGACGTGACGGGACAAGACAGGACAAACAGGACGGGACAAGACAGGTGTGACACGAAGGGTTCACGCCTTACGGTTCGAGGGGGATCAGACCCTCTTGCCGTGCGCACGCTCAACCCTACCCCAACCCAGGAACTCAGGACAAGAAGTACAGGGATCACTTCCGCTAGGGAAGCATCCGAAACGCCCGCAGGCTTTTTGTGTAACAGGGATCACTTCCGCAAGGAAAGCATCCGAAACGCCCGCAGGCTTTTTGGTAACAGGGATCACTTCCGCGGAGGGAAGCATCCGAAACGCCCGCAGGCTTTTTGGTAACAGTCACGGGGATCACTCTCGCATGGAGAGCATCCGAAACGCCCGAAGGCTTTTTGTATCACGGGGATCACTTCCGCGGAGGGAAGCATCCGAAACGCCCGCATGCTTTTTGTATCACGGGGATCACTTCCGCGGAGGGAAGCATCCGAAACGCCCGCAGGCTTTTTGGTAACACGGTGACAAGACACGACCAGTGTGGATAACAGTGACAAGACACGACCAGTGTACGGGAGAGTTATTCTAGGGTGTCCACACACACGCACACACATGATAGCCCTACATCATCAAAGTTGTTGTTGTCAGGCTCAGACTTCGTCGTCAAGTCTGAGCCGTCAGGAGTCGTCCCGGACGCTATCATTTCACGTCCGGTTCTCATCACACACAATCTAACAGTTCTACAACTAGAACTAAGGCACAGTCAAATCGCAAGTGAGTACACTTGCCTGCGGTGGCGAGTGTGTCGTCTGTCTGGGGCGTCTCGTCCAAGCGTCGCGTCCGTGGTAGTCCGTCTGAAAAGGGATCACGGCGACGGTGTCAGGTCGCAATTTCATCAAGTCCTATTAGGGTTCGTGTCTAGGTTATCGGGGCTACCCTATTTGTCAATCATCAAAATTTTGGTGTTTTATCAACCTAAATCGACCACTACACTATGTGCACAGAAAATTTGTCCGATGGTCGATTTCTACGGTGAGCAGCGTTTTACTGGTGCGGAAAAGTAAATTTAAATATAGTTGTCCAATTTTAGTTAAGGTTCTGTTTGCTACGGTGTGGGTTTCGCTACGAGTTTAGAGCACTAACCTGGTGTGCGGAACGCGCATTTGAATCTGGCGTCGGGTCTGGAGACGGTGGCAGTGCTTGTGTCCCCGACTGCGGGTAGCGCAGTGAAGGTCGTCTCGGAATCGCCTCAGGATTGTGACGGCTGCGGGTAGCGCAGCGGGACGTCTCAGGCAACAGTAACGGCAATGGATCACGATGTCGGAAGATTGTGAGCCCTGCGGCATCAACGACGTCTCGACTACGTGTAGCGTAGTGAGACTCGTCCGACAGCGAGTACGGTCATTCTGACGGCAAGAGCAGCGCGGGGATTGCTGTGTGGCCGAGAGTGAGGGGGGGTGGCGCGGCACAGTGATCACGGATGAGAGAGGATGACAGCCGGAGAGACGGCGGCGGTCCTCCGGCGTCGAGCGGTGCCATCAACAGCAAGCAGCGGCGGATCACGGCAGGGGCGTGATGGAGCGGATCGCGGCGGCGAACAGCGGCCGGAGGCGGCCTCGGGCGGTGGCTGCGCTGCACATGGAATCGGGGTCGGTGGCACTCTGCAGATCCGTAGCGGCGGCTGCAGATGGGGGCGCGACACCGATTACGGGCGGTGCGGTGGCCGAATCGCGGTGGGGCGAGCAAAATCAGGCGACGGTCTGAGGATGTGCGAGGGCGGCATAGCGGCGAAATGAAGGCGGCGGCGGCGGTGATTGGGGATGAAGGAGGTGGCGGTGCTGCTGTCGTGGAGGACGGCGTAGCGGTGCCTCGCCGTGGACAGAGGCGCGGCGGTCGAGAGCGGGAATCGGGGCGATCGGGGTCGCCGGCGTCGGATCGCGGGGCACCGAGCTTGCGATCGTGGGTCACGGCGGTGAGAAACCGCGAGGGCGGCGGATCGGCGTCGGATCGCGACGGGGGCGGCTCTGCGATTTTGCACGGCGAGAAGCTCCGCACGGCGGCGCTGTACGGGTACGCGGCGGCGGAGAGGGAATGAGGAAGACGGAGAGATCGGAGAGATGGAGAGATCTCGGAGGGAGGGAGTTAGGTGGCGGCGGCTGAGAAAGGGGGTTTAGCCTTAGGGCTTCTGTGAATCGTGAAGGGAAGAACTTAGGTTTTTTTTTTGGGTTAAGGATTAAGTTAGGGTTTAATATAATAAGAATAATTTGATATATATCTATTAGATTTATAGCTAGAAGGGGATTGACAAAGAGGTGAAGGGTGTACAAGTAGGGGTAAGTCTAGTGGAGACTAGAGAAAAAGATTAGGAAGGGTTTAAAACGATTTAGGAGAGATGTTTAGTCAGATTTGGCTAACAAATTTCAAAATTTGAATCTGATTGGGGTAAAATCGACGGTCGGGGTTATTCCGGGTGATATCTCCCAATCCAGGCTTCAGAAAAATAATCCGAAAATACCGGGGCGATCGTGGAGACGAGACGCACAGATCCACAGAGTCCGATCATGCGTAACATCCACCAAAATTTTACGAAAAATTGGGAACGGCGTATTGAGTCAAATGACTAAAACACCCCTATCGTTCAAAGTCGTTTTGCGAGAAAACGAGCCGTGAAAGACGTTCCCAAAAATTACTATAAAATACATCACCCCAAAACGATCGCAACGGCATATCGCATCGCATATGCCGGAGCTCAGAAATAGCCAAAAGAATACGTGCCCGATAAAGCACGTGCACGCAGGAAATACGAACGTTCGGAAAGCGGCCGTTACACCTCCTCTGGGAGTCGTTCCTTTCGAGATAAGGGGAAGGGGAAGCTCTTCCCGGACTATGCCGATGATGATGTGGCGTCGGCCGCCGTGCGGCTTAATGTACCCCCGATTATCCTCCGAACGCCGTCGGGGACTCCTCCTTCAGTGGTCACGGAGATCCGGGAGAGGTATCTCTGCTACCAGTACGATGTTCGAGTTCCGTTTATCGACGAGCGGATCTGCCTTCCGAGAAACAACGAGGTCGGCGTCTACGTCGAGATGTTCCGCCTGGGTCTTCGTTTCCCGCTCAATCCCTTCCTCATCCAGGTCATGGAGTATCTCATGGTGCCCCTTTGTCAGTTCACCCCCTGTTCGATTGCGGTACTGACGGGCTTCGTGATGCTCTGCTGTACCCGTGGTCTGGAGCCGTCTCTCCCCATTCTCTTTTACTTTTATCGGATCCAGTCGGTTGGCCCCGGGTCATGGTTGCAACTCCGAGCCCGCTCGAGGAGGGAATGCCTGATCGGGCTACCCCGCTGGTCGGGGGATTGTAGTTCGGATTATGTCTTCGTGGTCTTCCTGGAGGGCGCCCAAATTCTGACAGGCTGGGGCGGGTCGGTCCGGCCCGACTCAACGCCAGCCCTCTACGAGGCGGATCTGGCAGCCGCCGCGCTGCTGTCGACCCTCCCCTTGGAAGCGAAATCCATCTGGTCCTTGTTGGACGACCTACTCTTGAAGGCCGTCTTGTGGTCTCCGGGTAGGTCGCTTTTTCAGTCTTGGGTTGCCCCGTAGCTTACCCTGATTTCGGTTTCCCTTGCAGGAATGGCTGGTCGCGAGTTCACCCGCGATGTTGACGAGCTGATCCGTCGTGGAGCCGCTCGGAGCCGGGGTAGTACCTCTGGAAGGGCGCCTCGGCGGACCGTTGAGGAAGAGGTGCGCCGAGCCGAGCCTTCTGTGGGCAAGGTGGTGGCCGCGCCTCCCGCCTCTTCTTCTGGTGATCTCCTCTCCAGGGGGGTCGCAAGGGCCGGATTCGCCCCGCCTGCCCAAGGGGCGGGGGGTATCGACGGGTCCGGTGCAGTCCCTCCTGCCCTTGGCGTGCCCCCTCTTGTTCCCGAGGGTGGGGAAGGTGCGAGGCGGAAGCGCTCCCCTTCGGCGCCCGCGGAGACTCACGGAGGGAAGAAGAGGAAGGAGGATGTGGATCCCTCCAGTCCGGCGTGTTCCGTGCTTCCTGCGGCGACCACCGGGGATCTTCTGGTGGCCCTGACAACCACCCCCGTCGCAACGTCCCCGCCCCCGCTGTCGGGAATCGGAACCCTGTTGGCGGGCAGCTCGGCTTCCCTCGAGGTCACCCCTGGGAGCTCGGTGTTTGTCGACCGAGCCCTGGCCTAGCGGATGGCCGAGGGCTCCGTCCTCCCCCGGGACCGCAGTCTCCTCGAGAGGATTCCCACCGACAAGATGTCGGATTGGTCTGGATCCTTCAATAGGTTCGGCTATCTTGCTGTCCTTTCCTTCTCTTCACTCTCTTCTTAGCCCATGTCTCGTCTTCCAGGGTTCAACACTCGCCGTGGAGCTGCAGTGCCGAGCCATCCGTTTGAGAGAGCTGGAGGAGTCCTCCATGAAGGCCCACGAGCGGGCCGGGGCGGCGGAGGTAGCTATGACGGAGGCTCAGATGGAGTCTCGGCATCTTAAGCTCCGTGTGGCCGAGCTGGAGGGGCGAGTGGGTGACCTCCAGGGAAAGTTGGAGGACGCTCGGCAGTCGGCTGAGGAAGCGGCGGAGTCGTTCCGCCTGGAGAAGGAGGAGCTTCAGAGGGAGCTGTCGGATCGGCGTCAGGTGGCGCGGATTGCGGAGGAGGTGGAGAGGGGTGTCGTCGGGACCTTGGGGGAGAAAATCTTCGAGGTTCTCAAGGAGGCCTTCGGTACGTATGAAGACCTCATCGCCCCTCAAATTGTCGACGTCGTCCAGTCTTCCTTCCGGGATTGTGCGGAGCGCGTTCGGCAAGCCTCTTCTCCGGTCGATCCCTCTCGCTCCGAGCAGGGGGAGGCGCCTGAGGACGCGGCCTCCCGATCTCGGGCTCCTTGAGTCCTCCTTTCCCGGCCTGCCACCCTTGTTTTTATCCTCAAATTTTTTAGCATCCGCTTCGCTTTGGGCCAGTCTACTTGAAATGGATCCCTGCCCCTGCTATCTCCTTCGGCTTCGCTACCGGCTCCCTGCTTCAGAGCCAATAATTACTGGTTGCATGGATGTTCGCTTAGGCCGTCAACTTTGGGTCCTTAGCCAACAAATTTCGCTCTGTCGGTGTCGCCATAGTTTCTGTAGGTGACGAACTTTGTTGTCCGTCGAGAGAGGATTATTTGTAGAGAGGTTTCTTCGCTTCGATTCCCTGTAAATAAGACACACTTTTGTATCTTGGTTAACTGTTATAAACGAAATTGACTTACTCGGACTTCTCGCGTATTTTGTTTTGCTACCTCGTCCTCGGCCTAGGACTGGTTGACGCCCGAGCTGGCTGAGGGAATTGCCTCCAGATTCACGAGCGATGGAGTCGGTCGGCGAGGGTGAAGTTCCTTGGCTTAGGACCGGTCGGCATCCGCGCTGGCTGGGGGAATTGCCCCCAGACTTATGAGCGCATGAGTCAGTCGGCGAGGGCAAAGCTCCTCGGCTTAGGACTGGTCGGCGTTCGCGCTGGCGGGGGGAATTGCCCCCAGACTTATGAGCGCCGGAGTCGGTCGGCGAGGGCAAAGCTCCTCGGCTTAGGACCGGTCGGCGTCCGTGCTGGCTGGGGGAATTGCCCCCAGATTTTCGAGCGCAGGAGTCGGTCGGCGAGGGCAAAGCTCCTCGGCTTAGGACCGGTCGGCGTCCGCGCTGGCTGGGGGAATTGCCCCCAGACTTATGAGCGCAGGAGTTGGTCGGTGAGGGCAAAGCTCCTCGGCTTAGGACCGGTTGGTACCCGTGCTGGCTGGGGGAATTGCCCCCAGACTTACGAGCGCAGGAGTCGGTCGGCGAGGGCAAAGCTCCCCCTCCTCCTCTAGTGAGGCGGCGGTCTTCGTTCTTTTGCATCCTTAGTGAAATGTTGATTCAGCTAGATAATCCCCTCGGACTAGGCTACGACTGGGGGGAGGAACCTCGCCCGCTCACTCTATGATGCGGAGGGGTCCTTGGACGGTGTTGATCTTCTTCCCCTTGTCCGGCTGCATAGAGGTCCCTTCCCCGTGAACCGGCTCGTCGGCTAAGTTCCTGGCGTGCCCCCGGCTCATCAGCTTCTCTATGTCCTTCTTCAAGTGCCAGCAGTCTTCAGTGTCGTGGCCATTGTCCTTGTGGTACTTGTAGTACTTCTCCCTGTTCTTCCCACCTCTTTTTGCCTTCGGTGGGGAGCGATCGGCGCGCTCTTCCTTCTGTACTTGAGCGAGGACGACATCTGGGGTGGCGTCCCTCGTACCCTCTCCCTGCTGCCTGTTTCTTGGCCTCTTCTCGGTCCGGTACCCTTCGGGGCTGCCTCGTCCGCTGTCGCCGCGCTTGGTCCCTCGAGTGGCCTTTCCTGCCTCAATGGCCAAGGTCTCCTCGGTCAACATGAAGCGCTCGGCCCTTGCCATGATCCCTGGGAGGTCCTTCAAGGGATCGTTGTGCAGAGATTTCTTAAGGCCTCTATGACGCAGCCCTTTCTTAAGGGCCGTTTGGACAACAAGGTCGGGAGGGCTGTTCACGTTCAGCCTTTCTGCGTTGAAGCGGCGCATGAACTGTCGGAGCGGCTCGACTGGGCCCTGCACTATGTTAAACAGATTTTCAGCATCAGGCTTTACCTGTCTCCCTGCCATGAACTGTTTGCAGAACAGCTGGGTGAGTTCCTCGAAGCTGTCGATGGAGCGGCTGGGTAGGCTGCGGTACCAGGTCCTCGCCGCTCCCCTGAGAGTTGAATAGAAGCCCCGGCAGAGCAGGTCATCGTCGGCTCCTTGGAAGGACATGTCCCCCTCGTAGTCCATCACGTGGTTTCCCGGGTCTCCTATCCAGTCATACTTCCCCAACGCCGGGATCTTGAATCGAGAGGGGACCCGCGCGTCGGTTATTCTCCGTGATAGGGGCATCGGTCTCCGTGGATGCCCCCGGGGGTTCGACACCCGCCTGCCTCTGGTTCGTTCTGTGGTGGAGGGGGCACAGGCGCCGGCGGGGCTGGCTCCACGGCCCTCGCCACACTGGGGGTCGGGCTGACCCGGCGCTCCCGGCTCCTCCGGCGGGAGCTCCCGCTCCGCCGCGATCGGTCTCTCGAGTGGTGCCGATTGCTTCTCCCGCGGTGGGGTGATCGTGGTTATCGAGACGACGCGGTCACTGATTCGTCCCCCGTGCCTTCAGTTTCTCTTCGGCTCCTTTCACGATGAGGGGAGGAGGCGCGCGATCTCGCTTGACGGGAGCTGGACAACGTGAACCGACGCTCCGCGTTCAGTCTTTGGTTCCCGTGGTCATCGACCATAGCGGATCGTAAGAGCGGGGGACCCCCCGCCCAACGATGGTCGTCGCCCAACGCGCCTCCGTTAGCTGGCGCAGTGTCGACGAGCTGCTGTACTGCCGCGACCAACATCTGGATGTTCGAGTTGGTCTCCTGGGCCAGGGCACGGAGTTGTCCCTGTGTGGCCAGTTCCGACCCGACAATCTCTTCGGTTGAGGGGGCGGGATGATTGCTGACGGGTGTGTCTTCAAGGTTACCGTTGGATGCGCCATTCCCCTCCTCCGGGATGGGGGGCATGCGTCTCTTTCCGTTGCTGGCTCGGGCCATTGTAGGTGCGGTTTGTTTCTTCGTGGGACAGTCTTCGGTTCCCACAGACGGCACCAGATGTTTCAGAGTGTTTTCTCACTACAAAAGCGTTGACCGTGGATAACCCGATCAACGTGGTTGAGGGGCCCAAGGGGGTCCCTCGGGTGTGTCGAGTCGGTGCAGACGAGACGCGAGTCGGAGTTGCAGACGACGTGGAGCGCGTCGGCTGGGCCAAATCGGGGTCCTCGGTCGCAAGGAGGGCGAGGGGAAGCCTCGACCCGATCAGAGACGCTCGGCCTCAGACGGTCGGACGACGAGGGGTAGCCTCGATCGTCCTGCTGGCTGCGTGGCCGGCGAGGGGTGGAGGGGAAGCCTCGGCCCGGGGTGAAACGCTCGGCCTCGGACGGTCGTGCTCGGCCTCGGACGGTCGGACGACGAGGGGTAGCCTCGGTCGTCTCGCTTGATGCGTGGCCGGCGAAGGGCGGAGGGGAAGCCTCGGCCCGTGGATCTGATGTCCTCCTACGTAGACGAGGACACTCATCAGGGGGCCGGACCTTGGTTCCGGCCAAAACCCCTCCGATGCCTAAGTCAGACAGTGATCTGAAAGAGGAGGCCCGGCAGAGACGGTACGACTCGAGAGGAGATCGGAACGGCGTCTCATGGCGCGAGCGGGGGAGGAAGGAGGTGAAATGGAAGAACTAGGTCGTTGATGGAGTACCTTAGATTTTAGATACCTGAGATGCGGGTCCTTTGTCCTGTCGTCCTCCTAGCCCTTTTATAGACCTCCCGCCATGATTGCCCCCGACCCATGTCGCTCGTCCGCCCTCAATCGTGCCCCCTCAATCCGCCCCCCCGCCGCCGCTCCCTGCGCCATGCCAGCACCTCCCCATAACAGCCATTGAGTGGTAACGGGATCGGGGGAACGGTTATCGCTAGAGTGGGTGAGTGACTCGTGCGATATCGGGGCCGGGTCGGATCGATATTTGGGGGCCATCTATGGGGCTTTGCCAGACGGGCCCGATCACGCAGATGGGCTTCCGGTCGGCGGTCGGGCATCCAGGCTCGTATCTTTCGGGCTTCGTTCGGTGGGCTGTGTTTTTGGGCTTTCGGTAAAATAGACGTATCAGTATCCTTGTTTGTGCTGGTCAGCAACTCATGAAGGAGGACATGCTGGTCAGCAATCGGATGACCAGCATTTTTTATGGTGCTAATTCTGCGTCTTCTCTCTTCGTGTGATCGATTAAGGGGTTTGCTTCTTCGTTGACTTTGCCTCCGCTCAAGATTAATGGTTTTGGAAATTTACAGTTGCTTGTTTGTCTCAATTTTATGGCAGGATTTTAGGTTGGAGAATGAGCGCAATACATAGACCAGTCTGCCCAAAGTCAGTTCCTTTGGATGACGGAGACGACGTAATGAGAAATACTATCAGTGGTATGCAAATCTTTAAGCTAATTTTTAGGTCCATTGTGTTTTGAAAATTTAACTTAATTGCATTTTTTTTTCAAAGACCACTGTCTATTAATTGAGTAAAATGGACAGGCCTGACGTGTGTATGAAACAGCAAAAACATGACCCCCTGAGCAAAATTGCAGTTTCTGATCTAGACTAACATCTATAAGTATTGCAATCTTTGGCATGCTTCTTCTTTTTGGATAGCTAATTAATGAGTCCAAGTCCTGATCAATACTAGCACAATCGAATGTATAGCTAATGCAGCACAAATTTCCAATATGACATTGTATTTGGAGTATTAATTTAACTTTCATGAACAACTGTAAGTTAAGATATTGAGAAGATCAATTTTAAAGTTGCTTCTTATTAATTGTGAAAATTTTAATAATATCAAACGGTTAAGGCTTATAATAGTTTGCTCCAATCTGATAAGTGATAACCCATTGGGACATCAGTATGGTATATTTTGTTCTTGAATTATAATTTACCTTCATTTCTTATAGTGATAACCCTTTTTCTTGCAGGCCCATTGCAGGGGGAATCAGAAGTTTGATTTTCACAAATAAATGGTATGAGCCCTTGAATTTGAATAATCTGATTTTGAGAAAGTTGTCGGTCTCAGGTACTTTCGCCAAGAACATGCACACTCTCTTTTGTTATAGTGTTTACGTTCAGTGCATTTTACTTTAAACTTGTATCTCATGGTTTCATATTACTGTGTTTTTTATTTTTACCCAAGCTACCATGGTTTTGTAGGATCGTGACAAACCCGACACCTACGGATATAGAAATAGAATGAATAGGTACATAATTCTTTGTAAAAATATTGTGGAATATGTAGTAAATGTAGATAAACAACTATTTACAGTATATTGCAGGTCATTACTTGATCCTGCTCATTGTCCTGACCTAGATTGCAATCCACTAGCTGTTGGTGAATTTAGAGTAACTTGATATGGTTATTCTAATTTGTTTCAGGTTGGCATGGAGACCATAGGGTTTTCTATATACGAAGCCATGTTGCAGTTAAAAAATGAGGTGCTTGCTTATTCATTTTAAGTCTCATTTGTTACCCTGTTCAACGTATGCTTGTGTACTTATTTATTTTTAATGCTGCTTATCAAAGGACTAGTTATCATTGAGGTATTTTATGTAACAACCCATAATTGTTGGTGAACCTGTACCATTTACAAGAATTCAGAATTAATTTGTCATCAAAATTGCTTCCTTTTCGCCTAACGTAGGCTTCTTGATGCGTCCCTCCCTTTATTATATCTTTATTCACAGTCATAATGATCATAGCAATAACAGATAGAGTGATTTTGTTAGAAAATGGCATCTTAGCTAAACTAGATCTGTCATCAATTATGTATCATATTATGTGTGTGTCAAAAATTTTAACAACTTGTGCCTTTGATTTAGGAATAAGAAATAATGATGTTGTTCAATAAACCCAATAAACCCTATGACCTGTAACAAGTTACGTGATTTATGTTGATCAATACTAAACTTATAGGCATATTGAAGACATATGATGTCCTATAACTAGCTACCTATAATGCTTCTATGAAACATGCTAGATATTAACCAGAGCCAGTAATCAGTAGATATCTAGGTTTCACCTTTATGTTTCGTGCAATTTCAAGTAGACATAGATATTATGGTTCTCATTCTTTTGTAGGAGGAGAAACTTTAAGTAAGAAGAAATGTCATGGTCCTACTTGTCTTGCTCGTGTCTTTAACCGAAAAGAAGGTGAACCAAAACCATGGATTGAGTTTGATGAAGATGGTCAACCTGTGGGAACAGAAGCATCTACATTTTCACAGACATGTGGCATTATTTTGAGAACACCAGGTATGGTTCCTTGGTCTAAAAAGAACTGGGATTTGGTGGATGACTTTATTAAGGACTGGATTTGGGAATCAATTAAGGTAAACACATGAATCAGGTTTGATATATTTCTTGTTTTCCTTTTACATTTGCTATATCAATATACTTGCTTATTATTTGCTTTGAACCTTTTATAGGATCGGTTGGAAATTGAAGAGAATATGAAGTTATTATGCACACACATATGGGCGAAAAGTTTAGGAAAACAAAAGCAAGATGGAAGTGCCAGCATTATAAATGCTACAACACGAATGATGATCGTAAAAGAAATAAACCTCCAGATTGTGTGATGGATGAATGGGTTGCTCTAATGCATGTTTGGGCTACTCCCGAGGCGCAGGTATACAATATATTTGTGAAAGCAATAGAGGTAGATATAGATGATACCAACACTTAAAAGCAAGATATGATGAATATAGGCGAAGAGAGGATGAACAACAGAGAAGAGAGGAGGAATATAGGTGAAGAGAGGAAGAACAAAAACAAATTATATAGGAGAATCGAAAACGGGATTTAGTAAGGGATCTACAAATGCAACAACTTCGTGACATGTTACTAGAACTCCACCGCTAGGTACATATTTAATATTTATATTCCATATTTACTATTTTTTGACATGTTACTAGAACTCTTATAATAACATGTGTGTTCTTTAACTTATTTGCATTTACTTTGTTTGTTTGTAGGGTTAGAGTTATAGAGGATTTGATATACTTTTTGGTACATATGCTTAACAAGAGGATGCTCCAGAGAACTGAAGATACTTTCTGGTGATATAAGGACAAGGAGAGATGATACATTAAAGGTTGAAGATACTTTTTGGTGAATACAAGGGCAAGAAGATACTTTTTGGTGAATGCTTGTATTTTTTTTGAAAATTAATGTTGGAACTATTTTGATTAAGAGAATGTTTGCATAATGCAAGTAATGAATACTCTCTACTTTCATTTATCCATTTTATTGTATCATTTTTATTTATAAACATGAATTTGAAAAAAATATGAATTTGAAATTGCCTAGCTTCGGAAATTAGCTTTTGCGTAAACAGGTTTTTTGTGTCGACAAACTGGGAACTAGTATCAATAATCAGTTATCTTGAATCTATTTATTTGTGTCGGTTTTTGTGGACACTAGATGACATATGCTCTAGTGTCGATTTATTCCCACCCAAGAATACTTGTTCTAGTGTCTACTTGTTACGTCACTGGAACCTTACTCTAGTGTCGACTTGTTTCGTCACTAGAACCTAACTCTAGTGTCGATGTGTTCTGTCACTAGAACCTAACTCTAGTGTCGACTTGTTCCGTCACTAAAACAGTACTATAGTGTCGACTATTTCGACACTAGAACAGTACTCTACTGTCGACATTATCCGTCACTAGAATGTTACTCTAGTGTCGACTTAATCTGTCACAAAAACCTATGTTGTTGTGTCGGTCCCAATGTCGACACTAAAACCCGGTTTTACTTCTAGAGACGCCCCTTTAGGTGACGGTCCGTCACTAGAAAAAAACCGACACTAGAACCCTATAGTGTCTGTTTTTTGCCCTTTTAGTGTCGAAATTGTTGGACACTAGAAACGCCTTTTTTTGTAGTGTCCTAATCGAAGAAGGAGAGCGCATAGGCGACTCAACTGAGCACTACAGCCGCTCGGTCGAGCTGAGCCTAAACAGAACGTTGATTTTGAAGGCATCTCCAACTTACAGTAGCTCGACCGAGTAGATCAGCGACTTGACCGAGTACTGCAACTACTCGGCCGAACGAAATCAATAACAGAGTTATGATTTGAGCTTAAAGTATCAACCTCAGTGACTCGGTCGAGTATTGCATCTACTCGACCGAGTAGCGCATATCTGAATCCATACCAAGGCAAGAGGAAGTGGCTGACCGTGTCATCACTCGACCGAGCGGTGCCACTACTCGACCGAGTAGGGCGCCGTAGCCCAATTAATTGTGGGCCTAAGAAGCCCTTTTCCAAATTTTTTGTGGGGTCCATCCCTATTATATTTAAGCACTCTTTTTACCCTAGTTTAAGGGAGGATATTCAGATATTATTATTTTCTAGTTCTTAGCTTTCTTAGAGATTTTTTGAGCCGTTGCCATTGTTTTGAAGACAAAGTTGTTATTTTTATTATTGCAATTTGCTTGGAATCTCTTGATCTTAATTCTCGGCGATTGTCTGTTCGTCTTCAGCACTTCGGTTACGATCTCTCATCTCTCTATGCTTATTTTTATGTCTTTTATTACGATCATGATTTCTATTGCTATTCTAAACGCTTTTGCTGATATCGCTATGAATTATGAGTAGTCATTTCTAGGGCTAATGGATTAGCCCTAGGATCTTAGGATTTAGATGCAACGTTAGTACTTTTTACGTTGTTTTGGTACAAAAGGGACGTGTTTTGGTTGATCCAGCCAAGTTTATAGGTGATCTCATATAGGCTCTGTGATCCATGATAGTGACACACATCTTGGACGGGTATCCAATGAACTTAATTAGGCACGTTAGTAAATTCAATTATAGTTCGTGATCCACGATAGTGGCACGCACTTTGATGGTTATCACCGACATCCTATATTACTAATTGATGATCTACGATAGTAGAATCAATAAGAGCCATCAAATCATATATCGAAGCTCTAACCCACAATAGTGACGTGAGTCGAGATTAATAATAATTGGTGTTCGTAATGCACGAATCGCGTGTAAGGCCATCCATGATGGTGGGAATAAGCAGTGGATACGTTAGACGAGTGGCACAATGATAGTTGGACATGAGTTCTACATTTAAATGCGACAATCTCGCCCTAATAATGCCAATTCAACCTATAAATTGTAACCTAGCAATGACTTCCGACAATCCTAGTGGTGACTCCTATTGCCCTAGTTTTTATTCTATTGTTAATTGATATAGTAACCATTCATGACAATCTTTTTGAGTACGCCAAACTAGTATTTTTTTGAGACTTTGAATAGACCCAAGACTATATAAGTATCTGCCTCTCTGTGGGTTCGACATTTTTCTATACTACAACGGATTGACACCGTGCAATTTCGGTAAGTTTCCGGAGTTAAATCCGGAGCGCATCAAGCTTTTGGCTCCATTACTGGGGAGGCAAACGGTTGTTACTTGAGTTACTTTCTTTGTTAAAGAACTTGGTAGTTATTCTTACCATCTCTTATCTATCCCTATTTTTATTCTTTTTCCTTTTGCTATTGACATCTTCTCCGAGTTTGTTTCTTGTGTATGAACACTCGCCTTGGGGGATCCGACGATCTATTATTTGACCCCGAGATTGAAATGACATCGAGACAGTTCAGAGCAGACAAGACGAACAAACTCTTACTGGATCAAATGGCAGAGACTCTTCTTTCTCCTACACGTACCTGTAACATTCAAGATGATATGAAGCCTAATCTATTCAGCATATCTTCCATCTTGACCGCAACTGGCAGCATGCAACTTTGAACTAAAGATGGGCTTGATTCAGTTGATGCAGCAAGATCCCTTTTATGGGCATCATCATGAGAATCCCAACCACCATATTGATCTTTTCTTGGCTAAGTGTGACAATTTCCAAGTCAGAGACGTGAGCTGAGATGCCATAAAGCTATGTTTGTTTTCATTTACTCCGAGGGAAAAAGCAGCTTATTGGTTGAGGGCGCGTCCCACGAACACTTTCAAAAATTGGGAGCAGTTGGCCTTGGCCTTCACCAACAAGTATTATCCACCGTCCAAGACAGTGAGGATAAGAGGCACGATCACAAACTTTAAGCAGCTCCCACATGAGTCACTTTATGAAGCATGGGAACGCTTCAAGGACTTGCAGCATCAGTGCCCACACCACGGCGTTCCAGATTGGGATCTCATTCAGAGTTTCTATAATGGCCTCGAGCCCGATACAAAAATGATTATCGACACCACTGCACAAGGCGCATTTTGGGCTAAGCTACCTGAGGAGGCCACATCACTTTTGGAACAAATGGCCTCCAACAATCAACAATGGAGCGATGATCGCTCAACACTTAGAGTCACCAGTCCTGAGATAAAGGTGGCTACACATCTTGATGGGCAACTTAAGACCCTTTGTAAGCAAGTTGTAAGAATTTAGCAAAGATTGGATGGTATTCCAACTACTTCCAAGGCTCCGGTCTATGCTACCTATGAAGACTACACCGAGTAAGGGTATGCTCCAATTGAAGGTTCCTATGAGGAAACGGATGCACCGGTGGAGCAAGTCAATTATATAGCGGGTGAGGGGAGAAATCCTAGACCTCAGTGGTAAAATCTGGCATGGAAATCACATCCTGGATTCTCCTATAGCAACCCCAACAGAGCCCTACAACCACCATCCCAACCGAGGCCACCACAACTATCTCAACAACAAGCATCACCTCCACATAGCAGCAGTACGGATGCAGGCCATCTGGGCCCTATAGACCGTCATGATATTTTAATCGCCAACCATACCAACAACAATAACAATACCAACAACCGATGTCATAAAAACCTGGAGTTGAGGAGACATTAGGTGCCTTTATGAGCGCCCAAATGAAGCTCAATTTAGAATTATCAGCCACACAAAGGCAACTTTCTGTCACAGTCGATAACTTATCGGTGCAAATGACTCAATTTATGAAGGCTCAAGGGAGATTGCCATCTCAACCTGAGGCAAATCCAAGGGTGTAATTTAATGCAGTCGTGGCAGTTATGATTAGAGGAGGAAAGAGTACCGATGCTGTGATGGTACCAGTCTATAAGAATGTGGATCAACAATCATCGACGCCTTTACAAAAGGAAGATACCGCTACTTCTAAGCCTATTTTGCAGAGAACGAGGAGAGAGTTATAGATGCGTCAGCCACCACTAAAGAGAAGGAGGCTTCACCTACCGTACTACCTATTCCTTTAAGCACGACATCGCCAGACATTTCATTTTCTGAAAAATTTACGCCAAAGGATAACAACAAACACAATGGAAGCCGTCCTTGACCTCCTTACCCACAGAGATTAGCCATGGCAAAGCTTGAGAAGAAATACGCCAAATTTATAGGCTTTTTAAGGGTGTGTAAGGACCCTGGCTATGGAGAAAACACTAGAAGGGTGGGTTGAATAGTGTTTAAGCAATTTAAAACGATAGTTACACCAATTTAAATGCTAACCAACAAAATAGTGCGGAATTGAAATTAAACCCAAATTGAAACAAAGGCAAACACAAGGATTTTTCAAGGGTTCGTATTACCCAAGTCACTTCCCGACTTGTTCCCGGTAATCCTACGTCCCTTCCACCCGGATACCTCCGGATAATCAAGTTAGAACCCTAACTTGAGGTTTCCTTAAAACCCACTTGTAGCAATCCTACAAGTGAAATCGAAATACAATCGATTCTCCTTGACTCCCACAACTTGGGAGCAAGCAAACCACTCTCACAACCCAAGAGCAAATCCAAATAACGAAAGTTAAGAAATATGAAAGCAACACTTACAATCACATATGCCTTGAAGTAGAACTTGAAGGAGAAGTGTGTAGTGTGTTGTGTGTTGATGACCCTCTTGGAAGAGAGGAGAAAGCCCTTTCTCTTGACGGCACCAAATGCCTAGAAGATGTCTATTTGATTCCAGGTTGGAGAGCAAGAGATTGAAGATGGGAATTCTTTGGGCTTTAGGATATGAGAGCTTTAAAACTTGAGAATGAAACCTGATGCACCCGCAACCTACACCTAGGTTCCACCTGGCGGTGTCACGATCGCCAGGCGTAATATGGCCACTAGGCTACGATTCCGGGCTCAAACCGCAAGCGGACAATGTCGAGTTATAGTATAAAAGATAGTCGGATCCCACAGGGACGGTGATAGTGTCTATTATATTCTCAGTCTATTTCTAAGTGTGGAAGTAAGGTAGCTGTCGTGGGAACAGTTTTGGTTTGGTTGTTGTGGTTGTAATATCAATAAAAAGGACTAGGGCTTTAGGGATTGCCACTAGGATCGTTGGAGGTTGATGTTGGATAGGATCCTCACATTGCATTAGGGCTAGGGAATTAATCCCCCAATTCATACCACTCTCGTGGGTTAGAATTGCGGGGTATTTCGGTGGCTCTCGTTGACGTCATGGCGGTAGCCGTCAACGTAGCGGTATAGTTCGTCGAAGGATCCCCTCAAGGCGCGAGCCGGACACGGTCACGTGCATTGATTGGATCCACCGATTTCCCTATTCGAATCCCTATATACCCCTGACGCCCCCCCCGGATGTGGCACGCTAGATGTGTGCAATAATACGATCGGGGGCGTGAGATTTAAATATTTGTAACCGCAAGCGCACGGTGTTGTAGTGTGGCTTGGGGGTCGAACTCAGGGAGGCATGGATGTGCTTGTGTCAAAGAGGATCAAACTCACCCCATGGGCGAGGTAGCCCTGATCAGATGGTGGTTTGTCACGGTAAATGGAAAGCAAGGTATAGACAATATACAGGAAAAACCCGGGACTTTGGTTTCCACCCCATCGTGCGATTCTCGCCGATACGGCCTACGGGTAGGATAGCAATCGGAATTAGGGTCTAATGGTGAGACGTTGCCTCTGAAAGTGGTACCGGTGTCCCATGGGCCCGATATTCCGGTCGGTGCCCAGGATGATTCGCTGGACTTCCCGGGTTCGATCAGTGGGCACTCCCGTGTCCATTAACACTGATCGACTCCAGGAGCACTAAGCTCGCAACGATAACTCCCAACGTCTCATCCTGCCGCTACCGCACGCTAGGATTCGGCGTCTACGATAAGGGCGTGAGCTATGGCTAGGGAGTCAACCGCCAAGTTTATTCCCCCTTGGCCCAACGGTCAAATGCGGTCTTTTTCCCGCCGATGACAATAAAACACCTAGCGTAACCGTTAGATTCCTAATCCCTATCGATTTCCTAGCCCTATGCATCGGGAAGAGACCACGAAGGGGTTTCCGCCAAAATCCCAGATTTGGGAACTACTCACACATATTTAGTAAAAAGCGATCTAAACAGAAATCGACCGTAAAAATCATGATCAGACAATAGAAATGCAATGGTAGTAAAGCAATTAAGATAATACTAAAGTTTGACAAAGATCTGAAAACTTATAAAAACTGGGAAATTACAGCCGTCACAAAATGAAGAAAACAGCAAAAAATAACCAACTCTCGTTTCTGGAAAACCTAGGGTTCTATATATAGGAAAAGATATCAACCGATCGGTTGACAAGTCAACCGATCGGGTGATCATAACTAAAATTCGGCAGCGAGATGCGGGACTTCACCCGGTCAGGATGAACCGGTCGGTTGAAGCATGGATGTGACCGGTTGGATCTTGGCACCGACCGGGTGAGGAGACCGGTTGGATCTTCGTGTCTTGGCCTTGGAGATTCAGCTACAGATGATCCGATCGGGTGAAAGTCACCCGATCGGTTGGCAATCAGCTTCAAATTCCAGAGAGTTTGGGCTTTTGACCCGGTCACTGAACCGACCGGGTGACTTCTTGTGAGCTCCAAGCTGCGTCCGGGTGGTGCACGCGTGCATCACCCGATCGGTTGAAGATGATCAACCGATCGGGTGAGGGGCTGAAATATGCTATCTTCGTCGTTTGACCCCCTGGGTCACGCGTGACTCCTCCCGTTGCTCCGGGGACTTATGATATCTTCATTAAATGTCCCCTATGCGGACAATCTCCTGCAAACATGAAAAAACAAAGAAAAGTGAAAGAAAACGAGAAAATACGAGAAACGGGTACGAGACGGCAGAAAATAACGGAAAAACACAAAAGAAAATGTGCGTGAATATATGAAATATAAACGCACGTCAAAATCCCCCAAGCTGAACCCTTCCTCGTCCTCGAGGAAGACGAGTGAGGGTAGGAGCTCGGAGGGAGAAAATAGAGAGAAAGAGAGAAAAAGAAAACTCTATATCCTAGATCACCCATCAGGGCCAACAAAATAAAAAACGACACACCAAGCAAGCAAACGCCAAATCACATCACTAAACCAAGGAATACGAGTCCAGACAAGTGCCGTGGGCCCACGCGGTGAAGCGCGAGTGATTGTGGTCGTGCGCTAGCAGTCCGTGTCACTATCTACGATGTGCGATAAAGCTCGATATACACAAATCCAGGAAATGACCCAAATATCGATTCGAATTGAATAAAGCGGTGAATATATGTAGTTCAAGCATGCATGAGAATAGAGAGAGAATCGAAACATATCATGCGTCGGGGACTCCACAACTAGGGTTAAGGAAATCACCACACTAAAGCTTAGATAATAGCTAAAAAGTTCCTAAGCCAAGTGTTTTCGAAACCGATGGGGGTTGAGATGATGTAGAGAAGAACCCTCGGTGCAAATTCTCGCCTTCCCTTTATTCTCGGCAAGTAGGAAAAGATATTCACACGAGAATTTTTTTTGGGTTTTGGGTATTTGTATTTTTTTTTGGATTTTTGGCTATACAATTTTTTTCTTTCTTTTCTTTTCTTTTTGGGTTTTTGTCACGCCCCGCTTCCCAAAAACGTGGAGGCGAAGCGTGAGAAGATCCGCTCAGACTTGAAGCTGCAAAGCCGCAAGTCCGATAAGCGTCAAAATTACATAGTAGTAGGTCCCTGTAATGTGACTCGAAACAACAATAACAATAATAGAGAAGAGGAAAATAATTAAAAATTATCCAACTAAGAGTCCAGATATAAGTTCAACAACCAGAAATGCCACCAGGCAAACAAAAGAGTCCAAAAGAAAAGGCCTAGCATGGCCAACAAGGAAACTAACAACAACGGTGCTACTCACCGACAACAACACAACCAGCAAAAGAAGAACAAAGGAGCACTAGGACTGGTCACCGGTGTCCTCATACTCGACGTCAGTAACGGGGTCGGGCTCGTACTCCACGAACTCGTCGCCCACAACTGCAACCTCTGGCTCAGCAACTAACATGCGTCACCCAAAGAGAAGGGGCACATGTCAGCAAGTCTACAAGACTTGTGCAAGGAACTAAGGGAAATAAAAACAACCTAGCAGTTCTAGAGTATGGTATGTCATGACATGTTATGTAAAATGAACAGCAAGTAAAGTAACAACAGATTAGGACATGGCATGGGTTATAGCATGGCAGGTAAGCATGGCATGGTACATGTAATGTTCACAAGGACAAGTACTGGTAAAATAAGCACGTCGTGCACAGAGATTCCGCCCTTTGGCTAGAGTGGCTGTACGGGCCAACTCTTACGCTCAAGTGACCGTTTATCCCTACCCCTCCATGTGTGTCGAGCCAGGGCACTACCCCCGAACACGTAATGCTCGCTTATGGATCACGAGCCAGGAAGTGTTTTTAACACGTATGGCGTAGGGTTATGTCCGCATAACGGGTGCCTAGCCGGTAACACGGAAACACGGATTTGTACAAGGATTTGTAGCGTGTGCTACGATGCAACATGCAACATGATAAGTATAATGGATGCACATGACATTTTAATTGAAATGAAATTTGTGTACCGTTAAAGAAAAGTAAACATGACAGACAATTGTATGAAATGGCATGACAATGGAAATTCTAGCTTCGTTGTCAAGCTAGAATTGAAATTGCGCCTAGACCGCTATCATTTCACAGCCTAGTCTCTTTCACGCTAAACAGGGATTGGCCTAAAGACATGGCCTAAAACAAGGTTGGCAAGTTTCACTTGCCTGGTACCGAAGTTGTTGATCGACGTGAGTCACGAGATCGGTGTCCTACAGAAATTGGGTTCGCTGTTATGGCAAGGCAACATTAGAACGATCACAAAATCAGATTTCATAATAGAATCCTATATCGTCTAATGAATCGTTTTTAATTAGGGTTTCTAATTACGGTGTGGGTTAAAAGAGCTTAAGGGATAGATTTACTAACCGTAAGAGTAGCGAGCAATGACGCCAAAACAGATCTAGCTTTGGTGACGGAAGAACGATCCCGGGAAGCTACGGCTGAAATCGAGATCCGGCGGCCTAGGGAAGGTGGCCGGCGCAAGAAACGGCGGGAGGGAAGCTATGAGGAGGAAGGAAATGACTTGAGGAATGTTGGGGATGATTTGGGGAAGAAATTGGCTCAGAAAGAATGAAGGAAGAATGAAAGAATCGAAGGGATTAAATAGAAAATGAAACGGCGGCTGCGACTTAACCTAGGTTTACCGGGCAGTTTAGTCGGTCAGAGAAGGGTGGTCGACCGACTAGTTTGGGATCTAGTCGGTCGGTCGTCCAACTGACACCGACTAAAAGCCAAACCGTGAACAGGGTTGGTACAGGTAGACAGTTTTAGTCGGTCTGCGAAGGCCCGTCGACCGACTAGTTTAGGATCTAGTCGGTCGTTGATCGTTCGTAGACCGACTAAGAGAGAAATTAGATGGATATTAAGCACTGAGAATTAGTCGGTCAAAGAAGGAATATTAACCGACTAGTTTGGGAACTAGTCGGTCGGTAATTGTTCTTAGACCGACTAACTATAAACAGTAACTTAGACAGTACAGTAGGACTCAGAATTAGTCGGTCCGAGTACAAGTCCTGACCGACTAGTTTGAGAAGTAGTCGGTCGAAGAATGAGCTTAGATCGACTAAACGTAAATAGTAACTAAGCTGAAATTTACTGACAAGAACTAGCCGGTCAGAGAAGGATTACCGACCGACTAGATTGCAATCTAGTCGGTTGGCTCTCCTTCACGAACCGACTAAGATGCACCAAAAGTGCCGAAACGAAGCGCGAAGCTTCGGGAAGATTTCTATGGTCTCTAGGATCACCCTAACGCTAAGATTAAGACGTTATGAAGTTAGACGTAAAGATTTCTAACGGGAAAACACACAAAGAGGGAAACATCCAATATTATTTATATAAAATAATCATTACAAAACCGGTCGTTACATCCTCCCCACCTTAAGAAAAATTCCGCCCTCGAAATTTCCTAACACTCACGTGTTAGGGAACAAAAGTGGGTAGCGCTCGCGCATCTCATCTTCTCTCTCCCAAGTAGACTCTCCTGGCGAGCCGTGTCGCCACATCACCCTAACAAGATCGACGGTCTTGTTCTGAAGTGACTTCTAATGCCTGTACAAGATCTGCACTGGCTGCTGGTCATACGTCAGATCGGGGCGAACGGTGATCTCCGAGAAATCCACAGCGTGAGATGGATCGCTGATGTACCGACGAAGCTACGATACATGGAAAACATCATGAACTCCTTCCAAAGATGGCGGCAAGGCTAAGCGGTAGGTTACCTCGCCAACTCTCTCCAGAATGTCAAATGGTCCAATGTATCTCGGGCTCAGCTTCCCTCGTTTCCCAAAGCGAATCACTCCTTGATTCGGGGAAATCTTCAAGAACACATGGTCACCTGGCTGAAACTCCAACGGACGCCGTTTAGCATCAGCCCAATGCTTGAAACGGTCCTGAGCAATCCTCAGCCTCTCCCGTATGTTCCTGACGACATCTGCAGCCTCCACGATCATCTCAGGTCCTAACAGCTCCCGATCTCCAATGTCATCCCAGCTCAGTGGCGATCGACATTTCTTCCCATATAGCGCAGCAAAAGGTGCCATGCCAATACTCGCCTGGTCGCTGTTATTGTAGGCAAACTCCACGAGGTGTAGATGATCCTCCCAAGAACCCTTAAAGTCCAACATACATGCCCTCAGCATGTCCTCCAAGATCTGGATCGTCCTCTCGGATTGGCCATCCGTCTGCGGAAGGTACGCCGTGCTGAAACTCAGACTCGTACCCAAACTCTTCTGCAGACTCTTCCAGAACTGAGATGTGAACCTCGTGTCTCTGTCCGACACGATACTCACAGGGACTCCGTGTAGCCGTACAATCTCCTGCACGATTCACGTTACATCACTATCTAAACTAAGAAGAAAGAAATTAAAACGGAGAGTAAAATATTTACCTCCATATATCTCCTCGCTAGCGCCTCAGTAGACTGTCCTACTCGGAAAGGAATAAATTGTGCGGATTTGATCAATCGGTCTACGATCACCCAAATCGCGTCATTCTGCTTCGGACTCCGAGGTAGTCCAGTCACGAAGTCCATAGTGATGTGCTACCATTTCCACTCCGGAATCGGAAGCGGTTGTAGCAACCCTGCCGTACGCTAATGCTCCGCCTTTACCTGCTGGCAAACCAAGCACTTGGCTACACTCCGAGCCACACTCCTCTTCATACCATGCCACCAAAAGTTCAAGCGGAGATCCTTGTACATCTTGGTCCCACCAGGATGCACAGAATACGGCGAACTGTGTGCCTCCGCCAACAACTCCTCTCTGATGTCTCCCGCTGGCACACACAACCTGGCTCCAAATCTCAACGAGCCATCCTCATGAATCACGAAGTCAGTCCGTAGATCGGCTTCCACCCACTCTCGAATCTTCACCAACTTCGGGTCTCCAGGCTGACCAGCCTTGATTCTATCCACAATCGTCGACTGTATGTGCATACACATCAACGAAGAGACCTCACCAGGCAGAACAATCTTAATACCGGACTCGCAAAAATCCTGCTGCAATCTCCACTGCGAAGTCAACATCATCACCGCTGGAAGCCTACTCAACGCATCAGGAACCACATTCACCTTGCCAGGGTGATACTGCAAATCAATCTCGTAGTCAGCCATGAGCTCCAACCATCGACGCTGTCGCATGTTGAGCTCCTTCTGAGTAAAGATATACTTCAAGCTTTTGTGATCGGTGAAGATCTTCACCTTCTCACTCAGCAGGAAGTGCCTCCAAATCTTCAGCGCAAACACGACATCAGCCAACTCCAAATCGTGCGTCGGGTAATTCTTCTCATGAGCCTTTAGCTGACGAGAAGCATACGTAACCACGTGCCCATGCTGATGCAATACGCAACCGAGACCCTTGCCAGAAGCATCGCAAAAGATCTCGAATCCTCCACTCCGATCGGGCACAGCAAGAACAGGGGCAGACGTCAACTTCTCCTTCAGAACATCAAAAGCTCCCTCGCAGTCAACAGTCCAAACAAAAGATACATCTTTCCGCGTCAATCTGGTCATCGGCTCGGCAATACGGGAGAAATCCTTGATGAATCGCCGATAATATCCTGCAAGCCCCAGGAAACTCCGGATCTCAGACGCTGACTGTGGAACAGGCCACTCCCTGATAGCCTTAATCTTCTCGGGATCCACCGAAATACCATCTCCAGTCACCACATGCCCGAGAAAAGCAACCCTATCCAGCCAAAACTCGCACTTGGAATACTTAGCATACAACCTATGCTTCCTCAAGATCTCCAATACTGTCCTCAAGTGCGACGCATGCTCCTCCTCTGACTTCGAGTAGATCAGAATGTAGTCAATGAAGATAACGACAAACTTATCTAGAAAGTCATAGAAGATCAGATTCATCAGATTCATAAATACCGCGGGTGCGTTGGTTACACCGAAAGGCATAACCACGAACTCGTTGTGTCCATATTTCGTCCTGAATGCTGTCTTCGGAACATCTTCCCTCCTCACCTTCAGCTGGTGATAACCACTCCTCAGATCCAGCTTAGAGAATACCCTCGATCCTCCCAGCTGATCAAAAATATCATCAATACGAGGCAAAGGATATCGATTCTTGACGGTCACCGCATTCAACTCCCGGTAGTCCACACACATGCGACGTGAACCGTCCTTCTTCTTCACCAGCAAGATCGGTGCTCCCCACGGAGACACACTAGGATTAATGTAACCCTTCTGAAGAAGTTCATCCAGCTGCTTCCGCAATTCCTCCAATTCTGCGGGTGCCATGCGATACGGCGCTTTCGAAATAGGCTGTGCTCCCGGAATGAGATCGATCGAAAACTCGAGAGCTCGATCAGGTGGTAATCTAGACATCTCCTCGAGGAAGACGTCGTCAAAGTCACGCACTACCGCAGGCCGACACTGCTCCATCTGCATAGCCACAATCTCCACTGGTCTGGCTCGAAATCTGACAGGACCAAGAGAACTGCTACCCCGGCTGAACTCGAACACCGGATGTCCAGG
This sequence comes from Scilla litardierei, assembly GCA_030789695.1. Taxonomy (NCBI): domain Eukaryota; kingdom Viridiplantae; phylum Streptophyta; class Magnoliopsida; order Asparagales; family Asparagaceae; genus Scilla; species Scilla litardierei. The sequence continues at coordinate 85,498,190 of CM061142.1, read as the reverse complement.
GATCTCGAACACCACCTTCTTCCTCCGACAATCGATCGTGGCGTAGAAACTCCCTAGCCAGTCCATCCCGAGGACGGCATCATAGTTGATGATGTCGTGGACAATAAAATCTGCGTAGAGCTCATGTCCACAGACCACCAAAGGGCAAGAGTTGCAACCACGATGCACCGTGACCACGCCATTCCCTGTAACGATATCCCAACTCTTGGGAAGAGGGGAAGTCGACAAGGAATGCTTCTCCACGAAGCTCCGGGAAATAATGCACATCAATGCACCTGAGTCGAAGAGGACTCGTGCATGAAATGTGCACACCAAAAACACACCTAACAGACAGTCTAACAATCAAATCCTATTCAAGAAGACAAACACATGCAACAACCAAACATAATCTAATAACTAGAACTAACCACAGAAAGAACAGCCAGATTGAGGGTTACCTGCAATAACCTCATCCACCGCCTCGGTCTCAACAGCAGTCATCAGGAATGCCTGCCGCCTCGGCTGAACGGCCTGCTGAAAAGCCTACCTCTACGGAACGAGAGGCACCACACGTCCAGTAGGAACATGTGCCTTCTGCTGCAACGGCTGAGCTGCAACAGGTCCCTTCCATGGCTGCTTGGACTTCGGGCAGTCCCTCATGGTATGCGCATGATCACCACAAACCAAACACTGCCCCATCATCTTCCGGCACAGATCCTTGACATGCCCCGTCTTGCCACAGAAATGGCAAGTCTTCAGAGTAGGAGGTCCTCCGGGCCTCTTGAACTGTACCGGCTGAGTGGGCCCGAACCCTGGTCTCACCACTGCTCTGGCCTACTCCACAGGCCTCTTCCTAGCTCCAGAAATCTGTCCCCTCTTCTGGCTCATAATCCGCTCCTGCCTCTTCGCCGCAATCAAAACCTTCTGATAGGACTCCGCATCAGAAGAAGTCACATAGCTATGAAGATCCAAAGAAAGCCCCTGCAGAAACCTCTGGGCTCTCTCATCAGCATCCTGCACCATCTTTGGTGCAAAACGACTCAGCCGGGTGAACTCCTGGTGGTACTGGTCCACCGTCAAGCTCCCCTGCTTCAGGTCAATGAAGCGCTGCGCCATCTCCCTCCTGGCAGCCTTCGGAAAATATTCCTCATCAAATCTGGACTTGAAGGTAGCCCAAGATATCGGCTCCTCCAGCAACTCCTCCTCGGCATCCCACCAGTTCCGTGCATTATCCTTAAGCTGCCTCTTCGCCAGGTCAACCCATCCAGTCGGGTCAACCTTCGACATCTTCAAGTTGTCCTCCATGTTCCTGGTCCACTCATCCGCAGCCAGAGGTCCTTCGGTCCCATCAAAGTAGGCAGGACCCAGCTCCCGAAACTGCTTCGCTCCGGGCTCGAAGCGAGGGACATTCTGAACAGGCTGCGTTGCTCGAGCAGGTGGAACATTCTGGGCATTCTGCATCATCCCCTGCTGCACCTGCATCATCTGATGCATCATCCGCATGATCTCCCCATTGGTGGGCTCCCGATCCGACTCTCCGTCATGAGGGGGCACACCACCACCAGCACGGGTATTCCGTCTACCAGCCATCTATTGACACAGGAAAACGAAATAAATTAGACTCTCAGCCTTATGACTCGGTGTCGAAATTGTTCATCGGACATTCTACCATTCTTATCGTTGTTCCGATTAAGTCACAGCTACAGAAAATTAGGACCTGCATGGGCCACCAAAGAAACCTGTCACGCCCCGCTTCCCAAAAACGTGGAGGCGAAGCGTGAGAAGGTCTGCTCAGACTTGAAGCTGCAAAGCCGCAAGTCCGATAAGCGTCAAAATTACGAAGTAGTAGGTCCCTGTAATGTGACTCGAAAAAACAATAACAATAATAGAGAAGAGGCAAATAATTAAAAATTATCCAACTAAGAGTCCAGATATAAGTTCAACAACCAGAAATGCCACCAGGCAAACAAAAGAGTCCAAAAGAAAAGGCCTAGCATGGCCAACAAGGAAACTAACAACAACGGTGCTACTCACCGATAACAACACAACCAGCAAAAGAAGAACGAAGGAGCACTAGGACTGGTCACTGGTGTCCTCGTACTCGACGTCAGCAACGGGGTCGGGCTCGTACTCCACGAACTCGTCGCCCACAACTGCAACCACTGGCTCAGCAACTAACATGCGCCACCCAAGAGAAGGGGCACATGTCAGCAAGTCTACAAGACTTGTGCAAGGAACTAAGGGAAATAAAAACAACCTAGCAGTTCTAGAGTATGGTATGTCATGACATGTTATGTAAAATGAACAGAAAGTAAAGTAATAGCAGATTAGGACATGGCATGGGTTATAGCATGGTAGGTAAGCATGGCATGGTACATGTAATGTTCACAAGGACAAGTACTGGTAAAATAAGCACGTCATGCACGGAGATTCCGCCCTTTGGCTAGAGTGGCTGTACGGGCCAACTCTTATGCTCAAGTGACCGTTTATCCCTACCCCTCCACGTGTGTCGAGCCAGGGCACTACCCCCAAACACGTAATGCTCGCTTCTGGATCACGAGCCAGGAAGTTTTTTTAACACGTATGGCATAGGGTTATGCCTGCATAACGGGTTCCTAGCCGGTAACACGGAAACACGGATTTGTACAAGGATTTGTAGCGTGTGCTACGATGCAACATGCAACATGCAACATGATAAGTATAATGGATGCACATGACATTTTAATTGAAATGAAATTTGCGTACCGTTAAAGAAAAGTAAACATGACAGACAATTGTATGAAATGGCATGACAAGGGAAATTCTAGCCTCGTTGTCAAGCTAGAATTGAAATTGCGCCTAGACCGCTATCATTTCACGGCCTAGTGTCTTTCACGCTAAACAGGGATTGGCCTAAAGACATGGCCTAAAGCAAGGTTGGCAAGTTTCACTTGCCTGGTACCGAAGTTGTTGATCGACGTGAGTCACGAGATCGGTATCCTACGGAAATTGGGTTCGCTGTTATGGCAAGGCAACATTAGAACGATCACCAAATCAGATTTCATAATAGAATCCTATATCGTCTAATTAATCGTTTTTAATTAGGGTTTCTAATTACGGTGTGGGTTAAAAGAGCTTAAGGGATAGATTTACTAACCGTAAGAGTAGCGAGCAATGACGCCAAAATAGATCTAGCTTTGGCGACGGAAGAACGATCCCGGGAAGCTACGACTGAAATCGAGATCCGGCGGCCTAGGGAAGGTGACCGACGCAAGAAACGGCGGGAGGGAAGCTACGAGGAGGAAGGAAATGACTTGAGGAATGTTGGGGATGATTTGGGGAAGAAATTGGCTCAGAAAGAATGAAGGAAGAATGAAAGAATCGAAGGGATTAAATAGAAAATGAAACGGCGGCTGCGACTTAACCTAGGTTTACCGGGCAGTTTAGTCGGTCAGAGAAGGGTGGTCGACCGACTAGTTTGGGATCTAGTCGGTCGGTCGTCCAACTGACACCGACTAAAAGCCAAACCGTGAACAGGGTTGGTACATGTAGACAGTTTTAGTCGGTCTGCGAAGGCCCGTCGACCGACTAGTTTAGGATCTAGTCGGTCGTTGATCGTTCGTAGACCGACTAAGAGAGAAATTAGATGGATATTAAGCACTGAGAATTAGTTGGTCAAAGAAGGAATATTAACCGACTAGTTTGGGAACTAGTCGGTCGGTAATTGTTCTTAGACCGACTAACCATAAACAGTAACTTAGACAGTACAGTAGGACTCAGAATTAGTCGGTCCGAGTACAAGTCCTGACCGACTAGTTTGAGAACTAGTCGGTCGAAGAATGAGCTTAGACCGACTAAACGTAAACAGTAACTAAGCTGAAATTTACTGACAAGAACTAGCCGGTCAGAGAAGGATTGTCGACCGACTAGATTGCAATCTAGTCGGTTGGCTCTCCTTCACGAACCGACTAAGATGCATCAAAAGTGCCGAAACGAAGCGCGAAGCTTCGGGAAGATTTATATGGTCTCTAGGATCACCCTAACGCTAAGATTAAGACGTTATGAAGTTAGACGTAAAGATTTCTAACGGGAAAACACACAAAGAGGGAAACATCCAATATTATTCATATAAAATAGTCATTACAAAACCGGTCGTTACAGTTTTTCTTTTCTTTTCTCTTGTTTTTTGGGTTTTTGGATTTTTGGCTATACACATGTGTACTCTCCCAAGTGGGAGAACGGTACACGACGAGGGGATTTGCACCAAGTAAAACAAAAAAGAAATCGGAATCTAAACACTTGGGCAAAGGAAACTATTCTCGCTAATTAGAGCATGGGATAAATGGGTTATCCTAGTCCTTAATTGTGGAGTCCCGACACATGCGAAATGAAGCATACGATATATATAATCATGCACACAGAAACACACAAGAGAAGCACATACCACATTATTCATATCGAAGCGTGATAATCTAGGGGTCATTCCTGGATAGGTATATAAAGTAAAATCACAAAGCAGAAGCACACCAAACAGCTAGGCACGACACACGACTCACAAAAAGCTAAGTGGACCCACGATGCATGAAATGCAAGAGGACTCGATATCCTAGGGAGTGAGTGTGATTATCGATGCCATGCTAGGTGTGTGTGATTTTGTGGCAATTCATCATATAGGGTTCATTTCTAGGAGAAGGAGATAAAAAGAAGAAAAGAAAAATTTAAAACACGATGAAAACGACACAAAAACGAAAAAGAAAGACTCAAATGACGCACAAAGTGCGACTCCCCCAAGCTGAAGCTTGCATTGCCCTCAATGCAATAAGAGTGAGTACGGGAGGGCAATGAAAATGGGGGGAATACACACTGACACAAAAAGAAATGAAAAACATGGAAAACACAGATACGAAACTAAAAATAAAGAAAAATCAAAATCGAACCACACGACATAAAAGTAGAAAAAGAAAGAAAGAAAATGATACGACACGACAAATGAAAACAAGCACACACACAAAGAAGACAAAACACGACAGCACAGCAAAATAAAATGCTAGCGATGAGATATGATCATGAAAGTGCAGAGATATGCAAGGGGGAGGTCAGAAAACAAAATGAAAATCAAAAAGCAAGAGAAGGGGAATCCTCGCCCTCCTCGGAAGAGGGTGTGGCTGGGTGGTCGGGGGATGCGGGGGGTGTGCGGAGAAGTGGGGACAGAGGTGGGGGAATAGGTGCAGTGGTGGTGTGAACGATGGGTAGAGTGTCGGTGGTGGTGGGTGGTAGTGGAGGTACGACGATCAAGGCGGTGGTAGAAGGGATAGAAATGGGGGGAGAAGATGTGATGGTGACGGTAGTGGGTGGCGGTGGGAGAGATTTGGAGCGCACCGGCAATTTCTTGCGGCGCACATATGAAGTGACGGTGGAGGAGGTAGAAGGTGGTGTGGGTGCGATAGAAGTGGTCATGAGAGTAGAGGTGGATACGGGGATGGGAATAGATATGGGAGGGGGAGATGATCGCCTAGGTGGGGGAGGGGGAGGTGGGGATGGGTGGGATGGTGGAGGTGATGGGGGTCGGGATGTGTGTGAGGGTGGAGGAGAAGATCGTCGAGGGGGTGAAGGTGGTGGTGAGGGTGGTGGTGAGGGTGGTGGTGGTCCGTGAAGGTGAGTGAGAAGGCGAAGGATGGCGGCCACGTTCCTCTCAAGTGTGAGGAAGCGTGGGTGAGTGAGAAAGGAGAACGGTGATGGGTCCGAGGGGGCAGAGGACATGGCAAGATCACGGAGGGCTGTGACCTCCCTCTCGAGAGCAAGATGGGCAGAGACCTGGCGGTGACCATAGGAAGTGGACTGACGTGAAGTGGAAGTGGTGCCGGCAAGTGATGTGGAAGTAGTGCCGGAGGCAGTGGTCATGCCGGCACTGGACACAAGGCCAGAGATGGCTGCAAAAAGATGCTCAGAAGTGATGGGGCTAGGAGTAGAAACAGGGTGTCTCGGGCCAGCCCCGGTATCTCCCCGGGACGTAGGAATATCCTGCTCGCCTAAGTGGACGGCAGGGGAAGGTGATCTGCATGCGTCTGGGGGAAGGAATGGAAGGTGCAACCCCGCTAGAAATTCGGGATCGGGCGGAAAAGTCCAATCCGCCACGATAGCAACAGTCATACGAGCGGGGTTGGGGAGAATGGTCTAGGGGCGAGGTGGTGGCTGTAATTGAAATCGAAACGTCCATCGGGGTGGGGCTTAATCATATGAATGTGCAGCAGGACGTCAAGATCTAGACGTGAGGGTCCTGCGGCGACGTGAAGATCACGTGGGATGAGGATATTAAACTGGGGGTAAGAAGCAATAATAGTGATAATGCCCCCACAACAGATCTTGCCCTTCCCGGCCCTGCTAATCTCGAGAAGCTTGTAAACAAGCCAATCGCCGGCATGGACAGGGACAGTCGGGGCCCTAAAGCTAATCCCATCATCATCACGAACAAAGGGGAAAGTCATGGCCCAGAGAATAAAAAGATCAGGGATAGTCACGGTGCCTGAATCGTCCCTGGGGAAAAATGCAGAGGATATGATCCTATGGGCCAGACGAAATATGGGATGGATGATGGAGGAGGCCTTGGCCTTACCTCGGGGATAGCAACGGAGTATGGTGAGGCGGAACCAAAAGTTATCGACGTAAAATTCCGGGGGTATCCGTAGTGTCGGATAGCGTCATTCCCTAGAATAGGGAAACCAAATATATTGTTGATGGTATCCAGGTTGGTGCGGATGGTTTTGTTACGCACACGGAAAATGACAGTCGACCCCGACTCACAAACGAGTGAGGAAAGAAATTCTAGGGTGAGCGACGGGTAGGATACATCAGAGGCATTCAGTAAGGCCAACCAAACTAAGTTAGCAAAAAGAGTTTCGACCTCGGTGAAGACACCGAGGTCGACGAGTGTTGGGTGTGGGCGAACTTGGTTGATAGATGCCCCCGAGCATCTAGTCTACGATAAAAGTCTTTCTGCTCTTGGTTCCTAAATAGGTACCCATGCGGGCCCAACATGGGGTCCACAGGGGGGATAACAGGTGGGGGAGGGGCTAGTGTCAGTTCACGTGTGTGTGGAGGAGGACGTGTTTGTTTCCTTCTCTTTCGAGACGGTTCCTCCTCCCGTAAGATACCCTTCCCCTTATCTCTATCCCGGGCCATGTGTGCGTGTGAGTGATGCAAATGAGTGTGAAATACTATTGAAGTGCACACACATGAACAATCAAGCGAATTAAATATCTAGGGTAAAAATTGAAATTTGAGAAGTGGAGCGAAGTTACCCAGTAGAGATTCGAGTTCTTCGCTTGTAGTTGACCCAATGCCGTGCAATGGGAGAAGTGTGGAGCCGCGGCACTCTTCTTCAGCAAAAATTCGACAGTAGGGGTGGATATTGTGGATTAGGGCTAGAAAAATGCGAAATAGGAGGGAGAGGGAGAGAGAGAGAGAGAGAGAGAGAGAGAGAGAGAGAGAGAGAGAGAGAGAGAGAGAGAGATGGAGAGATGGAGAGATGGAAGGTGGAGGTGGAGAGAGAGGCTAATGGAGGAGTGGAGGAAGTGAGAGAGGAGTTTTCGGCCGTTGGGAGAGGTTGGAAGGCGAAAAAAACGGCGAAGAAAGCGATCGGGCGAGGGGCTGTGAACGGGTGGGTCGGGGGATATTTATAGGGTTTAAGTCGAACCGATCGGGTGAGAAGTCACCCGATCGGTTGACTTTAGGTCGAAATTTTAAGCTGAAAAAACGCTACAGGCGAACCGGTCGGGTGATAACTCACCGATCGGTTGGCCGCTCCACAGATTTTCCCGAAAGTTTAGGGTTTCTCAACCGGTCCCTCAACCGGTCTTGCTTCTTGTCACCCGATCGGTTGACGAATTCTGAAATTTTCTCGAGAGTTTACCCCTGGTCACCCGGTCTGCCAACCGGTCTCTTCTTTCCTCACCCGGTCGGTTCATTTAGTGACAGACACGGCCGTTAGCTGATACATCCCAACCGATCGGTTGAGTTATCAACCGATCGGTTGGGGCCTTGTTTTCTGCAAAAACCCACAAATCGCCTAAGTTCCACAACGGAAGTTCTTGCGGCTGGATTTATTTATAAAAATAGATAAAATAAAGTTAAAAAATAATCCTAAAAAGTGAAACAAAAGTTTAGAGCATAGGTTGCCTCCCATGAAGCACTTTTGTTTAACGTCGTTTAGCTCGACGCCCGTTGATGATGTTCATGGTGGGCGATACGGGTGATGCCCAAAATCCGGCATCTCTTCAACTCCAAATCTTGTGGCTATTGGTGTAGTCGGCAGCTGTAAGAAGATTCGCTCAACTACCCTCCCTTTGTCGACAGGATCCGGGGGCTTCTCCCTCAAATTGGCATCTACCGCCATCTTTTTCAGGATCTGGACCTCATAACCGGTGAGGTCCATGGGTTCTTTCCCTTTTCTCCTCGTAGGAGGAGCCTTAGGGAATCCGGGAGGGGTCACATGTCGCGCGACCGCCTTATTAGCAACTTCATTCTTTGGGGAGCCAACTTGCTCTCCAAGGTCCCCCAAGCTATCGGGGAGATTCCTCGAGAGTACTTCCCAGGCACTCGTTTCAACAGCTCTATCTTCTTCGTTCTCCAACATACTGATACTAGGATCGTCTGGGGGGTTTGGGTGCTTCATTGACAATCCTAAGTCAAATTCGACTCTTTCTTGGCCGACATTGAGGGAAAGCTTCCCATTCTTCACATCTATCAAAACTCCGGCGGTTGCCATAAAGGGCCGTCCCATGATAATAGGAGTGTGCTTGTCTTCCGGCATGTCCATCACCACAAAATCAACCGGTACTTGTACTCCTCCCACATCGACAGGGAAGTCGTCCACTACTCCCACCGGGTACTTGACCGAACGGTCAGCAAGTTGTAATATCATGCCGGTGGGCTCTAAGTCTCCCATCCCTATTCTCTTGTACAGCGATAGGGGCATTAAGCTGACGCTCGCTCCTAGATCGACGAGCGCCCTCTGGATTTGCACTTCCCCAATAGAGCAAGGGATGGAGAAACTTCCTGGGTCCTTGAGCTTGGGCAGATTTACGTGCTGAATGAGGGCGCTGCACTCCGCTGTTAACATGACCTTCTCTTTTCTAGATCCCCGTGTCACCAAGTCTTTCAGAAATTTGGCATATGAGGGAATTGTCTCGATGGCCTCAAGGAAGGGGATTTGTAAGCTCAGATCTTTCACCATGGCAAAGAATTTGCCATACTTCTCATCAATTTTGTCTTGGGCAAGCCGTTGTGGAAAAGGCACAATGGGCTTGAATACTCTTAGGTTCCATTCCTCATCCTTTTTCTTCTCCTCTCTATGAACCCCCTCCGGAGTAGTTGGCTTGGGCGATGAAGCACAGTCGTCATTTAATTTCTCAATTGGTCGTTCCACGACCAACGGTGCTTCCGGTCCTTTGGGGGGCATTCTTGTGGGTATTTGCGTTCCGCTCCTCAAGACGATGGCGGACACGTTCTCATGCTTATGCGTGAGCGCCAAGGTCCGATTTACCCCCCTCGGGTTCACCTCAGGCTGTGGCGGTAAAATATTCTGCGGTCTCTGAAGGTTCGCCACTTGCAACCCCAGCTGGGTCACCTGATCAGTAAGGACTCTTTGTCCCATCTCCAGCTTCAGATTTATCTTCTCCTGGTTGGCGATGTATTGAGTCAAGAGGGACTCAACCGGGGAGATGGCCCTCTGCTGGCCGTATTGCTGCTGGGTGGGCTGCTGACTCCTAGGAGCATACTGTTGATACTGTTGTGGAGGTTGTTGCTGCTGAAATTGTTGCTGTTGAAACTGCTGCTAAGGCCTAGCCTGCTGATATAACTGCTGTTGTTGCTGAGCCGGCTGTTGATAAGGTGCTCGGTAGCTAAGTTTGGATGATTCTGGTTGTTGGGAGAGTAGGCCGGGTTGGAGTTTGTTCATGGTGGAAAAGGTGCATTCCCTGTAGGATTGTAAAATAGTGCGCTCGCCTGATCCAACGGTGGTGAGATGTCTCCACCGTCGAACTCTCCAAAAACTTCGGGCTCCACCACAGCAATCTGTTGTGAACCGACGCCACCGGCGCCTAACATCAATGCGGAGATCTGGGTCGACAGCAAGTCAAACTTGCTTGATAATTTATCGACGTCCTCGACCCTATGGATGCCCCCAGATCTAGGTGTGGCTCTCTCGTCACACCACCGCTCATTGTTGGATGCCATATTTTCAAGAATCTGTCCGGCATCTTCTTCGCTTCTCGACATAAAGGACGCTCCAGCCGCGGCGTCCATGGAAGATTTTAAATCGTCCCTCAACCCATTATAGAACAGATTTATGATCTTCCACTTGGGGAGCTCATGGTGGGGACATCTTCTCTGCATCTCCTTGTATCTCGTCCAATCTTCATGCAAGGACTCGTGGCTGGCCTGGGAGAAGGAGGAGATCTCACTCCTCAGCTTCATGGTCTTCCCCGAGGGAAAGAACTTTGTCAAAAAAGCATTGGAGAGCTTCTCCCAGGTGTTGAATGTGTTGGGGTCCTTCCCCCTAAGCCACAGCTTGGCCTTATCTTGCAAAGAGAAGGGGAACAGCTTCAGTCGGATCGCCTCAGTTGTGACACCGTTTATCCGGAAGGTGTCACACTTCTCCAAGAAGGAGTCTAGATGTTCAATCGGGCTCTCCATGGGTGCACCCGAAAATTGATCCTGTGGATCCACGTCACCAAAGATGGCTTAAGCTCGAAGCTTTGGGCCGTAATAGCTGGAGGGCGGATGGCGGAGGTGGACTCGATGGAAGGCATCGAGTACTCCAGCAGAGACTTGTGAGGTGGGGTGTTCTCCCCCATGGTTTCAGGATCATCTCTTCTTCGCTTCTCGGCGGCCAAACGCCTTAGGGTGGTGTTTATCTCTGGATCGACGGGGATCAAGTCGTCGAGACTTCTTGAACTCCTGCGCATGAAAAACAACAAACACCCGTGAAGCGAAAAGTGGGAAAGAAACAGATATGATAAGAAATAAAAATTAAAATAAAAAATAAGAAAATAAAAAGGAAAAAGAAGAATGCAAAAATTATCGCGAGGTAGGGATGAGAGCTAAACACTAGGGTTCACAAAATCCTACAATAACAAGCACGTTGCCTCCCCGGCAACGGCGCCATAAAGCTTGACGCCCCCCCGGATGTGGCACGCTAGATGTGAGCAATAATACGATCGGGGGGCGTGAAATTTAAATATTTGTAACCGCAAGCGCACGGTGTTGTAGTGTGGCTTGGGGGTCGAACTCAGGGAGGCGTGGGTGTGCTTGTGTCAAAGAGGATCAAACTCACCCCATGGGCGAGCTAGCCCGGATCAGATGGTGGTTTGTCACGGTAAATGGAAAGCAAGGTATAGATAATATAAAGGAAAAACCCGGGACTTTGGTTTCCACCCCATCGCGCGATTCTCGCCAATACGGCCTACGGATAGGATAGCGATCGGAATTAGGGTCTAATGGTGAGACGTTGCCTCTGAAAGTGGTACCGGCATCCCATGGGCCCGATATTTCGGTCGGTGCCCATGATGATACGCCGGACTTCCCGGGTTCGATCAATGGGCACTCCCGTGTCCATTAACACTGATCGACTCCGGGAGCACTAAGCTCGCAACTATAACTCCCAACGTCTCATCCTGTCGCTCCCGCACGCTAGGATTTGGCGTCTACGCTAAGGACGTGAGCTATGGCTAGGGAGTCAACCACCAAGTTTATTCCCCCTTGGCCCAACGGTCAAAGGCGGTCTTTTTCCCACCGATGACAATAAAACACCCCGCATAACCGTTAGATTCCTAATCCCTATCGATTTCCTAGCCCTATGGACGCTTCGGGAAGAGCCCACGAAGGGGTTTCCGCCAAAATGCCATATTTGGGAACTACTCACACATATTTAGTAAAAAGCGATCTAAACAGAAATCGACCGTAAAAATCATGATCAGACAATAGAAATGCAATGTTAGTAAAGCAATCAAGATAATACTAAAGTTTGACAAAGATATGAAAACTTACAAAAACTGGGAAATTACAGCCGTCACAAAATGAAGAAAACAGCAAAAAATAACAAACTCTCGTTTCTGGAAAACCTAGGGTTCTATATATAGGAAAAGATATCACCCGATCGGTTGACAAGTCAACCGATCCGGTGATCAGAACCAAACTTCGGCAGTGAGATGCGGGACTTCACCCGGTCAGGATGAACCGGTCAGTTGAAGCGTGGATGTGACCGGTTGGATCTTGGCACCGACCGGGTGAGGAGACCGGTTGGATCTTCGTGTCTTGGCCTTGGAGATTCAGCTACAGATGAACCGATTGGGTGAAAGTCACCCGATTAGTTGACAATCAGCTTCGAATTCCAGAGAGTTTGGGCTTTTGACACGGTCACTGAACCGACCGGGTGACTTCTTGTGAGCTCCAAGCTGCGTCCGGGTGGTGCACGCGTGCATCACCTGATCGGTTGAAGATGATCAACCGATCGGGTGAGGGGCTGAAATATGCTATCTTCGTCATTTGACCCCCTGGGTCACGCGTGACTCCTCCCGTTGCTCCGGGGACTTATGATATCTTCATTAAATGTCCCATATGCGGACAATCTCCTGCAAACATGGAAAAACAAAGAAAAGTGAAAGAAAACAAGAAAATACGAGAAACGGGTACGAGACGGCCGAAAATAAAGGAAAAACACAAAAGAAAACGTGCGTGAACATATGAAATATAAACGCACGTCAACCCCTTAAGCACATCAATTCCACAGACCGTGGGCATGATCTCAGTATGGGTTATCTACGGATTCGGTAGGATCTATCGAAATACAACCCTAAATCCCCAATTCAACGTATGAATCCAGATCTACATTTTCCCCCTAAAATCCTAGGGCTAACCCATCAACCCTAGATTAGATCTACTCAGACATCGCAATAGGAACGCACAAAAACGTAAATTTCGTAGGAGAAAACATTTTAGCAATAGATAAATTAGGGCTAAAATAAACTTACAGCGAGAATAAACGAAGAACAGATCCAGACGAGAACAAAGGCAATAATCTTCAATAATAAATCCAAAATTCGCTACAAAATCAATCTTTAAAAGTCCTACAAAAATCGCTCTTAAAAACTCTCCAAAATTCCCTTACAGAACCCCAGAATTAACTCTCTCTTTTCGCTGCTCCCGATCGCGAGCTATCACTGCTGCCAGATAGCGCGCATCGCGCGCTTCAAAAACATTCCAAAAATGCCCCAGGGAGTGCTGACCGAGTAGGCTACTTGGTCCGAGCAGCTGCTGCTCGGTCAGTAATCCGGCCCGTGTAGCTTGTTGCTCGGCTGCTTAGAGAACTTGATCTGGACCGAGTAGGACCTACTCGGTCAGCTGCTCGGGTGCTGCTCGGGCTGTGAAATCTGGGGCTACCTGACCAAGCAGATGAGCTGCTCGGTCCGCATCAACCCATATCTGACCTCAGCTGCAATTGATACGGCTCGGTCCGAGCAGACGAGCTGCTCGGACCGAGCATTTTCTTGGAAATGCTGGGTCTGAGCCTGTAGCTTCTCTCTCTCCTCTCTCTCCTTCTTCTCTCCTCCAATGGCTCCAGGAACACGGCGAACTCCTCCAGAGCCCCGCCAACTAGCTCATGGACACGTCGAATGTGTCCATACCCGGGTAGGGGTCCAAGTCGCTCCAAAGTCCCTGAAAATTCACGAAACACTACGAAACGCGAAAAATGTCATCAGAAATGCAGAATCGTTGTAAAAAGTGGGATTTGGGAGCGAAAATGATATGCAATGCGATGAGATAATGATATGAAAATGATATAAAATATGGACACATCAAAATCCCCCAAGCTTACCTCTTACTCGTCCTCGAGGAAGACGAATAATCGGTACGCCGGGAGGAAAATAAAATGAAAATAAGAAAATGAAAATAGAAAGTAATGAAAAACAGGAAGAGAGAAGTAAGAGAAAAGTGCTAAGGATGATCGGTCAGATCTCAGGCCTAAAAAGTCTATCACGATGCTCTAAATGCTAAACATACATGCTATTTGTAATTTCTAGCTTTATATATCATATGACATGCAATAAAGGCAAAGAACAGGGATCTACTGAAATAACACCGTCACATCATATCAATCTCATGCAATCCCTAGAGTATAGTATAAAAGAGTTGGCAACGCCCTTTCAATCACAGATACACAAAGAGCACAAAAGATTCACACAACATGCTATAAAGAATATGAAAGATCATGCCATTCAGATATTCAATTAGATACATGAAAATCTCCAAAACTAAAGTAATTCGTAAAGTTTGGGGTTTATAAAATCTCCCCAATGTGCACCGTCTCCACTCTAATGTCAAGCTCACTCGTATGATCAGTTGGTTTACCCCCCAAGCTTAGCTTGAGGCGTCGCATCAATGAAAATGATATGGAATTTAATTTTTCTTCCCAGAATAATTAATAGCTTCTAATGAAATGAAATAAAACCGTATTTATTCATTTTCTTTTTCTGTTTTTTTTCAGATATGAATATTTACACATATATACATATATTTTTTTCATTTTCATTTAAAAGCTATTTTTTTTCTTTTTATGTTTGGGAAGTGGGATGCGGTAAAGTAGATATGGGGGTGTAACCAACTGTATGTAGAGATAAAGTAGATATGTGAAGAAGGAAGATAATGGGACTCTCGGTTCACTCATAAGATGGTGCACATCAGTTTGATAAAATAAAACCCTAACTAAACTCATATAAAGTATGAATATTTTCACTTCTCTAAATGAATACTGAAAATGGCATGCGATAATAATCACAATATCAGCAGGCATGCAAACAGAAGTGAATAGGATAAGGAAAGAAGGTGCTCCAAGTGTTCTAGTGATGTGTGAACCTGGGTGCGTTTCCCAACATAAATCATACTAAATACTAGTTCATGCAATTGACTTTCAATTCATTTCAGGTATTAATTCAGACAGATCATCAAAAGAAGAGCATGCCTATAGATAATAAAACTGAAATTAACTCTAATAGCATGTCAAAGAGATGAGCATCGCAAAAACTAATAAAGCCTAGAGATATATCATCATGTGGACCATTCTTAGCAAAAATAAAAAGAAACAGAGAAAAAGGGAAAATAAATAAAAAGATATGCATGCATGGGGAAAAACAGAAAATATGATGCAAAATGAGAAAAAATAAAACGAGGCAGGAAAATGGTGAAAAAGTAAAATAAAAACCGAAAAGAAGTGAGGAAAATGTGAAAATAAAAATAAAAATAAAGCGGGAGCGCTCATCCCCCAAGCTAAACCTAGCAGTGTCCTCACTGCTAAGAAAACGCTCGTCAGCGGGAGATGATGCTAAATGGGTGGTGTGTGAGGGGAAATAAAGAAAAAATCTATGTAATAAAAGAAAACGAAAAATTTAAAATATGATATGATGCAATGCAATATGAGAGATGATGCATGCGTGGGTGTATCCTCGCCCAAGCTATGTGAAAGCAGGGCCCCGAAGAGACAGATGGGCACTAAATATATGGGGGAGGCAAAAGACGGGATGGACTACATCAGTCAGAGGCACCACCCTATGGGGGTGGTGATGGGTCCCTCTTCTGTGGACCCGGAGTCGTGGGTGGCAGGTCAGGCTGGGACGCTGGAGGAAAGCTGGTGGTGAGGTCTATGGTGGAGGTGGAGGGCTCAGCAGTATATAAAACAAGGGCAGAGAGTGGATCAACTGTGACCGACGACGCACACGTGGTAGAAACAGGCTCTGCAGAAGCCTGGGGAAGTGAATCACTAAGTGGTGCGGAGATGGTCAAAGTGTCCGACTTGGGGGGAGAGTGAGCAAGTATGACGGTGGGCGGGCCACGCTGTCTCAGTAAGTCTATAATGGAAGAAAGATCCGACTCAACCCTCGATCTATGTGTCCTAGTCTCGACTAGAAGGGCGTCGAAATCCCGCTGTAAGCGGGAAGTCAACTCCTCAAGAGCGGTCAAGCGAGAGGCGGAAGTGCTAGAGTCGGGTGGGGAACGGTGGGGGTGTCGGTAAGTCACTACTCGCTGAAAGTGGCCTGGTGAAACTGAGGCACCGTGCTGGGCGTGGAAGGTCAGAGAGGGTGAGCTCGTAAGTATATCGGAGGTGGCGGAAGATAGAGATGTCGTCGACACAGAGGTGTGGACAGACGTCGAGATAGACTCCGTGAAAATGGCCGCAGGTGAGGAGGAGGTGGTGTCAGTAAGAGGAGCTGAAGCTATAAGCTCCGAAAGAGGGGGGAGAGTGGGGACAGGGTCATACGAAGGAGCATCTATATCTATTACGTCGTCAGAAAAAGGTAAATCGGTGCCCTCCGGCACCGATACAGTGGCAGAAGAGATCTGAGTCTCGGGGAAGGAATTGAGGACAGTCCCCAAGGACTCGACGACAGTAGATGCGGAATATACAGCGGTGGAAGTGATGGCTCTTGAAGATGGGTGAGCTGGAGGAACAGGGAGGCCGGCGACAAGAGCAGCTATGTCGAGCATCTCGAACTCCGAGGAGAGTGGGTCCGGGTCATCGGCAGGTGCCTCAACCGGAGCTCCAGGGGGCTCGAGATCGTGAATGGGAGGGAGTGGGAAAACGGGGGGAAGCATCCAGTCAAGCTGGACGGCAGGGATATGTGTCAGGTGAGGGGCTGGGAGGACCAAGTGGGGATCGTGGCCGGTACCTACTAGGTAACGCCAGTGACGAGCACCATAAGGACGGAGGATATGCATGTGCTCGAGCATGCCAATGGTAAGGCGTGTCAGGCCAGGTGGTCGGTGCAAGTCAGCTGGGATGGGGATACCTAGCATCCTAGCAAAGATGGTAAAAAAACCACTGCAATATATTTCCGTGGAATGGAATGTGGTGGCTGTCTGGTAGAGGCGCTGACACAGCTAGTGGGCTACGTCAGATAGCATGAATGGTCTCACAGAGCCATCCAGGTGGAATCTAAGAGGTCGGGTCATACCCCAAAGATGGGTAAGCTCAGGGAGGGATATAGTCCCGACCTCCGTCTACAGAAGAGTGTGCATGCTAGGTGTCTCTGGGCGTAGCGAAGGCAGGGTGCACTATGCACGATGCCTTCGCCTAGCAAGGGCGGTAATCAGGTAGGCCAGAAAAGCGCTGCCAAAAGGTGCATGCAGTAAAATCATCAACGTCGACGGTAGGTGAAAAAGCTACCCTAGGATCAGGGACGACGGGAAAGTGAAAATAGTCCCGGATCATATCAAAAGTGACAGTGTAATTGTGATACAGGAGTCGAAAGGTGATGCCGTCACCTGCTGCGGTGAAAGCAAGGGAGCTAAGACCCTTGAGGGCTAGGCGGGTGTAAGTGGAGGAGTGGACACCGAGGAATCGGTCGAAATCGATCGCTCGGTAGAGGCGGTGCACTCCCTGGAGAATGCCTAGTGACCTAAGAGCTGGCACGTCTATGAAGACGGTATGCACAAGGCGGTGCTGGTGGATCCTAGAGTATCGTGCTCTGTGAGTGCCATCGCAGAAAGTGATTCCATGTGTAGTGATGTGCGCGGTGGGGTCATCGACAGGGGGTGTGGGGTGTGGAGGAGAAGAGGTGGTGACGGTAGAAGGTGCTGTGGTGACAGGTGTGGTGGTGGTGGGAACGGTGGTGGTGACAGCCGGAGCTGTGGTAGTGGGTGTGGTGGTGGTAGTGGATGACGTGGTAGTGAGGCATGGACGACGCTGTGGACGGGGAGAGGAAGTGCCAGAAGACGGCCTCTTCCCACGTATGGGAAGGGTCGTCGATCCGCAAATGCAAACCATAGTGACGCACGCAGTAAAATAATACGATATGAAAAGAGATCAGGGAACGAGTGTACCGTGGGTGCGGGTGATGCGGACGCGCAAAATATCCCCCAAGGTAGTCCACGCTACTTCCACTGACGTCAGCGTAGAGGACCAGCAATTCGAAATGGGCAAAACGTCAAATAATCGATAAAAAATGCGTGGAAAGCAGATATACTATGACTCGGGCCGAGCACAGTGCTGCTCGGTCCAAGTTGTGCACTCAGGAGTAGGGTTGACTCGGTGCAGGTCTTGTGAACGAGCCGTTCGACTCGGGGCGAGCCGCTGAACGAGCGGTGCCCTAGGGCACGACTCGGGGGTGGGTGAGACCGAGTACCTAGGTGCTCGGTCTGTACCCTAGGGTATAGAAGGGGGGGTTCTGAACGAGCAGCTGTGCTGCTCGTTCTGTGCCCTAGGGCACGAAGTGGGGCGGGGGAGGGGGGTTCGGCGAATCGTCACGAGGAGGGAGGGGGGGTGGGTTTCGGGCGGAGATGGAGGGGGTTTAAGGGGGGGTTAAGGGAGGGGGGTGGCCGGTTCCGTCGGCGGCGGGGGTGGCGACGGCGCCGTCGGCGCCGTCGCCTCAGAAGGAAGAAGAGGGGGCGAACGGGGAGCGGGAGATGTAGGGAGAGGGGGAGTGGGAAGGGGAAATCGGTGAGGGGGGAAGTTGTGTGTGAGGGCGGCGGTGGCGCCATCGACGGAGCCGGCGTCATAGTAGGGCGGGGAGAGGGAGGGGGGAAATAGGGGAGGGGGGAGATAGAGAGAGAAGAAAGAGGGGAGAGAGGGGAGGGGAGGCTGACCGGAGTGCGGCAGCAAAGGTGGAGCCGGCGACCACGGCGGCGGAGCAGGAGGAGACGGCGGTGGGAAGGTGAACGATTCGGGGGGGGTTAGGATCTCAGGGGGAGATTAGAGGGTAGGAAAAATTTTGGGGTGAAAAAGAAATGATTTTAACCGCGGTTATTAATAGTTCGTAACCGACCCGACTCGGTCCGAGTAACTAGGCTGCTCGACCGGGTCGAAGTAAAGAAAAATACGATACGATTCGGTCCGAGTAGCTGGGCTGCTCGACCCGGTCAACGTTAAAATTTTGAATGAAATACTCCCTCCGAGTCGTATACTGCTCGGGCTGAGCCAATAATACTCTGTCAGGGTCGACAAAGCGACGTTTTCTCCCCAAATTTCAAGCATGGACAACTCGATCGAGCAGATAGATGCTCGGTCCGCGTCATGTCCTGCTCAGGCCGAGCCAATAATGTTCTGCCCGGGTCGACAAAGTGACGTTTTTTCGCTCAAATCTCATCCCTGTAAAACTCGATCGAGTAGCATTCTGCTCGGTCCGTGTCGATTTCTACTCGAACCGAGCATGAACCTACTCGGGCCAAGCTTAAGTATCTCCTTTATCTGTATCAGCTTGACTCGACCGAGCATCTGAGCTGCTTGGTCCGGGTTTCCTGTGTCTCTTTTTCACTTCTTTTCCCTTGTTTTCCATCTCAAATCTTCGATTTCCTCCGGCTTCCTTCCGTTTATAATGTCCATATGCATACCCCCAATTGTCCGTCCTACAGAGAACACAAACTCGTCAAATTTTTATGATTTTTATAATTTTACCTAAAAATGCGAAATAAAAATTGAAAAATAAGAAAATAGGAAAGAAATTTCAAAATCTAAGGTATTGGGTTGCCTCCCAATAAGCGCTCGTTTTCAGTCATGAGCTCGACTCCCTATGATACATCAATGCTCACTTGGCGCGCGTGGTGGTCACGCGTCCATCTCCGCGGTGGTGCAAATTGGTGGCGCTTGACTTCCGCCTACTCCAATAATATCCTTAACGCAAGCTGTGGTCTCCGATGCTCGGTGCTTTAGTGATTGTCGTAGAAACTCCTCATCCAATATTTGGATATACGCGGCGACCACTTTGTTGTAGGTTTGGTCGCCGTCGTCATCGATGCTTGCTTTAATTGGGTCCTTCATGACCCTTCATCGGTAAAATATTCAATCGCTTCCTCTTCAAGAAGCTCCAGATAACTGGCCCCTTCTTCATAAGCTTTCTCCTTCATCAGCCTTTGTAGCCGGAACTCAGCTTCAATATTCCCCACATTGAGGGAAAGGGTCCCTTCCCGGACGTCTATAAGAACTCCGGCTGTTGCCATGAAGGGGCGGCCGAGTATGAGTTGAGAGCTTCCTCCCTCTGGCATGTCCATAATAATGAAGTCGACCGGGATACATAGCCCTGGAGGTATCTGGAGGATGACGTCCCTCGCTATTCCGACCGGGTAAGTGATGGAGTGATCGGCGAGCTGGATGGACATGCTAGTCAGTTCCAGCTCACTTCCCGTCTGGAGTCTTCTGAAGATGGATAGGGGCATAATGCTAATGCTGGCCCCCAAATCAATCAACGCCCTACTGATTGGCATGCCGCCAATGGAACATGGGACGGTGAAGCTCCCAAGATCCGGTAGCTTCCGGGGAGGTCATTTTTGATAATGGAGGTAGAATCCTCCAACAGCTTGATCTCTTCCAGCTTCCTCTTTCCCGTAATGAGATCCTTCAGAAACTTTGCATACGTTGAGATCTCAGTGATGGCATCAATAAATGGGATATTCAGCTGAATCCGTTTCAGTAACTCCATAAACTTGGAGTACTTCTTCTCCAATTTGGCTTG
This sequence comes from Scilla litardierei, assembly GCA_030789695.1. Taxonomy (NCBI): domain Eukaryota; kingdom Viridiplantae; phylum Streptophyta; class Magnoliopsida; order Asparagales; family Asparagaceae; genus Scilla; species Scilla litardierei. The sequence goes on along the minus strand of CM061142.1, from coordinate 85,477,737 downwards.
GGCTAGCCTCTGAGGGTACGGAGGAGGGAGCCTGGAGGCTTTACCCTTAGATGCATCAACGGTGGTGGTGTTGTAGCAGGCATGACAAGAGGTGCGTCCGCCTTCTCTTCAACAGTGATAGGCCCTTCAGTGGCCTCAACTCTGGCACTGTCATCAACAACTTCTTCAGTGGGAGCCTTCTCCTTGCTAAACACTAACTGGGTCAGTAACCCGTCCTCCTTGTATGGTCATTGAAACCATGGCGTTGGCTTGGGCTCTAGGATTGGTCTCCGGTTGGGAGGGTAATCTCCCCTGGTTCTTCAGCAACTGCGACATCTGTCCCCTCAGTTCATCGAGCGAAGAATTGATATTCTTAAATTGGTTTGACGTATCTTGATTGAACCGAATCTGGCCGCTCATAAAGGTCTCCAATGTAGATTCGAGATTAGACTTTGGAGGAGCCGGTGCAAAATTCTGCTGAGGTGGCCGGTTATACTGTTATCCCGGCGGCCTATAGGGCCCAGTTGGCCTAAAACTGCCTTGTTGCTGACTCTGCTACTACTGAGGAGGAGGGGGTGGTCTCTGAAACTGCGGAGGTTGCAGCCCTCCGCTTGGGTTTCCATAAGAAGACCCCGGGTGATTTCTAGCAGCAGGATGCTGTCACTGGTTTCGTCCCTCTCCCTGGACGTACTGAACAGTCTCGGATGTCTCAACACCCTCGTAATGACCCTCAATAGGGATATATCTGGGATCTATATATTCTTCCCCGGGATGATAGGAAGTGCTGGGGGCCGCTGGAATGGAGTCCAGGCGCTGCTCGATGCGGGCCACTTGCTTGCACAAGGTCTCAATGTGAGAATCCAAGTGAGTGGCGACCTTGACCTCGGGAGTCCGGATCACAACGGTCTGCTCATCGGTCCACTGCTAGGTGTTGGCAGCCATATGCTCCAACATATCTATAGCCTCCTCAAGAGACTTATCCAATAGGGGGCCTTACGCCGCAGCATCAATAATCATCTTGGTGCTAGGTTGGAGCCTGTTGTAGAAGCTCTGCACCAAATCCCAGGGTTGGATTCCGTGGTGTGGGCACTGGTGTTGGAGGTCCTTGAACCTCTCCCAAGCCTCGTAAAGCGACTCCTACGGGAGCTTGTTAAAATTGGAAATGGCCCCACGGATCCGGACCGTCTTTGAGGGTGGATAAAATTTATCCACAAAAGCAAGCGCGAGCTTCTCCCATGTGGTGAAGTGGTAGGGAGGATGAGCCCGGATCCAATACGAGGCTTTGTCCCTCAAGGTGAAAGGGAAGAGCCGCAGCTTCACTGCATCATCACTGACGTCCTTCGCCTTGAAAGTATCGCACTTGGCTAAGAAGGAGTCGATGTGATGGTTGGGATTCTCATGAGGATGCACATAGAAGGGATCATGCTACATCAGATTTATCAACCCCGTCTTGAGCTCGAAGGTTGCCGCTGTCAGCTGTGGTCTAAGAATCGAGGAGTTGTTCCCAAACATCGGTTTTATATGGTCCCTGATGGACCCAGTGCGAGGAGGAGGAGGAGGAGGATTCCCTCCCATCTGAGCAGATGGAGATGAACTTCTTCTAGAGGCTCTTAAAGTCCTAGCTGTCTTTTCAATCACATGATCGAACAATAACTCTCTAGAAGTCCCCTTGTGGCGGGTGTTCATGCACCAACAAAACTCAGAAGAACACCGTCAGTAGCACCGCAAAATAATAAAATGAATAAAAATTGATAGTAGGGTGAGAAATGGTAAGAATGCTAGCAAACTTCACAAAAATAAAAACAAACTGAGATAAGATCACTATTGCCGTCCCCGGCAACGGTGCCAAAAACTTGACGCACTCGCAACCTACACCTAGGTTCCACCTGGCGGTGTCACGATCGCCAGGCGTAATATGGCCCCTAGGCTATGATTCCGGGCTCAATTCGCAAGAGGACAGTGTCGAGTTATAGTATAAAAGATAGTCGGATCTCACAGGGACGGTGATAGTGTCTATTATATTCTCAGTCCATTTCTAAGTGTGGAAGTAAGGTAGCTGTCGAGGGCACAGTTTTGGTTTGGTTGTTGTGGTTGTAATATCAATAAAAAGGACTAGGGCATTATGGATCACCATTAAGATCATTGGGGGTTGATGTTGGATAGGATCCTCACATCGCATTAGGGCTAGGGAATTAATCCCCCAATTCATACCACTCTCGTGGGTTAGAATTGCGGGGTATTTCGGTGGCTCTCGTTGACGCAATAGCGGTAGCCATCAACGTAGCGGTATAGTTTGTCGATGGATCCCCTCAAGGCGCGAGCCGGGCACGGTCACGTGCCTTGATTGGATCCACCGATTTCCCTATTCGAATCCCTAGATACCCCTTAAGCACATCAATTCCACAGACCGTGGGCATGATCTCAGTACGGGTTATCTATGATTCGGTAGGATCTACCGAAATACAACCATAAATCCACAATTCAACGTATGGATCCAGATCTACCTTTTCCCCCTAAAATCCTAGGGCTAACCCATCAACCTTAGATTAGATCTACTCAGACATCACAATAGGAACGCACAAAAACGTCAATTTCACAGGAGAAAACATTTTAGCAATAAATAAATTAGGGCTAAAATAAACTTACAGTGAGAATAAATGAAGAACAGATCCAGACGATAACAAAGGCAATAATCTTCAATAGTAAATTCAAAATTCGCTACAAAATCAATCTTCAAAAGTCCTACAAAAATCGCTCTCAAAAACTCTCCAAAATTCCCTTACAGAACCCCAGAATGAACTCTCTCTTTTCACTGCTCCCGATCGCGAGCTATCACTGCTGCCAGATCGCGCGCATCGCGCGCTTCAAAAAATTCCAAAAATTCCCCAGGGAGTGCCGACCGAGTAGGCTACTCGGCCCGAGCAGCTGCTACTCGGTCAGTAATCCGGCCCGTGTAGCTTGCTACTCGGCTGCTTGGAGAACTTGATCCGGACCGAGTAGGACCTACTCGGTCAGCTGCTCGGGTGCTGCTCAGGCTGTGAAATCTGGGGCTACCTGACCGAGCAGATGAGCTGCTCGGTCCGCGTCACCCCGTATCCGACCTCAGTTGCAATTGATACGGCTCGGTCCGAGCAGACGAGCTGCTCGGACCGCGCATTTTCTGGGAAATGCTGGGTCTGAGCCTGGAGCTTCTCACTATCCTCTCTCTCCTTCTTCTCTCCTCCAATGGCTTCGGGAACACGGCGAACTCCTCCAGAGCCCCGCCAACGAGCTCATGGGCATGTCGGATGTGTCCATACCTGGGTAGGGGTCCAAGTCGCTCCAAAGTCCCTGGATATTCACGAAACACTACGAAACTCGAAAATATCGTCAGAAATGCAGAATCGTAGTAAAAAGTGGGATTTGAGAGCGAAAATGATATGCAATGTGATGAGATAATGATATGAAAATGATATAAAATATGGACACATCAAAAGCTTGAAAGATTTTGCAATGGAATATATAACCTCCCAATGGAATAGTAGAAGCCCCTTATATAGGTTTCTCAAATCCACAAAACAGAATTAGCAAAAACCCATTTGGAATCCGTGAGAAAAATCTCAACGGATAGAATCTGCGCTCACGACAGTCGACTGTTGAGGAAACCATAGTCGACTGTTGCACAGTCAGCAAGGGTATGTGAGAATTCATAACGGTAACTTACCACGTGGACAGTCGACTGATGAAGCAAAGACAGTCGACTGATGAACCAACAGGCGACTGTAAATACTTCTACATGCGACTGGCCGAGAGATGGGTAAGTTGAAGGATTCTGGAAAATGTCTGAGATAGCAGGACAGACGACTGATGAGGAAGATACAGTCGACTGTTAATCAGAATAGGCGACTGTACATCCTTATACAGGGGACTGTCAAACACCCTGAGATTTTCCAGAGAGCTGAGTCAACAAATTGGCTCACAGACAGACGACTGATGCAGCATTAGCAGTCGACTGATCCAATGGACAGTCGATTGTAAATCCAACATAAGTCGGTTGGCCGTAAAAGACAGATCAATAGATTTTGGGCAAATGACAGACATGCGACTGATTTACAATACACAGTCGACTATTACTTGGACAGGCGCATGTGAATCGTTCATGAGTCGCCTGTGGGAATATAACAGAGAAGCCCAAAAACTAGACTGTAAAAGTTTGTGCATAACAGGCGACTGTAGAACAAAACAAAGTCGACTGTTTTTGAAACAGGCGACAGTAAAACGTTCAGCAGTCGACTGTTATATACAAGACATGCACAATCTAGTTAGAAATGAATTGGAGTCAAAGGAAGCTTGACCTAAAGACATCCTAAGACAGAAATGAAGATGTGTGTGTGCTTCAACAATGTTCTACTTCTAAGCTACATACTAGAAGAGATAAAAGAAATTTACATTGACGAAATCTCTCTTCTATCCAACGCATGAGCTTGAAGTCTTCATGGAGCTTCAATCATCATCCATGATCATCCAATCCATTTCATTTGCCTTCAATGAACTTTGAGTATCATCTATTGCAAGTAGATCTTCATAATAAGCTTAGGCAATGGATTAACTACAAAATAGGGGATTATTCACAAGTATTTATGTTTGCTCATCATTAACACCAAATAGGGAGAAGTCCAATACTCAACATTCTCCCCCTTTTTGATGATGACAAACAAACAAAAACAAAAATATAAATAATTGTGCGTAATGAAAACCTACTCCCCCTACATAGATGCCAATTAAGTTAGTCAACAAATATTAGGGTATCTATATATCAATTGAAGCAAATGAGTAAGATATGAGTGAATTTAATTGAATTTATTACATGAAATCTAGGATTTAAAGATCCATATTCATTGTAATCTTACTCTCCCTGAATCTAAGGCAACTTCAATCTTAGATTCAAGTGTTATTCGTACATACTTAGCACATTCATTATGAATCTGTATGTTTATCTCTCTCCCCCTATGGCATTATCCAAAAAGGCGGGAGTAGATAACAACAACAATAATCGTGCTAAATAAGAACTACCAACAATCAAGGAGTATAAAGATTTATAAAACCAAAACTCATAGAATCACAACAAATTCATATGTGAATAGAGAAATGAAAGTCCAATATCAACATTTTAGATATACGAAGGAATATACCAACTCAAAAATGCATCGCATCACATATAATACGTAAAATCCAAAATCAATTCCAATAATGTCTCAAAATCACATCAGGAGAGAATATATCATTCAAGGAGACAATATCACAATCAGCACATAGATTTGATTATCAATTATTCACGGTGTGACACAAAAGACGAAACTTCATATATATATATATACTAGTCATAACCCGTGCCCGCGGGCACGGTTCATTTAAGATTTTTCCCGCGAAATCTTTGTTCTCCAAAAAAATATTTCCACAACCAAAATATAAAAGAACAAAAAATTAGCGAAAAAATATTTAGTTGCATGGGATCCTTCGGCACGGAACAAAAAATTCGGCCATGCACCTTCGACACAGAACAACAAATTCGGCATGGACGCCTTCGGTGCGGAACAACAAATTCAGCTGAGAACAACAAATTCGGCGCAGGTACCTGGGTGCCTTCAGTGCGGAACAACAAATAAGCGTAAAACAATTTCACAGGTGCCTTCGACGCCAAAATTTATTTCCCCGCCAAAATTTAAACGGACATCAATAATTAAAATTTAACCGAAAAGTTATTTTGTTCTCCCCAAAATTTAGTTTTTTTTGGTAACACAAAGGCGACCGGGATTAGATCACAGGTCGCTACTACCTAAGAGTAGGGGGATACCATCTGGATGAAGGGCTGGCGGTCTCCCCAAAATTTTGTTAGCCCATAAAATTTAGTTCCCACCATATTGTTATTTAGTTCTCCAAAAATTTAGTTTCACCCAAAAATTTTCTTCCCCGAGAATTTGGTTTAACCTAAAAATTGTAGTTTGCCCAAAAGTTATGTAGTTCTCAAAAATTTTAATTTCCCCAAAAATAATTTCTTCCCGTAGAATTAGATTCCCCTAAAAATTTTAGTTCTACCCCTAAATCCATCAATATTAAGTTCAACCCAAAATTTTGTGAGAGAAATGTACAACCAAATTTTTTCCTCACAAAATTGCAGTTCCCCAACATCTTTAAGGTGAGCTACACGACTCAGCAAGTAGCATCACCTATATAAATAACCTTAGTAATATGTTCAACACAAAAAGATGATGGGCAAAAACTATGTATGTGCCGAAGTAACAAAATGCATATCAAATATTCTCACAAAATAATATTCATTTAATCCTCAATGATTAATGTTTTGTAAATTATCCTTATTCCATAGCCAGCCTCCAAAAATACACCAAGAGGCTAACATAACAAAATTCCAAAAGATGATTGCTTAAATGCCAAAATTGATGCATCATCTCACTTATATGCTCGTTAAGTGGCAATATTATGTTATTAAGTATGCCAAAATTCAATTCGCAAGGAACCAAAATTTGCTAGTGTGGTATTAAAAAAAATAAGATTCTTTCAACATCATTGCATGCATAATCAAAAAGATACAAAAGTGTCCAAGGGAGTAATCTTTACATGCATTGCAGCGAACATCAAAGGAGTCTTCACGAACAAAAAGTTCAGTAATAAACACAAATTCTAAAAAAAGAAGTTTTTACGACAGTCCATACAAACAACATTCAAGAAACATTAGGGTTTCAAGTGCATCCACAACAAACAGGAACATTGTCATGCACATTTTCAAAATTCCACCATTATTGGCAATAAGATTGTGAGTTCATGTGATTGATAGAATTCTTTCATTTTGGCAATGCACTTCCACCGTTAAGGCATTCCCTATGTGTCTCCCAGTATTCATTCACAAAGACCAATCACAGTATAAGAAGGCAATAAATCGAGGTCTCCATGGTCAGCTTTGTTGCATATGTTGTTCCTCACCCCATCCAAAACTCATGCACCTCATGCAGATGTTTTGACTCCATTGCGCTGGCCCACATAGGATGTGTAAGAATCATCGTTTACATCTTGATCCAGATGTTTTGACTCCATTGAAGTAGTAGGATAGAGCCAGATATCCCATAATTTATTGCCTGATGATATAGTATTGGATACCACGACTTCATTGAACATCCATTCCTCTTCGGGTAGAACATGTACACTCGGAACAGGACATGATAATCTCCCTGATAATATGCAGATTAAAGGGAGCTATCTGTATATTAAAGGGAGCTATTAGCAATTAAACTTAGCAGGATAATATGCAGATTCTTAAAGCAATGAAAATAGGAGATATAATGGCCTAAAAACTAAAGATGAGAATGGCCATCACCTTTCAATAATTGTAAGCAATAATAATTACTTGATAATAATAATCATCATAATTATAAGACAGCACATCCACAAAATATTTAAAATCAAAAAGTTTCTTCTATCTCTAAATTCAGACAAAATGTCATGAAATAGAGCAAACATTTGACTTACCTCTTTAAACCAAACCATGTTTGAATGCCTCAATGATCTTTGGTTCATGATCTCCCACTGCACATGCTCATCTATCTGCACATCTGGGGGAAAAATAAAACAAAGATATCAAAATCAAATAATAATGTTAATAACCATGAATCCAAGAACAAAACAAATGTCAAACTTCAATTTTGTATTGAAAACTCATTGGATGTTATAAGTTATACAAAATAAACACTAACTGATCGATTACATAACTCAACTGTCCAAATGATGAAATCCAAGGGCTCGATGGGCCTCACATTAGAAACCCCAACACAAATTCATCAGTCTCCCTAGTTCAAACTTCAATTTTTTTCTTTCTTCTGGTGGTCTAACATTTGTTTTCATTTTTTTTCAAATGACTGAGTATTTATAACCCCTAGTTCTCTGTAGCTCTATAGGCAAAAAAGTGTAAAATTTTTGTTGTATCAATATATTAAAAGAAAAAAAGATCACCATGATTTGCAACAAAATCAAAAAGATCTGTAATACATAAACAAATATACCATCATGAAGCCATTCAACACTTACTAAACTAAATTAGTGCCCACTAAACTAATCTCATTTTCCTAAGAGTCTAAAACCAATAAGCATCTACTCCCCAGTGCACAGATTCCTTCTTCTTTTCATGACGTGTTCTTTTTATGTGAGCATTGTTATCACTATCAGTTTTCATCCCGGCCTTGCAAAGTCCATGCCATATTCAATCTAAGGTTACGCTAGCTCCGACACTGGCAGAATATCAACCTCCTTTCGTCTGCTTATACTACCATATCACAATGGTGGCCTCAATACAACTCCATGTTTGCCTGTAATTAGTTAGTTTGCATTAGTATCAGGTTTAAACATATATCGGGTTACATAACCTAAAAATTTAGCAAAGAGCCTTGGCTTGCCTTCTCTTAGTGCATGGCTTAATTTAATAGGAACTAATCTTGACCATGGAGTAAACTTTGCCACATCAGACTATGAGACCCTACATGCCTGCACATAGGTTGTATTATACAATTAGTGGATGAACACAATATGGTAGTATTATGACAAAAACCTAAGGAATGCAATCAAAATATTGGTTTAGATCATTTTCATCATGCAGGTAGACCCAAAACACATAAAAAATGAAAAGTTTTTTCTGTTGCATGAAAAATGGAAACGTATTACCAATTTATACTTATTCAAAAATTCAAACAAAGGGAACGATTATTGCAAAAGAGTCAAAAAGTGTAATCATAAGTTACAAATTCATTTTGAGGAATTATGCACATCACACATCCTCTCAAATAAGACGCCACCTCATCATCAGAAGATTAACCATCATCAACCAATAAGATTTATAAATAAACATCCTCTACCAGTTTATATAATAAAATTAGGATATGTTAACAAAATTTTAGGACAATTATTTTACAACCGACAATCAAAGTCATAAAGCCAACTGAAATAAAGATGCAAAAATAGCTAAAACCACAACTCCTATGCAGCATCACTTTTCAGTTATGGCACTGGGCAAATGGATTGCAGCATCAAGTCTCCCATCGTCCACTACAGTTATGTCACCGGGAGAATGGTTAGAAGCATTGCATTTCAATTCCAATGAGTCTGCAGAACTAAAGATCTCTTTTGCCACAAAACACTCCTCAGTTATTGAAGCAATTTCTACCTCATCGTCATCTCCAGTTACTATGTCAATGGAAGTATCAGATTTAGAAACATTGTAGAACCTGATTCAAGCATGAATTTGCTTTATACTACCATTACATGAGAAAGACACACGCATCCAATAAATGAGAAAACCACACGGATCCAATAAAAGAAACAATAAGATAACTTTGCCATAAAATCCTTTGGGAACTGATCAATGGCATTCCATACAACATCGATCTCATCATGGTTTAACACAAGAATATAACATAGTATTGAACATGACAGCGAACATCATCCCCTTATGTTCAAGATCAACATCCACACACAATATCCCCTTGAATTTGGTATTGGTAGTTTAGTTTCACAACTGTTATTATTGCAATGTTATTACCACTAAGCTCTTAAAACAAACAATTTTCAGCTCAAGAACTTAGGCTCACCTTCTATAGTGCCGAACATGCTTCTTGGTTTTTGGTGTTGAAAAAGAATCTTCGAGCTTCTTTTTATAGGTCTTAAAGGGTCCGGACTATGGACACGAACTGTTGGCATGCATCCCCCTTGCCCATCAAAATTAGGAACAATTCTAAGAATCATGTACTCTAACTTGAATGAGTTTGTGGAGAAGCAACCAAGAAAAAATTCGCAATTTAAAAAACAATATAAGAAACAACCATAATTTCCTGGCAAATAAAATAAGATTTTCAACTTCTAATTCAAAATACGACAGGTGACCGTAATTTCACACTTCATCAAAAATTCAACTCCAAAAAACATCCAATTACCTAGTACGCAGCAACATAAAAGCATAGAGAGAGAAGAACTTAAAGAAGGAAACCGGGTATCAAGCTTCTTCCGCCTATCTTCTTCTTCTTCTGGCCAAAACCAATAAAGCCATCTTCCAAATCATTAATCCGAAGAAATATCAAATGATTTATTTTAAAATTAACAAAAAGTTGACAAAGTTAAGAATTTAACAATGGGGAATATCCATGAGACTCAAAGATAATCAAGTGTAAAGAGACCACCAACAGTTGCACACATTTGCTCCTTTGATTTCTACTCATCTATGTACAGACAAATGATATATTCAAAAATAACAAAAAGTTAATAGATTTAAGAATTTATTGGAATGTATTAATATCAACTAACCAAACATGGGACTCCCATTTCCCATTCACCCTGTAAAAAATCACACCAATGTATTGCAAGCTTCTTGACCTCATCCGCTACCAGGTCATCTTTGTTTGTTGAAAACTCCAAAGCTTATGCTATCACAAAGAATTTGGAGTCAATCCACCTCCATCATCTAGTTACACTGTTTCCATATAGATTATCAACTATAAACAATGAACAAACATCCGAAATTATATACTTTGATTTTATTGCTATGATTTAATCACGAATACATGGAATTACCTTGACTAAGTAGTGCATGATTTCCATCTTTCATGATTCTGAATTTGCATTTAGTGACAAAAGAGGCCCCATCTTGTGACTTTTCACAAAATCAACATGAAAAAATTTCATCTTTATATTGTATGATGCAGAACATGATTTGATTAAAAAAATCATTGAAAATACATGGAACAAAAAGAAATTGTAAACTAATAAAAAAATTAATAACTTTGTTTTAACATAAATATTTCTCTTCGGCTCAGCTCAAGACATTGCATTAGCCAAAAATTTTAGGGCAAAATAACAGAAAGAGGTCTACAAAGAACATTGCATTGGCCCAGGACTAATGAAAATCTATCTATATGCACGACCTCTGCCTAAGGCAAAATGCATAATTACATGACGCGGTAATATTAAGTATATGAAATATTGTTTGACAACATGACAATAATCTATACATATGTATTAAACTCACCAAAATCATAAAAATCGAAAATAATCTTTGTTGACTATATGAAGGGAAACTAAAACCACCAAGAAGATAAGAACTCTACATCATTCTCAACAACAATCAGACTTTTATGTAATGAATCCAAAATGGCAACCTAATTCAAATTACAACACAAAAAGAGAATGTTCCTAGCAAAAAGGGCATCATTAATTCTTGTTACATTCTATACAAAATTTACAACACAACATAGGAAAAAAAATTTAACAACATTATCCATTGGGCACATAGCAACACAATTTCTCTATGAGTACTTATAACAAACACATTGATGGCATAATCAAAGAAACATGTAGAGAAAATACGCACCATTAAGCATTGAAAGTATACTTTGATGAGATCGATAATATCGAAAAGCCTATCTCCCATTTTGCAAGGGGGAGGAAAGAAAGAAAAAAAACCAAATTGTTGGACGAAATTACAATGACGAAACATTGGAGGAAAGTATGATGTGATCCTCTTAGAGTTTGCACTACAGTAATGCTATCCGCAGGATGAAAGAAGCATTGTCCATTTGTAAAAATTCTTTGAATTTTTTTGTGCTCAATTATAAAGGGTTTTGTAAGGTTGTCTGAATTATAATAGAGATCAAATTCTAGGGGATTGAAAAACAACCTTTCTTAAGGCAACAATAGGTCTCCTCAGTTGCAACAATCAAAGATGCAACATGCATGAAAAATTAAAGCATCGAAGTAGGTGCAAAATCAAACAATCCTCTGAAAAAATTTCACATTGAAGATGGTTTAATACCAATCTTTAATGTAAGACTATGATAAAACCCAGTAATATGAACTGAAGATGGCTTAATGCCAATCTTTGATGTAAGCCTATGATAATTGGGAATGAATTGTAATCCACTAAATATACTTGGTTACATCAATATTACTATTTAAAACTTGTTTCGTTTCTAAAATTGAACGGCAATCTGCCTGGGTACCCTCTAGGCTTATGTAAATGGACGAAATTCATGGGTAAATCCAGTTCTAGTACATCTTCTCATTAATCAATTTAGTAGGTAAATATTAGAGAACTTCTGACTTCCCAACACATACTATGTTGAAAGGTTTTCTTGTTTTTCCTTCTTTCATACATTTTCTGTAAGGTAATGTGCTGTCAAATGAAAGGTTGCTTGATGAAGATTGTGTTATAACATTGGTTAACTTAAAATTGAGGAATGTATATGGTGCTTTCAGGATGGTAAATATAAAAAGAAACCTAATTATAATCTACTTTATAAGAGGTGATTGTGTTCCAAAAACTAATTCTTTACAGTCAGTGATCATCTTGGGTAGAAGAGGATCCTCTAGGGTAGAAGGTAGCAATGGTAGCCAGAAACAGCTTTATGTTTACCTTGGCACTACAACAAACACTTGATGTGCGTAAGAAAATTGTAGTTGGAAACCAAAACAAATCGAAGATAGATCAAAGCTCTAGATCAAAACTTCAAAACATACCCCGAAGAATCTTTTGTAGTTGATGTGCTTCTTCTTCTCGATGCGTTTCTTCTTCTCTGAAAATCATTTTTCCCCTACTTCTTTGATTGATACAAAGAATTCAATTAACCACCTTGACAACTACGATAAAATCGAAACTTAACCATCCATTGAAGATCAATCTTTAAGATAAATCTAAAACTAAAAATCAGTTTTTACACCATACCTTAATGATTTACAACATACCTTAAAGACTTCTATTTTTGATCCTTCACTGAGCTGTTATTTCTTCTTCAGTGAGCTTCAACTGAGCTTCAAATAATCTTTAACTGAGCTTTTCCTCAATTCCCTTGTTCATGATCACCGTCTGTCATCATCCTTCATTGATCAAACCTCGGTTCTACCCCATGATCACCGGATGGAGGGGGAGAGAGGAGGGGTAGAGATTTCTGACGTTGAGTGAGTCATTGCGGTTTTACCCCATAAATTCAAATTTCAAAACTCGGTTCTAATTTCACTCATGCACGTTGAGAGAGAGATTTGTGATGGATCTTTTTTTTTGGCTTCCCTCCAAATCATACAGCCTTTCCCTCCCATTTGTGATGTGAGCCAAACTTTCCCTCTAAGATGTAAACGGAAATTTTGATTTCAAAATTTTTTTAAAACATTGATTTGATTTCTTATATCTCAATTAAGCTCTGATATGATTTGATTTGATTTGAGGAAAATGATTTATTATATCCAATATCTCATATCTCAATTTCTCATACCTTATATACAATCTATATAAACATCACACCCAATTACACATAACCAAAAACAAATTCTCTTATCCATTATCTCTTATCCATTATCTCTTAACCAAAATCTCTTATACAATAATACACATATCCACATACAACAATACACATAACCAATATCTCTTGTCCAATATCTCTTATCCAAAAACCCATGATAACATCCCTGTTCTATAATATATATATATATATATATATATATATATATATATATATATATATATATATAATGAGTGATTTGCAGATGACATGAGTACACGATGGGGCGGCGGTCAATCTTGATGATGGAATCTCACGGTCTGTTGCTGGACATTCATCTGGCGCAGGTTGTGATAAGTAGATTCCTTGGCAGGTAATAAGGAAGAAGACCCGACTCCAGCGGCATGTTCAGGGGCATCTTCTGCCCCAGGTTCCCAACCACCATCGCCCGGTGGGGACCTACCGAGATCAACGGCGGATCCGTACGGTGCCGCCCGTCGGGGTTGGACTGAAATCTGGGATGCCTCGGAAGACTGGCGCTGACCATGTGTTTGAAGGAATGCCTCTGAAGCAATCGGGACAGCTTATTTCGATTAACCCTTCAGCTAAGAAGCTGAGTTGGTCGGAAGTCTGCTCCAACAAACGATCTTATGGTGAATCGATTGGTATGAAATTCGTCCCACCTAAGATCAGAAATGATGGCACTTGCGTTGCTCGCGTACCTAATGATCTTCTGGAAAAGGGTGCCGAACATTGGAAATCGACTCTTGTCGGGTATGTTGTTGGCGATACCCCCCTTTTTGGGCAAATTCATGCTTGGATGGAGAGGCTTTGGAAGCCCAAGAAAAGGATTCAGATTTATAACAAGGAGAATGGCTTCTTTTACTTCCGGTTTGAATCCAGTGAGGAATGTGACAGGATTCTCCATGGAGGCCCTTGGCTCTTTGATGGCCGGCTGGTAGTGCTAAAGCTATGGACCTCTAGTCTTCGTCATGATCGTGACATCCTGACTACCGTTCCCATTTGGTTGCAATTGCACGGGGTGCCGGTTAATATGTGGAATATGGAGGCGCTAAATATTCTGGCATCTGTGGTTGGCAATCCGCTGTGCCTGGATCGAGCAACAGCGAAACTGGAGAGAATTACCTTTGCGAGATGCTTGGTGGAGGTGGATGCGAAGAAGGAGTTACCAAAAACAATTGATGTTGAACTTGATGATGGCTCGCTTTTGACTTTGGAGGCGAAATATGAAGTCGAACCTCCTCGCTGCAGTTTGTGCATCTGTTTCGGCCATACTGACGTTCAATGTCCAAATCAGAACAAAAAACCACCAACAACTGAAAAGGGGAAAGGAGTTCATCTGCAAAATTGCAATGATGCTACAACATCTCAGTTGCACAATGGAGAGGGTACTTCGCATTCATTTGTAATGGCTCAGGACAAACACAAAGGAGGGGGGGCTCCACAGGACTCTGCAACGGCCCAGGCCTGTGCCAATACAGAAAACAGCAGGCGGGCGAGCATAGGCCATCTCCAGTCTTTTCGCAAGGTGGTCACTGCTATGAGATGCTTAATCACTCTGAATTCTAAAACACCCCCTAGAGCATCTGATGCCACTACTGAGCCTATTTTGGACATCACTTTGGAGGCAAATGCTACCCTCAGTCCTGATGGCAAGAGGAACAATGTTATTCAAAATAATGAATTAACGGAGGCAATGCCGCAAGACCCGGTATTTGATAATCCCCTGTGGAATGAGGAGCGTCTGGAAATGCTAAAAGAAGCTGAGCTAATAAAAGGGAAAAAGCATGGCGCCCTCAGTGCTGGCCCTGCTACACGGCGAAGCAGTAGGCTTAAATAAGTGTCTACACATTCGCACCCCACTCTTACACTTTTCAATGACTATGTTGATTTGGAATACCAGAGGCTTGAACAATGCTGTGCGACGAAAGGATCTTAGAGACAGAATAAAGAAGGTAAACCCTTCGATCTTAGTTCTATTGGAAACTAAGCTTAGACATGAGACTATTATTAGTAAGTCTTGCATCCCCAAGGACTGGAGAACTATTAACAACTTCTCATTACATGGAGGAGGCCGTATCTTGATGGGTTTTAACCCCATAGGGTGGCAAATAAGCGTAGTTTCTATGTCAACTCAACACATTACTATCCGGTGTATAAATAAAGGGGGATTCTTGTTCGCTTTCTCTGCTATTTATGGAAGCAACAGCTACAATGAAAGAAGTCTCCTTTGGAAGAACCTGAAAGAGGATGCGGCAATCTTGAGCAATGAAGCATGGCTTGTGGGAGGTGATTTTAATTGCATATTGTCCACCAATGACAAAGTGGGAGGCCGTCGTGTGGAGGCTTCCAAGTTATATGAATTCAACAACTGCCTTAATGATTGCCGATTACAGACGCTCAAGCATACTGGGGTGCGGCTGAGTTGGTGCAATAAACGTATTGGAGTCCAGCGCATCTCTGCTCAATTGGACCGCGTCCTATGCAATGCTGAGTGGATTAGCAAGCTACCGGATTCATCTTTTGTGTACTTATCTCCAAATTCCAGCGACCATGCTCCTATGGCTGTCAATCTTCATCCCAAGGTACTTTCTGATCCGAAGCCATTCAAATTTTTCAACCACTGGATTAATTTGCCAGGTTACCATGATATTATTACTTCCTCCTGGGCGCACATGGACCGTGGGACCCGTATGTTCCAGCTTGTTCGTAAATTGCGGCGTGTAAAATTGGACCTTAAATCTTGGTCTTCCCTTCACCAAAATTCTAATGCTACCCATAAATGCCGAGCCCAGCTGGAGGCCATTAGGGGAGAAATCTCTCTTCACTATGACCGTGATTTACAGGAAAGAGAGCACAAATTGGCCAATGATCTTGCTACTCTGATGGACATGGAGGAAGAGATGTACCGCCAACGAAGTAGGCAGGATTGGTTGGACCTTGGTGACAAAAATACTAGATTCTTCTACAATGCGATGAAGTCCAGACAATGCCGCAACAACCTAGGTCTTTTGGTGGATGCTAATGGTGTTCAGAGTAGAACTTATGAAGATATAAAATCTGGTGCTGTTGCCTTCTATGAATCCTTGTACAATCAAAGCACATACTGGAACGTGTTCCCCAAGCTTGTGCCTAAAAAGAAGATTAAAAGTGAAACAGCTTCATGGCTTGAAAGAATTGTGACAGCTGACGAAATCAAGGATGCTGTTTTCGGTATTGGCGCAAGCAAAGCACCGGGTCCTGATGGATTCAACGGCTTCTTCTACCAACATAACTGGAACATAATTGGGTCTGATGTAGTTGCTGCAGTACAATCTTTCTTCAGCTCAGGCTCCATGCTTCGGCAGGTAAACCACACATTCCTTACATTGGTCCCAAAAAGCTCCAATGCTACTTCTCTGGGAGATTACAGACCCATAGCTTGTTGCAATGTCATTTACAAGATTATTAGCAAAGTCATTTGCAACAGGTTAAAGACTTTTATCCATGATCTTGTATCCCCGAACCAGTCTGCCTTTTTGCAAGGGCGGCTTCTTTCTGACTGTGCCCTCCTGGCCCATGAACAAATTAGAGATTTTAGCAATCCCATGGGGGCCAGAGCGTGCTTAAAACTGGACCTTAGAAAGGCGTTTGATAGCGTGAATAGAGAGTTTGTGTACTACATCTTACATCAAATGGGATTTGGTCACAAGTTCATTGGTTGGATCAGGGAATGCATCTCCACTGCCTCCTACTCCGTTATGGTCAATGGATCACCGGTAGGATTCTTTGGTGGAAACAGAGGGCTCAGGCAAGGCGACCCTCTCTCACCCTACCTATTTGTCATTATTATGGAATGCTTCACTATTTTATTGGACAAAGAACTTACTAAAGGGGGTATTCAACCTATGAGGAGGGCTGGTGCTATCTCTCACATTCTATTTGCTGATGATTTACTAGTGTTCTGCCGTGCCAATCAGAAATCATTCAGGGGCCTTAAAAACTTACTTAATGACTTGCAGAATTTTACAGGGCTGGAAATCAACTGGGACAAAAGCATATCTATGTTTAGCAAAGGAGTTAAGAATCCGGGAGATCTAGCTAACTATCTGGGAGTCAAACATGCTCATGCAATCACTACATACTTGGGCCTCCACTTATCCCCCAAGTATCCCAAGGCTCACATGTATAACAGGCTTATTGATAATTGCATGAAAAGAATGAGTGGTTGGCCTTCATCAACTCTATCGCTTGCTGGAAGAATTGAGTTGGTAAGAACAGTCATATATGGCATGATAATGTTTTGGGTGCAAGTGTATAAACTGCCTACATCTGTTTTGCGAACCTTAACTACCATGTGTCGTAAATTCATCTGGGGCACATCTAGTTCTTGGGCCTGGAATGACTCTTGCAGACCAAAGGAAGAGGGAGGAGTTGGTTTACGATTACTAGCAGATCTGAATCTAGCTGCTGGTATTAAGCTGACATGGAGATTACTCAATTCTAGAGGGCTTTGGGCGAAGTACATGAGAGACAAATACAAGGATTCATCCACTTTCTATGAAGCAACTAGATCGGCCACCCAATCTGGCACTTGGAAGTTTCTACTTCATTGTAGAAGTCTGTCGCAGAGGATTATTGTGAGGAAGGTGAGAGACGGAAAAGATACCTTGTTCTGGCATGATAACTGGCTATCGGGTGGATCCTTAAAATCCCAATTCAGTATACCGGATGGCGCCAGCATGAAGCGCGAATCTGAGTATTGGGACGGATCCAAGTGGATTGAAAGCACTGAGATTCAAATGATTAGACCACTCCTGCAGCATCAGAAACTAACGGTGGGAGCAGACTTATGGGCGTGGAAAAATAATAGTGGCTGCATGTTTAAAGAGGCTTGGGATGTGGTTCGCAACAAAGCCTCTCACTTTCCCTTTTACAGCCTGATTTGGTACAGTCAACATATCCCGAAGTACTCCATAACACTACTGAGAGCTTTTAAAGATAAACTACAAACCAAAAACCGCATGGAGAATTGGATGAGCCTACCAACTAATACGTGTACTCTGTGCTTGGGGAATTGCCTGGAAACATCCGGTCATCTCTTTTTTCAATGTCCTTATTCTAACTACATTTTACACAGGTCATTGCTAAAGCTCGGATGCTTGGCCCCATCTGATGTTACGCTGGCTAGCATTGGGAAATATATAATGGGAAAATTCAAGGAGAGGGGGCCGTTGGGTACTCTAGCTAGGACGGTTCTTGCGGCAGCCGTCTGGCATCTATGGCGTGAGCGCAACAGACGTGTGTTTGAGAATAAAAGCAAACCCAAGACTATTTTATTTGAGGACATCGCTGCAGATGTGCGCACTGTGCTGAGAAACAGGGATGATATTGATGACCAATCCAAAAATGCATACGATAATTGGGACATTCATGGAATTGGATGACCATTGCTGTTCGTGGCATCTTAGAGAATGTATTTTGTATGGTATTTTGTTATGTCTTGTGGTCCGGAGATTAGATGCTATTGCAGTTGATTTAGGGTGACGACGCTTGTGTCCTCTCCCCTATTCACTTGCACAGGCACACTAATGCCAGACCATATTGTAAATACTGTATTTCCTCAATAAAATTTCTAACTTACCCTGCAAAAATATATATATATATATATATCAGATGACATGAGTACACATCAGATGGACATAAACATGTCCAACAAAATATCATGACCAACAAAAATACTACATCATGATATCAAAAATACATCAGCAGATGTCAGAATACATCATCACAAAATATCCAACCATCAAAACACATAAACTCCAACTGACACCACTCAAAAACTAAAACAAAATCTATTAGTGAGTGTCGCCAGGTGCTGCAGAGGAAGAAGGAGGCTCTGTGACAGCAGTGGTATCCTCTGGAGGAGGGTCAGCAGCAGTAACAGCAGCATCATCATCAGTAGCATCCTGAGTAGAGGCTCCACCAGGATGCACAACGACATCAGTGACGATGGGCTGTGGGGGCTCATGTGGCTGAGGAGGAACAAAACGTCTCAGATGCTCAGGGAAGGGTATTCCCTGATGCTGGAATGATAAGGAAGCCAACTCATAAAGACCAGACACCATCTCAAGCAGGGTGTCAAAAACGGGAGGAGCAGACGAAGATGGCTGGTCAGCAGGTGGAACAGTGGAGGAAGACGAGGCTGAAATGGATTTCCTCTTCTTTGATGCAGACTGCAGAGCTGAAGAGGACTTCGACTTCGCAGAAGCATCAAGGAGAGGAGCAAAAGGCATGGGCTCGTAGGGAGACAAATCGATACCAAAATGTCGGAAGACACGAGTGAGAAGGCCACCGTATGGAATGTGAGTTGAGGAAGAAGTAAACTCAACATTGTCCATCCTATTAAGGAGGACACCGGCCCAGTTTACGGACATCCCAGAGAAGATCGCATACATACACCTCAGAATATCCTGTGAAGGCTAGTCAGATGATCCATACTTCGGCATGATGTTGGACTTCACCACGAGGTGAACAGCCCAACCCCTAGCCAAAAACATAGACGACCTAATACCAGAATCTAGGGCTGAGGGTATCTCACGGAACATGTCACGAAGGACAGCCTGATCTAGCTCATCGACATCAGAAATGGAAAGGTCTGAAGGAAGAGATCCAGTAGAAGGAATCCTAAGTATGGCCCCTAAGAGAGTGGGATCAATATGGATGTGGGTTCCCTGGACAACAGTATCGATAAATCCAGTGGTGGAGTACTCATTGCAAATGCGGTTAGCATAGAAGAGGTTAACCAGAAATGGATAGGCTCGAGGAGACTCGCTCTGAGAGAAGCGAAAAAGGTCGGTCAAATGAGTAGAAGATAGAATGTATGAAAGTCTCTTAGCAGTGAAGGCGGGGAAAAATGATAAAACGCTCTCTAAGAAGCTTGATCCCTAAGAGAGAGTGAAATTTTGCCAAGCAAAGATCATCTCGGCAAATGGGAACAAGGGGATGAGTAGGAGGAGCGACAGGGGTGCCTTCTGCAGAGCTCGACACAGAAGGAGAAGGAGGAGCCTCAGCCTAGGCTCATTGATGTTAACACCAATGGGCTTGCGCTGACGCTTGATCAGGGGCTCAGCGTCAGAAGAAGAAGACTCCGAAGGAGAATATCCCTGGGAAGAAGAATGGGAGGGAGATTCGGCATGTTTGGTACGGGCTTTGTAGGGTTTCTTGTTTTTGGCGATGGTAGGTTTCTTAGGAGCCCTAGGTTTCTTAGAGGCCATAATCTTCCCTTTTCCATTGGTCTTGGGAGCCATGGAACAGTCAATCAAAATAGTAGAGTATTGACAGGAGATGAAATCAAATGACAATAATCGCACGAGAGAGAGAGAGAGAGACCTAATCGAAAGGCTCTAAGGCACACCCAAGAGGCAATAGACTAGCGAGGAGGAGGAGATTGACGGCGACGGCTGAGGAAACGAGCGGGAAGTCGAGCGGTTTCGAGTCGGAGGAGAGAGAAATCGTACGTTGAAATGAAATGTCTCGAAGTATATAAGAAGGAGAAAGATAATCTGGGCCGTTGGATCAAGGATTCGACGGCTCAGATCGAAACAGTGAACCGCCACAACAGGAGACAGTCGACTGATGAACAGAAGTCAGTCGGCTGGCTGAAGTGAAAAGAAATAAGCTAAGGATGAAAGACAGTCGACTGTTGAGTAATACACAGTTGCCTTTCCGAGGGACAGTCGACTGTAATATACACACCAGTCGACTGACTGAGAATCAATAAAACTTCTTCAAAAAGACAGAGAGCACTGAAAAAAATTGACAGAGATGACAGGCACCTGATGACTAAGATGCAGTCACCTGTTGATTAAACAGTCGCCTGTGAGAAAGATACTAGTTTCTGACTGAGAAGATAGAGCAGGACAGTCGACTATCGAAGGAGAGACAGTCGTCTATCCTAGTCCAAAAATGCACAGTGAGATAAAAATCCAGAGGATAAGAACACTCGCCCTAGGACATATACTTTAATCACAAACTCATTATAAAAACAATGTAAAAAAATAAATCAATTATATCACAAATCTCTAAAATCAATCTCAAAGAATTCATGAAATCACATAAATCTCAATTGCCTTTCTTAAACACATATATAAGATATATCAAAAGAAGATAGGCAACATGATGATATGAGCTCAAGAAGTGTTATAACATATATGTTGAGCTCCTAAATTTCAGATTTTCCGCCAATCCATAATTCTCCACGCAACCTCACAAATGAATCTTCTTTAAAAGGTTTTGTGAAGATGTCGGTGATTTGTTTTTGGGTTTCAATGTACTCTAAGATGATGTCCTTCTTAGCTACATGATCATTAATAAAATGGTGTCTCACATCTATGTGTTTGGTACGGGAGTGATGTACCGGGTTCTTGAAAAGACATATGGCACTTTGGTTATCAACCATGATCGGACAAGTATCACAATTGACACCATAGTCCATAAGAGTGTGTCTCATCCAAAGAACTTGTGCACATGCAAGACCCGCGGCAATATATTCTGCTTCAGTCGTGGACAATGACACAGAGTTCTGTTTCTTAGAAAACCAAGAAACTAAGGAATTTCCTAGGAAATGGCAAGTGCCACTAGTACTTTTCCTATCGGATTTGCATCTGGCAAAGTCGGCATCACTATATGAGATTAACTCATATGTGCTAGATTTAGGGTAAAGTAACCCATAATCTAGAGACTGATTGAGATAATGAAATATTCGTTTAACCGCAATCAAGTGTGACTCCTTAGGTCTAGCTTGATATCTAGCACACAAGCATATAGAAAACATGATATCGAGGGCCTACTAGCGGTTAAGTAAAGTAAGATACCGATCATACCTCGATATAGAAGAACATCTACATCTTTTCCGTTCTCATCCTTGTGTAGATGGGTTGTCGTACTCATGTGAGTCCTTTTGCTTGAAGACGATTCCATCCCGAATCGCTTAATAAGCTCCCATGTGTACTTTGTCTGATGTATGAAAGTTCCATTCACCATTTGTCGAATTTGCAGTCCAAGGAAGTAAGTGATCTCTCCCATATGGCTCATCTCGAATTCATCCTTCATAGACTTCGAAAATTCTTGAAAAGATTAAAGTTAGTAGAACCAAATATTATATCGTCTATTTAAACTTGAATCAAGAGAATGTCATTTTCATAATCTTTAATGAAGAGTGTAGAATCAACTTCTCCCATTTTAAAATTATTATGAGATGCAAAAGATAAAAGCAATCTAATAGCTTCCAATCTAGCTACGGGAGCAAATGATTCTTCGAAATCAATACCTTCCTCTTGCCGGTAGCCTTGAGCTACTAACCTTGCTTTGTTCCATGTGATGACCTCGTTCTCATCGGTCTTGTTCTTGAAGATCCATTTGGTCCCAATAACTTGGTGACCACTTGGAAGAGGAACGAGCTCCCAAACTTCATTTCTCTCGAATTGCATTAGTTATTCTTCCATTGTCACTATCCAAGAGCAATCCTCACAAGCTTCTTAGATGTTCTTTGGCTCAATGGCAGAGACAAATTCGCAATGAGAGAATTCTTCAATTTTCGACCTCATTCAAACACCCACACCAATATCCCCAATTATTTGGTTATGTGGATGGTTGCGAACGTCGGGTAAGCTTTGGGTATACCTGCATCACTTGGAACATCTTCAACAATCTTATTAGTAGTGTTAGTATCAATAATATAATCATTAATCTTAACATTACTAAGAGGTTCACAAATAGCATCTACACTATCATCATCAACATGAGGAAAAACAAAATCTTCATAAAATGATACGTGTAGTGATTCCTTGATTGTTGAAGAAGTTTGTTGTATATCAGGTAGGCTTTGCTACGTGTGGAATATCCAACAAAAATTCCTCCATTGGATCTTGGCTCAAATTTATCTAGATTACCGAAAGTGTTCTTGATAAAACATTTTGAACCTAAAACACGAAAATACTTAACTTGAGGCTTTTTGTCATTAAACAACTCAAAACAATTTTTGTTCGTTCGGGGTCTCACTAGGATTCTATTAAGCACATAACAAGCCGTGTGCACCGCTTCTGCCCAAAATTGTAGTCCAAGATGACTATCATGGAGCATAGTGCGAGCACACTCAATAAGAGTCCTATTCTTTCTCTCTACATCACCATTTTGTGGTGGAGCCTGAGGAAAGGAAAAATTATGAGTTATCCCGGTGTCATCACAAAACTTAGTAAAAGACTCATTCTCAAATTCTCCTCCATGATCACTACGGATAGTGATAATGGTGGATCCTAAAAGATTCTGAATCTTCTTTGCAAATATGGTAAAATCTTCATAAGCTTCATTCTTATTAGTTAAGAATGAAACCCAAGTAAATCTAGAAAAGTCGTCAACAACAACTAATCCATAATGAGCATTGTCTAAAGAAGCGGTTCTAGTTGGCCCAAACAAATCTAGATGGAGAAATTCTAGGGGCCTCTTAGAAGTAATCCCTTCTTTAAGCTTAAAAGATGATTTACTTAGTTTACCTCTTTGACATAAATCACAAAAGTTTTTCTTACTAAATGCAATTTTAGGAAAACCTTTGACTAGATCATGCTTAGCTAACTTATATAAGTGCTTGAAGTGAACATGACCAAAACGGCGATGCCATAATAGTTGTTCACTTGTATTAGCAACTAAGCAATGTTCTACGGTTTTAGGCAAGCTTAAATAATAAATATTTTTACGCCTAATACCGGAAAATAAAACATTCGAATTAGAATCAACAATTTTACACAATCCTTCTCCAAAGTTAACCTTGTAACCTTTGTCACAAAGTTGACTAATGGAAATGAGATTGTGACATAAATCACTAACAAGAAATACATTAGTAATTAAGGGTTTTGAAGGGTTACCGACAATACATACTCCAATGATGGTTCCCTTTTGATTACCTCCAAAAGTGACCGTTGCACCATACTTGATGCTAATCACTTCGGAGAGCAACGAGGGATCTCCCATCATTTGTTTGGAGCAAATACTATCGAGAATCCATCCTTTCCTTTTAGAGCTAATATGACTTTTATTGCTCTTCTTCTTTCTCTTGGGTACCTATATAATATACCATAAGCTCAAGGTACCCAATGTTTGTTGGGTCAAAGGGGATTAGCCTTTTGGAAGCCAAGTCCAAGTGGACTTCCGCTTCCCAACATAATTATCATTATTAATAACATCATGAAAATAGGAATCAACATATGCATTCATATCATTTAAGCTAGTGTGCTTAGGACCCCAAATGGTGCGTGTTTTGGGAGTCATTTTCCTAGTTGCATGCATACTTGTTAGATTTCTATGTGGTGCATGCTACTTAGGAACATGGTTTCTAGCATAAACATGAGGTGGTGGATATGCATACGACATATGAGAATTATATATATGCTTGGGAACATTCATATTGTATGAAACATATGGGTTATGCATGACATGTGGAGGATGTGCATACATGTAAGAATGATGTGTATGAGCATATGGGTGTATAGGAGCACGTACATGAGAATTTCTCATGTGTGGATTTGTACGTGTCCGTGAGTGTGGAGCATAAAAAGTGTTATGAGTATCCACTTGTGAAGTAGGAGGTTTCCTACGTGGATGAGTGTTAGTGTACATGTACGCATGGCTTCTCTTTTGGTTTCCACCCTTAGTGGGTTTCTTGCCAAAAAGAAGAGATGGTGAAGTGGTGACTTTCTTGGTAGGTTTGCTACCTATAGTGTCTTTGACACCACTTGTGGATGCACCGGAGGATGGCCTCACAAAGTCTATAGTGACACCACTATAGGAAGTGCGAGCATTGGATGCATTTGCATTCACAAAACCAGGACCAACACGATGTGTGGCCGGAAATTGTTTTGCAAGCAAATCATCCAATTGTCCTTTCCCCTTATTGAATCTCACAATACGGGAGGACATGAGCTCATATTTCTCCTTAAGAGAAGAAATGTTGGTATCCAAGGTGGACACCCGTGCTTTGAGCTCGTGCACTTGGGTTTTAAGAGAATCATTCTCTAAACCCAATTGTGTGTGTCGTGTAACTAGATCACTATTATCCTTAGGATGTGTTTGATCTAGTTGAGATTTGAGGGAATTCACCTCATCTCTCAAAGTGACATTTTGAGAATCTAAATTTGCTTTCTCAAGAGTTAACGTATCAACAATGGTGTCATTGTTGACAATGCATGGTATGGATGAGTTGCTAACATTCAATTTCTTTAAGCTAGTATATCTAAGCATTAAATATTGATATTTAGCAAATAATTCTTCATTAGTAATATGAAGTTCATCCATTGTTACCTCGGTATCATCCGTGTCGGAATCACTCTCATCGGAGAGTGGATGTTCTCGTGCCATGAAGCACATGTGGGCACTCTCACCCTTCTCATCATCGGAATCACTTGATGAGTCTCCACTTGAGTCGTCAAATGTACCGACGAGTCCTTTCTTCTTGTCTCTCTTGTTCTTGTCGGACTTGTGGTACTTCGGAGCCTTCCACTTCTCTTTGTTTCTTAGCATTGGACAATCCCTCTTGATGTGCCCTGGCTTATTACACTTAAAGCAAAGAGAGGAAATATTATTAGTAGACTCAAATATTTTGTTGGAGGGAAATTTACCTTTGCGAAAGAAGCGTTGGAACTTCTTCGCCATTTGGGCCATTTCACCCAAATCCATCTCATCTTCCGAATATTTGCTATCGGATGATGATGAATTGGCGTTGAATACCAAATCTTTCTTCTTGGCCTCCGAAGGGTTCATCATAGCTCGAATCTTTAATCGGTTCTCCCGTCTTACCTCATAAAACATGAGAGTCCCGATGACATTCACAACTGTGTAGGTCTTCAAGTCGTTGACCTCCTCGATGGTGATAGCTCTTCTTTCCCATTTGGAGGTCATACCCATTATGATCTTCCTTACCTTTTCAGGTTTGGTGTAAGTTTGGCCAAGAGCTTCCAATTCATTGGTGATGTCGGTAAAACGTTTGTACATCGATGCAATGCTCTCATTATCCTGCATATGAAGCATATAGAAGTTTTGCACGGAAACATAGAGTTTGGAAAGTTTTACCTTGCTTGTTCCCTCATGGGTAACGATGAGATGGTTCCAAATTTGATATGCACTCTTACATGTGCATATCTTGTTGAACTCATTCGTGTCCAACGCGTAATGAAGAGCGTTCATTGCTTTTGCGTTGTTGACTTCGGTGGATTTCTCGGAAGTCGTCCATTTTTCGAAATCCTCTTTGGTGGGCTCGATGTATTCCTTTTGGAGGGTTCTCGAAAGCGAAGCGCTCCTTAGGAACATCTCCATCCTACATTTCCAATAGCCAAAGTTTGTACCATTGAAACATGGAGGATGCATCGTTGATTGACCTTCGAAAAGTATGGACGCTCCATCACGGTCGTGATTATTGTACGAAGGCGGCGTAGGAACGTTGTTGTTGTTGGATGCCATATCTATAACCGTGCGCTCTGATACCAATTGTAAGGACCCTGATTATGGAGAAAACACTAGAAGTGGGGTTGAATAGTGTTTAAGCAATTTAAAACGATATTTACACCAATGTAAATGCTAACCAACAAAATAGTGCGGAATTGAAATTAAACCCAAATTGAAACAACTGCAAACACAAGGATGTTTCAAGGGTTCAGATTACCCAAGTCACTTCCCGACTTGTTCCGGGTAATCCTACGTCCCTTCCACCCGGATACCTCCGGATACTCAAGTTAGAACCATAACTTGAGGTTTCCTTAAAACCCACTTGTAGCAACCCAACAAGTGAAATCGAAATACAATCGATTGTCGTTGACTCCCACAACTTGGGAGTAAGCTAACCACTCTCACAACCCGAGAGCAAATCCAAATAACGAAAGTTATGAAATATGAAAGCAACACTTACAATCACCTATGCCTTGAAGTAGAACTTGAAGGAGAAGTGTGTTATGTGTTGATGACTCTCTTGGAAGAGAGGAGAAAGCCCTTTCTCTTGACTGCACCAAATGCCTAAAAGATGTTTCTTTGATTCTAGGTTGGAGAGCAAGAGATTGAAGATGTGAATTCTTAGGGCTTTTGGATTTGAGAGCCTTAAAACTTGAGAATGAAAGCTTGAAAGATTTTGCAATGGAATATCTAACCTCTCAATGGAACAGTAGAAGCCCCTTTTATAGGTTTCTCAAATCCACAAAACAGAATTAGCAAAAACCCATTTGGAATCCGTGAGAAAAATCTCAACGGATAGAATCTGCGCTCGCGACGGTCGACTATTGAGGAAACCACAGTCGACCGTTACACAGTCAGAAAGGGTAGGTGAGAATTCATAACGGTAACTTACCACATGGACAGTCGACTGATGAAGCAAAGACAGTCGACTATTGAACCAACAGGCGACTGTAAATACTTCTACATGCGACTGGCCGAGAGAAGGGTAAGTTGAAGATTCTGGAAAATGTCTGAGATAGCAGGACAGACGACTGATGAGGAAGATACAGTCGACTGTTAATCAGAACAGGCGACTATAAATCCTTATACATGTGACTGTCAAACACCCTGAGATTTTCCAGAGAGCTGAGTCAACAAATTGGCTCACAGACAGATGACTGATGCAGCATTAGCAGTCGACTGATCCAATGGACAGTCGACTGTAAATCCAACAGAAGTCGACTGGCCGTAAAAGATAGATCAATAGATTTTGGGCAAATGATAGACATGCGACTGATTTACAAAACACAGTCGACTGTCACTTAGACAGGCGCCTGTGAATCGTTCATGAGTCGCCTGTGGGAATATAACAGAGAAGCCCAAAAACTAGACTGTAAAAGTTTGTGCATAACAGGAGACTGTAGAACAAAACACAGTCGACTGTTTTTGAGACAGGTGTCTGTAAAACGTTTAGCAGTCGACTGTTATATATAAGACATGCCCAATCTAGTTAGAAATGAATTGGAGTCAAAGAAAGCTTGAACTAAAGGCATCCTAAGACAGAAATGAAGATGTGTGTGTGCTCCAACAATGTTCTACTTCTAAGCTACAAGCTAGAAGAGATAAAAGAAATTTACGTTGACGAAATCTCTCTTCTATCCAACGCATGGGCTTGAAGTCTTCATGGAGCTTCAATCATCATCCACGATCATCCAATCCATTTCATTTGCCTTCAATGAACTTTGAGTGTCATCCATTGCAAGTAGATCTTCATAATAAGCTTAGGCAATGGATTAACTACAAAATAGGGGATTAGTCACAAGTATTTATGTTTGCTTATCATTAACACCAAGTAGGGAGAAGTCCAATACTTAACGGGGTGTTCACTTGAACATCCCTTTCATGGACGTGCTTACAGAGATCCGTACATATGCCAAGTTTTTGAAATATTTGAAAGCGGAGAAGAGAAAACAAGAAGAAGTAAAGTTGGCGGATAGTTGCAATTCGGTCCTCAAGAACACCCTAAAGAAGAAATTGCCCGATCCCAGGAGCTTTACGGTGTCGTGCTCCATTGGCGACATCCTCATAGATAGAGCACTAATTGACTTGGGGCGAGCATTAGCTTGATGCCACTTTCCATCTTCAAGAGATTGAATACGGGAATGGAGCTAGAGCCCACTGACATGAGCATACAGTTGGCGAACCAATCCGCCACCTGTCGGTTGGCATTGCATGCGATGTCATCTTACAAATACCGGGAGAAATTAGTGTGCATGTGAACTTTATTATTATGGACATGCCTGAGAATGGGAGTTCACAAATCATTTTGGGACGTCCTTTCATGGCCACATCTGGAGTTTTGATCAACGTCCGTCCATGGACGTTATCTATGAATATTGGAAATATAGAGATCAAATTCCATCTACAAAAGCCGATGAAGGAGCGCTTCCTGCGCGAAGATGCTAGATATCTTGAGCTATTAGAGGATGAAGCTACCGAAGAATATACCAGGGAGGAGATTGCAAGAGATCCTATGAGGAAGGGCATAGACGACGACGACGACGTCATACATGATAAGGCGTTGGCCGCCTACTTGAAGGTTTTGGACGAGAAACTGCTTGGTATACCACTTCATAGTCAACAACCGGAGGCCATGATCTTTACAATTTCTGAAGACCGACGAAGCGAGGTGAACCAACTCCCACCACATGGCCTCATACGAAAACACGATGAGCGCATCTCATATGCACCAAACATCAAATATCATCATTGACGATCATATGGAGTCGAACTTACGACTTTAAACAAGTGCTTATTGGGAGGCAACCCGAATTTTTCTTTATTTTTAATTTTATTTCTTAATTAGGTCTGCATTCTACCTAAAAACCCAAATTAAAAATGTTTTTAATTCATTAGAAAACTATAAATTATAAAAATTATAAAAATTTCTATGCATTCCATCTTGTGCAGGTGACCAATGAAGTGATCGCTTAAAACAATGAAAAAGTGGAGAAGGAATCAAGAAGAGACGATGAGAAGAGCTATACCTAAATTGGAGATCAAGGGAAAGTCACTCGACCGAGCAGAGACAATGCTCAGTCGAGCTAGGGGTAGCTGAAGTAGGGAGCTAAAATGGCATTCTGTAACCAATTCGACTCGACCGAGTGGTTATAGTACTTGGTCGAGTTTAGTGCGGCAATGTTTCAGCTCGACTGAGCTGAGTAAGCAACTCGGTCGAGTAGCTAGGCAACAACTTAGGATTAATCTTTTTTAATTTCATATTCAGCTAGATCGAGCAGCCTGAGCTGCTCGACCAAGCAGCGCCTACCGGAGGGGACCCGCTCTTTTTGATTTAGCAGCAGGACCGATCGAGCAGCCCTAGCTCGGTCGGCCCCATACATAAAGCACCCGACCCCCCCAATCGAGCCCAACTTTGAATTAAAACAGCCGAGCTCGACCATCCCTCTCAACCCCTCACTCGCTCGATCCCACCTCCCACTCGACCACCATGCACGTCACCTGAGTACCACCGCCGGCACTCGGTCTGACCCTCCCCCACCACTCCATTCCACCTATATTTCTCCCCTCTCTCTCCCCATATCTCCCCCTCTCTCATTCATCATTTCTGTTGGATATGGAAGACGTTAGTACACCCTTGTAGGGGATGTACGAGGGAATACGGACCTCGAACGTCACGCACACGAAGTCGTACGCAAAGGGAATATGTTCCCTTGCGGAGAGGATCTCTGGATGAGTAGGAAAGTCGCATTATATATATGCATAAGTGCATGCGACATATGGCTAATAAAGGGGGAATATCTTAAGCTTATGTTGTACCATGCATATGGTACAACTTAAGCTTATAATGTCCCATGTATCATGGTACACCTTAGTTAAATTGTTCCAAATGAACAATTTACCCTAAAATAACTACCTTGGGGGCTATAAATAAGACCCAAGGGTAAGCCATTTCTTACACTTTTGCATGGCTTTCATGCATGCATCTTCATTCTAGCGAAGCTCTGCCGAAATACTTCCTCTCCCTCTATCCAAGTTCTTAATCTAAAGTAGAGATTTAGATTGTGGATTTAGTAGCCTTACTCCGTTCGTGAGAAGACTCGATCCGTCGTGGCGAATCCGAAGGCAAAGTTCCGAGACTACCGTGCCGCATACGCAAGCGTAAGTCTCAACTTTAATTATCGATCCTAACTCTGTTTTGGCGGGATCCTACATTGGTATCAGAGCCATACGGGTTCGCCCCGGTCAAACCGTCGCCCCGTCGAAACTATGAACGAGTCGTTGTCTTTTTCACGAATGGGTATCCTACCATTACGGATATGGTAGGAATGCTTCGTGACGGAGAGAACACAGCGGTTGTTCTTTTCACGTTAGGGTCTCCTATCATTACGGATATGGTAGGAACTCTCCGTGACGGGAAGAACCGACCGTTCACGTAGTACGTTATTTTTCATTTTTGGCACACAGCCATTAGGAAATAACTAATTTCTCGACGAACGGGTGCTTCATCGACGAACGGGTGCTTCATCGAGGAAGATGATGGTAGTTATCTCCATCGAAGAAGAGGAATATTAGTGCATGTGCGCCATCGCCAAATGGGCTATGAAGGCTATGCATCCCCCTCCACGTGCGGAGGGGGTTGGCTACGGCCAATAACCACCACGGCCACCCCTCCGGCGGGGTGTGCGGCAACCCCATTCAAAGGGGGTGGCCGGCCATGGCCAAAGGGGCCATGGCCGGCCAATGCCAAATAGTCTTGGCCATGACCGGCCATGGCCACGCCATGGCCGGCCATGGCCGGCCATGGCCAGGCCAGGCAGTGGCCGGCCAAGGCCTAGCCGGCCCTGGCAGTGGCCAGGGCCGGCGCCCTGGCCACTGCCAGGGCCTGGCCGGCCCTGGCAGAGGCCAGGGCCGGCGCCCTGGCCTCGGCCAGGGCCAATGCCCTGGCCTCGGCCAGGGCAGAGGCCCTGGCCGGGAAGAAGTTGCAGACCAAAATTGGTCGACCAATTTGGTGTTTTTGGTCGACCAATCCGACAGAAGGTCTGGGTCGATTGCAAACTTGCCAACTGACCCATACGGGGTGACAAAAGGCCTTGGCCAAACTCGAATGTGCCGATTAGCCCATACGGGACTAACCACAGTGCCGACTAGCCCATACGGGGCTAACGTTTTAATGAAGTTTTTCATTGGGCTCTACTCCTTGAAGATTAGCCATAGTGCTCTACTTCATGCGAGATTAGCCATGTCATTGTGCTCTACTCTACGGAGATTAGCCAATGTACACATAACATTGTGCTCTACTCTACGGAGATTAGCCAATGTATTTTTCAAATTTTTTGAAAAAGGTGTTTTTCAAATAGGTTATGTCCCGTCCTTAATCGGGATAGCGCAATTTAGAATTCCAAGTCCTACCACGATCCGGCCATGGTTATCTAACCCATGGGTGTGTAGAACAGGTCTCGTGGCTTGGCAATTGTTGCGCTAAAATTCTTTGCGCAAACTCTCACCTATTCCATTTTGAAAGATATGTTTTTCAAAGTATTTTTCCGCTGCTAATACCATACGGGTATTATTTCTGATTTATTTTTACTTGAGATAAGTAAGAGGGATACTTTGAAAGTTACTTCTAGATGGTAGTTGGGAACGTAGTGAACTTCTCGATTCTAGAGTAACATTTCAACGCATCCAAGGAACTTATCAAGTGTTTAAAGAATCGAAACTTTATGCATTGAATTTTGATCGTGTTTTTCATTTTCTTTGCAGTTTTTTGAATCAAATATGGCTACCGCTTCTAAGAACATTGTCGCAGAGCTTAACAAAGGTGAAAAGCTCAACGACGACAATTATAAACTTTGGTCAATTAAAATCCAATATGTTTTGGAGGAGCAAGATGTGCTTGAAACACTCCAAAACATAATGGAAGAACCTGAGTTGGGCAATACGGCCCAACACAAGAGGGACCGGGAAGCTTATGACACTTGGACTCGAAAGAACAAAATAGCACGTATTACGTTACTGTCCGCAATGGACAATGACATAATGCGTCTATTTCGGGAATTCGACCTAGCCAAAGACATATGGTCTGAGCTAGAAATAAAGTTTGGTGGAACTTCGGTTACCAAACTCCGCTCCTTAAATATTCAATTTGATTCGTACAAGATGCGGCGAGATCATTCTATGAAAAAGCATCTCCGCCACATGGCGAATCTCATATCTGAATTAAAGGATGTGGGTGTTACGCTGTCTGACGAACAGAAAATCCAAGCAGTCATTCGTTCACTCCCAGATAGCTGGGATAACATGAAAATGCACCTCACTCATAATGAGTGCATTAAAACTTTAAGCGATGTATCAAAACACCTCGAACTCGAGGAAGAGCGGATTCAAGCCGCAAAACCAAGTGCAGAAGTGCACGTGGCCGCTAGTTCCTCACATGGAGGAAATAAGCGGAAGAATAAACGATTAAGGTTTGTGAACGAACGAAAGTAAGAACCGAAAACCTCAAAGAAGACTAAGAACAAAAAGTGGCAAAAGAATGTGCACTCAAAGAAGAAAAACTTGAAGAAGATCAAGTGCTTTAAGTGCAACAAGTACGGTCACTTCGCCCGTACATGTACGGATGGAAGTGATAAGGTAACTTGTAGGGCGAGTTACATATGTGTTTCTAGTTCCATGTTTCTTGCTAAATCTAACTATTTTTGGTTGATTGATTCAGGGGCCACAGACCACGTAGCGAAGGACATAAGGTTCTTCGTAGAGTATCAAAAGATAACTCAAGGAACAAAGTGGATATACGTCGGCAACAACACTCGTGTTGAAGTCAAAGGCGTCGGAACATGCAAGCTAGTTCTCGACAACGGCCGGACTTTGTTATTGCACGACGTCCTCTTTGCTCCAGATATTAGAAGGAATATCGTATCCGTGGTCATGTTAATGTCTTTAGATTATGAATGGAGGTTCTGTAAACAAAAGGTTGACCTTGTTTGTAATAGTTCTTTAATTGGATCTGGTAATGTTTGTAATGGATTAATTGTTTTAAACACAATGTATGATGATTCTTCTTCCATTAATGAAAGTTTCCATTTGACAAATGCTTCTAACTCTGAATCTGAGATCATTTGTTGGCATGCAAGACTTGGTCATATTGGACCAACTAGAATGGATAGACTTGCCAAAAGTGGCTTGCTATCTAATGTTTCAAAAGTTGAAATGTCAACTTGCGAACATTGTCTTGTAGGGAAAACTTGTCGCAAGCCGTTTGGAACTGGCACAAGGGCCGAAGTTCCATTACAGCTTATCCATTCGGACATTTGCGGTCCAATGAATGTTAAGACAAGACGCGGGAAGTCCTATTTCATCACATTCATTGATGACTTCACCCGTTTCGGTCACATTTATTTGATTTCCCACAAACATGAAGCTTTAACTTGCTTCAAAAACTATATGAGTTTAGTGGAAAATCAACTAGATCGCAAGATAAAGGTCTTGCGAACCGATCGGGGTGGAGAATATCAATCAACGAGTTTTAAGGAACTCTGTGATGAAAAAGGCATAGTTCATCAAATAACTATGCCTTATACTCCGCAACAAAACGGTGTTGCGGAAAGAAGAAATAGGACATTGATGGAAATGGTCCGATCAATGATGTCACAGGCAAATTTGCCTATCACCTTTTGGGGTGATGCATTATTGACGGCAGCATTCATCTTAAACCGTGTACCCTCGAAGTCGGTAAGTTCTACTCCTTATGAGTTGTGGAACAATAGAACTCTAGACTTAAGCATTCTAAAACCTTGGGGTTGTGCCTCTTATGCACATTTATCCTCTCACAAATATGGCAAACTTGGGCCACGTGGGAGGAAGTGTATCTTCATCTGATACGCTGAAAACTCCAAAGGATATGCTTTCGTCGGTCAAGAGGACAATGGGGGTCTTATAGAATTCGAATCGAGGGATGTTGTCTTCTTGGAAAACGAGTTTCCAAGACATGGTGAGATAAGTCAAGACTTATCCTTGTTTGAGACTTGGGATCAAGAAGGATCGGAACGTTCGAGTGGGAGAATTCTTGGTGAAGAAGAAAATACGTTTCAAACTTCACCAATGAATGATACGAACGATACCAATCCTATTCCGAGTGGGAGTGATGTTATTCCAAGTGGGAGTGATGTCATTCCAAGTGGGAGTGATCAAACTCAAACAAGACGTAGTAATCGAAAGAGGCTAACACCTCTGAGATTTGAGGATGAATTTCCTCAAATATTCATGACATTACTACAAGATGATGACGAACCTGCAAATTTCAAACAGGCCGTCACATGCCCTGCTAAAGATAAATGGATAGCGGCAATGGAAGAAGAACTTCAATCCATGAAAACAAACCAAGTCTGGGACTTGGTTGATTTACCTAAGGGACGTAGAGCCATTGGGAACAAGTGGGTTCTCAAAATCAAGCATAAGGCTGCTGGCTCCATCGAGAAATATAAAGCTCGCCTTGTTGCGAAAGGTTTCACGCAACAGGTAGGAATAGACTACGAAGAGACTTTCTCTCCTGTCGTGCGTTTTACCTCCATTCGCTTAATTCTGGCAATGGTAGCTTGTTTGGACCTCGAGTTACATCAGATGGATGTAAAGACTGCTTTTCTTAACGGAGAACTAGATGAGGAGATCTACATGGAACAACCAAACGGGTTTGTACAAGAAGAAAACAAACATAAGGTTTGTAAACTTCGTAAATCCATATATGGTCTTAAACAATCCTCAAGGCAGTGGTATATGCGCTTTCAAGAAGTCGTTTTGTCGTATGGTTTCTCCATGCTCGACGAAGACAACTGCGTATATATTAAGAGGATTAAAAATAAGTATATAATTATGTCTCTTTATGTAGATGACATACTTATAGCCGGAAATGATAAGCGTCTTATCTTGGATATCAAAGCTTGGCTTTCATCCGTCTTTGAGATGAAAGACATGGGTGAAGCTGCATATATCCTTGGGGTTAAGATCTCAAGGAATCGTTCCAAGAAACTTCTTTCTCTCTCTCTCAAGAGACATATATAAAGAAAGTTTTAGAACGGTTTAATATGCAAGACTGCAAGCCAATTGATACTCCAATAAGCAAAGGCGAGGGTCTATGTTTGGAAATGTGTCCCAAAGATCCAAAAGAAAAGAAAGCTATGGAAAAGGTTCCATACTCCAGTGCTGTCGGGAGTCTGATGTACGCTATGATGTGTACCAGACCGGACATTTGCTATGGTGTTGGTATGGTAAGCCGTTACCAATCCAACCCAGGACAAGCACACTGGAAAGCGGTGAAGAGGATATTAAGGTACCTCAAAGGGACTGCGGACTATGCGTTATGCTATCAAGGCAATACCTTGAGACTCGAAGGCTATACCGATGCTGATTGGGCAGGTGATCTTGACGAGCGAATATCTACCTCAGGCTTTGTTTTCTTGCTCGGGAATGGTGCAATATCCTGGAGCAGCAAGAAACAAACCTGCATCGCTCTATCAACCATGGATGCCGAATTCGTAGCATTCAGCATGGCGATCCAAGAAGCTGTTTGGCTTAGGAAATTCTTAGACAGGCTGACGAATGCCACTGACTCAAGCACTGTTCCTATATACAGTGATAGTCAAGCTTCGATTGCCTACGTCAAAGATCCTAAATTTCATTGTAAGACCAAACACATTGACATTCGATTCAAGTTTGCGAAGGACTATGACAAACGGAAGGAAGTAGACATAGGATACATATCCACGCATGAGATGATAGCGGATCCCCTTACTAAGGCGATCCCCAGAGATGTGTTCTACAAACACTTATCATCTATGGGAATGCGTAGGTGCTGAGCTGTATCTTGTAATATTTCCCATGTCTATAGAAGATCAAAGTTTAATAAAAGAAAGAAGTTCTTTTATATATTGCATACAAGTTTCTTACAAATGATTTTAAACATTTGTGTTTGAGTCTCAGCTATTTTATTGTGTGTATGTCGGACAGATTAAGGTTGGCTCTCTCACATGAGCAACCGCCTTATCTTATCAGATGGATAAGATAGAGATGAGACTAGTTTAAAGTCAAAATCATTAGACAAATGATTTAGAGTCGTGACTTAAACAAGATAGTCGAATAAAAGATCTGCATCATATGGATGCTTACAAAAGATCTGAGATCTGTATCACAAGGATATTTGAAAGAGATCTCATAGGATTTTTTAATCCTATCTGTCTTATGCAGGATGAGAGTCAGTGAATATTTCACGAGTAGTAAGGGGACTCAAAAAGATAGGCACTGTGGTGTCTGATCTTTCATCCGTACAACATCATTAAGACATACTCTCCCTGGGAAAGGAGTGATGTTGTAATACGTGTTCATACCACGTATGCATTTCGACCACTGAGTTAGTAGCAATAGTGTTTGCTATTATGTGAGACTCAAAGGCCATACGGGTCTTAACTCTTACCCTGAAGGACTCCAATTGGTTCCTTTAGATTTGACGAGATGATCGCTATCTTAGCGTGTTGCTAATGGGCTATGATAATTCGGCTCGGCGGGGCACGTTAGAAAAGCGAATCAAGTCAAGATCAGAAGGTTCGCAAGAAGAGGAAGATTGATTTCATATTCGCATTTGGACTTTAATGATTCAAAGCTGGCCAGCCAATTGTAATCCAGATGGGATTCAATTGTTGAATATAAAGTATAAGAAATGTGAAGAAATAATCTAGGGTAAAGCATGCGTTGAACTACACAACTTTGCACCTTCGAGGTCGTTGTGTATCTCTAACAAGTGCACAACAACAGACTCTACGCGCATGACGGTCGCACGGTCTATTTCTTGGTATGATAGATGAAAGAACTAAGAGAAAGACGTTCTCTTACAATCCCCTCAAGTGTGAGTGGGAGATGTTGGATATGGAAGACGTTAGTACACCCTTGTAGGGGATGTACGAGGGAATACGGACCTCGAACGTCGCGCACACGAAGTCGTGCGCAAAGGGAATATGTACCCTTGCGGAGAGGATCTCTGGATGAGTAGGAAAGTCGCATTATATATATGCATAAGTGCATGCGACATATGGCTAATAAAGGGGGAATATCTTAAGCTTATGTTGTACCATGCATATGGTACAACTTAAGCTTATAATGTGCCATGTATCATGGTACACCTTAGTTAAATTGTTCCAAAGGAACAATTTACCCTAAAATAACTACCTTGGGGGTTATAAATAAGACCCAAGGGTAAGCCATTTCTTACACTTTTGCATGGCTTTCATGCATGCATCTTCATTCTAGCGAAGCTCTGCCGAAATACTTCCTCTCCCTCTATCCAAGTTCTTAATCTAAAGTAGAGATTTAGATTGTGGATTTAGTAGCCTTACTCCGTTCGTGAGAAGACTCGATCCGTCGTGGCGAATCCGAAGGCAAAGTTCCGAGACTACCGTGCCGCATACGCAAGCGTAAGTCTCAACTTTAATTATCGATCCTAACTCTGTTTTGGCAGGATCCTACAATTTCAACCCTAAAATTGATTAATTTATTAATTTGAACCCCAAACCCTATTTATTTTCTTAATATTCCACTTATACAATTCTTATAATCTAATATATGTTCATTTGGAGCATTCAGAGGACACGCTTGGAGGACTTTCGCTTAGTGGCTTCGCGCTTACACTTGTTTTTCCGACAACTTTGCCTTACGATATTGGGTACACTCGTTCCTAGCATTATTTTATATATCTATAACTCGTGTTTGCACCCGTTTGCATGCTACACTCACTATGCCACCAAGGACACGGGATAGTAGGAAGCACACAGCGAAGAAGTGGAAAGCCGATGACTCCTGCGCTTATTCTTCTCACAGGACACGCCATCGACCATCTCTATCCCCTACACCACTCGCACTAGAGGGACCACACACTAGTGCTGCCACAGACATCCCCACCACTTCTGCACCTTTAGCGAGCACTTCTTGTTAGATCTGGATCTAAGCCTGGGGGTGAATAGGCTAATAAAAATTCTCCTGCAACCCACGAGAAATCACAGGCAGTTATAGCAGATGCATAGTAAATATAATCAATCACAGAGTACGCAACAGATTTATCCTGGTTTGGTCGTCTCCACGACCTACATCCAAACCCGAAAGCAAATACTAGATTAATAATGTTCCTGGTACAATCTGTAGCTAGAGCACCTCTCTACACTCACCTTGTTCTCTGTTCCATACTCCACCGGTGCTTCTGGTACAACCTGCAGCTAGAGAACCCACTCTACACTCCCCTGGCTCTCATTACCTACACTCCACCGGTGCTAAACAAAACTAATCCCATTATAAGCTCTCACTTGACTAGTTCCAACTAGTCAAGTCCCTCTTGTCTAGTACCACACTAGACATGACCCTAAAAGTATCACAAATATGTTAAAGTTTTCCATACAGAGATCGATACACAATACACGAATATAAAGAGTAAAGTGTTCAAAAAAGCTCAGTTCGCGTCCGTGTCTTTGTATCTGTCGATCAGCGCGTTGTCAGCTTCATGCTGGCACAAACAGTGTCTCAATCCGATGTCTGGATCTCAAGATATAGCCCTCTGAAGTTCAATGTGCAAATCTACCTGAATCTGGTCTGTGCGTAAATCAATTCTCGGTTCTGCAGAATCGGCAGCAGTCTGTGCGTAAAGTATGTTTCTGCCCAGTCTTCCAAAAATTGTAGTAAATCGATTCAAGCTCAGAAAAATCCGAATAAATAGTCGTTGGAATCGTGAGATCGTCCTCTTCGACTGAAAAAATAAGAAAGGGCCAATTTGGATACTCTTGTAGAGATGAATTCTCAGATCTTTGAAGTGTGTCTTAAGGCTTGGAATTTGATCTCTTAGACTTTGCTTCATCGAGGATGGTGGTCTTGGTTGCTTGCTCCTCTAGGTTGGAGATGGCGTATGCTTGGATATCAAGCTTAATGATGGATGGTTCCTTGTGCTTGTGGCAAGGCTTAAAGATGATGAGGAACATTGGCCTAGGAGATGATGAAACATATGAAGATATTCAGAATACAACTCATGCAAAAATAAATACCACTGATTTAATATAGAGATTAACATCAGAAAAATATCACCATATTGTAGAGCACTGAGTTGTGATCGTCCTGGCGCAAACGGTTCGTCGATCCGAGCTCTGTGGAGAGAGTTATGCACTTTTTAGCGTCGTCTGTCGATCTCCTTCTTCCTATGAATTTGATGATCTCTTTGAAGCTTGGAGGATAAATTCGGCCAAGATAAAGAGAAATGAGTCTAGGGCTGGCCTTGTTTTCTTGTTCTCTCTCCCTTGGATGTGGGTTTATATATATGAATAGGGGATCAATTAGAATCAATTTGATCAATTAGAATCAGTTAGAATCCCTTAGAATAAGGAGATTGGATTGAATCCTAACTTGAATAGGATTTGAAATAATCATATGGAAGATATCTTTCAATCACAATAGGATTTGGAGTTTGAATATGGATGGCTATAGGGTTTGAATTAAGATCTCATTTAATCTCTTATATTGATTTGCATGAGATTCTCCATATCTCTCCATCTTTTAACAAGTCTTCAATTTGTATGGCTTTAAGATTTGATTTATGCACCAATTGATTTGAATCAATTCAAATATGGATTTGAATTGATTTCCTCCTTATCTTCCCATCTTTGACTTAATCCAATATGTGTAGCCATTATCTCCATCTTTGACCAAGTCCACTTTGCTAATGAATGGCAAATTCTCCATCACTTTGACTTAGTCTCCCTTTGAGTATTTACGGGAGTGCCACTCCTGAAAAACACTTAGCGCACACATCAAATCGTTCACACACGTTTGTTATCATCAAACACGAAGTCATCGATCGTTGTAACCAACTACACATTGTATCCAACACTTGTGTCCC
Source organism: Scilla litardierei (assembly GCA_030789695.1). NCBI lineage: Eukaryota > Viridiplantae > Streptophyta > Magnoliopsida > Asparagales > Asparagaceae > Scilla > Scilla litardierei. The sequence goes on along the minus strand of CM061142.1, from coordinate 85,437,048 downwards.
CACTTTTGTCAGTGCCCCTACCACTACCACACCTTCCACCACTCCAGCAGAGAGTTCATGGGTAGTCCACACTTCTAGCCCCGAGGTCACTGCACCATCATCATCATTGCCCGTATTTGAGGGCATTTTTGTATCTATTGCTCTTGAGCCTACACTAGAGCCCACATATATTGAGCCTATCTGCACCTAACCTGCTGACTCTACTGTCTCTACAACCATTGTCTCTGTAACTGTGGACTCCACTTCTCTCATTCATACCAGTCCTAAGTCCACAGTCACACTGTCCACACCTGCTTCTGGCAGCACTTCTGTCTACACAGCTGCCATTTTCACTGAGAGTGTCGTGGTATCTGTCACCACGTCTGTCGCAATGACAATTCTGATTGCTGCTAGACCCATTCCAACCTATGCACCCGACCTCGCATCCATCCCTATCCCATCTTCTGCCGAGATCCCCGCTAGGCCGCCCTCTCCCGATTTTGCTTTCATACATCGTGCAGCCCATGCACGAGTCCATGTAAAGAGATGTGCACCTAGTGGTGCACGTCAGCCACCTAGCTCCTGCCACATTGATGCACGCTTGATGGAGGTAGATGTCGAGGTTGCTCGGTAGAGGCGTGACTTCCTCGCCTTCATCCAGACGGTCACTACCCATCACCAGCCACATCAGTGGGACATTCGCGAGATTTTAGATATTCTGAGGGCAAGGGGTGCACCACCTGCTACACTTGCACCAGTACCTCCAGCAACTCTAGCACCACCTACCGAGACTGTTGCACCTCATGTTGACCCTCCATCTTCTGGTCCACAGCAGCGGGACCCATCACCTGATCCAGAGGGTGGTGCCACTGCTTGATTTGTATTTTTGCTCATATTCTCCACTCTTACTCTTTCTTGTGCCCATCTGTCCATACAGGGCCTAGCATTGCATAGCTTGTGGGAGAACCCATTTTCATCCATATGCATATACATCATCACATCATTTGCATGCTTGTTCATATATTAGGTATTAATCATTCAATTTTTCTTCTTTTCCTTTTAGTTTTCTTATTTTTAGGATTTCTCATTACCCACCCACCCCACCCCTGCATCATTTATCTTTCACGAGTGTTCTCAGTACTGAGGACACTGCTTTGTTTAGCATGTGGGATGAGTGCTATCACTTTGTATTTATTTTCTTTCACTTTGCATTATGTTTGCTCTGTTTAACATCCATTTTCTACCGCATTTTTTTCTTTTTCTTTAGCATCATATTTCTCATCATTCGGATTGCGTGCATGCTTGGTTTATTTTATTTCACCTTTTCTTTTCTTTCTTTTGCTAGATGAGTTCTTTATGATGACATTTCTTATTGCTTTCGTAGTCATCACGATGCTTATATTGCATGCAATGCTACTTAGAGTTATTTCATTATCTTGCTATTCATAAGTGCTTGCAAGATATACTTCTTTTGACAACTTCTCTAAGTAAATGCATGAAACTTATTGAAACTGAACGTATGGAGTATTGTTTAGTATGCATTCATTGGAAATGCACCAAGATTCACGCATCATTAGCATATCTGAAGCATCGTTTATTCTTATTCGCATTCTTATTGCATGCCTGATATGATTGAAATCTTTACTGCTTGACTTCACTACTAGTTGAAATGAGTAAGAATATCCATGTTTACATATGAGTCTAGTTGACGTATTATTCTACCAAACCATTTGTGCACACTTTTAAGTGAACCGAGTGTTATATTATTTCTTTCTCCACATATATCTTATATTCTCTGCACGTCACTTGAGTTCACCTCTCAAGACTACTTATGCCGCATCCATTCATAAAAATCCGATACAAAATAAAATTTTGCCCTAAAAAGTTCAAAAAGCAAAAAAGGAGCCAAAAATCAAAAATACATATTCTATAGCTCATACAAAAATACAAAAAGAAAAAAGAGAAACACGGTTTCAAAAGTCAAAGAAAAAATTGCAAAATTTCAATATTTAGGGCAACATATATATACTTGGGAAACCCAAAACAAATTCCACAATTATTTTCATTGGATGTGACGCCTCACGTTAAGCTTGGGGGTGAATTCTTTTGACCATTTGAATGAGTACGACATTAGAGTTGAGATGTGCATGAAGGGGGAAGTTTGATAATGCTGAAACTTAGCGATATAACTTAGCCATGTAGATTTCTTCTGATTTGATATGAATATGTGAATATCTTGACTCTTATTCCATTCTCTATTGCATGCTTGGTATGAATTCTCTATGCTTCAGTTATAGCTTTTGATTGAAAAGTTCATCGCCAATGTTTTGTATATTCAATACCATGAGATGCATGATGTAGATGTAAGTTGATTGTATGAGCTTTAGAGAAGCCTCATCTTGAGCCTGCAAGTACTATATTCCTATAAGAAATGAAATATCTTGCTAGCATGTGATTCATTTTTTGAGTTATCGTGATGTGTAGCGAATGGCATGAGATCTGAGAGAATACTCTAGCGACCCTCTCTTCTTTGCATTCTTTTTTCATTTTTCTTATTTTTACTCCCGTTGAGTTTCGTATTCGTCTTCCTTGATGACAATAATAGGTAAGCTTGGGGGATTTTGATGTGTACATATTTTCCATGTTTTTATCGTATATTTTCATAGCATTTTCGCCATCCAAAGTTCGCTTTTATATATATTATCATGCTTTTCACGATATATTCGATTTTCGTATAGAATTGTGGATTTTCATAAACTTTGGAGCGATTTGGAACAACTATAGCATATGGACACATCCGAGATATCCCAAGCATCTATGGCGAGATTCAATAGGTGTTCGACGAGGTGGAGAAGAAGATTTGATGAGGAGAAGAGAGGAGAAGAAGAGAAGAGGTAAGAGAGATCAAAGGAGTTGACATTCTGATTTTCTCATACCACTCGATCAAATGCCTCAGCACTCAACTGAGCTGACATACAGATTGACGTCAATATCTCCCAGCTGTGAAGTGCACGCATTACTCAACTGAGGAGGAACGCTACTCGGTCAGATCAAATCGGCCGGCTACTTCTTATTCCAACTCCTAATCGAAGAAGGAGAGCGCATAGGCGACTCGACCGAGCACTGCAGCCACTCGTCTGAGCTGAGCCCAAACAAAATGTTGATTTCGAAGGCATCTCCAACTTACAGTAGCTTGACCGAGTAGACCAGTGACTCGACCAAGTACTGCAACTACTCGACCGAGCGGAATCAATAACAGAGTTATGATATGAGCTTAAAGTATCAACCTCAGCGACTCGGTCGAGTACTGTAGCTACCCGACCAAGTAGTGCGTATTTGAATCCATACCAAGGTAAAAGGAAGCAGCAGTGTCATCACTCGACCGAGCGGTGCTCCTACTCGACCGAGTAGGGTACAGCCACCCAACTAATTGTGGGCCCAAGAAGCCCTTTTCCAGATTTTTTGTGTGGGGTCCATCGCCATTGTATTTAATCACTATTTTTAACCGATTTTAAGGAAGGCAATTTAGATATTATTATTTTTTAGTTCTTAGTTTTCTTAGAGAGTTTTTGAGCCGTCGCTATTTTTTTGAATACAAATTTGATATTTTTATTATTGCAATTGCTTGGAATCTCTTGATCTCAATTCTCTGCGATTGTTTGTTCGTCCTCAGCACTTTGGTAATGATCTCTCATCTCTCTATGCTTATGTCGTTGTATTTCATTGTGATCATGATTTCTATTGCTATTCTAAACGCTTTTATTGATATCACTATGAATTATGAGTAGTCGTTTCTCGGTCTAATGGATTAGCTCTAGGATCTTAGGATTTAGATGCAAAGTTAGGATTTTTATGTTGTTGTCTGAGCTGAGCCCAAGTTTGTAGGAGATCTCATATAAGGTTTGTGATCCACGATAGTAACACTCATCTTGAACGGGTATCCTATGAACTTAATTAGGCACGTTAGTGAATTCAATTAAAGTTTTTGGTTCACGATAGTGGAACGCACTTTGATGGTTTACACCGGCGTCATATATTACTAATTGATGATCTACGATAGTAGCATCAATAAGAGCCATCAAATCACAGATCGAAGTTCTAACCCACGAAGGTGGCATGAGTAGAGATTGAGAATAATTGTCGTTCATAATGCACTGATCGCGTGTAAAGCCATCCACGATGGCAGGGCTAAGCATGGGATACGTTAGACGAGTGGCACAATAATAATTGGCCATGGGTTTTACATTTTAGATGCGACAATCTCGCCCTAATAAAGCCAATTCAACATAGAAATTGTAACCTAGCACTAACATCCGACGATCCTAGTGGTGACTTCTATTGCCCTAGTTTTTATTCTATTGTTAATTGAGATAGTAACCATATGTGACAATCTTTCTGAGTATGCCAAACTAGCATTGTTTTGAGACTTTGAATAGATCCAAGACTATATAAGCATCGGAGGGGATTTGGTCGGACCTCAGATCCGACCTTTCCTAATGAGCTTCTTGTGTTACATGACATTGACGATAACCTGGAGATAATTCGGACATGGCTTCAACATCTCGGTCCGTGGCCCATACACCCAGAGTTAGCTCATAGGTTCCCAGTCAGCTGCCTTCGTCATTCCACATCAGCACTACAACTGTTCCTTCATCTAACTACATCATTGGTGAGAAAACACTTGTAAAATATTTGGTGCTGACTGTGGGAATCGAGTCGGCATCCATGTCTTCAACCACACCAACGATGACTCGACCCACTGATTAAGTGCCTGAAAGGCCCATCACTATATGGGTGTCAGATGCTCCAACGTACTCCATGGATCTCAGTTCTTCTTCTTATGGATTGCCCGAACCACAATTAGAGACTTTGGAGTAATTCCAAGCGTTCTTACGAGAGGTAAGAGTCAACATTCATGCGCTGAGTGCTGTGATAGGTAGACTGTCGGATGTGTATTCCAATCCAACCATGGACCCACCAGTCATCCCAATTCTTCCTTAGCAGCACCTGGTGATGCCACCCATCATGATGACTGGCCAAAAACTATGCTTCTTAACTAAGACCAAAGGTTCAGCATGCCCCCCTTCCCCACCGTGACACCAACAGAGCCCCAGCTCCCCACGTCTTGAAGGAGATCAGGAAAACGAGACTGGGGGTCACCTCTCAACTCAGGGACACATGGACTTCATTCAGTGGAGTTAAGGACCACCGCCTCGCTTTGATTGATGCTGGTTGATGACCAAAATTAGGAGAGCTATCATGGGCAAATTCACACCCCTTATGATAGGTCTTGTGCAGGCCTCGAGTGGAAGACTTGGAGAGACAACCTCTACCATCTGAGCTCTTATCCAAGCTCTTCTGATAGCTTGGATTATGAACACATCAACTCTTTAAGCCCAACAGCCAGCTAAGGAGATCCAAGCTTCAAGGTGAGGCACAAACTATATCGTTCTTCTTTTTCGATCTCGGATGAGGAGCAGAACTCTCCGAATAAGAGAATCACATCGGCCCCATTGGTGTCCAGATTCAAGATGTTCGACTTGGAAACATATAATGGTTTAGGTTACCCCGTGAACATGTCCAAAACTACAAAGGGGTTATAGAGCTAATGGGACCGACAACTTCCTCCTTTGTCATGCTTTCTAGACCACTCTACAAAAGGCCGCAAAGGAATTGGTAAATTGACTTTCCTATCGATCTATTAGGTCGGTCAATAACTTGGCCCAAGTCTTCTACCAGAAATTCATGGTAGGAAGGAGGAGGAAATAGAGCTCGGATCACCTGTTCATCCCGGTGCAGAGAGCGGGGGAGATGTTACGAAGCTTCCTGAAGTGCTTCAATTCAGAAAGGCTGAATATCAAGAGCTGCAACATTGAGGTGACCATCACTACACTTAAGGAGGGTGTTCGCTATGAAGACCTGATGAAATCTATACATCATAGACTACCTCACAGTCTAGATCGGCTCACTCACCAGAGCAGAGAAGTATATGATGACAAAGGAGGTATTGGTCGACCATGATGGGGGCACATTCAAACCCCTACCAAAGCAAAGAAGGAAGCTTAGCCTAAGGAGTGGGCATGCCGAGATTAAATACGATAGAGGAGACATGATATGAGCCATAGGGACAGATCGAATAAGGCTGACATGGCCTTTACAAAGTTTAATGCTCCAAAGGCCATGGTGATGGCAATTGTCCAAGGTGAGGGCTACTTAAACTAACCTCCCCCAAAGATGAAGGTAAGCAAGTGGGGCTAGACCATGTTCAACAGATACCACCAAGACCATAGTCATGTTACAGAAGACTGTTGGCTGCTAAAGAAGGACATCGAGAACCTCATTCAATATTAGCATATGAGGAAATTTTTTTTATCCCCCAAAGGCAAGATACGAGGAAAGGCACCTCGAGGGCAGAGGAGCAAGGGAAAGCACTTAACATAGCACAAGTCATGACTAGGGTCATCGATCTGATCTCTGGTAGGCCAGCGTTGGGTATGCTATTCTCCTTAGCCTGGAAGTTGCATTTTCGAAGAGTAATGACCACAAATATGGCTTAAAAGTGGTCGATGGATGCTTTACCACCTATCTTCTTCTGGGATGATGGTCTGGAGGGTGTGAAACTACCATATAACGATGTGATTATTTCTAGTGCCATCATTGGCTCTGCAGAGGTATGCCAACTACTCATTGACAATAGCAGCTCTTGTGACAAGATGTTCATGTCGACCTTGGAGAATATGGGACTTTGCACATCCGACCTGGATGCATGCTCTGGTCCCATCGTTAGATTCACGGGAAATAACGCCCCAATTGCGAGAATGACCACACAACTTGTCACTCTCAGAGAGCACCCACATATAATCACATGCAAGACGAAGTTCATAGTGGTGAAAGTCAGCTCGGCTTATAATGGGATAGTAGAATGATTGCTTCTTAACTCGGTCGAGGTTATGGTTTCTCCTTTCCACCAGATGATCAAGTTATATACTCCCCAGGGAGTCAAAAGAGTGAAGGGCAACCCGGCGTAATTGACTGCATGATATCTCCCTTCCACCAAAGCACGACGAGTTGAGCAGACCTATCTGATGGACTTTGTAGACCACATGGAGGACTTTGTAGACCACATGGAGGACTTTGCTGACACGTGACATGCTCCAGTCAAGGAACTTGAGCTGGTCAGAGTCGAGGAATCTAAGTTGGTCCCAGTCTCAGATGATGAAGGAAGGACAGTGTCTGTTGGGTCAGTACTTGATCCCAACCAAAAGGAGGAGCTGATTGGCTTATTGAAGGCTAATGTGGACGTTTTCACTTAGTCACCTAATGGCATGCCTGACATGGACCCCCCAAGTGATCAGCTATGAGCTGCACATCGATCTGACCTTCAAGACCATCAACCATTAGAAGAGGAATATTATGGGTAAGAAGATGAAGGTGTCCATAGAGGAAGTCAGGCTGTTGGAGGCTGGCTTCATCAGAGAAGTTCGATATCCAGATTGGTTTGCCAATATTGTAATGGTGAAGAAGGTGAATAGCAAGTGGCAAATATGTGTAGATTTCATCAATCTCAATAAGGCCATTTCCAAAGACAGTTTCACCTTAATACGGATCGACCACCTCATGGACAACGCCTTGGGGTACGATCTCTTTGTTGGTTCTTAGATTCAAGACTAATGTTATTATGATGATGATCAACATTATGCTATGTGCTAATTGTAATGCCCTACCAGCTACTGCACAAGTACTAGAGGGGGGGTGAATAGTACTTTAAAATAATAAGGCGTATAATTCCAAATTAAATTGCAAACAACCACCAAATCAATTTGCGGAAGCTTAAATTGAATGACAACAATGAAATTAACAAAGCAAACAAACGATGTTAATGGGTTCGGATCCACCCAAGTCTCCCCGACTTGTTCCCGGTGATCCTACGTCCCAACCACCCGGATCCCCTCCGGATACTTGAGTTAGAAACCCTAACTCAAGATTTCCACTATGAATATCTTGTGAAAAACCTTCACAAGATCAAATCATACATGCAATGGCAAAGTGAATCCCACAACCCGGGATCACAAACTTCTCTCACAACCGAGAGAGCCAATAAGCAATATAAAGAGTTTAAATGAAATAAATACTCTTACCACAAAATCCTATACCTTGAGTTTTTCTTACCCAATAGGTGGAATGAAGGATTTGAGGAAGATGAAGTCACCAAGCCCTAGCACCAAGGAAATGAGCAGCAATGGGTGCCTAGGGAAGAGTTGGAGACTTGGATCAAGCAATAGCTTGAAGAGCTCACCAAGAACAAGCTTCTCTCTAGATCTAGAAATGAGAGAGAATGGGTTTCTTGTGAGGAAGAGAGCTTTAGATTTGAGGGAGAATAGCTATCTATTTAGAACTAAATGAATCTCTTAATGGCAGCTCTATTTTTAAGATAGAAATGACCTAGGTTCGTATTTATAGGGTCCCATAAAAACAAGTTAGGTCATTCTCCAACGGATAGAAATCTGTGAGAATTAGTCGGTCAAAGAACAATCACTGACCGACTAGTTCATCAACTAGTCGGTCAGTCAAACAGCATGGACCGACTAAGAGCAGATCTGAGAAGAGATAGAATTTCAGACCTAGAAAACTAGTCGGTCCAAGAAGACTGTCTGACCGACTAGTTTCACAACTAGTCGGTCATCCAATGAACGTAGACCGACTAAGAGGCAAAACAACATAGTCTGAAGGCAAGTTGACTTAGTCGGTCCAAGAACAAAAGTTGACCGACTAGATTGTCAACTAGTCGGTCATCAAACGTTCTTAGACCGACTAACGGTAAACAGTAGCTTAGGAGAATTTTAGAGTGAACAGTAAGTCACAACTAGTCGGTCAAAGAAGCATCACTGACCGACTAGTTCACAAACTAGTCGGTCGGTGAGTCAACGTAGACCGACTAACTGTAAACAGTAAAGTCCAAGAAATTAACTGACAGAAACTAGTCGGTCCAAGAACAGTGGCCGACCGACTAGATCACCATCTAGTCGGTCAGTACTTGTTCTTGTACCAACTAACATGCACAACAAAGTCCGAATCGAAGCGCGACGCTTCGAGGAAGTTAGAGTGAACATGTGCAAAAATCCTAGAGCTACGAAATGAGCGTAATGAAGATAGAAACGTAAGATATACTCAAGGCTTAACATTCTATCAATCGAAACTAAAAGACTATAAATAAAACCTTAATAAACGGTCTTCAATAGCTTCGATTGAATCTTCATATTTTCCAAAGCGTCGCAAGAGCTTCAACGAAGCTTTAGGCATGAATATGAGCTTTTGGAAGTGTTAAGATGTCGCTTTGAATATTCTCGTGAAATTGGCGACGATCTCCAATACTGCGCTCACAAATTGTTAGTTCATGAATTATTTATGTTTGCTCATCATCCAAAACCAAATCCGGGGAGTCCAATATTCAACATTCTCCCCCTTTTTGGTGATGACAAACCAACATAAATAATAATCAAGGATAATAATACAAATGTAAAATACTTACTCCCCCTGCATTGATGATACGTTAATTCCAAAATGAATATAAATGAATTGTATCAAGCAGACGAGTAAGATAAACAGAGTGAATTGATTTTTGAAATATCGGATTTTGAAAAATCCTTATATGTATCTTAACTCCCCCTGAATCTAACATATCAAACTAGATTCTTGGAAATTGAGTTAAATTTTCATTTGCGCTATTTATTATCATTATCTCTCCCCCTTTGGCATTATCCCAAAAATGGGGGGCATATAACGACAACAATTAGGAAATGTAAAATCCAACATCGGGAGTCGTAGACAAAGACAATGGACCAACTTGACACCAAGGGAAAATTGTGGAAATCAAAATAAGGTGTGCCAAATTTTCCATTATCAATAAAAATCAATGATAAGCAAAATCATCAAAAATACCAAATGTTTATTCATTTCTTGAATAAAGAAACATACTCTTCAATATTCAATATTCTTGGTTAATATTCAATTATAGAATTTAAATCTATTTAACCAAGTTTTTATGCGTCGAGCGACGAAGTAACATTTCAAATGAATTCAACGAATATTCAAATTTGCATGAGTACATCCAAAAAATGAATTCAACGAATATTCAACGAATAAAAGACAAAGTGAACGATGATGAACATATATATATATAGAGACAACATGAGTACATCCAAAAAATATCACATCGAATATATGAGATACATCATATCAAGCGCTACAGATCATCAAAAAGAAATACATCATCATCATCATAAAATCCAACACCGACAACCAGAAAGCACAAAAAAAATACATCAAAGCATCTCTGAACCCCATCCTAACCCAAAACACTCTCACTAAACATATATCATCCAGAATGCAGTGGAGAGTCCTCGGAACAGACGATCACGAGGAGGAGGCAGGATCTGCAGCGTCCGTGGGTCCAGTCGACGGAGTGGACTCAGGCTCTGCAGGGAGAAGAGGTGTCTAACTGAAGGAATCGTCGGGGCAGGAGTCGAGATCTCAGCAACAGGCTCAACAGCAGCGGGAGTCTCGACAGAAGCAGCAGCAGCAAATACATGAGCAGGCTCGGAAACTGGGTCAGCAGCAGGCTCAGAAGGCTGAAGAACTGCAGCAGATGGCTCTGGAACACCGGAAGAGGTGGCAACTCCAGGAGCCGAAGAGGAAGTACCAGCAGCAGCAGTACCAGCAGAAGTGCCCTCGGGGGCACGAGTCGAAGCACGACAGAGCTCCTCAATGTCCTCCTCAGCCATCTCATCAAACTCCTCATCCTCAGACACGGAAGGAGGAAGCTCAACACCCATCTGACGAGCCATACGGCAGACTACCTCCTCGGTACGAGCCAAGCGGGACTCGTGACGACGAAGTATCCGTAGGACATCATCAAGGGTGGCAACGGGAGTGGCAGAGGCACTGGCAGAGGCAGGGACAGACGCAGAAGGTGTCGTCCTCTGAACGTGACGAAGAGCCGCAAGAGATTTCTTGACGGCCGTCGTATTCAGGGGAGGACCGAGGGGACGCTCATCGTCACGAGGCAATGTGACACGAAAATGACGAAACACGAGGGTCAACATGCATGGGAATGGGATATGAGCTGATTTATTGGACTTTCGAATACACTCGAAAGAGTCAATCTTATCGAGTATAATTCGAGCCCAATTAATCGAGCTCCCCATGAAGATCGCATAGATAAGCTTCAAAAATGGCTGGGAAGGTAAAGATGAGGAGCCGTACTTGGGAAGCAAGCACGACTTCAGAATCAGATTGAGGACCCACACATTAGGCTTGAAAGATTTAGAAGGCACGCCAATCATGGCAGGAGGGATCTGATGGAAAATCTCTGAAAGCATAGCCTGATCAAGAGAAGAAATATCATCTATCGAAATATCAGACGGAAGAAGGCCAGACGAAGAGATACCCAAAATCTCTCCTAAGATTTCCGCAGTGAGGACTATAGGAGTCCCCAAAACGGTCGTCTCAACAGAGTGGGTCTGATCGTACTGACCCCGGATCCTATTCGCATAGAAAAGCTTCACTAATCTAGGGTAGGGGTGAGGATTCGCCTTCGGGTCATATCGAAGGTAATCGAGAAGACCCGACGACGACAGAAGATCAGCTAACCCTATGAAGTCGCTAAACTGGACGAAATGCTCCAGAAGCAGCGGGCAATGTTCGATACGGTTATACGCCGCGAGACACAAAGGGTCATCGCGACATAAGGAAATATCGACACCGCCCACCGGCATCGGACCCTTTCCCTTAGGCTTTCGAGTAGACGAACGAGGGTGGGTGCTAGACTCGGGATGACTAGGAGGAGTGGGTTCCCTATGAGTCTCAGTCTCGGGGTTATACTCCGTATCGGAATCGGTAGGAGTATGAAACGAAGATGCAGAAGCAAGAATTTTGGCCTTGGGCTTAGGCTTGGGTTTGGGTTTCGGTTGACCTCTAGGTTTAGCGGTCGTCGTCCTCTTCTTCTTGAGAGGAGGCGAAGACGACGAAGGATGGGTGGTCTTGGCTCTACGCTTCGGAGGGGTTGGATGCTCGGGATCCGAAGAGATTGGATCAACGGTCATCGGAGAGGGGCTAGAGGGAGTGATCGGAATGCGTGTTCTTGCCATAGTCGAAGCAAGACACGGGACAAGGAGATCAAACGAAGAAGCCCTAGCCGAAAAAAAATAAACAAACCCTAAGAACCCTAAGAACCCGAGCAAGCCCTAGCTCTAGGAAATGAAATCTAACCCTAGGAGGAGAGGAGATCACCTAGAATGAGGGGCCGACGGAGGAGATCGACTGAGATGGCCGGAAAAATGGCCGGAGATCGATCGGAAGTCGAAGGGTTTCGAGGGAGGTTGGGGTTTTGAGCGGAGAGAGAAGAGATTTCGATCGATTAGAATGAAAATCGATCGACTAAACTGAGTTTAAGTCGGTCGATTTCGCAAAAGACCAAACAGCCCCTGGCACAACTAGTCGGTCATAGTTCAAGCACTGACCGACTAGATCACGATCTAGTCGGTCGGTCAATGAGCTTGAACCGACTAGTTGCAAACAGTGGCTGAATCCAAGAGTTACTGACAAGATTTAGTCGGTCTGTGTTCATTTACTGACCGACTAGATCTCAATCTAGTCGGTCGGTCACTGAGCATGAACCGACTAAAGAGTTCAAGATGGAAAGGAAACTCAATAAGCTTGAGTTAGTCGGTGTAAGTTCTTCTACTAACCGACTAGATGAACATCTAGTCGGTTGGTGGTTGAACTGATACCGACTAACAAAGTCCAAAAAATGATAATCAAGTTCTCTCCTCAAAACACTTGGACGATATATCGTAAAACTCTCAATACTCATCTAAACTACCCCATTAAACGTCGAAATCTTAAATAGACATTGAGATACGATTTCGATCATAAATTCAAACAAATCACATAAAATTCTCAAAAGTTCTATAAATCTATCATGATTGAAATAACGCGAAATATAGAAGCATGCAAGATAATTGAATGAAATATGAATCCTATATCTCGGATTCACCCATAATCCCCAATTCTCGACGCAACCGCACAAAGGAGTCCTCCTTTAGGGGTTTCGTGAAAATATCGGCGATTTGCTTTTGGGTTTCAACGTACACTAAAATGATGTCCTTTTTAGCAACATGATCATCTAAGAAATGGTGTCGGACATCTATGTGTTTCGATCGGGAATGGTGCACCGGATTCTTTGAAAGACAAATAGCACTTTGGTTATCCACCATGATAGGGCTAGTATCACAATGAATACCAAAATCCTTCAATGTGTGTCTCATCCAAAGAACCTGGGCACAAGCGGCACCGGCGGCAATATATTCCGCCTCGGTGGTTGAAAGTGAAACCGAATTTTGCTTCTTGGAAAACCAAGAGACAAGAGAATTTCCTAGAAAATGGCAAGTGCCACTAGTACTTTTCCTGTCGGATTTGCATCCCGCATAATCAGCGTCACTATATGAGACTAACTCATATGTGCTAGATCTCGGATAAAGTAATCCAAAATCTAATGTGTAACTTAGATAGCGAAAAATACGCTTTACCGCTACTAAGTGAGACTCCTTAGGTTGAGACTGATAACGAGCACATATACATACGGCAAACATAATATCGGGCCTACTTGCGGTAAGATAAAGCAAACTACCTATCATACCTCGATATAGACGAATGTCTACATCCTTACCGCCCGTATCCTTGTCAAGATGCGTAGTCGTGCTCATCGGAGTCTTTTTCCCGGAGGCATTCTCCATTCCAAATCGCTTTAGCAACTCCACCGTGTACTTCGTTTGGTGGATGAAGATTGCATCGTTCATTTGGCGAATTTGGAGACCTAAGAAATATTTGAGTTCGCCCATGTGGCTCATCTCAAATTGTTCCTTCATAACATTAGAAAACTCTTCGCAAAGAGTGAAGTTAGTAGCACCGAAAATGATATCATCAACATAAATTTGTACTAATAATATATCATTATTCGCATGCTTAATAAAAAGTGTTGAATCGGCTTCGCCCATTTTAAAATTCAAATCCAAAAGAAAATTCTTTAGGCGATCATACCAAGCTCGAGGAGCTTGTCTCAAACCATAAAGAGCTTTCTTTAGTTTAAAAACGTGATTTGGAAATTTTTCATTTATGAAGCCCGGAGGTTGAGAAACGTAAACTTCCTCAACTACATCTCCGTTTAAAAATGCACTTTTAACATCCATTTGAAATAGTTTAAAATTCTTATGGCATGCAAAAGACAAAAGTAATCTAATTGATTCTAATCTAGCTACCGGAGCGAAGGATTCTTCGAAATCAATACCTTCCTCTTGTCGATAGCCTTGAGCTACTAACCGAGCTTTGTTCCGGACGACGACTTGGTTTTCGTCGGTTTTGTTCTTGAAAATCCACTTTGTCCCTATGACGGTGTGGTTCTTCGATGGCAATGGAACGAGCTCCCATACCTCATTCCTCTCGAATTGAATGAGCTCCTCCTCCATGGCTAAGATCCAAGCGCTATCTTCGCATGCTTCATTAATATTCTTTGGCTCTATCGATGAGACAAAGGCACAATTTGCGAAGTGGTGAACTTGCGATCTCGTCTTGACACTATCATAGATATTGCCAATGACTTGCTCATGGGGATGGTCACGAACCGAATGAAGCCGTTTGGGAATACCTTGATCACTAGGAACATTCTCAACAACTTCATTAGTTGGGTTAGTCTCAATAGAATCAATAGAATCATTAGACTTAGAATTATCAAACGAATCACATAAAACATCCAAAGAATCATTATCATTTGAAATTCTAGTTGGAACAAATCCTTCATTAAATGAGACATGAAGCGACTCCTCGATCGTTGAGGTTCGTTTGTTGAATATCCGGTATGCTTTGCTACGCGTAGAGTATCCAACAAAGATCCCCTCATCGGATCTTGGATCGAATTTGTCCAAACAACCATATGTGTTCTTAATAAAACATTTCGAACCGAAAACACGAAAATGTTTAACTTGAGGCAACCTACCAAACAACAATTCATAACAAGTTTGTTTAGTGCCGGGCCTCAAAAGTATTCTATTAAACACATAGCAAGCGGTGTGTACCGCTTCCGCCCAAAATTGATGGCCAAGTTGGCTATCATCAAGCATAGTGCGAGCACACTCCACTAGCGTCCTATTCTTTCTCTCAACTACACCATTTTGAGGAGGTGCACGAGGGAAAGAGAAGGTGTGAGTAATACCAACTTCATCACAAAATGTCTCAAAAGACTCATTCTCAAATTCACCTCCATGATCACTACGAATAGTGACAATGGTGGTTCCTAAGAGATTTTGTACTTTCTTAACAAAAATTGTGAAGTTTTCAAAAGCTTCATTTTTATTACACAATGAAAATACCCAAGTAAATCTTGAATAGTCATCTACGATGACAAGTCCATACCTTGCATTTCCTAAGGAAGCTACTCTAGTTGGCCCAAATAAATCTAGATGTAATAGCTCTAGTGGCCGTTTTGTAGAGATGCTTTTCTTAGGTTTAAATGAAGATTTAGGAAGCTTGCCGCGTTGACAACAATCACAAAAACTTTTCTTTTCAAAAACAAGCTTCGGAAAACCTTTAATAGAATTCAATTTTGAAAGCTTATATAGTGTTCCAAAGTTCACATGTCCAAAGCGTCGATGCCATAAGTGTTGTTCACTTGTGTTGGCAACGAGACATTGTTCATATGACTTAGGAAGATCCAAAATATAAATGTCTTTACGACGAGTTCCGGAAAATAATAATTTTTCATTATCCTTTCTTAAAATATGACACAATCCTTTCGCAAAGCTAACTTTGTAACCTTTGTCACAAAGTTGGCTTATTGAAATGAGATTATGATTTAAACCACTAACAAGATAAACATCACTAATTAGGGGTTTAGAAGGGTTACCGACTTTACCAACACCTATGATGGTTCCGCTCTCGTTGCCTCCAAATACGACGCGGTTTCCATTCGCAATGGGAACCACTCCGGAGAGCAAACGTGCGTCACCCGTCATGTGTTTGGAACACCCGCTATCGAGTATCCAATTCCCTTTGGAGCTAAATTTAAATTTGTTGCTCCTTCCCTTTTTCTTTTCCTTGAGTACCTAAAGATAGAAACTTCCATATCATGGTACCCAAGGTCATTGGGTCCAAGGGATTAGACCTTTGGAAGCCAAGTCCAAGTGGACTTAGACTTCCCCACATAATTCTTACTATGCACAACATCCGAAAAATAAGCATTCATATATATTTGTTTTTCGTCCATGCTTGTGTCCTTTGGGCTCCAAATAGTGAAAAATTTGGGAGCCATCATCCTATTGGGTGCATGCATGCGACGTTGATTTCTACGTGATGCATGTTGTGGATAGGCATACGGGACATGATGGAATGGTGCACGACGAGAATTATTCATATGATGAGGTGGGTGTACATATGCATGTGTGGGAACACGTGCGTGAGGGTGTCTCACTTGGTGTGCACGTGCCCGGGAATGTGTTGCATAAAAATCATCATAAGTGTGAGACGGTGGAGTAGGACGTGTGTTCCTACGTGGAATGGAATTGGTGTACATAAAAGCATGCCCCTTCTTTGGAGGTCCACCCAATGTGGGTTTCTTTCCGAAAGAGCGTGTGGACGAGGTGAAAGCACCATTGGTAGATGAACTACCAATAGAGTGTTTGCTCCCACTCGTTGAGGCTTCGGAAGTTGGCCTAACAAAAGTAGTGACCGACTTGGAAGAATTTCCCATCATATACCCCAAGCCAATGTGGTGTTTGGCCGGAAGTAAATCTTTTAGGATATTATCCAAATGGCCTTTACCCTTGTTGAATTCGTTGATTCGGCCCAATGTGTTCTCATATTTCTCTTTGAGAGAACGCAAGGAAGTATCCAAAGTGGATATTTGCGAAGTGAGCACATAAACACGAGATTTAAGATTCTCGTTCTCAATACTCAAAGTCGAGTTTTGAGAAGTTAAATCCGCTATCTCATGTTCTTCCGCATCCTCAATGCTAACATGTTCAAGTTTAGATTTGAGATTTACAATCTCATTTCTTAACTCTTCAACAACGGTGTCGTTGTTGGTGATGATAGTCTTAGGCGATGTTTGAATGCTAGCTAGGTCATCTTTTACCTTAGTATATCTATTTACTAACTTAGTATATTTTGACCAAAGTTGAGTGTTAGCATCCCTAAGATCATCCATCGTTACCTCATCGCTTTCTTCATCACTATCATCGGAAGAGGAGGATCCTTGATCGTGCTCCTCTCTTGCCATGAAACACATGTGTGCTTGCTCCACGTGCTCATCGTCTGACTCTCCGCTTGAGGAATCCTCGGAGTCGGTGAAGGTAGCTCCGACAAGTCCCTTCTTGTTTCCTTTCGTGTACTTCTTGGACTTGTCATACTTTGGCGCCTTCCACTTCTCCTTTTGCTTGTTTTGAGGACAATCCGCTTTGATGTGTCCTGGCTTATTGCATTTAAAGCACAAAGGTGGAGAGGCGTTAGTAGATGTAAACTTAGATTTTTGTTTGAAGTTACCCTTTCGGAAGAAGCGATTGAACTTCTTTGCCATGAGTGCAATGGATTCCATGTCCATTTCTTCTTCCGAGTTCTCATCATCGGTAGAGGTGTATGAAGCCGCCTTGAATGCAATCGCCTTTTTCTTAGGCGCATCTAGGTTCAAATATGACTTCATCTTTTCTTGTAGCTTCACCTTGCTATCTTTGCGTACCTCATATGACATCAAAGTACCCATTAGTTGAACTACGGTATATTTGTCCATGTCATTACCTTCCTCGATGGCGACGGTACGTTTTTCCCAAGAAGAGGGAAGTCCTTCAATAAGCTTTAAGCACTTCTCCTTTTGAGTGTAGATCTTGCCGAGGGCCTCTAACTCGTTTATTATGTCAACGAAACGAGCGTAATATTCTTTCATCTTCTCGCCCTGTTGCATATGAAACATTTCGTAATCTTTGGTTACGACTACCAGTTTAGAGTCTCTTACCCTACTCGTCCCTTCATGTAGAATGAGGAGGGAGTTCCAAATTTGATATGCACTCTTACATGTGCATATCTTATTGAAATCCTCGGGCTCCAATGCACATTGCAAGGCGTTCATTGCCTTGGCATTGCTTACCTCCGCGGCGACCTCCGCGGTAGTCCATTTCTCAAAATCTTCTTCTTCGGGTACAATATACTCCTTCATTGTAGTTCTCCATAAAGATGCACTTCGGAGGAAGGTTTCCATCCGACACTTCCAGTACCCGTAGTTGGTACCGTTGAAGAATGGAGGCCTCGTAGAGGAATGTCCTTCCATCACGGAAGATGCTCCTTCACGGTTCCTGAAGGTGTCATAGTTGGAAGGTGGACGCACGGTCTTGTTGTCGTTGGCAGACATAGCTGAGAATCTGGCTCTGATACCAAATGTAATGCCCTACCAGCTACTGCACAAGTACTAGAGGGGGGGTGAATAGTACTTTAAAATAATAAGGCGTATAATTCCAAATTAAATTGCAAACAACCACCAAATCAATTTGCGGAAGCTTAAATTGAATGACAACAATGAAATTAACAAAGCAAACAAACGATGTTAATGGGTTCGGATCCACCCAAGTCTCCCCGACTTGTTCCCGGTGATCCTACGTCCCAACCACCCGGATCCCCTCCGGATACTTGAGTTAGAAACCCTAACTCAAGATTTCCACTATGAATATCTTGTGAAAAACCTTCACAAGATCAAATCATACATGCAATGGCAAAGTGAATCCCACAACCCGGGATCACAAACTTCTCTCACAACCGAGAGAGCCAATAAGCAATATAAAGAGTTTAAATGAAATAAATACTCTTACCACAAAATCCTATACCTTGAGTTTTTCTTACCCAATAGGTGGAATGAAGGATTTGAGGAAGATGAAGTCACCAAGCCCTAGCACCAAGGAAATGAGCAGCAATGGGTGCCTAGGGAAGAGTTGGAGACTTGGATCAAGCAATAGCTTGAAGAGCTCACCAAGAACAAGCTTCTCTCTAGATCTAGAAATGAGAGAGAATGGGTTTCTTGTGAGGAAGAGAGCTTTAGATTTGAGGGAGAATAGCTATCTCTTTAGAACTAAATGAATCTCTTAATGGCAGCTCTATTTTTAAGATAGAAATGACCTAGGTTCGTATTTATAGGGTCCCATAAAAACAAGTTAGGTCATTCTCCAACGGATAGAAATCTGTGAGAATTAGTCGGTCAAAGAACAATCACTGACCGACTAGTTCATCAACTAGTCGGTCAGTCAAACAGCATGGACCGACTAAGAGCAGATCTGAGAAGAGATAGAATTTCAGACCTAGAAAACTAGTCGGTCCAAGAAGACTGTCTGACCGACTAGTTTCACAACTAGTCGGTCATCCAATGAACGTAGACCGACTAAGAGGCAAAACAACATAGTCTGAAGGCAAGTTGACTTAGTCGGTCCAAGAACAAAAGTTGACCGACTAGATTGTCAACTAGTCGGTCATCAAACGTTCTTAGACCGACTAACGGTAAACAGTAGCTTAGGAGAATTTTAGAGTGAACAGTAAGTCACAACTAGTCGGTCAAAGAAGCATCACTGACCGACTAGTTCACAAACTAGTCGGTCGGTGAGTCAACGTAGACCGACTAACTGTAAACAGTAAAGTCCAAGAAATTAACTGACAGAAACTAGTCGGTCCAAGAACAGTGGCCGACCGACTAGATCACCATCTAGTCGGTCAGTACTTGTTCTTGTACCAACTAACATGCACAACAAAGTCCGAATCGAAGCGCGACGCTTCGAGGAAGTTAGAGTGAACTTGTGCAAGAATCCTAGAGCTACGAAATGAGCGTAATGAAGATAGAAACGTAAGATATACTCAAGGCTTAACATTCTATCAATCGAAACTAAAAGACTATAAATAAAACCTTAATAAACGGTCTTCAATAGCTTCGATTGAATCTTCATATTTTCCAAAGCGTCGCAAGAGCTTCAACGAAGCTTTAGGCATGAATATGAGCTTTTGGAAGTGTTGAGATGTCGCTTTGAATATTCTCGTGAAATTGGCGACGATCTCCAATACTGCGCTCACAAATTGTTAGTTCATGAATTATTTATGTTTGCTCATCATCCAAAACCAAATCCGGGGAGTCCAATATTCAACACTAATCATCTTACATGTTTTAGTCTCAAATTTACTAATGATTATCTTAATGGAGACAAAGCATATTGGATGGGATGATGGTTTCAAGGCTTTGGAGCAAAAGTATTGCATGAAAAATAAAGACCTCAAAGTGTAATTTTAGATTTTATTCAAGTATATTGGCTTTTATTTATAAAATATTTGTTAAGCCTTGAATAGATGCATACACATATTCATATGCATCATTTCCATCATAGGACATCTAAAAAATCATCTAGAACACATCCCATTTGATCATATGCTCAAAACACTCTTTATAATGTATTTAGAGTAGGATCAGATGTTTTGTAAGTTTTCTCCAGATGTCTGGCATGTAGCTTTTAAGATAGCTTGACATAACTATTTGTAAGCTGTTTGATGTTCAAAGACCATAAGTCTGAATAGTTGCTTAGACGTCTAGATTATGAAATCCAGACAATTGACTATGGGTGTTAGTTTTCTTGAACGCTATGTTTTTCTCATCCACAATTTTCAGTCGTCTAAAGAAGGTTTAGCAGATGACTGAACAATTTATCAGCCGTCTAACAAGTGTTCTAGTGACACTGGTTACTTTAAGATTGGCCTTCATTTTCCTTTTGTCCATCTCTTCTATCAACAATCTGACGTTTTGTTTCTAGAAATCTGAACAGTTAACCAGCCCCCTGGGAACAGTTCATTAGACGTCCAATGACTAGATTTTCTACACATCTACATCCATTAGACTGCAGTTTTCTGCGTGGTTTTCTTGGATTTTGTGCAGATATGTGGGCTTATTTAAGACCCATTTGAGCTGCATGTTTGGCACGCATGCTGATAGTAGAGAACACATTTCTTGTGCCAAAAATTCAAGAGCATTTCTTTCTCTCATTCTTTATTCACTTGGTTAAAGTGTTATGCATTGATCTTGCATCTAGAGAGAATGTTGTCCAAGTGCATCTTGCTCTACATCAGCACATGGTTTTCAATCTTCATTGCATTCATCTTCACATATGTAATATCTATTCAAGGCATATATAAGATTGTATTTCTTATTTCGTTTCTTTTGTGAAACCTAGTACTCAGGTTGTGATTACATTGTAGAGGGTTTATTACACTTGGAGGGTTTGCTAACTTGGAGGGTTTGCTCCATTCTAGGAGGGTTTACTCCATTAGGAGGGTTTACTCCATTGTTCTCATGTAGTGGATAATTGCAACATCGCACTGGGTTGTTGATCGGTCCATATTTTACACATTATTTCTGCATGTTTGCATACCATTTCGATTGCCCATATCGTGCTTTTCACAATTATTCGACGATATTAAGTTACTTTTCACTATTTCTTGTTTTTGTCGGATTTCAAGAAATATGGAGCAATCAGGAGGGACTTGTACGTGTACAGGAGCATCGCTCATGGCCGTATTGAGGAGTTAACGATGCTAGACGATGAGCGGGAGAAGAAGAAGATCGATAGAATCGTCGAGGAGGCGAGGATGAGAAGGAAGGATTCCAGAAACAGGCCACTCGGCCGAGTCACGCTAGTCACTCACCCGAGTGAAGCAGCGTACTCGGCCGAGTATGACTGATACAAAGAACATCTGCCTGACCTGAGTGCTACAATGCACTCGGCCGAGTGGTGAATTCCACTTGGCCGAGTAGAGAACTCCACTTGGCCGAGTGAGTCAAAATTTCTGAAGGAAATCAAAGCGAACTCTCTGGAATTCGGGGGAGCACAGCAGAAGACCCACTCGGCCGAGTGATGAATCCCACTCGGCCGAGTGACGCAGTGCGCCAGAGTGCCCAAACCCCAACTTCAAAGCAGACTCTCTGGAGTTTTGGAAGAACATTAGAAGATCCTACTCGGCCAAGTAACACTTCTCACTCGGCCGAGTCATACCTCCACTCGGCCGAATGACATGAGCGCCCAGATTTTCAGATAGCCTCTCACGCTTTTGAAATCTGCTATCATTTCATAGGGCAAAGTATTTTTTTCATATTTTTTATGGATAGTAGACTTCATGAAGGTTCCAACGCCATCAAGAACGCATCAATCGGAGGTCTGATGAAATCTGGAGAATTTCTGCAAGTTGATGTTGCAGTGCTGAAATTTTCACTCGGCCGAGTCATATTCCCACTCGGCCCGAGTGACTGCAGGCCCAGAACTTAAGTTACGGCCAGATCTGTCTTTGGGCACGAATTTCAGAGGTTTTCTAGGGTTATTTGCTAGGGTTTTGGGGGGCTAAATAAGAGGTTTGTAACCGTCATTAGAGAGGAGGTTCCATTATGTTTTCGTAGAGACCTTTTTTAGAGGTTAGGCCATGCCCTAGGCCCCCTTTTGGATCTAAAAGCTTGTATTGGGATTGAAGTTCTTCATCAAAGCTAAGTATCTTTGTTCTTATTATTTGAATATTTGATTTGATATCTTTTTACATGCAAGCAATGTTTTTTATTGATTCTTATATCGTTATTGCTATGCTTGGTTGATGGTTGATATATGGAAAGGGATGAACCCTATGGATCTAATTTCAGATTTGTGATGAATGAATCTCTATGTTGCTGGAATTGGTAAAGGGGTTAGGTTGTGATTGATTTATTACAGATAGCTAGGAATTTCCATCGATTTGGGGTTTGCAAGAGATTGGATTCTGATCGATGGAAAGGCCTAGATATTCGATTTAGGTTTATAATCAAGATTGACTAGACTTGGTTTGCAAGATATTGGACCAAAGCTAGGATTTTTATTATAAATCTATACCCATATTCGTTTGTAAGAGATTGGACGAATACGAACTATCACAACCTAGATCCTAACTCGAGTTTGCACGAGAGTGGGCTCGAGGTGCGATTGGACCATGATATCGATCTTCATGCTAGTGGCTTAGGTTAGCGTTTGCACGAGAGTGGGCCTTAATCTAGGTTGCTATAGACCGGCAATAGCGAGAGAGCGTGAGCTTGGTTCTATATTCAGTTACGACTAGTTCACCTCAACATAAGTCTAGTAATATTGAGATTAACGATTCACAGAGATGTATGATGATCCGTAGTGGGGATTTCCTAGCCCTAGACACTTTTATTATATTGTATTTGAATCGATATTTGCCCAACATCTTTATCACCGACACCGACATCCATCACCATTGTCATTACTTCACTTCATATCCATCTCCACCAATAAAACCATCGTAGTCAAACCAACCTAGGATAGATTGGAGCCAACACCACCTCCTCGTGTTCGATACCTGCTCTCCACTACACCGTACGCTTGCGGTAAGACTACAATCGTTTTTCGGGTGTATATCTGGGCGCGATCAAGTTTTTGGTGTCGTTGCCGGGGAGGTGTTTCCCGTTGGGAGCCAATTTGTCACAATTAGGTTGATTATATTACATTATAAAAAAACTAAAAAAAACAAAAAAAACAAAAAAAAACAGAGTTAGATTTTTCCCCACCACCTACTATTATTATTATCTTTATATCTCTTTGTACCACTGACGTCTTTTCCAGGTTGTTTACTTTGATTGATCAGGTACAGTTGTTGCCGCGATGGTGCTTCCAAAAAATATGCGACCGGGTTCTATACAATCCTACATATATCTCGCTTCATTTTATCAGGCTGATGGAGAGTCAGACTATGTGTGGGATGGTTCCCAGCTATTCAATATCTTTGCTAGGGGGCTAAAAGGACCATCATGAGAGTTTATGAGGATGATGCAAGTGGGAAAGTTTAGTGATCTACAGTTGGCAGCAACCTTGGAGCAAATGATAGATGATGCTCGATCTATCGGTTCGCTAACCGTTATGGTAGGTAAAACATCCGACCAAGTATTCATCGATTTCGTTATAGCTAATGTCTCTAGTGCAGGTACTATCATAGATGGAGTGTATGCTTCACTTGAAGGTGATCATATCCAGCTTTATACCATCAACACTCCACAAATAGAGACATCTGAGCTGCCAAAGGAGGACACTTCTATGGACCTATTGAGAAACATTGTCGACGTAGTCCGAGAAACCGGTCCATTGACAATAACGACAGGTGATCCTTTTGAGCTCGAATTTCATCACTTTATTACTCATTGTATCTCTCCTACAGGCACAATTGATGATGGAGTATACGCTCTAGTTGAGGGGCACAAGACCCATTTTTACACCACGGTCGAGATACATGAGCCTATAGAGCCACCTTGTGCTGTCGTCGTCTCCCCTTGCCACCCACATGAGTCAGAGCAGCCTATACCATCAGAGAATATTATTGAGGAGGTCATGCCTACAGTAGCAGAGCAGACCATCGAGGAGGTTGTGACTTGGGACGATGACATCTGCACACAAATGGAGCTCGAATTGTGCCCCCTCCTTTTGAGCTGCCGTAGCCATCCCCACCTTCTACAGAGGCTGAGCATCCCTCAGAGGACAATCCTTCCACTGATGCCGAGGACTATCCCATAGAGCTTATGGCTCCCCTTCAGGGAGATCTCTTTACTCCCTCGCCCTTTACATTTGATTCCCCTCCCGTGTATGATATTTACTATGATTCAGATTTTGACGACTCATTGCACCTTTTGTAGGATACACATACATATGATCAAGAGGCCCAATGGGACGTATACGAGGAGGAGAGAAAGGAGTTAGCACCCATGGATGCTATTGAATATGATCAGGAGGTGCGATGGGATAAGTCTGACGATAATAAGGAGTTGCCTAATGAGACCCACGCTTATATGCCAAAGCTACCTGAACAACATGAGGCGAACAACGAGGAGTTAATCTACGTGGTGTACGAGAGTAGAGATTTATTTCTAGGGAAGTGTTGTCAACCATCCTTAATTTTAAATACTTATGTTGATGACCCTCTTTGGAAAACATTTATTTTGGGGAAGAATTATCCACATCAGATTGATGCGGCTTATCTCTTGCAGGGTGCAGGTGGAGTCCTTGGAGAGATGCTGGGAGCTACATTACTGGAATCTGATGGAGTCCGTGGACACACGCATCTGGCAGAGCCACGGAAGGAGCAGTTGGAGCAGTTGCCTGCACCGGCAAAGATACTAGATCCGCCTTTTGATATAGGTGATATCAATCCAGTAGTGTAGTATTTTATGCTTTAAATAAATATGAATCCTCTCAACAGCGAGATGACAATATAGATTTTCTTGAATAAATTCACCTCATATGACAGCAACAAAAATTTTTCCACCCCAAACCCATTATATATATTAATTGCCATCTTCATATTTTGATATGCCACATCCTTTTGCTCACCACCAACGAGCATTTCTTTCAAGTGAATACTCATTTTCTTATTCTTTTGACGTGAGCTCGCTTAGTAAAGCCGTGACATTTTTTGATCAAGTCATTTGAATGGGATTGTTTGGTATAATCTTGGGGAAGGCGCTCTCATGCATCATTGTATGTGCATGTAGTTGCATTAGGATTTGATGTCATTCATTTCATCATTTTTCATCCCCCCATATTTATCATTGTTCCTCATATTTTTCCTTTTATGATCACATTAAGGACAATGTGAAGTTTAAGCTTGGGGGAGTGTATTTCCATGCCATTTAGTTGCACTTTTACTGTTATTTTAGGGTTTTTAGAATTTTTCAAAAAAATTTGCATCATCGTTTTGATTTTTCCATCTTATTTTCCTTTTATGTGTGTTCATGCATCATATTGTGTGCTTGTCTTTCTTTTCTTTCCTCTCTTTTACTTTTATTTATTTATTTTCTTTTCTCTTCTTCCGCTAGATGAATTTCGTATGATGATATCTCTTACTGCTTTAGCAACCATCACGATGCTTATTATTCCTTGCCAGTAGAGTATTATATAGTCCTGCTATCCATGTGCTTACTTATATATTCTTTTGATGATTCCTCTATATGAATGCATGATATTAATTGAATCTGAATGTATGGATTAGTGTTTAGTATGCTTTTGTTGGAAGTGCACCAAGATTCACGCATCAATTGTATATCGGAAGCATCTGCCTTATTGTATTATTCGCCTTCTATTGCATGCTTGATATGATTGTACGCTTTACCGCTTAACTTCACTTTTTATTGAGATGATTAAGAATATCTGATTCAGAGTGAAAATTGTATATTTATACCCCCTAACTACCCCCTTTTTGTGCTAAGAATTATACTTAATCTTGCCCTTTTTGGGTATATTTTCACTTCATATCATTTTTAGAGCTTATCCTCATTCTTTGCACAAAATACGGTTTTTATCGTCCTTATTGGCTTCCTATTATTTTTCATATGCTTCTGCCATTATTTTGATCATATCTCTATTTTTTGGGAATTATTTGAGCATGTGAATAATTTATATGGAATTTTGGAAGTCAATATTGTGTTTATAATAGTCATTACATTTATTTTTTCATCATATGGACTAATTTCCACTTCTCCTATTTATCAGGTACTCCTGGGAGTCTTGGGGATTTTCCAGAATTTTCTGGGATTTTTAGGAATTTTTGGGATTTATTTGAAGCAAAGAGGCTATTCTGGAATATTTTAAAAAGAAAAAACAAAAAAATTAAAAAGACAAAGCTGTGGGCCGGCCACAAATTCCGCGGCTCGCTCTCAGGAGCGGTCTGCCGCTGCTTATTAAAAAACGAGACATTTTCGCGGGCCGGCCCAGCGGCCGGCCCGCCTCCGATTTCTTTGCAAGTCGCAGGCGGGGCACACGCTCTGCGCGTGCCCCCGCTCCCCTTCGCGATTTCTTGCGGGCGTACAGTGCGCCCGTGGGTCGGGTGCCCGTGCGCCCGACCCACAACGTTTTAAAGGGTAGGCTGTTGCGTTTTTTGGGACTCAGTTCGTTTTTTTGGGGTTCTTTCGGCCAGAGACAGATTTTGGGGTTCTTTCGACCAGAGACAGATTTTTCCATCTTCTTTCCCAAGAGGCTAGGGCTAGGGCTTGGAGGCCATGGGAGGCTAGGAAGCTTGGTGTAGTAGAAAATTGGAGGAGGCTAAGGCTCATTTGGGGAGATCTTGGTCAAATCTTTACTCTTCATTTTGTATTTTTGTATTTCTCATGTTGTATTGAACTTTGGATGAATTTGTCTATGAATCTCATCTTATTTAGTATGATTGAGTAGTGTGATTGGTGTGGGTTATGATTCATTGTGGTTGGTTGTTAATTCTAGCTTTAATTTCCTCTTGCCCATTTTCAATGTTGATGTTGGAAGTATTATTAGGGCACATTTTAATTGGCTAAGACCCAAGTGGGCACTCTTTGAGAAGAGACCATGTTCAAATTTGATTAGTGCTATGATGATACATCCATTCCTATTGCTAATTATTGGGTTCTTTAATGCTAAAAATTCCGATTGAGTGTCCTTAGCCGGATGATCAATTGAGTTATATGCATGTAATTAGAGCTTAACTAACACCAATCTTAGTGAACCCACAACCCATGCTTTCTCATCCTAGCTATCTTAATGCCCCATTCGGCTCTCCAACCCTACCCACTTAGGTCAGGATTATTGTTTCACCATACGGTTTTCCCACACTTTTCCACCATTAGCGAGGTGGTTGTAACACACTTTATTTTTCTTTATCAATCAAACTTACGAATGTAGAACGACTTGTCCCTATGATCAGACCCGGTATTCACCTGTTATTTATAAATTTATTACATTGACGCTGCTACGCTTGGGAGTGGAAGGCATGCTCCTTGCGCGTCCTCCGGTTCAATCAATATCCATGCTTACATATGAACTTTAGTTGAGATATTATCTTACTGAACCGTTTGTGCACATCTTATGAGTGAACCGAGTGTTACATTATTTCTTTCTCCAAAAATATATCTTATTCTCTACATGTCACTTAAGTTCACCTCCTAAAGCTACTTATATTGCATCTATTTCCCAAAAATCCCTACAAAAGAAAAAGTTAGCTCCAAAAAAGTACAAAAAGCCAAAAAGGAGCCATAAACCAAAAATACAAATCATGTAGCTCCTACAAAAATCCAAAAATAAAAATGAGAAACAAAAAGTTCAAAAAGAAAAAGAAAAATATTTCTCTATCTTATTATTGGAGCCACAAAATACTTGGAAAAACCAAGGCAAAAATCCCATTTTCCAATATCATATTCCTTTAGATGCAATGCCTCAAGCTAAGCTGGAGGGGTGAATTCACTTGACCATATGAGTGAGCGCAACATTAGAGTGGAGAGGTGCACGAATGGGGAAGTTTGATAATGCTGAAACTTAGCAAAATACCTTAGTTATGGAGATTTCTTATGAATCGATATAAATATTTGAATGCCATGATTTATTTCATTCTCCATTACATGCTTGGTGTGATTCTTATATGCTTCTGTTATAACTCTTGATTGAAAAGTGCATCGCCAACATTTGTATATCAAATTCTATGAATGCGTGATGTGGATATGAATTGATTGTATTAATTTAGAGAGACCCTTTTGTTGTTCTTAAAAGTTTGCAAGTACCATGTTTAAGTAAGATATGAAATCTTTATAGCATGTGATTCGTAATTTCTGAGTTATCGTGATGTGTAGTTTATGGCTTGAGATCTGAGGGAATAATCCAGTAACTCCTTCCACCTGGTGTTCTTTCTTTTTCTTTTCATTTCCTTTGTTTTCATTTGCCGAGTTCATCTCTCTACTTATCTTCCTCGAGGACGAGTAAGAGGTAAGCTTGGGGGATTTTGATCGGTCCATATTTTACACCTTTTTTCTGCATGTTTGCATACCATTTCGCTTGCCCATATTGTGCTTTTCACGATTATTAAACGATATTACGTTACTTTTCACTATTTCTTGTTTTTCTCGGAGCAATCAGGAGAAAAAATGAGCTTAAGGGACTTGTACGCGTAACAGAGCATTGCTCATGGCCTTATTGAGGAGCTAACGGCGCTGGACGATTAGCGGGAGAAGAAGAAGATCGATAGAATCGTCAAGGAGGAGAGGATGAGAAGGAATGATTCCAGAAACATGCCACTGGGTCGAGTCACGCTAGTCACCCGCCCGAGTAAAGCAGCGTACTCGGCCGAGTATGACTGATACAAACAACATCTGCCTGACCAGAGTGCCACAATGCACTCGGCCGAGTGGTGAATCCCACTCGATCGAGTGACACAGAGCGCCAGAGTGCCCAAAACCCAACTTCAAAGCAGACTCTCTGGAGTTTTGGGAGAACATTAGAAGATCCTACTCGGCCGAGTCATACTTCTCACTCGGCCGAGTCATACCAACACTCGGCTGAATGACATGAGCACCCAGATTTTCATACAGCCTCTCACTATTTTGAAATCTGCTATCATTTCAGTAGGCAAAGTATTTTTCTCATATTGTTTATGGATAGTATGCTTCATGACGGTTCTAACGCCGCCAAGAGCGCACCAATCAGACGTCTGATGAAATCTAGAGAATTTCTGCAAGTTGATGGTGCAGTGCTGGAATTTCCACTCGGCCGAGTCATATTCCCACTCGGCCCGAGTGATTGCGGGCCCAAAACTTATGTTATGGCCAGAGCTGTAATTGGGCACGAATTTCAGAGGTTTTCTAGGGTTATTTGCTAGTGTTTTGGGGGCTATATAAGAGGTTTGTAGCCATCATTAGAGGGGAGGTTCCATTATGTTTTCTTAGAGACCTTTTTAGATGTTAGGCCATGCCCTAGGCCCTCTCTTGGATCTAAAAGCTTGTATTGGGATTTAAGTTCTTCATCAAAGCTAAGTATATTTGTTCTTATTATTTGAATATTTGATTTGATATCTTTTTACATGCAAGCAATGTTTTTTATTGATTCCTATATCGTTATTGCTATGCTTGGTTGATAGTTGTTATAGGGAAAGGGATGAACCCTATGGATCTAATTTCAGATTTGTGATGAATGAATCTCTATGTTGCTGGAATAGCTAAAGGGTTTAGGTTATGATTGATTTATTACGGATAGCTAGGAATTTCCATCGATTTGGGGTTTGCAAGAGATTGGATTCCGATCGATGGGAAGTCCTAGATATTCGATTTAGGTTTATAATAAAGATTGACTAGACTTGGTTTGCAAGAGATTGGACCAAAGCTAGGATTTTATTATAAATATATACCCATATTATTTTGCAAGAGATTGGACGAATACGAACTATCACAACCTAGATCGTAACTCGAGTTTGCACGAGAGTGGGCTCGAGGTGCGATTGGACGATGATGTCGATCTTCATGCTAGTGGCTTAGGTTAAGGTTTGCACGAGAGTGGGCCCTAATCTTGGTTGCTATAGACCGACAATAGTGCGAGAGCGTGAGCTTGGTTATATATTCAGCTACGACTAGTTCACCTCAACACAAGTCTAGTAATATTAAGATTCACGATTCACAGAGATGTATGATGATCCGTAGTGGGGATCCCCTGGCCATAGACACTTTTATTATACTGTATTTGAATCGATATTTGACCAACATCTTTATCACCGACACCGACATCCATCACCATTGTCATTAATTCACATCATACCCATCTCCACCAATAAAACCTTCGTAGTCAAACCAACCTAGGATAGATTAGAGCCAACACCAGCTCCTCGTATTCGATACCCGCTCGCCACTACACCGTGCGCTTGCGGTACGACTACAATTGTTTTCCGGGTGTATATCTGGATGCGATCAGTTGTGGTGTTGGTTATATAAGCCATGGTTTATGGTGCAAGTGAAATTCATGGAATGCGATTATAATATACGACTAGAGTAGGATCGCCAGTATATGAATCTGAACCAGGATACACATTGTGTTTGTGTTTGCATTGGTGTTGTTCTCTTTTTTGTTGAGCGAAATATTTTTATTTTCGTTGCATAACGCATTTGCCTTGCCATTACACTATTAATCTCCCCTTCTAGTGTATTGTGTATCCACAGGTCCCAACAAACACTGGTCCTAACAAGTGGTATCAAAACATTGGTTTGGAGGCTTTTATAAGCATAATGATTTCATCTCAATGACCTCCACCTTACTTTGATAGGAAGAACTATACTTAATGAAGGAATACGATGATTGATTACCTCAAGGGCAACAATCTTTGGGAAGCGGTGTCTATGGCTACTTCAAAGACCATGAGTGACGCTCAAGCCAAGAGGATTATATGCATCTCCTCCTTCGATTATGAGTTTGACAAGATTTCATGGTTGGAGATGGCACATGATGTTTGGAGTTATATTGATGCCAAGTACATCGATGGCAAAGTTTCTGAGGATGATGGTATCTTCGAGTCAAGCATCGTTAATGTATCTCAAATTCAATCTTCTTATGAGCATGATACAGTTAATAATAGAAATTTATTGGATGCTCATTAGTGTTGTGCAATTTCACATCATGATGACACATATGATTGCACTTCTTTGCATGCATCTCATTTGTCTTTAATTGAATCTTTGCATGTCGAGAAAGAAGGATTTCTTTCTCAAATTCCTAAGTTGCAAGAAGAAAATTCTTCTCTCAATTGTCTTCTGAACGATGCTCACGTTTCAGATTGTGACTTCATCCATTTTGAGAAGGATTCTCAAATTGACATTTTGAGAAATGAGATATTGGCCTCAAATCACAATGTCTTGAGCTTAGCTCACGTCTGTCTGCTAGGGATGACAACATTTCTTCTCATTTGAAGAAGTATAAGCTATTGTGTACTCAACTTTTGAGTAAGAATAAGGGTTTTGGATTTTCATTTTTAAACTGGTCCAAACCAAGATTTTCTCCTAGAAGAATCTAAAACAATTTTGTGGGAGAGTCTTCTAAGGGGTTTGTCACATCCAAATTTGATTTTGACCAAAAATCAAAATTGAATATAAAGCCAAAGAGGAATCATGCATTTATGTACTCTTCATTGCATAAGAAGCCTGTTCAAAAATAAAATGTTATGAACACTTGTTTAACTTCGCATATGCATGATGGTTTTACTCATAGGAATGATTCTGATCAATGCTTCTACGAATGGTAGAAATGTTTCCTGTGTAAATGCTTTTCACGCTCACTCGCATGTTTCGCACATATGGCACACTATTGCTTATGTTTCAGCTCACTGTTGGAAACTCACAACTCCTCATAAGGTTTTGATGATATATAAACATTTATATGTGTATACTAACTTTATCTATGCAAATTTTATAGACATACTCAGATCAGATAATAATCAGACTACACTTTGCAAGAAGCATCAAGTTCAAGTTGAAGCTTATCGCCATATTTTTTATATAACTTGTGATACATGATGTAATCTTCATTTTCGTTCTTGCAAATACTTAGAATGTGAAAGCCTTGATGACAGTCTATCTTAGTCGTTTAGGTTCCGTCCTCAAAAAATGAGTCAAACACCAAATTATTCGACCAATACCACCTTCTGGTCGACCAATCACAAATTCCAGAAATCCCGAAAATTCCAAAATTTTCCCAGAACTATTCTTAAGTCATTAGGATCATTTGCTGAGAATTTTCGAAAATTTGATTTTTCAAATTTTTGGTCGACTAATCAAGTTTATTGGCAGACCAGTCAGTTTTCAGAATATTGATAATCAGTTTTTATAACTGATTATATCAGTTTCTCAAACCACCCCAAACAACCATATTTTTGCATGTTTATGGAAATTTCGGCTGTCAGTTGTTTTTTTCATTTCCCGAAACAATATTTCAACAGTCAAAACCTAAAATTGGCAAAAATATTGGTCGACCAATGACCCATGTGGTCGACAAATTTGACAAAAATGTTTCAGATTTTTTTTGAAAATTTAGTCAGTTTTCCAACGTTCAAGAACTAACTTTTGAGCAATAAATAGACCACCAGACCCCTGTCGAAAACTCATGAAAATTCTTTCTCTCTCTCTATTCTTAAGTTTACTTTCTCACTCTAGAAAGTGAGTGATTTTCAGAATTCTTTGGGAAACCTCTGCAGAAATTCTTCCTCGATAAGAAGTCCATTCTCCAAGTGTGTTCTACCATCAATTCTCATCCCGAGCCTTGGAGAATCCATTACCAACCTTGCGTCATAATTCCTACATTATTAAGGCCATAGGTGATATTGTTTCATACTCTTTCTTTACTTTATTTGGTGAATCTCTTGTTGAAGAGATTGTACAATTTTGCAACACGGGGAGTGTTGCCATCTTTGCATGTTGATTGCTTGCGGGGAGCAAGTGTTTTAGTGGATTGAAATATCTACGGGGTAGAGGACTGGACGTAGGATCACGAGGATCCGGACAAGGATAAATATCTGTGTTTGCGTTTGAAATTTTATGGATTGTGTTCATTTATTTCCGCACTCTTATTGCAATTTTTTAGTTACTTATAATTTTGCAACGTCGTTGTGATATACACTATTCACCTTCCTCTAGTGTATTTGGTGTGCCAGGAGATCCAACATTTGGTATCAGAGCATGGTTAAGACAGCCTAAACCTATCCGACGAACAATTCAACTTCTTCTTCATAATTTCCAGAAGGGCACTCTACAACAATGCCTCCACTATGCAACGGTTCCAACTATTCATATTGGAAGACAATGATGATCATCAATCTTCAAAGCATTGACTACGAACTATGGAACATGTTGGAAACTAAATACGTGAAGCCTACAACTCCTTATGCTCAATGGACCGCTATTGAAAAATCCACTGCAAATCACAACTCAAAAGTGATGACTGCACAATTCTGCGCCATGGACAAGAATGAGTTCAATCGTGTCTCCCTGTCCAAATCAGCATATGATATCTGGCATACACACGAAGGAACTAGTAAAGTTAAGGAGACTAAAAATTCTGTTCTTGTTCACATGTATGAATTATTTAGAATGAAGAATAACGAGACAACTGGAGAGATGGTTACTAGATTCACTGACACCACAAACTCTCTAATTGCTCTTGGTAAGACATATACTCAAACAGAACAAGTCAGGAAGATTCTTCGTGCCATAACACCAGAATAGGAGAAAAAGACCACAACCATAGAGGAAGCCAATGACTTATCAACTCGCAATGGATTACGAAGTTCAACTCCAAGATCGCAAGGAACAATCGGACTCAAATAAGAAAGTGTTTGCCTCCAACACATCATCAGATACTGAAGATTCAGAAATGGACGACGATGATGTGTCATTAATCACTTGAAACTTCAAAAAATTTGTACGTAAAGGTAAGTTTAATAATTTAAGATATAAGACTACTGATGCTTCTCTATGTTTTCAGTGTAACATGCCTAGACATATGAAAAAGGATTGTACACTCCTTAAGTCAAAAGAGAGAACATCTAACAATTTCAAGAAAGATAATAAGTTTGATAAAGCGAAGAAGGCATTGGCAGCCATTTGGGATTCTTCATCATCTGATGACGAAGAAGAAACAAACGAACACACTGATGAAGAAAACGCTTATATGTGCTTTATGGCACAAAATGACATTGAGGTAAGTAGTTTAGAAAATGAAAAACTATTAGAAGCCTTTAATAATTTATATGTTTGATTTAAGAAGTTAAGCTCTCAACATAAGGCATTAGGTCTTTCACATCAAGAACTAACTTCATCTTCATTATTATTAGATAATGTCAAAAATGAGAAGGAATCCTTATCTTCTCAAAATGAAAAATTACTTCATGAAAGGAGATTCTCACATCTGAGAATCACAATATGTTGTCTCATATTTATATAGTAGATAAAGATATTTCTTCATTAAATTTGAAATATGATGATATGTCTTCTAATATTAATAAGTTTAATAAAGGACAAAATAATCTCGATGATTTACTTAATTTACAACATCATGCTAATCATCGACAAGGATTAGGCTATAAGCATTCTTCCAAATCCAATAGTTTTAGTAATGATATTAATTTGGAAAAGAAGAAGCATGTTTTTGTCAATGCAAAGAAAATTGATTCTTCTAATATTTTGCAAAAGAATACTATTCATTTACAAAAGAAGACCAATTATGTTACACCTTCTAAGAAATCCATTATGCATACTATTTGGGTTCCTAAAGATGCGTGCTTATATGACAAGGATTTATATGTTAATAAATTTATGAAAAATTTTATTCTTTCTTCTAATTATTTTAAGAAATCAAATTCCACTTGGTTTGGTTTCCCAAGTATTTATCCAAAGGACCCATATAAAAAGGGTACCAATATTTATTGTTTATCTTTCAGGTACCTATAAAAGAAAGATGGATACTAGATAATGGATGTTCCAAACACATGACTGGGAACATCAAACTTCTATTAACCATTCAATTCAAAGATGGTGGCTCTATTACTTTTGGTGATAACAACAAAGGTAAAGTTATTAGCATTGGAACAGTTGGTGATCCAACTAAGACAATCATCGAAAACGTGCTCCTCGTTGACGGTTTGAAACACAGTCTCTTATCAATTTCTCAATTATGTGATAAGGATTTTAAAATAGTTTTTGGAAAGAATGCATGCATTATATATGATTTTAATAAGGCTAAGAGATTATTTCAAGGTAATCGTAAGAATAATATATGCATATTATGCATGAAAATAGTTTCAAATGATCATTGTTTATTAGCATCTACAGAAAATACTCTTTTATGGCATAAACGTTTTGGACACACTAACTTTAAACATTTGGCACGTATTTCCAAACATAAGTTAGTTTCAGTAATTCCTAATATATCGTTTAATCACACACAATTTTGTGATGCATGTCAACAATGAAATATGCATGAATCTTCATTTAAATCAAAGGTTGCAATTTCTACAAAAATACCACTTGAACTATTATATTTATATTTGTTTGGTCATTCTAGAATAGCTTCTTTAAATGGCAATACATATGCATTTGTGATTGTTGATGATTATTCAAGATATACTTGTGTATTATTTTTGAAACATAAAAATGATGCTTTTGAAGAATTTACAATATTTTGTAAAAGAATTCAAAAGTTAAAATCTTCATCCATTATTACTATTCGAAATGATCATGGTGGTGAATTTGAAAATAAATTATTTACAAAATTTTGTGATAAACATGGCATAACACACAATTTTTCTTTTCCTAGAGCCGCACTACAAAATGGTGTAGTTGAAAGGAAGAATAGAACTTTACAAGAATTGCTAGAACCATGTTATGTGATAGTTCTTTACCAAAATATTTTTAGGCAGAACTGTTGCTACTACATGTTATGTATTGAATAGAATTTTGGTAAGACCATAACGTAATAAAACTTGTTTTGAACTTTTCTATGATAGAATTCCTAAAGTATCATATTTTAAAGTTTTTGATGGTAAATGTTTTATTCTAAATACTAAGGATTCATTAGATAAGTTTGATTCTAAATCTGATGAAGGTATATTTGTAGGTTATTCTACACGTAGTAAAGCCTAAAGGATTTATAATAAGAGAACGTTATGTATTGAAGAATCTCTTTATGTAAGTTTTGATGAGAATTATATACCCATCACACCTATTGATGAAGATGATTCAATACCCATCACTAGTTCATTAGAAAATACTAAGGTAGACAACAATGATGATAATGATGATATACTAAATCAATTCCTGAAATAATTTCTGATAATACAAGTCTTCCTAAAGCATTTGTTGAAGTTCTTAACCATCCACATGATTTGGTGGTTATTAGAGATATTTCTGATATAGTAATAACTAGATCACAAATTGAACAAATGAATCAATGTGCATTTATATCTTCAATCGAACCAAAGAGTGTTAATGAAGCATGTAAAGATAGTTCATGGATTATAGCAATGTAGGAAGAACTTAATCAATTCAAAAGAAATGTTGTATGTGAATTGGTACCAATACCTTCAGATCAACCTGTTATCGGAACTAAATGGGTATTTAAGAATAAATTAAATGAATTTGGTCAGGTGGCTAGGAATAAGGCTAGATTAGTGTAAGCACCTGGCTATGAGGAAAACACTAAAAGGGGGTTGAATAGTTTTTATGTAATTTAAAACGATAGTTATACCATATTAAATTCCTAACCAACAATTAATACGGAATGTAAATAAACCCTAAATTGAAACAGTGCAAACATAAGGATGTGTCAAGGGTTCGGATTACCCAAGTCAACTTTTGACTTGTTCCCGGTAATCCTACGTCCCTTCCACCCGGATACCACCGGATACTCAAGTTAGAACCCTAACTTGAAGTTTCCTTTAAACCCACTTATAGCAACCCTACAAGTAAAATCGAAATACACTCGATGTCCTTGACTCCCACAACTTGGGAGCAAGCAAACCACTCTCATAAACCGAGAGTTAATCTAATTACGAAAGATATGAAATATTGAAATGACAACACTTACAATCACATATGCCTTGAAGTAGAACTTGAAGGAGCAAGTGTGTTGTGTGTTGAGGTCTCTCTTGAAGAGTGGAAAGACCTTTCTCTTGTCACCACCAATTGCCTAGAAGATATCACTTTGATTCTAGGTTGGAGAGCAAGAGAGGAAACGATTGGAATTCTAGGGCTTTAGGATTTGAGAGCTTGAGAAGCTTGAAGATGAAAGCTTGAATGGATGAGTAACCCCTCAATTGAATAGTAGGGGCTTCCTTTATAGCTTTCTTAAAACCCTCAAACTGAATCCCCAAAAGCCCCTTTGAAATTTGTCACGCCCCGCTTCCCAAGTATGGGAGGCGAGACGTGAAGAAGTCCGCTCAGACTTGGAGCTGTGACGCTACAGTCTGATAAGTGTCTGATAATTTAACCCATTAGCAAGTTCTTTGCATTACGACGAAACAACAATAATAATAAAGAAAGATAGACAATTAAATTATCCAACATTCAACATCCACAGATTTTATTCCAAACATACAGAGATAGTCATAAAGAAATACAGAGTCTGAAGAGAAGGCCTAAGCATGGCAAAAAATACAACATAAAGATAAGGTGCTACGCACCGACAACCTAACAGCAGATCTAAAGAAAACAACAACAACTAAGATAAGTCACGAGGCCAGGCTAGGACTGGTCTCCAGTGTCCTCCAACTCTGTCTCAGCAGAAACCTAAAACTCAATGTCTGTGTACTGATCGTCCTCTGCAACTAACTCAGACTCACCACCTAACATGCGACACCCAAAGAGAAAGAGGGCGCATGTCAGCAAAAGTCTCCAAATGGTAAACGGAAGACTTTTGTGCAAGGAACATATAAAGAGTAATGCAACTAGCAGTTTTAACATGATAATATGGCATGGCATTTAAAAAATGCAACAATTAATATGACATGATGGTAACAAAGCATGCACGTCGTAGCAGAAACTACGAAACACTATTTCACGAATTCACAAACACTAATTTATCACTTCGTGCACAGGGTTTCTGCCTTTTGGCTGAAGTGGGTGTGCGGGCATACTTCTACGCTCAAGTGATCGTTTAACCCTACCCCTCAACGTGCATCGAACGTTGGTTTTTCACCAACACACTATGCTCGCTTCTGGATCACGAGCCTGGAAGTGTTTTTGGTTTGGCACAGGGTTGTACCCGACAAGCAGGTGCCTAGCCTCAATCAACATGTAGGAGTCAAAATCCTACTCACCGCAGCTTACAATTTAAAGTAGCGTGTGTTACACAATCATGAAAGAGCAAGTTGATGCATGGAATGACATGGCAAGATGCATGAACATGGCAATAAGCAGTTAAAAGTGCATACAGTTAATTTGAAAGTAAACGTGACATGCGACATGAAATGATAACAAGTGTGTCGGATCTAGCTTCGTTGTCAAGCTAGATCAAATAAGGGGTCTAGGCGACTATCATTTCATCGCCTAGTCTCTTTTATGCTATTTCACAGATTGGCCTAAAATATGGCCTAAACAAACACTGGGCAAGTATCACTTGCCTAAAAAAAATCACGATGCGATCTCCGTTCAACAAGTCCAAGATATACCTATGTGCTCAGTCCAATCCAGCCTACA
This sequence comes from Scilla litardierei, assembly GCA_030789695.1. Taxonomy (NCBI): domain Eukaryota; kingdom Viridiplantae; phylum Streptophyta; class Magnoliopsida; order Asparagales; family Asparagaceae; genus Scilla; species Scilla litardierei. Next base: position 85,397,972 of record CM061142.1, on the reverse strand, counting down.
GTCCCAATTATTAAATCTTGATTAGTGAGTTATTTAAAGCAGTAAAGTTACGGTTTTTAGTCTTGATTAGCATACGATGTGGGGGGTCCTACGGTTCAGAGATTACCCTTAGCACGACGTGAGAGCTACACTGACGTCGGGTAGCGACGTCAGGGGTTGGATTCCGGTAGTGTGAAGGGTATGGCAGACAGCTAGCGACCACAATAGCATGATGCACAAACGACGGCGAGCAACACGAACACCAGCGACAACGGAAGGACGTGCAAGGGTCTACGACCTAGGGGGACAGCCGTGTGGATCTGGACGGCCGTCGAGGGGGGGTGCGCGGCAACGGCGCAACGAGCAAGGAGGGTGAAACGACAGATTTTGATGGGTAACTGCAGTTTTTGTGGTTGTTGTCGGAGGTTTGTGGTTTGTGGATCTGGAGTTGTGGCCCATGGAGTTGTCTGTGTGGCAAATGGGGTGGCCGGCGGCGGAAGTGGCCGGCGGCAGAAGTGGCCGGCGGCGGAAGTGGCCGGCGGCAGAAGTGGCCGGCTGTGAGCTATAAAGAAGGGAGGATGACAGTTTATTTGTAGGGTTTTAAGGGCTTGCGTGGGGGTTTTTGGGAGGAGGAGGAAGGTGGTCGTCGAGGGGGAGGATGGCTGGAGTAGGGGGATGGCTTGGTCGACGGCTGACAGCCGGCGGCCGGGGATGGCCGGCTGCAGCAGTAATGGTGCCGGCCGTGAGTTTTAGGATGAGGGGTCAATGGAGATGAAGGGTGTTGCGGCTTCTAGGAGGAGGAGGATAAGGTTGTTGGCGTGGAGGAGGGTGGTCGGAGCAAGGGGATCACCGGAGGTTGATGGCCGGCGAGTCTCGGGTGTTGGCCGTGAGTTTTAGGGTGGGTTGGCGGCTAGTTGCGTGGGTTTTTATACCCAGGGGAAGGCTACGTTTTAACATTGAATTGGTGCTAAATAGGGCATAGAAATGGGTGCACCTAGGTTGATTGGAGAGAGAAGATGTGAGAGGGAGGGGGTATTGCTTAGTTTAATATAGGGTGGCGAATAGCTTAGGGAAATCATATTGATACGTATGGATTTAATGAGATTTAATTAGTGTGATTTGAAATTCAAATTAATTATGCTAAGTATATTAGAAGGTGATTAGGGGAAAAAGTGGGTCTAGCGGTGTCCGATAATTATAAGAAAAATACCTGGACGACCGTGTCGACGAGAGGGTCGAGACTAAGACGAACGGTCACGAGCTAGGGTAACGGGGAACGGAACCAAAAATAAAAAGATCAAACTACAAAGGTAAACGTTACGACACCCCTTCAAACAAAGTTCTTTTGTAGGAGCCGTGAAATGACGTTCACAAATAATTCCATAAATAAGTACTCTTTCAGAGGGTCTTAACGACATATCACATCACACGTTTGGGATACGAGAAGAGGCAACTAAAAATATGCGTACGAAAGGAAAGTACGCGCACGAAAACATACGATCGAAAAGTGATCGTGACATCCTACCCTTCTTACAATAAAGTCTGTCCTCGGACTTTCTAACTACAAAAATATCTAGCAACTCTAGTAACTACCACAATCACATCACACTATAATTCAAACCATGTATAGTAACTACAAGTGCTTATATATGCACTGGGTAATCAAATATTAATACTACAAACATGTATATATATGCACATTCTATATTTATACCCATCATAGATAGTCAAATTCATACATGTAATTTAATCATTCATATAGTCACGCACATCTCTTATAGAACTATCACTCACTTATCAGATAACCATGTTACAGATACCTACATATAAATAGTTTCACACTAGCAAATACAATCGCAGTACTTCATGTATAGATAACTACTAATAAACGACAACCATAACACAACGCATTTATTATAATGCTATCATACATAAACATTCAATTTATATTACTAATGCTAATATCAATAACAATAATAATGATACTAATAAATAACCATATGAATAATATACATATGCATCACCAATTAATTAGCACATTCAATACCAATACATTACGATATACATATAACATGATTAATATAACACCATGGTACAATATAATTACAACCAACATTATAATTACGACAGATAGCAACACTTTGCTATTCATACACATACTTCACTAACTATATATATATTGATAATGATGCCAACATACCACACTAATACACAACATCATTAATACATTGCCTTCATGCCATAATTAGAATAACATCATAATTAAAGCACTCTCTAATACTTCACTATACACACATACATTACCAATACACTAATACTATATTGCAAGCATACATTTATCTATACATATACTCTATATTTTTTGTACCTAAATATACTCACATTATTATTAATACATCACACACAATCATATACACGTATATACGTATATATTTCATATCATTTAATACAAATACATAAGCACACTAATATTCAGCCAAGTAACACCACCACAATACAACCACTTTACAAGCAATAATAATATTACAAATATCAGTACACGTATACAATCACAATACACTATCCTATACATACATACATCGTATAGTCACATACATATTACTACAGAAAACATAGATATACAAATAATACTCACACCATAGCAAGTTTTATATAATTAGTATACTACTACATATACATATCCATTCATAGTCACAATATATAATAATCGTGTATACCTCATGGTATACACGTCCACACATAACATCCCGTAAGGGCAAGCAATACTATACAAAATTATAATCCTATTACCAAACGTAAGTCGCACATGTTCACACAGTATGCATATATCTAATATACTTCTAACTAACCACATACATATCCACGCAAGAGTGCACGCTCATACACACTAGTATATAGATCATATAATAGGCATGCACACTTAACTATAAGAACACCTATTATCATTACACCTAGCATGCAAATAACTTTGCTAGCATACAATTACACGCATTAACAAGTACCTTCAAACTACATACACCTCTTAGTAGATATTCCAACTCTATTTCTAATATACTCAGACATCCCTAAAGGTTTAGCTATCCACACATATATTTATAAATACAATCATACACACCACTTCATATATATTACGTGTACCACTGAGTATGCATAAATAACACAAGAGACAAACATTAATCTACTAAGGGTAGCACACTCATACATGAGTGGTACGCAAGGGTTCACACACACGGGTCCACACACTCTACCTATTTGCATGCACCACAACGACATCACAATATATACTAAGGGGCCCACCTTACTATACTAAGGTTGACATAGGCAACGACAAGCACTAGTATGATGACTAAGTAATAGAAAGGAAACCAGGATCAAATAACGTAACGAAACGAGACCGGTATGGACTGGTTCAGATGAGGCTTGGATAAGGAGATAGCCTGGTTGGGTGGGACAAAAATATTGCTCTAAATAATTAAATTGATGACAGAAGGATATGTGTAAAATATGATATCATATATATATTCTTATAAAAATATGTAGAAATAGCGAGCAGATGGTAAAATTTTAAAACACGAAAAAATTGTTAGACGAAGAAATAAAGAGTAGGGTCAGGTAGTGATTGTTTTGCAAATGAAAATAGATTTATACAAAAAAATTTGAAGTATGAGCACGATGAATATAAAACTGATACACTAAAAATATTGAAGTCCTATTTATCTTAGAAAAATATTCTAAAAGTATGTAAGATAAGTGGTTAAAAATAATAAACTTAGTAGTATAGAAAGAAAGGAATGATATATTGAGTTATCAAAATGTTAATAAAGTTTTAAAACTGTAATACAAAAGATACATGTTAGAAAATGATTACGAAATAGTAACTAAAGATTACGACCAAGAAGGTTTCAAAATCCAAGAATGAATTTTAACACAACCAAAAAGCAGGAAATCTAAGTATATAATAAGGGGTTTCCAAAGAAGTTAAACTGAGCAAAGAATTTAATAAGGAATATCGGAAATACTTTTAGAAGAATCAGGATTTGCAATGGAGAAGATTCAAAAAATTAACGATAATCGTCATGAGGCGATCACGTGATTCGACGGCAAAGAATATGATCGCATGATAGATACATAAATACGCCTAGGATATGATTCATGAAAAGCTACGATGGAATTCTAGGTTGATAACACAGAAGTGTAATGATTAGGAAGATGCTAGAAATCAGGGGTTCTAATTACCGGGCCGACTAAAGACTAGGAGGAACTTAGCACTAAGACTTTCTAATGAACTATACTGTAATAGAGATCTCAGGGAAGGGTCCATAGGGGATCAAAATTACGTTCTACTGGGCCCGAAATTTGATGAACCCAGGCGAACGACTAAAGAAACTCCAGAAATCTAATATGGTCTGGGCTAGGTAAGAAACCACTAAGGAAATTCCTAAGATGATTATACCAATTTTTAGCAAAATGTCTAACTAACAATCATGGATGCCTAACTAGCAAGCTCGGGCGTCTAACTAAATCTTCCTATAGTCCAGGTCTAATGGATTTCCCCTATTATACTGAGATAAGATGCTCGGTAAACACGTCTTCCAGCCATCTAAGACAAGAAAACGTACAGATTAGACTCAGATTTATGACTTGAATGTTCCGAATATTTTAATCACTACAACAAAAATGGTCATTAACAACTTCTAAAAAAGGTTGTAATAGGGATCAGACAACTTTTTAACAAACGTTGTAATATGCGAAGTTGTAATAGGGTCGGCTCATTAGACAACTTTTTCTGCATGTTGTAAGCAAACGTTGTAATAGATGTATATTACAACTTTTTTTAAAAGTTGTGTAAACTTTTATTACAACGTTTATAAAAAGTTGTGTAAAGAGATATCAAAACTTTTAGTACACGTTGAGTAAACTTTTATTACAACGTTTATAAATAGTTGTGTAAAGCAATAATACAACTTTTTTTAAAAGTTGTGTAAACTTCTATTACGACGTTTATAAAAGGTTGTATAAACTTCTATTACAACTGGTTTAAATAGTTGCTTAAAACTCTATTACAACTTTTATAAAACGTTGTCTAACATTTATTACAACTTTTATAAAACATTGCGAAAAAGATACAAAATTAAAAAATATATAGGCATATGCAGCTATTCCAAATCTCTTTATAGTAGTTGTACACATCATGATGAACACATGTCAACATCAACAAGGCTTCTATCATTCTCATACTAGAAACATGGTTTGGTTTGCTGTTTATGGCATAATTTTCAAGCCGCAGACCTATTAAGTAGACATAATTGTAACCAACATTTCAGTTCACAAACAGTTCAGATAGAACATATACAGAATCAACGCTTCAGCTCATGTTTTCGTACTATGTAATAATACCGCTAGCAAATGTCTCGGTAAATACACACAATAAAAATCTATTCATATCCCTAAATACATAGTACTCATCGAAGTTTACTTCCATGGTTCCTACTAGATCAGATAAACACAAACGTTTCTGAATCTTATACATAACCTATTAGTAGTAGCATTTTCCTGATTAATGCCAGCATCTTCCTGACAAACTGAACCATCAGCGACTGCACAAACAGTGAAGACAAGGGTTAGGATATCTGAAATGAACAAAACCAACAAGACATACAACATAATTACCTGTATGAACGGGACCTCGAAGGGCTCCTGTCATTACCCTCTCCAAGTGGCGAAGGTGGCGAATGACGACGACGACGATGTCTGTAGGAATGAGATTTGGATCGGCTTCGACATGTCCCCTCGGGACTTAGAGACTAATGATATGACCTGTACCCCCTATCATCACGAGATGGGGAGATGGATCTCCGAGGAGAGTAATAATCATCATCGCGTGTGCCCCTATCTCGATCTTTGTTTTTAAATTCGAGGGGTAAATAATCAAATTTAATAGCAAGACATAGGGAATAACAAAACGAATCCTTTACAGACAAAGACCTTAATGGACATCATTTCTTGCAAGGCTAAGGTCTGCCCAACACAAGGGTTATTTATATCTAAAATCTGGATTTCAACAAAAATAATCTACAAATACTTGCCACGGCGAGGCAAATTCTCTTAAAAGGAAACTACTGGATAGCAAAACAATAACCTCCTTATGAACATTTGGATGCTTATGGTTGGAACAACATTATAGTTTATTAGAATTTTTCTACCCAGACCAATATAAAGACAGATGCGTCACTTTCTCAGATTTCTCCAGCTAAAAATCTAAACATCAGAAAATGACTTTTACCTGCACCATTTCACAGATTCCTGCACAAAATTTAGAAACTTTGGTTGTTTGAACTTATGCTCTAAAAAACTTTGGTTGTTTGAACAAAATTAAGAAACTTAAGAAACTTTTACCTGCACCATTTCACAGGTTCAAGTGTACTCTCACCCACATATGCAACTGCTGCAAAGTGCATGACAACATCAAATGCATTTTCTGCAAAAAAATTATTAACCTAAATTCTGGTTAAGAACCCAATGTACTTTGCAAAATGAATTTCTGACATATGGTGTCATTAGTTTTACTCTAAAACATTCAATATGAGACTAGCATACTGATTTAGCATCCCCTAAATCAGCAAGAATAAACTGAAGTCTTCCAGGCTCTGGAAATTGCTCCTGGAGAACTTTAATAATCCATGAATTCTTTAGGAACTTTCACTTTAATTATTTGCACGCGCAACACCTCCATCATGTAATTCACATTCCTTAGAGCCATATGCCACTACCTACCAAGAAGATGGGACTAGGTCTCATACAATTATTACACCCATACAGTTTAGAGCCTTTCCATACATAAATACTGGAAATTCATGAAAAAATCAATGGCTTAAAACAAACAAGACCCCCACATAAAGGATCCCAAAAAATATGCAATGTATCTTCTCATTCTGAAAGGAAAATATTTTGACAAATACCACTGGATAGAAAATTTATGTAGATAATATAAAGCTAAGTTCAAAAAATAGCAGCTCATTTTCTATGCCCCTTAAATATTCATGTGTTTGTATTCTTAAAAGGCCATTAGCTCACGAGTGCTAAATGACATAAAGCGATATGCTAATCATTTCTATTTAAACAGCAAATACTTACTCTAAGTGCCATCTTTTTGAGCATGTTCATTGCAGAAAACTGATTCAAGCGAGATAGAACTGCAGAATCTAGGGGCATATCAGGTGCCACACCACCAACTTGACCCACGGATGGCATGCGAGAACGTTGAATACAAATTAAATCTACGACATCCATTGGTCTGATCAACATATATGATAACTGAAAGATAAGATTCCCTTAGTTCCCTAAATATTCATAGTTGTGAAATAATAATAGCATAACGAGTTAAAAGTCCCACATATTTAAATCAAATGGCAGATAACATCCATGATCAGGAACAAACAGTTTAACCGAATGCAAAATTATATTTATTTCTTCTTGATAATTTCATCTATCAGATAAATAATGTGATGATAATTAACAGAACCTTAGCAAACCAACACTTTTACTTCCAAAAAATTTCACAAACTTTAATCACAATCCTTGATTTTCAAGATTGAATCTCGATCGTCTTTCTACTAGTCCTTTTGTCCTACTCAGCAAACTAAACCATCTCGACTTTGTATAATAGATATCATATAATAAGCTTTAATGTCATCGGTGAAGTCTTATTTTTAAAATTTTTAAAAAACATGAGAGAATAGATTATAGTGAAATATACCATTGTAAGTTCTAACTTCATCAATACCATATTATTTTTGGGTTATTTATCAAGTTTTTGGTTTTTTTGGGTTTGATATCGGTTTTCGGGTTTGAAAAGGTTATATCCGAAACCGACTCGACAGGGTTCCAATACAAAATTCTACATCCGAATCCGAAATATATTGAAGCGATTAGATTGGGTTTGTTAGGTTATCACATTGGTATCAAACTCCCTAGTAGCTTCATGGCCAGTATCAATTCAAAGACTGGAGTAACAAGACGACTAAATCAAAATTTCCAGTCACTTAACATCAATTTACATCGACCAAAGACCGCATTCAGATCAACACATGAGATCACATGTACAAGAAATCACAATGAAAATAATTTATTTGAATTGGCAAAGAATCAATGATGCAATGGTCTTTAAAGAACAGAACTAGCAAGCAATAAACAGATTGAATCTCCCTTCATCTGATGCTTCACCAAATACTTATGTTGGTTTTCATGGACAACAATAACATGTCACTCGCCTTAAATGAACAAGTGTCGAAGTCGCTGAATTAACTAAATACACTGCGGAAAACTTAACTAATATAATCACACAATCGTAGTAGAATAGAAAAAATCAAGCATACGAGAAGATACATGTAAATAAGATGTGAGATATTTTAGACTGCAATACTATTTCGCAAAGCTGAAACATCTACTGTTGGCAGAGATTACATGAAAATGAAATACAGAAACGTTGTCCCATGGGGGCTGCTTAGCACCCAGTTCTCCATTAACAGTTATAAACCAATAAAACCGTCATTAAGCCATTGCCTTATCAAGGGTGCAACTGGTTAGTAGAATTATGGAATTCAATCTCAAATTTTGTCATAATACATTTTCTTGCGGCATATTGCCAAATAAACACTAGGATTTGATGTAAAGTTTGATCATGTTCTAAATACCATAGCCAATATCGGAAGCGTGAAAGCGTTGCAGATACAAACAAATTGGAAAGTGAAATTGCTCTAAATTATGATTTTTCATATCTATCCAGACAGAGAAAAAACACATAAGAAATCATTGGAACCTAATGACAAGAACAAGAGATCCTAAATCGAAATTTAGATATAATTATGAAACCTTTGTTCTCCCTTGAGCTATGTTAAGAGCTATATCCTCAGTTAACGTAACAAATCAACGATCCACTGCAAAAACAAAATAAAAATAGGTAGAAATTGGCATGCTTGCAGGAAACGAGACACAAATACAAGTAGTTGGCAACAACCAAATTGTTCATATCAGGAAGGATCGAGCTGCTCTCCAAGATAACTTTAGCTGCAGAGTGGTCTTCCATAAATTGGAACTCTAGCCGAAAGAATTCATCAAGCGAGCTGCTAGAAACTGACGCATGGCTTGGTGGCACCTCAGCAGAGTTGTCCAGTGGAGAAACAAAACCACATAGGAAATCAGGACTAGATAGCTGCATTTCTTCTGGTTTTTGGTATGTAATTTTTTGTAGTCTCTGTAACCAAGTAAATCATTCGGAACAGCATATACATGTGCACAGAAATAGAACCATTCAACTATTAGCCTTTCTATTAGAATTTTTGACCTGTCACATGACAAAGGGCTTAGCCAATTCTCCAATCCACGCTAAAGAAAACAAACCCCGGCCACAAGCACAGCTCAAGGATACATTCGTACAAACAAAAACATAATATTACATGATATATGCTTTATTCTATCATGGATGAAACGGATGAAACAAGTGGCTCAAAAGAGATTAAATAAGTAGAAATACTGAATCTGGAACATAGCAGGGGAAAACAAGAATTTTCCTTTGTTAACCCAACTATAGAAATGGTTTCAAATAGAGGAAAAGGCAGAGAATAAAAATGTTTATTTACTAGAGTTAGCATACATAAACCAAAGTTTTTCTCAGCGGATGATGCTTGAGTGGCGGCAACGGCAACGAAGAAGCAAAACCCTCGATCGATTGCACGAAGAGGGAAGACGATGAAACTTTCTGGGTTTGGCGATGGCGCTTAGCGTAAGAGAGGCCACTACACTTCGAATCCCTCGAGCTGTTGATGATCGCCTAAGGAGAGCGTGAGCGTTGACGATCGCTTGAGTAGAAAGCACAAAGAGGGCTCCAGATGGGCTTAGGGGAGAGGAGATCGCGAGCTAGGGCTTGGGTGAGAGGAGATCGGAGCTAGGGCGAGATGGGGCTAGGCGAGACGGGAGAACGAGAGGAGCAGTTACTTATTGCAGAGATGGGGCGACCACTTCGGTTAGAAATTGTGAGAGTTCGGATGGCATCTCGCAGACTGAATGAATACATTGTGACGGGCTCACATCAAATATACATCATTGTGACGTGCTCCTAAAACCATGAAAAAGCTATAACTTACCACATCAAATATTTATCTCATGTATGTTTATATATGCATAAGCGCATTGCTTGAGGCCATGCTATTTCAGTTATCTAATTGACCATGACTTCTGATTTAATTCTTGGGTAAGTTTATGTAATTTCCTCTACTTCAGACGATTTTAAGAAAACCCATGTTAACCTTTTTTGTGCTTGAATATCCCTCGAAACGTGCGAAAGCAAATCACTAGGTTTTAAGTTTTTCCAAAGAATTTCAAAGATTTCTTGAGATCCAAGAGAGATCCGAACGTTTCTAAGAGATCCAACGAAGTTGTACTACAAGAACGAAAGATTTAGGGCTTTTCATGCTCTAAAATTGTTCAAAGAAAAACCATTTTTAATAAACATTTTTTACAACTTTCAGAGAAAAAAAGTTGTAATAAACATTTTTTACAACTTTCAGAGGAAAAAAAGTTGTGGTGTCAAAATTAATATTTACAACTATTCATGAAAAAAGTTGTAATAATCATTTTTTACAACTATCCACTAAAAAAGTTGTAATAAACATTTTTTACAACTTTCAAAGAGAAAACGTTGTGATGTCAAAATAAACATTTACAACTATTCACGAAAAAAAAGTTGTAATGACCACTTTTTACAACTATCCACAAAAAAAAAGTTGTAATAAACATTTTTTACAACTTTTAGAAAGAAAAAAGTTGTGGTAAACATTTATTACAACTAGCAAAATAGAAACGTTGTCCCATGAAAGTTGTAAATGACTAGTTTTGTTGTAGTGAATGGATGTTTTATTATTAACGTTATTTTGATATTTCGCAGATGCAAAGAGGACCTGCATGGGCCACCACTAAAACCAATCACGTCCCGCTTTCCAAGTATGGGAAGCGAGACGTGAAGAGGTCTGCTCAGACTTGGAGCTGTGAAGCTATAGTCTGATAAGCGTCTAGTAATTAAGCCATTAACAGGATCTTTGCATTACGACGAAACAACAATAATAATAAAGAAAGATAGACAATTAAAATTATCCAACATTCAACATCCACAGATTTTATTCCAAACATACATAGATAGTCATAAAGAAATACCGAGTCTGAAGAGAAGTCCTAAGCATGGACAAAAAATACAACATAAAGATAAGGTGCTATGTACCGACAACCTAACAGCAGATCTAAATAAAATAGAAAAAACTAAGATAAGTCTCTAGGCGAGGCTAGGACTGGTCTCCAGTGTCCTCCAACTCTGCCTCAGCAGAAACCTCAAACTCAACGTCTGCGTACTGATCGTTCTTTGGCTGAAGTGGCTGTACGGGCACACTTCTATGATCAAGTGATCGTTTAACCCTACCACTCCATGTGTATCGAGCGTTGGTTTTTCACCAACACACTATGCTCGCTTCTGGATCACGAGTCAGGAAGTGTTTTTGGTTTGGCATAGGGTTGTACCCGACAAGCAGGTGCCTAGCTTCAATCAATATGTAGGAGTCAAAATCCTACACGTCGCAGCTTACAATTTAAAGTAGTGTATGCTACACAATCATGATAGTGCAAGTTGATGCATGGAATGACATGGCATGATGCGTGAACATGGCAACAAGCAGTTAAAAGTGCATACCGTTAATTTGAAAGTAAACGTGACATGCGGCAAGAAATGATAGCAAGGGTGTCGGATCTAGCTTCGTTGTCAAGCTAGATCAAATAAGGCGTCTAGGCGACTATCATTTCATTGCCTAGTCTCTTTCACACTATTTCACAGATTGGCCTAAAACATGTGCTAAACAAACACTGGACAAGTATCACTTGCCTGAAAACAATCACGCTATGATCTCTGTTCAACAAGTCCAAGATCTAACTATGTGCTCAGTCCAATCCAGCCTACAGTCCAAATTATTTAATCTTGATTAGTGAGTTATTCAAAGCAGTAAAGTTACAGTTTTTAATCTTGATTAGCATGAGATGTGGGGGTCCTACGGTACAGAGATTACCCTTGGCACGCTACGAGAGCTACACTGACGTCGGGTTGCGACGTCAGGGGTTGGATTCCGGTAGCGCGAAGGGTACGGTGGACAGCTAGCGACCACGGTAGCACGACGTGCGAAGGGCGGCGAGCAACACGAACACCAGCGGCAAAGGAAGGCCATGCAAGGGTCTATGGCCTAGGGGATAGCCGTGTGGATCTGGACGACCGTCGAGGGGGGTGCGTGGAAACAGTGCATCGAGCAAGGAGGGTGAAACGGCAGATTTTGACGGGTAACGACAGTTTTTGTGGTTGTTGTCAGAGGTTTGTGGGTTGTGGATCTGGAGTGGCGGCCTAGAGAGTTACCCTGAGCAAGGGGGCTAGTGGGTGGCAGCTGGGGTGGCCGGTGGCGGCTGGCCGGCGACGGAAGTGGCCGGCCGTGAGCTATAAAGAAGGGAGGATGACAGTTTTTTGTAGGGTTTTAAGGGCTTTCATGGGGTTTTTGGGAGGAGGAGGAAGGTGGTCGTCGAGGGGGAAGATGGCCGGAGTAGGGGGATGGCCTGGGCGGCCGTCGACATCAGGGAGTGGCCAACGGCGGCAGTAATGGTGCCGGCCGTGAGTTTTAGGGTGAGGGGTGCTTGGTAGTTTTTCAATGGAGATGAAGGGTTTTGTGGCTTCTAGGATTAGGAGGATAAGGTTGTTGGCATGAAGGAGGGTGGTCGGAGCAAGGGGATCGTCGGAGGTTGATGGCCAGCGAGTCTCGGGTGTTGGCTGTGAGTTTTAGGGTGGGTTGGCGGCTAGTTGTGTGGGTTTCTAAACCCTAGGGGAAGGCTACGTTTTAACATTGAATTGGTGCTAAATAGGGCATAGAAATGGGTGCACCTATGTTGATTGGAGAGAGAAGATGTGAGAGGGAGGGGGTATAGCTTAGTTTAATATAGGGTGGCGAATAGCTTAGGGAAATCATGTTGATACGTATGGATTTAATGAGATTTAATTATGGTGATTTGAAATTCAGCTAAGTGTATTAGAAGGTGATTAGGGGAAAAAGAGGGTCTAGCGGTGTCCGATAATTATAAGAAAAATACCGGGACGACCGTGTCAACGAGAGGGTCGAGACTAAGACAAATGGTCACATGCTATGGTAACGGGGAACAGAACCAAAAATAAAAAGATCAAACGACGAAGGTAAACGTTACGACACCCCGTCAAACAAAGTTGTTTTGTGGGAGAACGACTCATGAAATGACATTCACAAATAATTCCACAAATAAGTACTCTTTTAGAGGGTCACAACAACATATCACATCGCACGTTTGGGATACAAGAAGAGGCAACTAAAAATACGCATACGAAAGGAAAGTACGCGCATGAAAACGTACGATCAAAAGAGACCCTGACAAAATTCGTGGAGAAAAAGCCAACGGATAAAATTTACATAATCGACAGTCGACTATTGAACAAAATACAGTCGAGTGCTGCACTGTGTTAGAGGGTACATGAGAATTCAAACGGTAACTTACCCCGTGGACGATCGACTGATGAAGAGAAGACATGCGCCTGTAAATCCAATAGGTGACTACAAATCCTTCTATAGTTGACTGGCAGCAATATGGGTAAGCTGAGAAAATCTCAGAAAGTTTTGGGAAGACACGACAGGCGATTGATGTGGAACACATAGGCGCCTGTGCCATGGGCAGGCGACTGTGAAACCAACATCAGTTGACTGTCACAAAACATGAAAATTTCCAGAGAGCACAGTCTGCAAAGAAGTTTTTATATAGACGACTGTTGAAGCATTGACATGCTACTGTGCCATGGACATGCGACTGTAAATACAACATCAGTCGACTGGCACTAAAACTTGAATAATCCAGAGATCAGATTCTACAGAGGAATCATGGACATGCGATTGTTGAAGCATTGATAGTGGAATGTGCCTTGGACAGACAACTGTAAATACAACATCAGTCGACTGGATAGATGAGAAAGAAAATGATCTTTGGGCGGAAGATAGACATACGACTGATTAACAAATCACAGGCAACTGTATATTGGACAGGCGCTTGTAAAATGTACAGCAATCGCCTGAAGGAGTTAAAGTTTAGAAATCTCAAAAATCAATTGATTAAGTATGTGCATAACAGGCGGCTGTAGAACAAATCACAGTCGACTGTTTTGCGACAGGCGACTGTAAATCGTTCAACAGTCGCCTGTTGAAATCACAACACGCACATGCTTCGTAAAATTAAATTGGAGTCAAAGGAAAAGTGATCTAATGATTTCCTTGGACTGAAATGAAGATGTGTGTGTGCTCCAACATAGTTCTACTTCTAAGGTACATACTAGAAGAGAAAAAGAAGATTACATTATGTAGAACTCTCTCTTATATCCAAAGTATGAGCTTGAAGTCTTCTAGGAGCTTCAATCAACATATCTGATCATCCAATCCACTTTTCATGATTTCATTGATCCATGAGTGACACTCATTACGAATTGATCTTCATGATATGCTTAGGCAATGGATTAACTGCAAATAAGGGATTTGTTATAAGTATATATGTTTGCTTATGATCAACACCAAGTAGGGAGAAGTCCAATACTCAACATTCTCCCCCTTTTTGATGATGACAAACTAACATAAACAAAAAGATAAATAATTGTGCTTAAAGAAAACTTACTCTCCCTACATAGATGCCAATCAAGTTAGTCAATGAATATAATGGCATCTATAAATCAATTGAAGCAAATACTAAGATATGAATGAATGAAATGATTTTCTTGAAATCTAGGATTTTATAATCTAACTTCATTATATTTTGCTCCCCTGAATCTAAGGCAATTTCAATCTTAGATTCAAGTTTAATATTAGAATTTACTTAGCACATATAGTATGATATGTTTATTTCTCTCCCCCTATGGCATTATCCAAAAAGTGGGAGTAGAATAACAACAACTATAGTGCTAAATAAGTACTAAAACAATCATGAGAGTCTAAAGATATGCTATATATCAAATGTGATGCCAACATATTATAGGAGAGAAAAACTAATCAAGAAGGTGCATCTCATTGATATATATACCAAAACCTCATAAAACACAAGAAATCTTAGTTGACTAAAGGAACGAGAATCCTATATCAACATTACAAACCAAATGAGAAAAACTGTCTCACATCTAATCATGTATATGATATAGCATACAAAGAGAGACAATTTCACAATGTTCACACATATTAACATAAAGAATGAGACAATGTGTGAAACAAAATATGAATTAAAAGCATTTTCATATATATTTAATCCAAAAATATAAGGGGTACAAAAATACAACTCCATGTACATCAACAAAATGTGATAATAAAATGTGATCGACATACAGACATCATCAATCAGTGCTAAAAACACATCAAAATACAAACTGACACTCAAACTCTCAACCCTATGAAAAAAATTCTAGGCATATGGGTGAGTGCTCTCCGCGGAGTGTTAATCCATATCAGCAACTAAGGAGGTAGCCAACACAATCTGGAACTCCTATGCATCTGGATCAATCGAAGCGTCTTCGGGAGGATGAGCAGTAGCAACAGCAGATGAGACATCTTGAGGAGCCGGAGCAGCAATCGACTCAGGAGCAGTGAAAACAGGATGCTCCAAAATCTCAGAGACGACTGGTGGAGGAGGCTGAGAAGGCTGAGGAGGTACAAAAGATCTGAGATGATCAGGGAAAGGAATGCCATAGTGCTGAAACAACAGATGAAACAACTCATATAAACCATGAAACCTTCTCGTCCAACAGGTCATGAAAAGGTGCAGCTGAGGAAGATGGCTGATCAGATGGTGGAATGGTTGATGACAACGGAGCTGAAGTAGATTGCCTCTTCTTTGATGCCGACTGCAGAATTTGCAGAAGCATCATGAAGAGGGCCAAGGGGCATATGCTCATAAGGAGTCAAATCAGTCCCAAAATGACGAAAGGCTAAAGTGAGGAGACCACCATATGGAATGTGAGAGGAGACAGTATTGAACTCGACCTTGTCTATCTGATCAAGGAGGACTCTGGCCCAGTTCACTGACATACCAAAGAGAATGGCATACATACATCAGGGGATCTCCTAAGAAAGCTGATCAGAAGAGCCATATTTCGGGAAGATGTTGGACTTCACCACTTGGTGAACAGCCCAACCTCTAGCAGAGAACATGGAGACCCTGATGCCTGAAGAAATGTAGTAAGGGATCACGGTGAACATGTCCCGAAGGACATTCTGATCAAGATCTCCAACATCAGAGAGAGCGATATCTGGAGGTAAGGATCCAGTGGAGGGAATCCTAAGAATGGTTCCTAGAAGAGTAGGGGCAAGCCTGATAAATCTCCCCCGTGTCAATATACTCACGCAAATGCGGTTGGCATAAAATAGTTTGACAAGGAAGGGATATGCACGCGGGTAGTTGGTATGAGAGAATCGAAAAAGATCACCCAAATGGGTCGACGTGAGAATCTCGGAAAGTCTCTCAGCAGTAAAGGCCTGAAATACAATAAATCCCTCACGAAGGAGCTTGATCCCTAGCATGGCATGGAACTTTACCAGACAAGCATCGTCTCGACAAATGGGAACTAGAGGATCAGCAGGAGGAGTCACAGGAGGATTTTGGCCTTGGGTAAAAGCGGGAATAGAATCGAGGTGGGTGTCAGCAGCACCCGAGTAGGTTCAGCCTCAGTAATAGGCTCATTGATGCTAACACTAATGGGTTTACGTGTACGCTTCAGGAGAGGCTCAGTATAGGCTTCTTCTACGGAGGAAGAAGAAGGGAAATAGGAAGCCGAAACGTCAGAGGGAGGATCAGGGTGCTTGGTGCAGGCTTTGTGGGGTATCTTGGATTTGGCAGTAGAAGGCTTTGGGTTCCTAGGTCGTCTAGGAGCAACAGCCTTCCATTTTGTCTTTGGAGCCATTGCACGAATCAAACGATATGAAAGAACGCACGAGCGAATCGACAAACGAAAATGAAACCTAATTAGTGATGATCGACGGAGAAAGAGTCACTCGAACTAGCAATCGAACGATTGGGAAGAGTGATCGGAGACTGGAGCTTCGAATCGACGAGAAATCAACCGGAACGGTTGGAATTCTTAGGAGGAAGACGAGGGAAGTTGAGTCGGATGAGAGAGAATAACTGAAATTAATCGACGGCCCTCGAGGTTAAATGAAGGGGTCAAAAGAATCTGGGCCATTGGATCGAGAAATTGACAGCTCAGATCAAGTGAGCGAACAGCCATAGAATTAGACAGTCGACTGATAAACAATTGTCAGTCGACTGGTAGAAAAGATAGAGATTAGCTTGGGTTGATAGACAGTCGACGGTTGAGTAACTCACAGTCGCATGTCGGAGCGACAGTCGATTGTTACTAACACAACATCCGTCTGACAAAGAATCAAACCATATGATGATAAAACAGAGACATCTGAAGATTTGGATAGGTGCCTGATGACCAAATTATAGTCACCTGTCAAAGAGACAATCGACTGGAAAATGTTCATCAGTCGCCTGTGAAAAATACAGTCTACTGTATGAAAAATTGAGTTGGGCAGTCGACTGTCGAAGGAATGACAGTCGTCTGTCCTGGTCCAAAAATGCATAGTGAGGTTAAAATCTAGAGGATAGAGACAACTCACCCTAGGACATATACTCTAACACAAATCTAATCAAGAAATCAATATCAAAATATTATAGATTAACGTACAAATCACGTAAATTAATCTAAACAATCGAAACCATCAAAATCTCAAATAATCCTCTTAAAACAAATATATGAGAAACATATAGTTTATCAAAACAAGAGAAGTAAAAATTGATGATATGAGTTCAAGCATGATATAACATCAAAGTATGAACTCTTACAATTCAGATTCACAAATAATTCCAAATTCTCCATGCAACCTCACAAATGAATCTTCTTTAAGAGGTTTAGTGAAGATGTCGACGATTTGTTTTTGGGTTTCAATATACTCTGAGATGATGTCCTTCTTAGCTACATTATCATTAATAAAGTGGTGTCTCACATCTATGTGTTTGGTACAAGAGTGATGTACCGGATTCTTGGAAAGACGAATAGCACTTTGGTTATCAACCATGATAGGGCAAGTATCACAATTGACACTATAGTCTTTAAGTGTGTGTCTCATCCAAAGAACTTGTGCACATATAAGACCCGCCGTAATATAATCCGCTTCATTCGTGGACAATGATACCGAGTTCTGTTTCTTGGAAAACCAAGAAACTAGGGAATTTCCTAGAAAATGGCAAGTGCCACTAGTACTCTTCCTATCGGATTTGCATCTGGCAAAGTCGGCATCACTATATGAGATTAACTCATATATGCTAGTCTTAGGGTAAAGTAACCCATATTCTATTGAATGGTTGAGGTAAATTTATTTAACCACAATCAAGTGTGACTCTTTAGGTATAGCTTGATATCTAGCATAACGACAAACGAAAAACATAATATCGGGCCTATTAGCGGTTAAGTAAAGTAAGTTACCTATCATACCTTGATATAGACGAACGTCTACGTCTTTCCCGTTCTCATCCTTGTGTAGATGGGTTTTCGTACTCATGGGAGTCCTTTTGCTTCAAGAAGATTCCATCCCGAATCGCTTGATAAGCTCCCCGGTGTACTTTGTTTGATGTATGAAAGTTCCATCCTTCATTTGTTGAATTTGTAGTCCAAGGAAGTAGTTGAGCTCACCCATATGGCTCATTTCGAATTCATCCTTCATAGACGTAGAAAATTCTTGGCAAAAATTAAAAAAGTTAGTAGAATGAAATATTATATCGTCTACATAAACTTGAATTAATAGGATGTCATTTTCATAATCTTTAATGAAAAGAGTTGAATCAACTTCACACATTTTAAAGCTTAAATCCAAAAGAAAGGTTTTGAGTCGATCATACCAAGCTCTAGGAGCTTGACTCAACCCATATAACGCTTTCTTAAGTTTGAAAATATGGTTTAGAAATTTTTCATGAACGAAACCGGGTGGTTGAAAAACATAAACTTCTTCATTAACAATTCCATTTAAAAATGCACTTTTACAATCCATTTGAAATAACTTAAAATTTTTATGGGATGCAAAAGATAAAAGCAATCTAATAGCTTTTAATCTAGCTACGGGGGCAAAAGATTCTTCGAAATCAATACCTTCTTCTTGCCACTCGCCTTGAGCTACTAACCTTGCTTTATTCCTTGTGATGAACTTGTTCTCATCGGTCTAGTTCTTAAAGATCCACTTGGTCACAATCACTTGGTGACCACTTAGAAGATGAACGAGCTGCCAAACTTCATTTCTCTCAAATTGCATGAGCTCTTCTTCCACTGCAACTATCCAAGAGCTATATTCACATGCTTCTTGGATGTTCTTTGGCCCAATGGTAGAAACAAATGCACAGTGAGAGAATTCATCAATTCTTGATCTCGTTCAAACACACACACACACCAATATCTCCAATAATTTGGTCATGGGGGTGATTACGAATGGTTGGATAAGCTTTGGAAATCCCTACATCTCTTGGACCATCTGCAACTATTCATTAGTATTGTTAGTCTCAATAATAGAATCATTAATTTTAACATTATTCAGAGAATCATATAAAACATCTACACTATCATTAATAACATGAGAAAAATCAAAATCTTCATAAAATGATACGTGTAGTGATTCCTCGATCGTTGAAGAGGTTTTGTTGTATATCTGGTAGGCTTTGCTACGTGTGGAATATCCAACAAAAATTCCTTCATCGAATCTTGGCTCAAATTTATCTAAGTTACCAGAAGTGTTCTTTATAAAACATTTTGAACCAAAGACACGAAAATATTTAACTTGTGGATTTTTATCATAAAATAACTCAAAACACGTTTTGTTCGGTCGGAGTCTCACTAGGATCCTATTAAGCACATAACATGTCGTGTTCACAGCCTCTACCCAAAATTGTAGTCCACGATGACTATCATGGAGCATGGTACAAGCACACTCGATTAGGATCCTATTCTTTCTCTTTGCAACACCATTTTGTGGTGGTGCATGAGGAAAATAAAAATTGTGAGTGTGATCCCGTTGTCATTACAAAACTTTGTGCAAGACTCATTCTCAAATTCTCCTCCATGATTACTACGAATAGTGATAATGGTGGATCCAAATAAATTTTGAATCTTCTTTGCAAATATAGTAAATTATAAAAGCTTTATTCTTATTGGTTAAAAATGAAACCTAAGTAAATCTAGAGAAGTCTTCAACGACAACTAATCCATAGTGAGCATTACATAAAGAGGCGTTCTAGTTGGCCCAAATAAATTTAGATGAAGTAATTCTAGGGGCCTCTTAGAAGTGATACCTTCTTTAAGTTTGAAACATGATTTACTAAGTTTACCTCTTTGACATAAATCACAAAAAAAATTCTTGCTAAAAGCAATTTGCGGAAAACCTTTTACTAGATCATGCTTAGCTAACTTATATAAGTGCTTAAAATGAACATGACCAAAACGGCGATGCCATAATAGTTGTTCATTTCTATTCGCAGCTAAGCAACGTCCTATTGTTTTAGGCAAGCTCAAATAATAAATATTTTTACGTCTAATACTGGTTAATAAAACATATGAATCAAAATCTATAATTTTACACATACTCTCTCCAAAGTTAACCTTGTAACCTTTGTCACAAAGTTGACTAATGGAGATAAGGTTATGACATAAACCACTAACTAAATAAACATTTGTAATAAGTGGTTTGGAAGGATTACTGACTTTACCTACTCCAATGATGGTTCCCTTTTGATTACCTCCAAAAGTGACCATTGCACCATCCTTGATGCTAATCACTTCAGAGAGCGATGTGGGATCTCCCGTCATGTGTTTGGAGCAACCACTATCAAGTATCCATCCTTTCCTTTTAGAGCCAATATGACTTTTATTGCTCTCTTACCTTTTCTTGGGTACCTACATAATATACCATAAGCTCATGGTACCCAATTTTTGTTGGGTCCAATGGGATTAGCCCTTTGGAAGCCAAGTCCAAGTGGACTTTCGCTTCCCAACATAATTACCACTATTTATTACATAATTAAAATAGGAATCAACATAGGCATTCTTATCATTTATGCTAGTGTTCTTCGGACCCCAAATTGTGTATGTTTTGGGTGTCATTTTCCTAGTTGCATGCACAATTAATTGATTTCTATGTGGTGTGTGCTTCATAGGAACATGAGTTCTAGCATATGAAGATGGAGGTGGATAAGCATTGGACGTATATGGGTTTTATGCTAACTTAGGAACATGCATGTTATATGCAACATATGGAGCATGCATGACATGAGGTGGATGAGCATACATGGAAGAATGATGCGTATGTGCATATGAGCATATAGGGGCACATGCATGAGTATATCTCATGTGTGGGCTTACACGTGTTCGTGGGTGTGTAGCATAAAAAGTGTCATTAGTGTCCACTTGTGACGTATGAGATTTCCTACGTGGATGAAGGTTGGTGTACATATAAGCATGATCTCTCTTTTGGGGTCCACCCTTAGTGGGTTTCTTCCCAAAAGGAAGAGATTGTTAAGTGGTGGCCTTCTTGGTAGGTTTGCTACCTATAGTGTTTTTGACACCACTTGTGGATGCACCGGAAGATGGCCTCAAAAAATCTATAGTTACACCACTATAGGAGGTGCGAGCATTGGATGCATTTGCTTCCACATAACAAAGTCCAGCACGATGTGTGGCCAGAAATTGGTTTGTGAGCAATTCATCCAATTGTCCTTTCCCTTTGTTTAATCTCTTAACTCGGGAGGACATGAGCTCATATTTCTCCTTAAGATAAGAAATATTGGTATCCGAAATGGACACCCGTGTTTTGAGCTCGTGCACTTGGGTTTTAAGAGAATCATTCTCAATACCCAATTATGTGTTTTGTGAAGCTAGATCAATATTATCCTTAGGATACGTTTGATCTAGTTGAGATCTGAGGGAATTCACCTCATTTCTCAAGATGTCATTTTGAGAAACCAAAGTGGCTTTCTCAAGTGTAAGTGTATCAACTATGGTGTCATTGTTGATAATGCATGGCATGGATGGTTTGCTAACATTTGAATTTTTTAAACTAGTATTCTAAGCATAAGAGATTGATACTTAGAAAATAGTTCTTCGGTAGCAATACGAAGTTCATCCATTGTTACCTCGGGTTCATCGATGTCACTTTCACTCTCATCGGAGATTGGATCTTCACGGGCCATGAAACACATATGGGCATTTTCACCCTTTTCATCCTCCGATTCGCTTGAGGAATCTCCGCCTGAATCATCGAACGTACCCGACAAGTCTTTTCTTCTTATCCTTGTATTTTTCAGACTTGTGGTACTTTGGAGCTTTCCACTTTTCTTTGTTTCGGAGCATTGGGAAATCCTTCTTGATGTGCACTGGCTTGTTACACTTAAAACAAAGAGATGAAGTATTGTTAGTGTAATCAAATTTATTCTTGGAAGGAAATTAACGTTTGCAAAAGAAGCGTTGGAACTTCTTCGCCATTTGTTCCATTTCCTCCAAGTCCATCTGGTTCTCTGATTCTTTACTATCAGAGGATGAAGACGTAGCCTTGAATGCTAACGCTTTCTTCTTGGCCTCCGTTCGGTTCATCATCATTCAAATCTTCATTCGGTTCTCCCTTCTTACTTTGTAAGACATGAGAGTACCGATGAGATTTAACACGGCATAGTTCTTTATGTCATTGACCACCTCAATGGAGATTGCTCTTGTTTCCCATTTGGAGGTCATTCCCAATATTATCTTTCTCACCTTCTCTTGTTGGGTGTATGTAATACCCTGGAAGCTACTGCACAAGTACTAGAGGGGGGTGAATAGTACTTTAAAATAATCAAGAGGATAATTCCTAAATATTTTGCAATCACAAACAACTAAGCGGAATAATGATAGATGACACGAATAACGCAACACAAACAATAGATGTAATGGGTTCGGATCCACCCAAGTCTCCCCGACTTGTTCCCGGTGATCCGACGTCCTAGACACCCGGATCCCTTTCGGCTACTTGAGTTAGAATCCACTAAATCAAGATTTCACTAAAAACTTCTTGTAGAAACTGCTACAAGATAAATCAATAAAACAATTGAATTATGACTCCCACAAACCTGGATCACGAACTTCTCTCACAAAACGAGAGCAAACTTATAATAACGAGTTAAATGAAATATAAAGAACTCACCACAAATTCCTATGCCTTAAGAAATACTTACGGTATTAGGGCAAGGAAGGAAGATGTAGAGAAACGATCACGAAACCCTAGCACCACTGAGATGAACAGGTGGAGATGGCTAGGATGATTTCGAGGATGATGATCTTTGAATCCTTCAGAGGTATGAACGCACAAAACTCAAGATCTCTTGGGAGAATTAGGTCAAGAATACAGAGAGAGAGAGAGCTTTCGAAAATATGAGAGATTCAAAATTGATAATCGATTGATCTAGAATTAGATCTGAATCCTATCTCATAATAGAGAAATTTCCATGTTTGAAACGTATCAAATATATATGGAAAGAATCAAAACAAATCAAGAAAAAATTGTGGAAATAAAATATCCTACGCCTGGAAAATTAAAGCAGCTTAATCGGTATAAGAAGGATCACTGGTCGATTAGTTGGTGAACTAGTCGGTCGTAAATCTTCTTGGACCGACTAGTTTCAAACAGAGAATTGAGTGAAATTAAGAAGGGTAAACTAGTCAGTCTAAGAAGAAACACTAACCGACTAGTTTGAGAACTAGTCGGTCGGTGAACCTTCTTGGACCGACTAATTGGTCAACAGTGAATAGGCTAAGAATCTTAAAGAAGACTAGTCGGTTCAAGAAGAGTTCCTAACCGATTAGATTGTCTTTTAATCGATTAATTATTCTTCTTGAACCAACTAAGATACACAAAAAAGCCAAATCAAGGACGATAAGCAATGAATCCTATCTAACGGCTTCTAGAGCATTATTAGTGATAAGATAAGATAGATATGACGATTACTAGGCAAGTAAGACTCAAGGCTTAACATTCTATGAAACAAAGCTAGAAGACAATATAAATAAACACGACAAACCGTCTTTAAATCTTCAACAAGATGAGTCTGATTCCCTTGACTTCATAAACAACTCCTTGAACTTCAACAACGATCATGCGCTCTAAAGAAGTCTTAAGACGTCGCTTGAGATCTACAAAGTAAATTGGCGACGATCTCCATAACTGCGCTCAAAGAGAATTAGTACACAATATTTATGTTTGTTCTTCATCAAAACCAAATCAGGGGAATCAATACTCAACATTCTTCCTCTTTTTGGTGATGACAAACCAACATAAATATAAATCAATAATAATGAAATAAATGATATTTACTTATGCCCACTGCATTGATGACACGTTAGTTTCATATTAAATAATGAACAGAAGCATCAATCAGCAGAGAAAAGAATAAAACATGATCCAACAATCGAAATATAGGATCAAAATCCATAGATTTTTATATCTTCACTCCCCCTGAATCTAACATATGAAATTAGATTCACGGTAATTGTTTAAATTATCATTTAGCACCAAGTCATTATTAATTTTATCCCCCTTTGGCATTATACAAAAAGAGTGGGAGGAAGGCAACGATAACAACCATGGCTAAAAAAAAATTCAAACAAGAGAGTCGAAGAATATGACGACGGTCCAAATGACACCAAGGAAAACATCGAAGAAGAAAAAAGTGTGTCAACTAGACCATAGTCGAAAAACGAAAAGAGAAATCATCAAAACACCATCAAATCATATGATTGATTAGAGGAACAATCTCTCCAATATCAACATTTTAGCAAATTGAGTGCATGAAAAACAATTTATGTTTTCATACAAACAAAGATATAGATCTAACAAAGTCGACGAGCGAAGAAAGAAACGACAGAGACACAGCACAACAGGCACAAAGATACGAACTGCAGCAAGATGTATATATATATATATATATATATATAGAACCAGCAAAAGAGATATATCCAGCCAACAAAAAATATCGAACAGCAGCAGAGAGTATCACAGAGTGCACGAGCAGATAACAACAAAAACTATGAATCCTAAAACCATAAAACCATAAATATGACGCGCAAAACGCAAACCAGTCCGAAATCTAGCATGAATAGAGAATATCATAACAAATGTAAGCATAAGCTTATGGATATCACTATCATGCAAACAATATAAAAAATATGAATCCTAAATCTCGGTTTCACCCATAATCCCCAATTCTCGACGTAACCGCACAAAGGAATCTTCCTTAAGTGGGTTCGTGAAAATATCGGCGATTTGCTTCTGGGTTTCAACGTACACTAAAATGATGTCCTTTTTAGCTACATGATCATCTAAAAAATGGTGACGGACATCTATGTGTTTGGTACGAGAGTGGTGTACCGGATTCTTATAGAGACATATTGCACTTAGGTTGTCCACCATGATAGGGCAAGTATCATAGTTTATACCAAAGTCTTTCAGTGTGTGTCTCATCCAAAGAACCTGTGCACATGCATCACCGGCGGTGATATATTCCGCCTCGGTGGTTGAAAGTGATACTGAATTCTGCTTCTTGGAAAACCAAGAGACAAGGGAATTTCCTATAAAATGGCAAGTGTCACTAGTACTTTTCCTGTCGGATTTGCATCCAGCATAATCTGCATCACTATATGAGATTAAATCATACGTGCTTGACGTTGGATAGAATAATATGTAGTCTAGTGTGTGACTTAAATAGCGGAAAATACGTTTAACCGCTATTTAGTGTGATTCCTTACGTTGTGACTGATACCTAGCACAAACATATACGGCAAACATTACATCTGGCCTACTAGCAGTAAGATATAATAGAATACCAATCATACCTCGATATAGACGAATGCCTACATCTTTGCTGCCCGTATCTTTATCAAGATGTGTTGTGGTGCTCATCGGAGTCTTTTTGCTAGAAGCATTCTCCATTCCAAATCGCTTTAGCAGCTCCACCGTGTACTTGGTTTAGTGGATGAAGATCCCATCGTTCATTTGGCGAATTTGGAGTCCTAAGAAATATTTGAGCTCACCCATGTGGCTCATCTCAAACTGATCCTTCATAACATTAGAAAACTCTTCGCAAAGAGTGAAGTTAGTAGCACCGAAAATGATATCATCTACGTAAATTTGAACTAGAATAATATCATGATTAGCATACTTAACAAAAAGCATTGAATCTACCTCACCTGTTTGGGAACCCAAATCCAAAAGAAAGTTCTTTAGGCGGTCATACCAAGCTCTAGGAGCTTGTCTCAAACCATAAAGTGCTTTCTTCAGTTTGAAAACGTGATTTGGAAATTTTTCATTTATAAAACCCGGAGGTTGAGAAACATAAACTTGCTCAATGATATCTGCGTTTAAAAACGCACTCTTTACATCCATTTGAAAAAGTTTGAAATCTTTATGGCATGCAAATGATAATAATAGTCTAATAGATTCTAATATAGCTACAGGTGCAAAAGATTCCTCGAAATCGATACCTTCCTCTTGCTTGTATCCTTGAGCAACTAACTTTGCTTTGTTCCGGATGACATTTTGGTTCTCGTCTGTCTTGTTCTTGAAAATCCACTTCGTTTTTATAACGTTGTGGTTCTTTGAAGGCAACGGAACGAACTCCCAGACCTCATTCCTCTCAAGCTGAATGAGCTCCTATTCCATGGCTACGATCCAAGAACTATCTTCCCATGCCTCATTGATATTCTTTGGCTCCACGGAAGAGACAAAGGCACAATGAGCGAAGAAGTTGACTTGAGACCTTGTTCTGACACCATCTTCCATGTTGCCAATAACTTGCTTATGAGTATGGTCACGAACAGTTGGAAGCTTTCTGGGAACACCCTGGTCACTAGGAACATTCTCAAGAGTTTCATTAGTAGGGTTAGTTTCAACAGAATCAATGGCATTAGACTTATCTGTTGAGTATTGATTCCCCAGATTTGGTTATGGATGATGAGCAAACATAAATATATCGTGAACTAACACTTTGTGAGCACAGTTATGGAGATCATCGCCAAATCTATATGAACATCAAAAGCAACGTCTCAAGACTTCTCAATACACGTGATTGTATGCCTGAAGCTTCGTTGAAGCTCAAGGAGTTTTATTGAAGTCAAGAATGAAGATTGAAGCTTTGAAGACGGATCGTAAGGTTTATTTTATAGTCTTCTAGCTTCATAGAATAGAATGTTAAGCCTTGAGTAGGACTTACTTTATAATCTTCATTTCGCTCATATCTTAGAGCTAGGATCTTAGTAGAAGTCCATACGATCTTTCCCGAAGCTTCACGCTTCGATTCGCGACTTCTAGTGCATGTTAGTTGGTTCAAGTAGAAGAGCCAACCGACTAGTTGACGATCTAGTCGGTCGGCAACTCTACATGAACCGACTAGTCTGCTTTTTCAATTTCAGCTCAGTTACTGTTTACAGTTAGTCGGTCAAAGAAGGTTCACCGACCGACTAGTTGTGCAACTAGTCGGTTTGGAATCCTTCTTGGACCGACTAGTTGAACTTCCATTTTTGAGCCTGAGCTACTGTTTATAATTAGTCGGTCTGTGTTCATTGATCGACCGACTAGTTGATGAACTAGTCGGTCAACTTTCCTTCTTAGACCGACTAGTTGAGCTTTACTGTACATGCCAATTTTCACCTGGCTTACTGTTTATCGTTAGTCAGTCTATGCACATTTGGTGACAGACTAGTTGATGAACTAGTCGGTCAACATTTGTTCTTGGACCCACTAAATCAATTTGTTCTCAGACTTTCAGTTTTATCTCTTAGTCGGTCTCAGTTGAGTAACCGACCGACTAGTTGTGAAACTAGTCGGTCAGCTACTCTTCTTGGACCGACGAGTTCCTTTTGTCTGAACTTCGACCTATTCCCTGTTCACTCATTAGTCGGTCTACGTTGATTGACCGACCGACTAGTTGATGAACTAGTCGGTCGGTGGTTGTTCTTTGACCGACTAGTGGGGTTCAGAATAGAGCCGTTGGAGCCTTTCTTGAAACGTTTTTCTCTCCCTCCCTCCTCTATCCTATATATAGTTGGAGGGGCTCTTTCATAAGTTTCAAGGCTGCCATTTTAGAGATTTGGAGAAATCTAAGAGAAGCTATTCAACTCCATTCTAAAGCTTTCTCTTCCTCACAAGAATCTCTCCCTCAACTCTTTGAGCCATTTCCTCAAGAGAGATTCTCTCCATTGTGAGCCTTCCAAGCCAAGAGCTTGATCCAAAGTCACCATCCTCCATCCTAACCTTCGATCGCTTATCTTATTGGTGGAGATTCGGTTTGGTGACATTCTATCCTCAAAAACCATCATTGCCCTAATTTGGTAAGATTTACTCAAGGCATAGGATTTTGTAGGTAAGTGTTTATTTCATTTCATTTCATTGAATTGTTGTATACTCTCGGTTGTGAGAGTTTGCGTGATCCCGGGTTGTGGGATTCACGGACATCGATTGTAGGTCGATTGCACTTGTGGAGTTTCCGCAAGTGGGTTAGTGGAAATCTTGAGTTAGGGTTTCTAACTCAAGTATCCGGAGGGGATCCGGGTGGTTGGGACGTAGGATCACCAGGAACAAGTCGGGGAGACTTGGGTGGATCCGAACCCGTTACATGTTTTGTTTGCATTTGACTATCTCTTGTTAATTATTGTTTATTCCGCATTGTCATTTGTTTCTTGCACAATAATTAGGAATAACTATCTTGATTATTTTAAAGTACTATTCACCCCCCCTCTAGTACATGTGCAGTAGCTTCACAGGGCACAACAATTGGTATCAGAGCCAAGGTTTTAAAGGTACATGTTCAAAGTAATGATGAACAACGACTACAACATCTTCAAGGATCGTCAATGAGCTTCTTCAGTTTTGGAAGGGCTATCCTCAGTTAGGCCTCCTCACTTCAACGGTACCAACTATGGGTACTGGAAATGCCGGATGGAAACCTTCCTCCAGAGCGCTTCACTTTGGAGAGCCACGATGACGGAGTATGTTGAGCCCGCCGAACAAGATTTCGCAAAATGGACTCCCGCGGAGGTCGCCGCGGAGGTAAGCAATGCCAAGGCAATGAACGCCTTGCAATGCGCATTGGAGCCCGAGGACTTCAATAAGATATGCACATGTAAGAGTGCATATCAAATATGGAAATACCTCCTCATCTTGCACGAAGGAACTAGTACGGTAAAAGATTCTAAACTCGTTGTCGCTAACAAAGAATTTGAGTTGTTTCACATGGAACAGGGTGAAACTATGAAGGACTACTATTCTCGCTTCGTGGATATTTCCAACAAATTGGAAGCTCTTGGGAAGATCTACACCCAAAAGGAGAAAGTCTCAAAGATCATCGATGGACTTCCTTCTTGTTGGGAAAAGCGTACATTCGCCATCGAGGAAGGTAACGATATGAGTAAATATACCGTCGTTCAACTAATGGGTACCTTGATTTCTTATGAGGTATGCAAGGAAAGCAAGATAAGGATGAAGGAAAAGATGAAGTCGTACTTGAAGCAAGACGAGCCAAAGAAAAAGGCGATTGCATACAAGGCCGCTCCATCTACCGATGATGAAGAATCGGAAGAAGAATCGCAAGATGAGTTGGACATGGAAACTTTGGCCGATTTGGCAAAGAAGTTCGACCGATGCTTTCGAAAAGGTAAGTTTAAGAATTTATCTAAGTTTGGTTCTACTAATGTTTCTACTCCCGTGTGTTATAAATGTAATAAGCCAGGACATATCAAGCCAGATTGTCCTCTACACAAACACAAGGGGAAGTGGAAGGCATCCAAGCATGACAAGTCGAGAAAGCACAAGAAAGGACTTGTCGGGACTTTCACCGACTCCGAGGACTGGAGAGTCGGATGATGAACGCGTGGAGAAAGCACACATGTGCTTCATGGGAAAAGAGGAACGTGTTCAAGAGACTTCCTCTAATGAAAGCGATGAAAGCGAGGATGGAAGCGAGGATGAAGGCAAAGAGGTAACTATGGATGAACTTAGATTAGCCAATGAACAACTTTGGAATAAGTTTTCTAATTTGGCTACTAGATTTATGAAGACTAAAAATGAACTAGATAGTCTTAAAAACTCGCCTAAGCCTTTCATCGTCAACAACGACACCGTTGTTGAAGAGTTGAGAAATGAGATTGTAAATCTCAAATCTCAACTTGAGCATGTTCATATCAAGGATTCGGATGAACATGTGATAGCGGATTTGACGTCTCAAATCTCAACTTTGAGTATTGAGAATAAAAATCTCAAGGCACGTGTTTGCGCCTCACATCGCAAGTGTCCACCTTGGATGCTTCGATGCATTCTCTCACCGAGGAGCATGAGCGCACATTAGGCCGAATTCATGAATTCAATAAGGGTAAGGGCCATTTGGATAATATCCTAAATGAATTACCTCCAGCCAATCATCACATTGGTTTGGGGTATAAGATGGGAGAATCATCCAAATCGTCAGGCACCTTTGTTAGGCCATCTTCCGATGCTTCTACTAGTGGAAGTAAACACGTCATGGGTAGTTCTTCTACCAATGGTGCCTCCGCTAGGAACACACCCCCATTTGGAAAGAAACCCACTTTGGGTGGACCTCCAAAGAAGGGTCATGCCTACATGTACACCAATACCATGCCACATAGGAACACACATCCTACTCATGATGATTTCTATGCACCGCATCCACGGGCACGTGCACACCATATGAGACACCCTCATGCACATGTTCCTCCACATGCATATGTTCACCCACATCATCATATGAATAATTATCGTCGTGCACCATTTCATCATGTTCCTTATGCCTATCTACGACATGCATCACGTAGAAATCAACAACGCATGCATGCTCCCAATAGGACTAGGGCTCCCAAAATTTGCACTATTTGGAGCCCAAAGGACACTAGCATGAATGAAAAACAAGTTTATATGAACTCTTATTTCATGAATGTCGTGCATAGTGATAATTATATGGGGAAGTCTAAGTCCAATTGGACTTGGCTTCCAAAAGTCTAATTTCTTAGGACCCAATGTCCTTGGGTACCATGGAATGATTTTTTATATTTAGGTACTCAAGGATAAGAGAAGGAGCATCAAATCAAATTTTAGCTCCATTTTAAGTTTTTCTAGGTTCAATCCACCGTGGAATATCAACCCTACCAACTCCGTGATTTGCAAGGATTTTCATTCAATTAGAGTTGATGGTGCTTAAGAGATGCACCAAAGTAGGGGAAGCTTAATGTTGTAAGTATATTCATACTTTTGATTCACATTGGTATCCATTGGTAGATTATATTACGATTGGTATCATTTTGTTTCAATTTGAATTCTATTGTGCTAGATTAGTTTATGCCATATGTTCTTGCATGCTACATTTGGTATTCTCATTGGATTTTTGTCTCTGATGTTGATTTTGGAGAGTATGTTCCAAAACTCAATACGTGAAATTGATTTAAGTCTTGGTGATTTCGTTTTTCGATTTGCACCTATGGTTTGATGATTTCGTTTTTCGATTTTCGCCTATGGCTTGGTGATTTCGTTTTTCGATGTTCGCCTATGGTTTGATGATTTCGTTTTTCGATTTTCGCCTATGGCTTGGTGATTTCGGTTTTCGATACTCGCATATGGATTGATGATGTCGTATCTCGATTTTCGACTTTGGTCTCATTGGCACGCTTTGCTTTTATTCGGTATTTCACATTTGATGTTATACTTTGGCGTCATTTGGACCATGGTCGTACTCTTCGACTCCCATGCGTTATTTTTTAGCCATTGGGTTTGTCGTTGATCTCCTCCCGCTCTTTTTGCTAATGCCAAAGGGGGAGAGAAATAATAATGACAATGTGCTAATTAATAATTCAAAGGAATTTACCATGAATCTAATTTGATGTGTTAGATTCAGGGGGAGTGAAGATATAAAAATGGATTTAGATCCTATATGTCAATAATAGGATTCATATTTTATATTTCCCTCGCTGCTTGATGCGTATGAATATTATTGAATACGGAACTAACGTGTCATCAATACAGGGGGAGTAAGTAAATTTCAATTGAATCATTATTATTGCTTATTATTTATGTTGGTTTGTCATCACCAAAAAGGGGGAGAATGTTGAGTATTGATTCCCCGGATTTGGTTTTGGATGATGAGCAAACATAAATATATCGTGAACTAACACTTTGTGAGCGCAGTTATGGAGATCGTCGCCAAATCTATATGAACATCAAAAGTGACGTCTCAAGACTTCTCAATACGCGTGATTGTATGCCTGAAGCTTCGTTGAAGCTCAAGGAGTTTTATTGAAGTCAAGAATGAAGATTGAAGCTTTGAAGACGGATCGTAAGGTTTATTTTATAGTCTTCTAGCTTCATAGAATAGAATGTTAAGCCTTGAGTAGGACTTACTTTATAATCTTCATTTTGCTCATATCATAGAGCTATGATCTTAGTAGAAGTCCATACGATCTTTCCCGAAGCTTCGCGCTTCGATTCGTGACTTCTAGTGCATGTTAGTTGGTTCAAGTAGAAGAGCCAACCGACTAGATGACGATCTATCAGTCGACAACTCTACATGAACCAACTAGTCTGCCTTTTCAATTTCAGCTCAGTTACTGTTTACAGTTAGTCGGTCAAAGAAGGTTCACCGACCGACTAGTTGTGCAACTAGTCGGTTTGGAATCCTTCTTGGCCTGACTAGTTGAACTTCCATTTTTGAGCCTGAGCTACTGTTTATAATTAGTCGGTCTGTGTTCATTGATCGACCGACTAGTTGATGAACTAGTCGGTCAACTTTCCTTCTTAGACCGACTAGTTGAGCTTTATTGTACATGCCAATTTTCACCTGACTTACTGTTTATCGTTAGTCGGTCTATGCACATTTGGCGACCGACTAGTTGATGAACTAGTCGGTCAACATTTGTTCTTGGACCAACTAAATCAATTTGTTCTCAGACTTTCAGTTTTATCTCTTAGTCGGTCTCAGTTGAGTAACTGACCGACTAGTTGTGAAACTAGTCGGTCAGCTACTCTTCTTGGACCGACTAGTTCCTTTTGTCTGAACTTCGACCTATTCCATGTTCACTCATTAGTCGGTCTACGTTGATTGACCGACCGACTAGTTGATTAACTAGTCGGTCGGTGGTTGTTCTTTGACCGACTAGTTGGGTTCAGAATAGAGCCGTTGGAGCGTTTCTTGAAACGTTTTTCTCTCCCTCCCTCCTCTATCCTATATATAGTTGGAGGGGCTCTTTCATAAGTTTCAAGGCTGCCATTTTAGAGATTTGGAGAAATCTAAGAGAAGCTATTCAACTCCATTCTAAAGCTTTCTCTTCCTCACAAGAATCTCTCCCTCAACTCTTTGAGCCATTTCCTCAAGAGAGATTCTCTCCATTGTGAGCCTTCCAAGCCAAGAGCTTGATCCAAAGTCACCATCCTCCATCCTGGCCTTCGATCGCTGATCTTATTGGTGGAGATTCGGCTTGGTGACATTCTCTCCTCAAAATCCATCATTGCCCTAATTTGGTAAGATTTACTCAAGGCATAGGATTTTGTAGGTAAGTGTTTAATTCATTTCATTTCATTGAATTGTTGTATACTCTCGGTTGTGAGAGTTTGCGTGATCCCGGGTTGTGGGATTCACGGACATCGATTGTAGGTCGATTGCACTTGTGGAGTTTCCGCAAGTGGGTTAGTGGAAATCATGAGTTAGGGTTTCTAACTCAAGTATCCGGAGGGGATCCGGGTGGTGGGGATGTAGGATCACCGGGAACAAGTCGAGGAGACTTGGGTGGATCCGAACCCGTTACATGTTTAGTTTGCGTTTGAATATCTCTTGTTAATTGTTGTTTATTCCGCATTGTCATTTGTTTCTTGCACAATAATTAGGAATAACTATCTTGATTATTTTAAAGTACTATTCACCCCCCCTCTAGTACATGTGCAGTAGCTTCACAGGGCACAACAATTGGTATCAGAGCCAAGGTTAAAGCTACAAGTTCAAAGTAATGATGAACAACGACTACAACATCTTCAAGGATCGTCAAGGAGCTTCTTCAGTTTTGGAAGGGCTATCCTCAGTTAGGCCTCATCACTTCAACGGTACCAACTATGGGTACTGGAAATGCCGGATGGAAACCTTCCTCCGGAGCGCTTCACTTTGGAGAGCCACGATGACGGAGTATGTCGAGCCCGCCGAACAAGATTTCGCAAAATGGACTCCCGCGGAGGTCGCCGCGGAGGTAAGCAATGCCAAGGCAATGAACGCCTTGCAATGCGCATTGGAGCCCGAGGACTTCAATAAGATATGCACATGTAAGAGTGCATATCAAATATGGAACTCCCTCCTCATCTTGCACGAAGGAACTAGTACGGTAAAAGATTCTAAACTCGTTGTCGCTAACAAAGAATTTGAGTTGTTTCACATGGAACAGGGTGAAACTATGAAGGACTACTATTCTCGCTTCATGGATATTTCCAACGAATTGGAAGCTCTTGGGAAGATCTACACCCAAAAGGAGAAAGTCTCAAAGATCATCGATGGACTTCCTTCTTGTTGGGAAAAGCGTACATTCATCATCGAAGCGTAAAAATCATGATCAGACAATAGAAATGCGATGGTAGTAAAGCAATTAAGATAATACTAAAGTTTAACAAAGATCTGAAAACTTACAAAAACTGGGAAATTACAGCCGTCACAAAATGAAGAAAACAGTAAAAAATAACCAACTCTCGTTTCTGGAAAACCTAGGGTTCTATATATAGGAAAAGATATCACCCGATCGGTTGACAAGTCAACCGATCGGGTGATCAGAACCAAACTTTGACAGCGAGATGCGGGACTTCACCCGGTCAGGATGAACCGGTCGGTTGAAGCGTGGATGTGACCGGTTGGATCTTGGTGTCGACCGGGTGAGGAGACCGGTTGGATCTTCATGTCTTGGCCTTGGAGATTCAGCTACAGATGAACCGATCGGGTGAAAGTCACCCGATCGGTTGGCAATCGGCTTCGAATTCCAGAGGGTTTGGGCTTTTGACCTTGTCACTGAACCGACCGGGTGACTTCTTGTGAGCTCCAAGCTGCGTCCGGGTGGTGTACGCGTGCATCACCCGATCGGTTGAAGATGATCAACCGATCGGGTGAGGGGCTGAAATATGCTATCTTCGTCATTTGACACCCTGGGTCACGCTTGATTCCTCTCGTTGCTCCGGGGACTTATGATATCTTCATTAAATGTCCCCTATGCGGACAATCTCCTGCAAACATGGAAAAACAAAGAAAAGTGTAAGAAAACGAGAAAATACGAGAAACGGGTATGAGATGGTGGAAAATAACGGAAAAACACAAAAGAAAATGTGCGTGAACATATGAAATATAAACGCACGTCAAAATCCCCAAAGCTGAACCCTTCCTCGTCCTCGAGGAAGACGAGTGAGGGTAGGAGCTCGGAGGGAGAAAATAGAGAGAAAGAGAGAGAAAGAAACATCTATATCCTAGATCACCCGTCAGGGCCAACAAAATCAAAAACGACACACCAAGCAAGCAAACACCAAATCACATCACTAAACCAAGGAATACGAGTCCAGACAAGTGTCGTGGGCCCACGCGGTGAAGCGCGAGTGAGTGTGGTCGTGCGCTAGCAGTCCGTGTCACTGTCTACGATGTGCGATAAAGCTCGATATACACAAATCCAAGAAATGACCCAAATATCGATTCGAATTGAATAAAGCGGTGAATATATGTAGTTCAAGCATGCATGAGAATAGAGAGAGAATTGAAACATATCATGCGTCGGGGACTCCACAACTAGTGTTAAAGAAATCACCACACTAAAGCCTAGATAATAGCTAAAAAGTTCCTAAGCCAAGTGTTTTCGAAACCGATCGGGGTTGAGATGACGTGGAGAAGAAAACTCGGTGCAAATTCTCGCCTTCCCTTTATTCTCGGCAAGTAGGAAAAGATATTCACACGGGAATTTTTTGGGTTTTGGGTATTTGTATATTTTTTTGGATTTTTGGCTATACAATTTTTTCTTTCTTTTCTTTTCTTTTTGGGTTTTTTCTTTTCTCTTTGTCCATCCTCAGGATAGAAGAACTGCCCGATTACCATAGAAGCGGCTGGGGGAGGCCTGCCTGACATAGTCTGAATATAAAAGACGTCAGCCCATGATTACTCTGCCTATCAGTATTTAAATTATAGACATGTTATGAATGTTTCTTAAGACTTCATCCAAGTAACATGTCCCCTATCCTTTCACGCAATTTTGTCATGCAATTTTGTTAGACCTATGACAGTCAGTCTAACAGTATCTGATGATTTTTAAGTTTCTATTATGTTTGACAACATTCCAAGGAATTCTTACAAGGAATTCTAACTGTTATTTATAGTCATTATTCTGACTGTTATCTTTTAACTATGTTAATTATAGTTTAGCAAATATTGAGAGTACTAACCAGCAGAAATCTTAGAAATCCAGTCTACAAAAGGTTATGCGAGAGGTTATTCTCATTTAAGGGTTGAAGAAACAAATGAGAATAACCTTTGATTGCAAAATTTGGCTCATAATTCTCATTTGTTTGTTGAAGAAGTATACAAATGAGAATATCCGTAACAATCAAAGGTTATTCTCATTTGGTTGAAGAGAGGGGCTGGGTTGTATTGGCTTGCAGGTTTCGAGCGGATGATATGGTCGTGGCGTCCTGCGGGGAGCTGGGTCTGGGAAGAGAGTAGGGGGAGATGCTTTGAACGGAGGGTGAAAAAGTTTGGATTCGGGCGTAAGAAAGCAGGGGGTTTCATGTTTATTTTATTTGCATGGGTTCTTTGTAGGGAGAGGAGTACTGCTGTTTGTTTCCCCCCTTGAGTTTGAAGAAGAGAGAGAGAACGTGCGTAAGTGGGCTGATGCGAAAGATGGGGATGTGGGGGTACATGTAACGATCGGTTTTTACCGATACATTTACCTGCTTTTCTCTAGTGTATTTTTCTTTTCGTATCCGTAGTTAAGCGTATGTGTCCCTGTTTCCCCGTACCTGTTTCCACTTCAACTTCTACGTATTGTATTATCATCATTATTTTAAACTAACTTAGATAAACCCTTTATTATAAGTAATTTCTAAATATCTCTTCTTAAAATTTATTTAAATTTTCAAATTCAAAATTTGAATTTCAAATCATTTAAAAGTCAAATGAAACTTACCATTGTTGGACCCACTTAAAAATATTGATTAGCTATTATTCCCTTGATTACACCTATTTAATCCTATTAATCTTCTTTCAAATTACTTCCTATTAAACCCTAGCCCATCTTGGAAACCCTAGGCCGAACCCAACATGTAACACATGCACCCACCAGCTACACTTACACACATCTAAAGCTAATGTAATAAAAACTATAGAAAACTAAAACCTAAAAACATGAAACCCAACGACACTCACGTGCTCATAGAACCCTACTCTCTTATATTAATAAAAACCTTAGGGCCCCTTCTTTTCTCTCCCTACTCACAAACACAGCGCCGCCCCCTCTGTTCCCTTTTCTTCTCCACGCCTCAAACCCATGCGACGCGAGCCAAGGTCGCAGCGACGGCGTCTCCTCTGTGAGCCTCCCCTTCGTGCGTCTTCTCTGTGCCAGGAGCTACTGCTCTCCTTCACAAGAGACGCCCAGCACTCCTCCTATACTCGCACAATGCCCAGCTCCTTCCCCATTCACGCAACGCAACTCCTCCTTCCCATCTCCACGCCATCTCACGCCCAGTACACGTCATGGCTTACTCCCCCACGCGATGCGGCAACACCTTGCCCTGCAACTCGCGCGGCCCTCTTCACGTGTGCAGATCACCGGGAAGCGCCGCAGCAGCCACCACTCCACTCCTCGCTTCATCCAGCCCCACACGTAACACCCGGAGACACCCGACATCCCTTAACCCAGAACAGTCGCATGACGTCCCCTCCTCACTGCTGCCTTGCCCAGAACTTCCGGGAACACTCCCCAGGCCTCGCTGACAGCTGCACGGACCCAACACCGCAGCCCTGGCCCTCCTCCCGAGGCTCAACGTCGCTGTTTCGGAGCCGTACGTGTCACCGCTGCCCATCGCTGTGTACCGATCCTTCTCTGCACTACCGATTAGTAGATCTACTCCATTAACACACTATAACCCACACCGTAATATAGAGAACCTAATAAAACAGATCGCTAGACATCGTAGGAATCAGTTTAACATTCGTTATGATCAAAAATAGCTTAATCTAAATTTGTGTTTTACCAAACCAGCAAACCATCATCACCGTAGCATTGTACCCGTCGAGACGTTTCTGACGACACCAAGAACGCCAAAAGCAGGCAAGTATGCAAATTGATATGAATTTTTGAAGTCTGAGGGTTTTTACGTCACTTTTACTTATTAATGTATAACTTGAAAACCATACATGAAATGACGCATGAAAACGATGCAATGACATTCTGGACAAAATTTGTGACCCAACGGCATATCACACGATATACTTCAATTTTAAGCGACAACAAAGAAAATTGGTTTCTGTAGCATATTCAACGAAAACTCATGTTCAACGTTATTTTAAGATTGTTGTATATGTTGTTTAACCCACTCCTACTTGTGGAAAATGTTGTATAAACGAATTAATATTGATAACATTAAATTTCTGCAAGTCTTGAAATGTTTAACAAGTTGAGACATCCTGAAAATCGTGCGCCTCGAAGGCGGAATCGTGAATTCATGATGTCGTGTGAGTCGACTAGGCTGGCTCGTGTTCCAGCACAAAAATTGGGGTGGGGTTAAGGTTGAGCGGCCACTAGGCGTATGAAGGGGTCCTCTCTTTAAGACCACCACCCGCATGTGGTGGGGTAGCGTCAATCACGGTAAACCCCTGTGATAAGAACGATCCACTCATCACGACCTAAAGGCGAGAACCCTATGATAGATGCAAACTATTGACATGAAACTTGCAACGCTAACATGGTCTCAGTAAATTGACTTGATAAACGAACCCAAGAAAACTTTACCTTATTTCTTGAAACTTCTTAGAACTGCATGTTAGGACGTCTCGTTTTATTTCCTCATAATTGGCATGTTTACTTTATTGTAGTCACCTCTTTTAAATATTTAATGCCTCTTAAAATTCATATCGTTGTATACTTGTCTTGGGTTGCTAATCTTTTCTTGCAGACCCCTTGCTGACATACATTCATGTTTTTGGATGTATATCAGATTCTGAGCTTGAGTACCCGGAGGATCCATTTGAGACGCCCGACTTGGAGAGTCAGGAGTTCGCCCCTGATGCCGAGCCACTCCTAGCGGAGAACTAGTGGACCCACACTTTACTGCTTTCATTGGTTTACATTCAGACGTTGTTGCTGCTTTGTGTACGTTCTTTGTTGCTACTTTAGCCCAGCTATGGCTTTGTTGTTTAATTTTGCGTACGGACGGTATATCTCTAGATGTGGCTTCTTATCTTTTTGAATGTTTTCTGATTGTTCTGAAACGAAAATGCAAGGACCTCCCCTATGTTTTTATCACAGACGCTTATTGGACTCGAGCTTCACCGCTCCAGTTCAAGCGGATCGCGTAACGTTCTCGCTTCCGATGTCTTTTGGAAAGCGGGGCGTTACAGGTTTTAGTGGTGGCCCATGCAGGTCGTGCATTTGCAAAATTCAGAACATTAGAAATACTATCATTAGCCAAAACATCCAGAATTAGTTCGTACACAAAATTACTCGAAAAGCTTGTCTCAGCATGATAGGAAACCCAATGCCAGGATAATAGGAAGAGTTAGTTAGACGCTCGTGCTCGTTAGTTAGCCACCCTTGCCACGATTTATTATAATAATCTTGGGAGTCACCCTAGCGATTGATCATCCAGCTCTGACCATATTAGATTTTTGAGTTTCATTAGTCGTTTGCTTAGACTTATCGAATCTAGGGCCCAACCGAACGTAGCGATCATCGTCGTGTAAGTCGAACCTGAGACGCCTGAAATGAGTAGACTTCGAAGCGTAGGATATTCCAGATCTATATGTAAGATCTCGATCTCGATCCCCAACAAACCTTTACCTCGACTCTCCTATCACAGTCTAGTTCGTTGAAGAACCATAGTACTAAACCTTAGTCGACCCAATGATTATTCTCCCCTAATTTTACTATTTCCTAATCATTACACTTCCATGTTAATGATCGTAGGAAGCCATCGGAGCGTATTCACGGAGTTACTTCTTAGTCGTCCTTATGTTCGATCGTCAAACCTATTCCTTGTTCTCGATTCACATAAACTCTTCAGGTCCGCCATCTTTAACCTTGAACCTCCCCATTGCAGATCCGGGATCTTCTATGAAGTATTTTCGATATTTCTTTTATTGAATTCTTCGCTAAAGTTTAAAATTCTTTCGAAAAACTTTTACTTAGATTTTCTACACTTCGGTCGACTTAAACCCAACCTTGATTGTGAAACTCTTCTGACGCGACCTTTAGTTACTATCTTATCCTTATGTAATGAACTTCTTTTTAAAACCTTATTTATATTCAGAATATCATCTCTTTTAACATATTTCAAAACCGACATTCATACATATTTTTAAAATACTTTCCTAAATTAAATAGAACTTCAAAATCTTGTGTGTCAGTCTTATAATCGTTGTCTTCATATTTCAAAATTTTTTTTTTTCACAAACCTATTTCCATTTACAAAACAACCACTACAACAGTATGCCCATATTACTCTTCACCTATTATTCGACTAACCATATTTTGCGTTTTAACTTCTACCGCAGGCTCGCTATTTTACGTAAGTTATAACGATGTTATTATTTTACCTATATCCTTATCTTCTTAATTATTTAATTATTCATAAATATTTTGTCCCCCAACCAAACTAACCTCTTATCCATGCCGCCTCCGGAACCGTCCATCACAACATTATTTCGTGCGTCTTCTAGCTCTGAATCCTACACTATTACTTAGTTATCACATTAGTGATTATCATTACTTAGTGAGACCATTAGCATTGATTGTGGTGTTGTTGTGGTGCATGTAAATAGATAGTGAGTGTGGACCCGTGTGTGTGAATCTCTATATACCACCCATATATGAGTGTGCTCACCCTTAGTATATTAATATAGCGTGATTATCTATTGCGTTATATGTGCGTGCACGGTAATACGTGACATATATGTATATAATCGAGTGTAGAATAGTAAGTGTTATATTTATACTTAGGCGAGTGTTTAGCTATATCACTAAAGGAATATCGGAGCGTATTGGATTTAGTTTTGGCTAGTTACTAGGAGTATATATACCTTAGTCGTACTTGTTAATGGTTATAATTGTATGCTAGTACAGTGTTATGCAAGTTAGGCGTATGATAATAGGTGTATGTAGAGTTGTGTGTGCAAATTTATTATGTGATCTATATGTTAGCATGTCTGGCGTGTGCCCGTGTGTATATATGTATGTGGTTAGTTATAGGTATATATATATTGCATGAATAAGTGTGTTTTATGTATAGTACGATTATAATATTACCCCTATGGGATGATGTATGAGCATGTGTATACCAGGAAGTTTGCCTAATCGTATGTTTGTGACTACGTATATTTGGATGTATATAATAGTATACTAGCCATATGTATGTAAGTTACCATGGTTGCGTGTACTGGTGTGTGTATATATATGTCCTATATAGATACAAGATAGGCGTGTAGTAGTTAGTATGTATATGTATGTAAAGTGAACGTATGTATAGGTATTTGGAAGTATGTGAAATAAGAGTA
Organism: Scilla litardierei; assembly: GCA_030789695.1. NCBI lineage: Eukaryota > Viridiplantae > Streptophyta > Magnoliopsida > Asparagales > Asparagaceae > Scilla > Scilla litardierei. The sequence goes on along the minus strand of CM061142.1, from coordinate 85,356,035 downwards.
AGTATTTGCATATGGATGTATATTGTTTCATTATAATGTATGTATTACTGGGATAGAATGACCTTAGTGTCTAAGTCCGCTCACCCCTATGTCGGCATTTTTAAGGAAGTCTGAAGACGGACTTGATCATAAGTTGGGTAGATTACGACGACCCTAGTGCTTTGAGTAAGGCCTATAAAAATCTGTGTTTGGTGTAAGGTATTACGTGCATGTATATATATGTAGTGATATGTATTATAATGTGTATATGGTAATATGCGGTGTGTAAAAGTGATTGTACGATTGAAGTGTTAATTGACAAAGAATAATTGTATTTATGTGTTAGTGGTATTTTTAAGTGACATGTGGTACTATATCATTATAGATTGTGAGAGTATAAGATATACTGTAATACATTGTGTATTAGTAATGATGTGAGTGTGCAAAGTGATAGCACCCTTTACAGCTAGTAAATTGATGTGGTGGTGTAGTAAAGTGTTACTATTCACCCGAGTATAATATTGGTTGGATTGTATTTGTAGGATGATATTATGTTAAACATGTTATGATAATACGTAATTAGTAATGTGTGTATGTGTATTGTTACTACAATTAGCATCGACATTGATTAGTATTATTAGTGGTAATACTATTGGTATTGATATTAGTATTAGAAATATTATTTGGATATGGCATGATGGTTAATTACAGTGTGTATACATTAGGAGGTGAGATGCGAGTGTTGTCCTTATGTTTTCCAGTGTCTTAGCCGATAAGATTCCAAGGACGGAATCGTTTTTAAGGTGGGTAGGATGTAACGACCGGTTTTTACCGATACATTTACCTGCTTTTCTCTGGTGTATTTTTCTTTTCGTATCCGTAGTTAAGCGTATTTGTCCCTGTTTCCCCGTACCCGTTTCCACTTCAACTTCTACATATTGTTTTATCATCATTATAGGGTTATTTAGTTCTAGCCCCCGATGGTTTCGCCGTATTTTACAACACCCCCATATGGTTTCAATTATTAGTAAGACCCCCTTGATGTATCCAATTTGGACTGCCCCGCCCCCTCTGTTCTCTTTTCATCTCCATGCCTCAACCCCACGCGACGCGACCCAGGTCGCAGTGACGGCGTCTCCTCTGTGAGCCTCTCCTCCGCACGTCTTCTCCGCGCCAGGAGCTGCTGCTCCCCTTCACAAGCGACGCCCAGCACTCCTCCCATAGTCACGCAACGCCAAGTTCCTTCCCCATTCACGCAACCGCATCTCCTCCTTCCCATCTCCACGCCATCTTGCGCCCAGCACACGTCACGGCTTCCTCCTCCCACGTGACACGGAAACACCCTGCCCAGCAACTCGTACGGCCCTCTTCACGCGTGCAGATCGTCGAGAAGCGCCGCATCAGCCACCACTCCTCTCCTTGCTTCATCCAGCCCCACACGCAACACCCGAAGCCGCACGGCATCCCTTCACCTAGAACAGCCGCACGGTGTCCCCTCCTCGCTGCTGCCATGCCCAAAACTGCCGAGAACACTCCCCAGGCCTCGCTGATAGCCGCACGGACCCGACGCCGCAGCCCTCGCCTCCTCCCGAGGCTCAACATCGCTATTTTGGAGCTGTACGCGTCATCGCTGCCCATCGTAGTATACCGATCCTTCTCTGCACTACCGGTTAGTAGATCTACCCCCTTAACACACTATAACCCACACCATAATATAGAGAACCTAATAAAACGGATCGCTAGACGTCGTAGGAATCAGTTTAATATTTGTTATGATCAAAAACAGCTTAATTTGAATTTGTGTTTTATCAAACTAGCAAACCGTCATCACCGTAGCGTAGCACCCGTCGAGATGTTTCCGACGACACCAAGAACGCTAAAAACAGACAAGTATGAAAATTGATATGAATTTTTGAAGTCTGAGGGTTTTTACGTCACTTTTACTTATTGCGGTATAGCTGATCACTCCGTATTTTACACCCTTTTTCTGCATGTTTGCATGCCACTTTCATCGCTCATATCGCGTTTTTCACGATTATTCGACAATATTGCGATGCTTTTCATGATTTCTTGTTTTTGTCGTATTTCAGGAGATATGGAGCGATTCGGAGTGATTTTGAGATCAAGAGGATTTGCACCCACTTCGGAGTGTCACCCAAAGCGCTTTTGAGGGCTATTCGGCGATGGAAGACAAGAGGGAGAAGACGGAACGTCGTAGGAGTGACGAGGAAGCGAAAAGATGAAGATTGGGCATCAGCAGCATCTCACTCGGCCGAGTGAACCACCCACTCGGCCGAGCAAGAAGACCACTCGGCCGACCAGACCGGACACGCATCAACAGAATGAAATCGGCGTGCACTCGGTCGAGTGACGATAGTCCACTCGGCCGCGCATGGAAATCCCCTCGTCCGAGTGGCATAGGAAAATCCACTTCAAAAGAGGCCAACTTACTATAAATTTACAGGCTTTTGACGGTTCCGACTCAGCCGAGCAAGAAATGCCTCTCGGCCGAGTGAGTAAAGTCACTCGGCCGAGTCACTTCCGAAGACTGACCCCCAAGATCCCCCGATTTACTGGAATTTTACAGGGTTTGTCACTCGGCCATGTGACATTTGTCACTCGGCCGAGTGAGCCGCCCCACCTGCTGCGTAAACTGCGATTTTTGGGCTGCGCAGGGGCATTTTTGTCACGATTTTTTGGGCGATTTTGAGGGGTATTTAAACACAGTTTTTGCCCTAGTTTAGAAAAACTATTTTTGATAATTTTGCAGCCTTTTTTAGAGAGCTTTTTAGATAATTAGATTTAGGCTTTTTGAGAGATTAGAAAGGGGACTTTTGTTGGATGCTATTGGATTCTCATTGGTTTGTCTCTTTTCTTGTCAAAAACTCTATTTTTATTGATAATTTCTCTATTGCAATGATTTGTGCTGAATTTGTTATTGCATGATGATTAGTGAGTAGTTTTATTGTCCTAGGGCATAGGGATGAACCCTATGAACCTTATTTCTAAATTGTGATGAATTGGTGAAATTCTTGCTAGAATTGATCAGGGTTAGGTTGGTATCGATTTATTATGGATGGCTAGGGATTCATATCGATTGGGATTTGCAAGAGATTGGGTCCCAATTGATAGGAAGCCCTAGAAATTCGATTTAGATTTACGATTGGACTTTTCTAGAATTGGTTTGCAAGAGATTGGACCAAGGCTAGGGTTTTCAATCGTAATTCTATACCAATACCCGTTTGCAAGAGATTGGATGGGTAGGAACTATCTCAACCTAGGTCTTAGCTCGAGTTTGCACGAGAGTGGGCTGGAGATACGGTTGAACGATGATGTCGTTCTTCACGCAAGCGGCTTAGGTTAGGGTTTGCAAGAGATTGGGCACTAACGTAGGTTTGCTATAGACCGGTAATAGCGCGAGAGCGTGAGCTTGGTTCTACATTTAGTTGCGACTAGTTCACCTAAAATTCAAGTCTAGCAATGATGTAACCTACGAATCACAACGATGAGATACTGTCCGTAGCGGGGATTCCCTATCCCTAGGCGCTTTATTTCATTTATATTTCTATCGACATTCGAACGATTGTCACAATTTTACCCCAAATTATTCTTGACCATTTTGATAGCTAGGTGATTAGAAGAAGACACTGTCATTGTTCCTCCCTGAGTTCGATACCCGCTCGCCACTACTCCGTGCGCTTGCGGTAAGACTACGAGTCGCTTGTCCCGGGTCCGTGTGCATACCGGGGCGACGATCAAGTTTTTAGCACCGTTGCCGAGGAGGTGACAGTGTTTTATTCTCTTTACTTAGTGTTTCCTTTTTCCTTTATTACTTTTATCTTTTTACTCCTTATTCGCGCTAACAATTCCTTTGAAACTCTGTTTTCCTTTGCATGTACACGAGATCTACGGCAAACCCCGAGGAAATATTATTTGATCCGGAGATCGAACGTACCGTGAGGAGGATCAGAGCCGAGAGAAGGCATGCTACGGAGGACGATTGTATGAACCGTGTGGAGACACCGGAGGAGCTTGCGGCATGAATGGCGAGGATCATATCCATCAGAGATAGGCTTCGGCCTAAGACTTCTTCCACCACATCATCCATCTCTATGTCGGAATTGGCGGCGGACAAGAATTTTGAGCTAAAGACGGGCTTGGTAGTATTGATGCAACAAGACCCGTTTCATGGGAACTCCCATGAGAATCCGCACTATCACATCTAGCTTTTCTTGTCCAAATGCGCCACTTTCCAAATGCCGGGCTTTTCCGTTGATGCAATCCGACTACGACTCTTCCCTTTCACACTCAAAGATAAAGCAAGGACCACAAGAGACCCTCTATGAATCATGGGAGCGCTTCAAGGACTTACAACATCAATGCCCCCATCACAGTATAGAAGATTGGGAGCTTGTTCACAGTTTCTACAATGGACTCCAACCAGGCACGAAGCAAATTATTAACGCAACCGCCAATGGAGCCATACTATCAAAGTCCCAGGATGAAGTTACGGCCTTGTTAGAGGAGATGGCCTCTAATAACCAACAATGGGGGGACGAGCGAGGACATTCTTCGTCCTCTTTGAAGCCCACTAGCATTTATGAGGCCAAGTCCATAACGGAGCTTTCAAATAAATTTGACTCTCTCCACAAGGTAGTGGAGAGATTGGAGAAATATATCACCGAGCCACATGGAGCACCATCTACATCTACGCTGATAAGCAATATGAGTGATTGGCAAGACCAATCTCAAGCCATGTATGTAGGAGGGGACAATGGAGAGGGAGCTTTGGAGGAAGTACAATATGTCACGGGGAACTCCGGATATTGGGCCAACCCGGCCGCTAGAAACCATCCGGGCTTTTCATATGCAAACAATGATGGTGCTTTGAACCCCCCACCACAACAACTTCCTCAAGCTCGACCTCCACTACCACAACCTCAATATCAACCGAGGAGGCCACCGCAACAAAATTACCCGCCAAGGCAACAAACGGGACCATATAGACCCCCTGGGTACAACCAAGGTTGGAGAGCTCCCAACCACCTCAAGCTCAACCACGATCGGACCACGAAGCTAGGGTGGAGGAATTTATGGTGGAGCAGAGAAAGATAAATGCTAAGTTGACAGTCGGACAAGAGTAACTAAATACCGTCATCGCTCAACTTGCAGAGCAACTTGCGTTGCTCACCAAGAACGCTCAACTTACAGAGCAACTTGCGTTGCTCACCACCAGCAACTTGCAGACCAGATAGACCCCCGGCTCAACCCGAGCCCAATCCACAGAGCAACACCAGACACATCAATACGGTGGTTGCGGTTACAACGAGGGGCGGGAAGGATACCACTCCCGCTATGACCCAAAGCAAGCAACCCGTGGTGGAAATTTTGGAAGAAAAAGAACCGGTAATTGAAGGGGAGAGCCAAAAGGATCCGATTGGAGAAGGAAATTATAAAGTGGTGGAGCCACTTGATGAGCGCCGCTACATGCCACCGGTGCTGTTTCCACAACGGCTAGCTAGATCCAAGATGGAGAAAAGGCTCGCCAAATTCCTAAAATACTTGAGGGGAGTAAGCCTCAATATTCCTTTCTTAGATGCAATTGTTGAGATCCCGTCTTACGTGAAGTTCTTGAAGGACTTGATTTCGGGAAAGAAAAGGAAGGAAAAAATCATGATTGCGGAACAAGGAACTTGGTTTACCCGGAAGGAGAAGGAGCCAGCGAAATTGAAGGATCCCGGGAGTTTCCGCATCCCTTGCACACTAGGAGGCGTCCCTTTGCATAAAGCTCTAGTTGACTTGGGCACGAGTGTGAGCCTTATGCCCATTAGTATGTTCCGAAGATTGAACACAGGCACCGACTTGAAGCTGACCGACATGAGAATTTAACTTACGGACGGTCGGATTACTAGGCCGGTAGGGATCGCAGAGAATATTCCATTCCAAGTACCGGGAGGTATATGCTTGCCTTGTGATTTTGTCATAATGGACATCAAGGAAGAGGGCGACACTTCACTCATACTTGGACGCCCGTTCCTCGCAACCGCCGGTGTTATCGTCGACGTGTGCGAAGGAGCTCTATCCTTGAATGTCAGGAACATAGAAGTCGAGCTTCACATACCCAAGGCTATGAAACATATGCCCTATCACGAGGAGTTAGACTATGTGGATCTCCTCGATGAAGTGATTGAAGAAGCAATCCCCCACTCTATTGGTGCTCTCCATGACGATGGCTTCGAAGAAGGCAAAGCTTCAGGTGAAGAAGAGAAGTTGGAGGACCCTCCAGATAGCTCCACAGATGGTGATGAAGGCGACGCTGATGTCGTAAGAATACGAGAGCTTTGCAAGCTCTGAAAGGCCAAGAATCTGAAGAAAGCTCCACCGAAAGGAAGATCGGTGTCACCGGCCAAGAAGAAAATAGGAACAAGCTCTAGCTTGGGGGACTTATCCCCCAACATTACCCATGATGAGGGGGCGTCGAGGTAGACCGATGATCATCCCGACCCAAATCCGAGCGGCCTACACGGCAAGTTTGACGGGTGCATCTCGTATGCGCCCAATATCGCGAGCTAAACGAATATCTTAAGGGGTTGAGCTCATGACCTTAAACGAGCGCTTGTCGGGAGGCAACCCGACGGTTTTTGCATTGTTTTTATTTGATTTTTATTTTTGGTTTAGCCTTTTATTAGTTTTTAGAGTTTTATGTCCATGAAAATCGTGACAACGGGTCTTAATTTTCATGACAGGAGAAGGAGAAAGGGAGATCAATCATATGGAGGATAATCGAGGCAAGGAAGAGCGCTCTAGGAATGCGTTCAAGCCTTAGGAGGAGGAAGAAACAGACTGGAGGAAGAAAAACAGATACCAGAGCAAAAACGGAGAGCCAATGCAGAAAACAGCACGTCACTCGGCCGAGTAGCTTATGCCACTCGGCCGAGCAAAGTCTCCACTCGGTCGAGTGGAGTACCAATCAGGGAAGTTTCTGCAGACCAACTCTCTGTTAATTTCTGTAAGTTTTAGTTTTAATTACCACTCGGGCGAGTGACTTGTCACTCGGCCGAGTGGAACAGATACCCTCCTAGCTCAAAAATTGCTGAATGGCAGAGCCACTTGGCCGAGTGGAGTTTCTCCCTTCGACCGAGTGAAGCACAGCCACTCGGCTGAGTCGTAAGTGGCGAGGAAAATTTTCAAAATTTTTCGTTTACGCCACTCGGCCGAGTGACATTTTCACTCGGCCGAGTCGTAACAATTTCTATATAAGGGAAGCGCAGCGGGCGCGGATTTCGAAACGCCAAAATTTCCCAATCTCTGCCTGAGCCCGCTGTCGCTTGCGATCCCTCGCCCACTGCGACTGCTGCCGTGCCCGAGCCAGACCCCCGCTTCGCCAGCGATCGCCTCCCCGCGCCTCGTCGACGATCGGCCACCACGCCCCTCGCCGGCGCCGGCCTCCACCGCCTCCGATCACCCTATTTTCGTCCCAAAAACCCCGTTTCTCCCCGTTTTCTCTTGATTTGTATGCCCGTGAACCACGTTTTCAAATTAACTTTCATATCTATCTATTATCCCTTATCTCCCCTATACATATTGAATATTATCCGCTGATTTGATCGTTTGATTTGCAGTCTAGCTTGGGGAAGCTTCGGGGAGCTTTTGGACGCGCTTTGAGCTTCGCGGCGGAGGCGTCTCTTCACACACACAGCTGTTTGCTCTCGCGTCGTGTCCAGGTACACTCGTTCCATCACTTAGTATGCCGCATTATATATTTGGTTGGGACACGTCTCGCGGCACACATGCCGACGCGCACTAGGCCACGTACACGGGGAGCCTCTTCGAAGCGGAAGAGGACCGATGATCCCGGTCCCTCTCACGCTAGGGAGGACTCCCCTCCACCTAGCCCGCCACCGCCACCACCACCCACACAGCCTATCCCTGCTGATCCTGTCCCTCCACCCGCTCCCATCGTCGGGCTGATGGGGATTACATTTCGAAATGACGCACACCGCGCCAGATTCGAGCGTATCTGCCACGCTCGATAGTACCCTCTAGGTTTACACACCTAGCTAACCTTGACCGCCTAGGGGTACTCGAGGGGATTCTCACGTTGTTCGACAACATGGGATGGCGTGATTTTCTGGCGGTGTCGGCGGATACTTTCATCCGTCCGACTCTAGAGGTCCTGAGCTCCATTGACCGGACCCCTGGAGGATGCACATTCCGTTTGATGGATCGAGAGTGCGAGATCACTCTCGATATGCTTAGAGCATTCTTCCAGTGGCCCACCGTCCCTGTCCCTGACCGCGCCTACGCTCCCACGCACATCCCACCCCCGTCGTTCGACACCTGCACATTCTGGACACGGATCACGGGATCCCCACTTGCCTTTGACCCTAGTAGGGCCAAGGCCTCAGCTATCCTGCACCCCTGCATCCGCATTGCACAGTGCCTCATGGCGACTACTTTCCTAGCGAGGTACGAGCCCAGGACCTTGTCTTCGCCAGAGCTTTACATGCTCTACGCGATGACTCGCCCTAGGGTTCTGGATAGGGGTAGCGAAGACCTGGTCCTCGCTGTCGAGATTGACATTGCTAGTTGGTTTTTAGACCGCATCATCATTTCGGTGAGCGCTCGCTCACCTATTTGTTGCGGCGGTCAGATCACAATTCTGGCCCTTATGACCGGCGTGGACCTACCTGACGACTTGCGTCGAGCTCCGGGCCCCACCGCACTTTCGATAGATGTTCTAGCCCGGATGAAGATGCTTCGTCCCCATGGTCGTCAGCACTGGGTGTGGTTGCACGGTCCCTTTAGTGCTGACTACATGGTTCTTCCGAGCCCCGCTCGGACACATATTAGACCGGCTCACGGGGACTCGATTCCAGCGATGGATCTCCTTATCCCCGCTGCCTATGTGCTTGAGCCTGAGGATGCTGGACAGGCACCCCCTGCACCCCATGCACCCCCTGTCGACCCCGTGATCCCTCAGCCTGCGCCTGCACTGTCTGCACCTCCCGACACCTCTGTCCACACGTCTGTTAGTGTCAGGAGCACTTTATCTGAGTCCAGCACCAGCACCACCACTGCTGAGCCTATGTCTGTTGAGCCTATCACCTCTCTGAGTCCCGAGCGTCCACCCACCATTCTTGAGAGCGGCGAGTCTTCCTTTTCTGCTGCTATGGAGACCCTCTCCCGATTGCTGTCGACAGCTCCTGGGGAGTCATCTTTTGTGCCCTACACAGCCTCCCCAGTCGTCGACCTTACGGTCTCCACCGCCCCTGTCTTTACCGAGAGCGTCGTGACATCTGTCCCCACTTCTGCGTCACTGACCTCTCCTGCTGCCTCGTTGCCTGTTTTGACTTCCACCTCTGCTGCTGCTGCTTCCGCTTCGACACAGCATGCGTCCTAGCCTCACACCGAGGCTGGGTATCACTTACCGAGCACAGCACCCCTTCCACACTACCCTGCTGGCCCCATCCTATACACTGCCCGCCAGAGACAGCCCCGCACCCCACCTGTTAGACCTGTGCGTCCCTCCGATACACCACCCCCTGACTCTCTAGTTCATAGCCTTTGTGCTTTTGATGGGGCTGTTAGTGGACTTCGAGGGGACTTTAGGGCTCTCTCCGCCACGGTCAGTTCCGTGCAGACCCGCGTCGCCTTGCTTCCCGATATTCAGGCTTGCCTGAATCAGATTCTGTCGCCTCTGCCTCCACCACCCACACCCACCCAGCAGATACCACGTCCACCACCACCTCCGCCACAGGACGGTGCTGGTGCAGCCCCACCACCACCTTAGGCACACTCTTGATGCCTCTGATATTTTTTGTCGTTTTGCTGCCTGTTTGTTCCTGGGCCTGGTGATTATTTTTTTTGCCCCCCCCCCCCTCCTCCACGTACTATTTTGGTGCCTTCCTGATCATATCTTTTTTTATATCTTTTTGGGAGTGAGGGAGAGACTTTTTGGGGACACTTATATCCACACCATCATGATCTTTGCATGCATCACATTCATTCATATTTTATTTTCTTTTTCTTTTTCTTTTTCTTTCCTTTTCATCATGCATGCATCCTCACCCACCCCACCCATTTCACGTCTCTCGGTGTGCCACACTTTGCACATTGAGGACACTGTGCACTTCAACTTGGGGGAGTGAGTTCTCACACTTTGGAGTACTGCCTTCCTCTTTCATATCACTTCTTATTGCATGACTTGTACGCTTCACTTTCAGGTTGATTGAATGTTTGCTAGGACGATATATCTGGACTAGTTTACTATTTGAGATTAAACTGAGTAGATTATATTACTCTGCTGAAAGTTGTCGTGCACGTCCTATAGAGTGAACCGAGCGATACATTTATTTCTTTCTCCACATATCTTGAGCATCATTTCTCTATTTTTTATTCATTGGTGAATCCCCCTCTAGCAAGTCTATTATCGGCATTTCCCCCGCTTTTAATTTTCATGCTCCAAATCCCCAAAATCAAAAAGAAAAAAATAGATACTTGTATATCCTTCTCTCTTTTGATTTGGGATCGCTTATGTATATATGCTTATTGCTGTTAAAAAAGAGAGAAAAAGAGAGAAAAATTGAGAAAAATAAACGAAAAGAGAAAAGAAGTTTATAACGATCCAATCTCATACTATTTCTCTCTTTCTTCCCTCTTTTTGTTTTTATTTTTACTTCTTTTTGGAGCTTCAAAAGATATGGGGAATGTACATATTGATTTGTTTATGCCACCACGCTTATGGATAAGCTTGGGGGAGAGGATCCAATGGTGTGTGAGAGAGTGACTACCTGACAGTGCATGACAACCTAGGCTAAGTAATTTTCTATACTCGGTGAGATTGCTAAAGTTTCACGAAATCCAGAAATCGACACTTAGCATTCATTTCATGAAAACCATGCTTTTCTATTCTTACTATTCCATATCGCGTGATATCTCTTATACTCCTTATAGAAAGCATTCAATTGAAAAGTGTGTGATCTATGGTTATGCATACTGCTTTAGATGCTTCAGACGATGTTAATCCTAGAATGATTCCATACTTCATGCTATATTGATACTTTGGGGTTTTCTATTTCGAATGCATCATTATACTATGATATCGAGATAAAAGCCTTTGACGTGTGTTTTATATTCAATGTATGCTATATGAGTAAGCAAAACCCACGTCCAGAGAAAAATGATCTAGCACCCCCCTTCTTCGCTTTCTATTCTATTTTTTATTTTTATTTTCCTTCTTTTCCATTATTTTACCAATCGGGTTTGCTTTTTACTCATCTTCCTCGAGGACGAGTAAGAGGTAAGCTTGTGGGATTTTGATCACTCCGTATTTTACACCCTTTTTCTGCATGTTTGCATGCCACTTTGATCGCTCATATCACGTTTTTCACGATTATTCGACAATATTGCGATGCTTTTCACGATTTCTTGTTTTTGTCGTATTTCAGGAGATATGGAGCGATTCGGAGTGATTTTGAGATCAATAGGATTTGCACCCACTTCGGAGTGTCACCCAAAGTGCTTTTGAGGGCTATTCGGCGATGGAAGACAAGAGTGAGAAGAAGGAACGTCGTAGGAGCGACGAGGAAGCGAAAAGATGAAGATTGGGCATCAGCAGCATCTCACTCGGCCGAGTGAACCACCCACTCGGCCGAGCAAGAAGACCACTCGGCCGACCAGACCGGACACGCATCAACAGAATGAAATCGGCGTGCACTCGGCCGAGTGACGATAGTCCACTCGGTCGAGCATGGAAATCCCCTCGTCCGAGTGGCATGGGAAAATCCACTTCAAAAGAGGCCAACTTACTATAAATTTACAGGCTTTTGACGGTTCCGACTCGGCCGAGCAAGAAATGCCTCTCGGCCAAGTGAGTAAAGTCACTCGGCCGAGTCACTTCCGAAGACTGACCCCCAAGATCCCCCGACTTACTGGAATTTTATAGGGTTTGTCACTCGGCCGAGTGACATTTGTCACTCGTCTGAGTGAGCCGCCTCGCCTGCTACGTAAACTGCGATTTCTGGGCTGCGCATGGACATTTTTGTCACGATTTTTTGGGCGATTTTTAGGGGTATTTAAACCCAGTTTTTGCCCTAGTTTAGAAGAACTTTTTTGATACTTTTTGCAGCCTTTTTTAGAGAGCTTTTTAGATAATTAGATTTAGGCTTTTTGAGAGATTAGAAAGGGGACTTTTGTTGGATGCTCTTGGATTCTCATTGGTTTGTCTCTTTTCTTGTCAAAAACTCTATTTTTATTGATAATTTCTCTATTGCAATGATTTGTGCTGAATTTGTTATTGATTTTCTCATGAATTGCATGATGATTAGTGAGTAGTTTTATTGTCCTAGGGCATAGGGATGAACCCTATTTCTAAATTGTGATGAATTGGTGAAATTCTTACTAGAAATGATTAGGGTTAGGTTGGGATCGATTTATTACGGATGGCTAGGGATTCATATCGATTGGGATTTGTAAGAGATTGGGTCCCAATTGATAGGATGCCCTAGAAATTCGATTTAGATTTACGATTGGACTTTTCTAGAATTGGTTTGCAAGAGATTGGACCAAGGCTAGGGTTTTCAATCGTAATTCTATACCAATACCCATTTGCAAGAGATTGGATGGGTAGGAACTATCTCAACCTAGGTCGTAGCTCGAGTTTGTATGAGAGTGGGCTGGAGATACGGTGGAACGATGATGTCGTTCTTCACGCTAGCGGCTTAGGTTAGGATTGGCAAGAGATTGGGCCCTAACCTTGGTTTGCTATAGACCGGTAATAGCGTGAGAGCGTGAGCTTGGTTCTACATTTAGTTGTGACTAGTTCACCTTAAATTCAAGTCTAGCAATGATGTAACCTACGAATCACAACGATGAGATACGGTCCGTAGCGGGGATTCCCTATCCCTAGTCGCTTTATTTCATTGATATTTCTATCGACATTCGAACGATTGTGACAATTTTACCCCAAATTATTCTTGACCATTTTGATAGCTAGGTGATTAGAAGAAGACACTGTCATTGTTCATCCCTGAGTTCGATACCCGCTCGCCACTACGCCGTGCGCTTGCGGTAAGACTACGAGTCGCTTGTCCCGGGTGTGTGTGCATACCGGGGCGACGATCAATAACTTGAAAACCATACGTGAAATGACGCATGAAAACAATGCTATGACATTTTGGACTAAATTTGTGACCCAGCGGCATATCACACTATATACTTCAATTTTAAACGACAACAAAGAAAATTGGTTTCTGTAGCATATTCAACTAAAACTCATGTTCAACGTTATTTTAAGATTGTTGTATATGTTGTTTTACACACTCCTACTTGTGGAAATTGTTGTATAAACGAATTAATATTGATAACATTAAATTTCTGCAAGTCTTGAAATGTTTAACAAGTTGAGACATCTTGAAAATCATGCGCCTCGAAGGCGGAATCGTGAATTCGTGATGTCGTGTTAGTCGACTAGGCTGGCTTGTGTTCCAGCACAAAAATTGGGGTGAGGTTAGGGTTGAGCGGCAACTAGGCGTATGAAGGGGTCCTCTCTTCAAGACCACCACCTGCATGTGGTGGGGTAGCGTCAATCACGGTAAACCCTAGTGAGAAGAACGATCCACTCATCACGACCTAAAGGCGAGAACCCTATGATAGATGTGAACTATTGACATGAAACTTGCAACGCTAACATGGTCACAGTAAATTGACTTGATAAACGAACCCAAGAAAACTTTACTTTATTTCTTGAAACTGCTTAGAACTGCATGTTGGGACGTCTCGTTTTATTTCCTCATAATTGGCATGTTTAATTTATTGCAGTCACCTCTTTTAAATATTTAATGCCTCTTAAAATTCATATCATTGTATACTTGTCTTGGGTTGCTAATCTTTTCTTGCAGACCCCTTGCTGACATACATTCATGTTTTTGGATATATATCAGATTCTGAGCTTGAGTACCCGGAGGATCCATTTGAGACGCCCGACTTGGAGAGTCAGGAGTTTGCCCCAGACGCCGAGCCACTCCTAGCGGAGAACTAGTGGACCCACACTTTACTGCTTTCCTTGGTTTACTTTCAGACGTTGTTGCTGATTTGTGTACGTTCTTTGTTGCTACTTTAGCCCAGCTGTGGCTTTATTGTTTAATTTTGCGTACGTACGTTATATCTCTGGATGTGGCTTCTTATCTTTTTGAATGTTTTCTGATTGTTCTGAAACGCAAATGCAAGGACCTCCCCTATGTTTTTATCACAGACGCTTATTGGACTCGAGCTTCACCGTTCCAGTTCAAGCGAACCGCGTAACGTTCTCGCTTTCGGTGTCTTTTGGAAAGCGGGGCGTTACAGTACGGTTACACAACAGATCAAAAGATTTTAATAAAGAGAAGATTCACTTTTGATTTAAAAAGTTTAGTTAGGATTTGTAGAAAATAGGTTAAGTTCGAAAATTTAAACGTTCAGATTTTGTTTTAAAACAATATTAAAGATTTGATTCTTAAAACGGTTTGATTTAATAATAAAAGTAAACAGTTATTAGTATATGAGCTAAAATTAGTTTTAAAAAAATGGATAACAGGTTAAGTTTTGAATTCCTCTATAAAAACTTTGTTAATAAGGTTTATTTAATAATAGGACTATTATGACATAACATCTGGTTATCCAAAAATTACAAGGAAAATACCGGAGCGATCGCGCCTCCGAGAGAGTTGTGAAAATGGGGTTTGGACACGCGTCTGAACTACAGAAGGCAGTATTAAAAATCAAACATGAAAATTACGCATTACGAACAAGATACATGCTAAAATTCATACGGTCGAAAAGTGACCGTGACATCCACCCACCTTAGAGTAAAGTCTGTCCTCGGACTTTCTAACTAAGAATAATATTAAATACTAGCTCTTCTAGTAACTACCCCAATCATAACACACTATAATTCCAACCATGTATAGTCACTGCAAGTGCTTATCTATGCACTAGATAGTCAAAAATTAACACTACCAACATGTATATATATACACATTCTATACTTATACTTATCATAGACATTCAAAAACGTACACGTACTTCAATCATTCATATAGTCACGTACACCCCTTATATAGCTATCACACACTATCACATAACGAAGTTACACATACTTACATAAAAATAGTTCACACCAGCAAATACAATCGTAGTACTTCACGTATAGATAACTAGCTAAGCACAAAACAAATATGGATATACTACTCCCTAATATCTCCTAGTATACATCCAACACCAAACATATCAACACATGTAATCCCACCATACCATTATTAAATCAAGTTTACTATATCTAATATAGATTCACCATTACTATAATTTCACAAATATATAGTTATTCAAATGCACGTAGATACTTCACCATATATTCACATCACATACAGTCCTATAACTATTTTCAAGACACACCACACATACCATACTCACAAATATATATACCTAAGCACATACTTACCCGGGTATGATGCTCGCCCACACACACTAATATACCATTCATACATACCACTCATACCACTATATACTTAGCACATTCTACACACCAAGTTTAGCTAGAACATATACATTCAAACATGTAAGTCCTTAGTATATAACTATACTACAAGACGAATACCTATAAATATGTAATGGGATAGCCACCCACAATCATGTGCGTAACACAACCAGACACAACCAAATCCTATCACTATACATACATCATCCATTACTATATTCATAGTACTATACGCAAACCGTAGACATATGTAACAATATACTTAGAGTATACCCACTCAAGCTTGAGTGAGACTCAAAACCCATATTAGAATACTCTAAACACATAGCACGATATTTATATATATATACCAACACCACTCCAATATATGTATATATCTACCAACGTAACCACATACATACCATAATAATATTACAATCATCAGCACACATATATAATCAAATACACTATCCCATATATACATGCATCGTATAGCCACATTCCTATAATATATATTCACACCTTAACAATTTTACATATAATTAGTATACTAATACATATACGTATCCTTACATAGTTAAGACATACAATAATCCTATATACCTCATGGTATACACGCGCGCGCACACACACACACACACCATCTCGTAAAGGCAAGTAATACCAAACAAAATTATAACCCTATTACCATACGTATAACACACATATTCATATAGTAAGCACATATCTACCTACGACTAAGCATGATACATATCTACGTATGAGCACACACTCACACGTACTAACATATAGATAATATAATAGGCATGCACATTTAACTATAAGTACCCTATTATCATTACACTTAACATACACATGATTTACTAGTATATTATTTCAAGCATTTACAAGTACCTTCAAACTACATACACTACTAGTATATATTCCAACACTAAATCTAATATACGCAGACATCCCTAAAGTGGTATAGATATCCACACATATATAAATACATCATTCATACAACTTCATACATATATCACGAATAACACTGAGTATACATACATGACACAAGAAGCAATCATTAATATCCTAAGGGTAGCACACTCATACATGTCCACACACTCTACCTATATACATACACCACGACGACATCACAAAATACCAATGGGCCCACTACTAAACTAGGGTTGACACAGGCAACGACAAGCACTAATGTCTATACAATAGAAAAGGTACCGAAACCAAAAAACGTAATGAACAAGGTCGGAAATAACGAGTTCAGATAAGGCGATGATAAGGAGATATCTTGGTTAGGTGAAACAGGGATATAATTGTTGGATGTTTGATGGGAAAAGAAAGATGTAATAATACTCTTATAGGATACAGGTAAATGACATAAGTTAAAATACGAAGAGTATAAAACCGGTCATACTTCAAAAGTTGGAGTTCTCTTTTGCATAGAAAAATATTTGGAAGTCGATAAAATGAGTTGTTCGAAACAAATTTGAGTCGTATATATATTAAGAGAAAAATGGTTTATTGGATTATTGTAAAATCATTATGTGAAAGAAATAGAACATTTACATGAGCATTAAAGATATAGGATAGAAAATATTATACGGTAGTAATTTAAAGATTTCGGTAAAAGTTCAAAATTCAAAGGATGAATCTAAATCAACTGAAGTGTAGGAAATTTAAGCTCAGGCTAAATGTTTTCCAGAGACTTTAACTGGGAAGAAATTTAAAATAAATAATATTGAAAATACTTTTAGAGAAATCAGGATTTGCAATTGGAAGGATCCGAAAATTAACGATAATCCTCAAGAAGCTATCACGTGAAACGAGGGCAAAGAATATGATCGCATGATCAATACAAAATACGCCTAGGACATGATTCATGAAAAGCTATGATGAAAATCTTCGGTCGAAATTACAGAAGTGCAGTGATCAGGAAAACGATAGGAATCAGGGGTTCAAATTACCGGGCCGACTAAAGATTAGGAAAAACTTAGAACTAGACTTTCTAATGAACTAGACTGTAATAGAGATCTCAGAGAGAGGGTCCTAAGAGGATCAAGATTACGTTTTGCTGGGCCCGAATTTGATGGACTCAACAAACGACTAATGAAAAAGATCTAGAAGTCTAATATGGTCAGCGCTGGGTGAGAGACTACTAAGGTAACCTAAGACGAGTACAACTAAATCTTAACGAAAGCGCATGACTATCAAACCTGGACGTCTATCTAAGTCTTCCTACCATCTAAGACAAGGAAAACCTTCGGTTTAGAGTCAATTCATGACTTGAATGTTCCGAATATTTAAATGGATGTAGTTATCATTATTGTTGTTCCGTTATTTCGCAGATGCAAAAATGACCTGCATGGGCCACCACTAAAACCTGTCACGCCCCGCTTCCCAAGTATGGAAGGCGAGACATGAGAAGGTCCGCTCAGACTTGGAGCTGTGAAGCTACAGTCTGATAAGCGTCTGATAACTTATTATATTAGCAGGTTCTTTGCATTACGACGAAACAACAATAATAATAAAGACGGATAGACAATGAAAATTATCCAAACATTCAACATCCATAGATTTTATTCCAAACATTACATGGATAGTCATAAAGTAAGATACAAAGTCTGAAAAGAGGGACTAAGCATGGCCAAAACTACAACAAGAAGTGGTAAAACGCATCGAATAATCTAACAGCAGCTACTAGTACAGTAAATAACATCTAAAAGAAAGTCACCGGCTGAGACTAAGGGTAGGACAGGAATCCTCGAACTGGACGTCAATAGCCTGTCGTTCTCTGCAACTAACTCAGACTCAAACCTGACATGTGACACCCAAAGAGAAAAGGGCACATGTAAGCAAAAATCTCCAAAGAGGGAAGGAAGACTTTTGTGCAAGGAAACGTAAAGCACATCAGTTATAAGATAAATGCAGCTTAGCAGTTCTAAAATAATGATGACATGGCATGTTATTCTAATGAATGCAGCAGTTTAAACATGAACATGATACTGGCAATGCATGTCACGTCGTAGCAAGAACTACTAAACAATATTCACTATTGCACGATTAACTTGTATTCACGATGTGCACAGGGTTTACGCCTTACAGCTGAAGTTGCTGATTGGGCATACTTCTACCCTGAGTGGTCGCTTAACCCTACCCCAATCTCAGAGTTTACGCCTTACAGCTGAAGTGGCTGTACGGGCACACTTCTACGCTGAGTGTTTGCTTAACCCTACCCCTCCACGTGTATATCTTCTGGATCACCGCCAGAAAGTGTTTTCCAATATGGCATAAGGGTGCACCTAGCCTCAGTCAATATGTAAGAGTCAAGATCCTACTCGTCGCAGCTTACATTTTAAAGTAGCGTGTGCTACACATTCATTATAAGATGCATGAAATGACATGACAAGTTGCATGAGCATGACAATAAGAAATTAAAAGTGCGTACAGCTAATTTGAAAGTAAACATGACATGCAGTATGAAATGATAGCATAATAAAGGTGTCGGGTCTAGCTTCGTTGTCAAGCTAGATCAAGTTGGGTGTCGGATCTAGTTTCGTTGTCAAACTAGATCAAATATGGTCGTCTAGGCGACTATCATTTCATCGCCTAGCCTCTTTTACACTACTACATGAATTGGCCTAAAACATGGCCTAACAAATTACTGTGCAAGTTTCACTTGCCTGAAATGATATATTGCAAGTCACAGATCCATGAGTCCAGATATTCCCTATGTGCTCAATCAACGCCCAACGTACAGTCCCATATTATAATCGTCGATTAGTGAGTTAATCCAAACAATGAAGGCATACTTTTTATCTTGTTAACATGCAGGTGTGGGTTCCTACGGTTCAGGTATACCTTAACACGACGCGAGAGCTACACTGACATCGGGTAGCGACGTCAGGGGTTGGATTCCGGTAGCATGGAAGGTAACGGCGTCAGCTCGGGAAAGGTAACGGGTCGTGAAGAGAAACGTATTATATCTGCAACATATGATGCGAGAGTAAGCCAAGGAACAAAATTAAACTTACTAAAATACTGCTACCCAATATTTGTTACTGGTAGTATATCAATATATATGCATATCTAACTAACACCTGATTGAAAATTAAATGTAATAAGACTACACTAGAATGTTATTATATGGTTATAATTTAAAACATAACTGATAACTTAAAATATCTAATAAAACCAAATGACATGTAATTTACTAATAAAAATTTGTGACTTCTCCTCTCTCTCGTTCACCTATCATCTTATCCCCTTTTCTTTCTTTCTCCCAGATTTAGAGGGGAACTTCAAGGGAATTGGACGGTGTGCATGGGCAGGTCGACGGCGGGTCTGGGCTCCTCAAGCAGCAAGGCGCAAGGAGGTCAGGCGGAGGGATCCGGTCCGGCGGCGCGGCGGGTCTCCGGGCGGATCCGACGACGCGCGTGAATGCCTGGTGGTCGGGGCACAGGATCTGGGCTGGAGCTGATGGCAACGGGGAGATGATGTCGAAGGGGAGAGGTGGTGACGACGGTGTTGGTGGCGAAGCTGCCGATGGAGCGGGAGGCTGTTGTTGGGAGGGAAGGAAAAGGGAGGTCTGTGAATGGAGTGTGCTGTGTGGGGTATAGGATAGTGGCGAGGGAAGACTGAGGGGGCAGCCGGTGGGGGGTGATGCCGGAGGTAGGGGTTGACGTAGGTGACAAGAAGTTCGTCACCATTGAGGGAGGCGAAGGATGGATTTTGTTTTAAAACAATATTAAAGAGTTGATTCTTAAAACGGTTTGATTTAATAATAAAAGTAAACAGTTATTAGTATATGAGCTAAAATTAGTTTTAAAAAATGGATAATAGGTTAAGTTTTGAATTCCTATATAAAACCTTTGTTAATAAGGTTTATTTAATAATAGGACTATTACGACATAACCTCTGGTTATCCAAAAATTACAAGGAAAATACCGGAGCGATCGTGCCTCCGAGAGAGTTGTGAAAACAAGTTTCGGAAGCGCTTCTGAACTACAGAAGACAGTAATAAAAATCAAATGTGAAAATTACGCATTACGAACAAGATACGTGCTAAAATTCGTACGGTCGGAAAGTGACCGTGACAATGTGATTAGCTATAGGTGTTTTCGACTATGGTATGTGTGTTGTTTCTTGAATATAGTTATAGGATTGTATGTGATGTGTAAATATGATGAAGTATCTGCGTGCATTTGAATAACTATAGGTTGTGTATTTATAGTAGGAGTGATGTATATTAGATATAGTAAACATGATTTAATATTGTATGTTGTGATTACATGTGTTGATATGTTTGGTGTTGGATGTTTACTAGGAGATATAATGAATAGTATACCCCTGTTCGTTTTGTTCATAGGTAGTTATCAATACGTAAAGTGCTACGATTGTATTTGCTAGTGTGTAACTATTTTTGTGTATGTATGTGTACCATGGTTATGTGATACATGAGCGATAGTTATATTAGGATGTACATGACTATATGGATGATTGTAGTACGTGTTTGAGTCTGACTGTCTGTGATAGGTATAAGTTTAGAATGTATATGTGTGTGTGTGTGTGTATGTGTGTGTGTGTGTGTGTGTGTGTGTGTGTGTGTGTGTGTGTTCGCAGTATTAATGTTTGACTACCTAGTGCTTATATAAGTGCTTGTATTAACTATACATGGTTTGAATTATAGTGTGATATGATTGGGGTAGTTACTAGAATGGATAGATATATTTTTAAAGTCCAATGACGGACTTTATTCTAAGGTGGAAAGGATGTCACGGTCGCTTTTCGAACGTACGTTTTCGTGCGCGTACATTCCGTTCGTACGCGTATTTTTAGTTCCCTCTTCTTGTATCCCAAACGTATGATGTGATATGTCATTGTGACCCTCTGAAAGAGTAATTATTCATGGAATTATTTGTGAACGTTAATTCACGGTTCGTTCTCCCACAAAACAACTTTGTTTGAAGGGGTGTCGTAACTTTTACCTTCGTCGTTTGACCTTTTTATTTTTAGTTCCGATTTCTGTTACCTTAGCCGTGACCGATCATCTTAGTCTCGACCCACTTGTTGACACGGTCGTCTCGGTATTTTTCTTATAATTATCGGACACTGCTAGACCCACTTTTTCCCGTAATCACTTTCTAATCCACTTAGCCGTAATTGATTTGAAATTCAAATAACCTAAGTAAAACTATAGGATTAATATGTATCATGAGAAATATTTCTTTGGCTATTGACACCCTAACTCTACCCCCTCCCTCTCACATCTTCTCTCTCTCCAATCAACCCAAGTGCACCCCACTTTTAAACCCAAATAGTAACTTTCCCTATGTTGAAATGCAAATACCCAAACCTAGGTTTCATTCTCTTTCTCAGCCGCCACCAAGCACAAACTGCCATCATCATCTCCCCTACCTTACCAAGCTCACCTCGGGCTTCTCCCATCAGGCCGTCGACCACCCCCTTCAACCCCAACCTCCGGCCAAGCCCACAAAGTCGTCGCACACCTCATCTTCCTCCACAAAGCAACAGCCGCACCCCCATATAATAAAACTGTCGATCCCCTACCTTCATCCCCTCCGGCCAAGCTGTCGACGACACCACCCTACGCAGCCACCTCCGACGACACCTTGATCCGGCCGCCTCTTCCTCCTCCGACCAAAAACCCTCACACAAACTCCCATCTCCATTTAAAAACTGTCAACAGCCCCCACTCGAAAAACTCACGGCCGGACTGCCCCCTGTCGCTATCGGTGACCCCCTGCCACCGGTAACCCCCTCTACCGTTCCCCCTACTCCGGCCAACCACCCCCCTTTCACACAACCACCACCTCCTCTTCCAAACAGCTGGAAACAGCCCGTAACCCCATAAAAACTGCCGTTTCAGCCCCTTAAACCCACGGCCGCCGCCTCTCGTGACTCCCCATGCCGCTGTCCGCATTTTCCCGACGCCGTAGAACGATGTACGGCTATCCTTCCCCTTCATGTCGATGTTCGATGATCGTGCTGATACCCGGTTGATCATCGTTCGTCGCCGAGGTCCCGCCGTATCGTTCGCGCTACCGGAATCCAACCCATGACGTCGCTACCCGACGTCAGTGTAGCTTTCACGTCGTGTTGAGGTAAACTCCGCTCCATAGGAACACCCACATCGCATGCTAATCAATACTAAAAACCGTAACTTTATTTCTTTAAATAACTCACTAATCAAGATCTAATAAATGGGATTGTAGGTTGATTCTGGACTGAGCACATAGGTAGATCTTGGACTTGTTGAACGGAGACTGTAGCGTGATTGTTTTCATGCAAGTGAAACTTGCTCAAACTTTGGTTGTAGGCCGTATTTAGGCCATTTTGTGTAATTGTGTAAAAAGAGACTAGGCGGTGAAATGATAGTCCCCTAGACGCCCGTACTAGGTCTAGCTTGACAACGAAGCTAAACTCGACACCATACTAGATCTAGCTTGACAACGAAGCTAGATCCGACACCCTTGCCATGTCATTGCATGTATGTTTATTTTGATATAACGGTACGCAAATTCAAATCTGCTCATATTGCATGTCATTGCATGTTTGTCATGATTGTGTAGCACACGCTACGATTGTAATGTAAGCTAAGGAGAGTAGGATTTTAACTCCTACATAATAATTGAGGCTAGGTCAACCCTATGCCATAAACACTTCCTGTCTCGTGATCCTGAAAATGGGTGTCCGTCCATATACACGTGGAGGGGTAGGGTTAAGCTGTCACGCAGCGTTGAAGTGTGTCCGATCAGCAACTTCACTTATAAGGAGTAAACCCTGTGCACAATGCGAACTCATGTTTTATCCCTTTAATGATATATTGTTTAGTAGATTTTCTACGACTTGTCATATCATGCTCATGTTTTAAACTGCTGCATTCATTAAAATAACATGACATGTCATTTCCATTATTTTAGAACTGCTAATTGTACCCTTGCTTTTACGTTTCCTTGCACAGAAATCTCCTTTCTCTTTTTGGAGATTTTTGCTAACATGTGCCCTTTTCTCTTTGGGTGTCACATGTCAGGTCTAGAGTCTGAGTTTGTTGCTGAGGACGATCAGTACACAGACGTTGAGTTTGAGGTTTCTACAGAGGCAGAGTTGGAGGACACCGGTGACCAGTCATAGTCTCAGCTGGAGACTTCTTTTAGTTGAAGTTGCTTCTAGTTGTTGCTATTAAGATTTCGGTGCGTAGCACCTTACCTCTCTGTTTTATTTTTGGCCATGCTTATGACTATCTCTGCTTGTTGGAATAATTGTTGGATGTTGTTTAGTGGATAATCTTATGTCTGCTTTTCGTTTATTATTGTTGTTGTTTTGTCGCATTGCAAGAATCTGCTATTGGTATCATACACAGACGCTTATCAGACTGCAGCTTTACAGCTCCAAGTCTGAGCAGACCTCTTCACGTATCACCTTCCATACTTGGGAAGCGGGGCGTGACAACTCCTACCTCTGGTAGCCATCGGCCTCCCTCCTGGAGTTCTTTGATGAACTTTCGCAAAAGTCGTACCCTAGCTGCAAAACCACATGTCCATTAAGTACTCCACTCCCCCTCAATCACAGAGTAGATAAGGAAGGTCGCTCAATAAAATCCCGTGCAGATCGGTAGCCCACAAATTAAGGAATCACTCCGGGCGAGTGGTTCTGCAATATCTTCAACAAGATCTTTCAACCAATATTTGCGGGCTAATATTTCTCCAACATATTCTTCAATCAACTCTAGGAGATAATGACCGGCGCCCCGTTTACGGTTTAGGCGCGGTGTCGTTTTACCGCAAGTGCACGGTTAGTGTATGGTGTGGGTATATCGTACTCAGGGAGGTGGATGGCTTGAATGGCTACTAGCCTCAGCCAGGTTGTGTGAGAGCTACGCGGATTATATGAGTGGAAGTGTAGAAATAA
The DNA here is from genome assembly GCA_030789695.1 of Scilla litardierei. Lineage (NCBI taxonomy): Eukaryota > Viridiplantae > Streptophyta > Magnoliopsida > Asparagales > Asparagaceae > Scilla > Scilla litardierei. The sequence goes on along the minus strand of CM061142.1, from coordinate 85,331,635 downwards.
AAGAATGAAATGAAAAAGACAAGAAATGAATCCCCGCTAACACGGGCTAGAGCACTCATGACACTTGGCATTCGACTTGACCCAGGGTGAGACATTGCCCCAAAAGGTGGTACCTAGTGCCCCATGGGCCCGATATTCCGGTCGATGCCCATGATGATACGCCAGGTCTACCCGGTTTCGGACGGTGGGCATTCACATGTCCATTAACACCGACCGCAACCAGGAGCATTAAGGCCACAATGATAACTCCCAATATTTCGTCCAAGCCGTTCCCACGCGTGAGGACTCGATGTCAACGCTAGGGGTGTGAGCTGTGGCTAGGGGATCAAATGCCAGTTTTATTTCCCCTTGGCCCGACGGTCAGAGGCGGTCTTTCTCCCGCCAATGACAATAAAACACCCCCACGTAACCCTAATGGTCTAATAGGTCGAATGTGATTTCTAGCAATACATCAAAGCGGATCTTGACAGGACAAGCATCCGGACCCAAACCCCCAACACATCTAGTGTGTTGCCATACGAATTGGACTCAGATTGCTAGAAATCCCCATTGACACATTCCATCAAACACTTGCCATGCAGTCAAGTCAAATGAAGTAACCCAAGCATCAGTCCTACTCTAACCCATATTAGGGTTCATCAATCACTACTCAATGGTGAAGAACATAAAAGCAAGCAACAAAAAATACAAACAAACATTCACCATCATGCAAAATGAAAATAACACATAACAATAGAAATAGGAGAAGAAATGCTTATCTTGCATTCGAATCCATCAATCCATTACAAGATTTATTGAAATAGAAAACCTAATCTAACCTAACCTAAAGATCCCATGAAAGGGGTTGAAAAACACTGGTAAAATAGGGAAGAACCCCCCACAAGTCGTGCACAATCCCATATTTATAAGCCTCCCACAAACCCCTAACGATTCGGGTCCAAAAACCCACTAAAACTTCTAAAACAGGGCCACCCGATCGGTTGGGAGTTCAACCGATCAGGTGGAAGCAAATAGAGATGCACAACTTCTGAAAATGATCAGAACTGATCGGTTGGACTTCCAACCGATCGGTTGAAGTGCAAATCTAGACAGATCCCATTTTCAGCACCCAGCTGTACTCAGAAAATTCCAGAAAAATGTAGAAAAAATCGGATTTGGGCATGCGACCTATCGTTGGAAAGATAACGATGATGCAGATGCTAGAAAAATAAGAGATCACCCAAACTCCCAATAGAATGATAGCAGATATTCAATGAATGAGCAGCAGTACACGAAAGGGGAAGAAAAGGCCACCCGATCGGTTGAAGTGTCAACCGATCGGGTGGATTCTTCCCCAAGATGACCCGGGGGGACGAACCGATCGGTTGGGAAGCTCTTTTAAAAACAGAGAGCACTGTCATGACCACCCGATCACTGAACCTATCAGGTGGGGTTTGCTCTTCATTGCTTCTCCTCGAGTCGGATACATGTGCACGAACCGATCGGGTGGGTCTGTCCCCCCGATCGGTTGAAACTCCAAATCATCAAATCCTCGTCTTTGGCCATTGGATCTTCGTCGTATAAGAACGCCTTGGTCCCGACATGCAAGGTTGATCCCAGAAGATACCGAAATGCTGACATTTGCCTGAAGTACAAACAATACACCCAATAGTCAATATGAATCAAAATATGATATATATACAACATGGAATGAGATGAAATGCATATGAAAACACGATAAAGAGTGTGTGCAAAAGGTGAAATATGAACACGCGTTAAGCCCCAAATCTAAACTCTTCCTCGTCCCGAGGAAGACGAGTTGGAATGAAGTTCGGGTGCGAGAGCAAGAAAGGAAAGCGAAGAATCCTTGATCACCCTCTCCAAACCACAAATGTAATCACCAACACAATTAAGCACAAGGGAAAAGCATATCACAATCTTAATCAAGAATTCAATCTCATAATATAGCATCATGGGTTTATATCAATAGAGCACAAAAGAGATAGTGGCGTGACATTGGCAAAGGCATAGCTATCGTAGCACGTTTTAGTAGATAATATGCCCAAATATGAGGAAGCTTAAAATTCAAATCAAATCTTCCAAATGGTGAATATGAGATACCAATACATGCATGAAGAAGTAAGAAAGAATAGATATGAATCATGGGAATAACTATTAATCTCTAGGGTGAAAGGAATCACCACATACACTTGTCGGTTTTGATTTTTGAAACACTTTCTTGCCTTACTTATATTTTCAAAAGAAGATGGAGAAAATGTGGAAATATCACTTTGTACAAACTCTCTCCTTCCCTATATACAATGGTTCATATATTTTTTTTGTTTTTTTTTGTTTTTTTTTGTTTTTGTTTTGATTTTAATATTTTTGTCTTGCAAACTTGCGGGATCGCAATGGAATGCAATGGCGGCCTATGCATCCCATGCTAGATGGCTTTAGGGCGTCGGGTTACGAAGAACCCCGAAGGACCATTATACATAAAATATGTACAAAAGTGTGCACTCCCCCAAATGGGGGAACGATGCACGATGAGGGGGAATGTACAAAGTAAAACAAAAGAGAATTTTTGAGAAATCCAAGCAAGGCAAGAAAATCCTCTACGAATTAAGGCACGGAACAAAGGTGTGGTTATCCTAATCCCGTCGAAAGTTAGCTAACACATGCGATAAGAGTACGTATATAGTATTTCATGCAAGAGTTAGAAGCACAGGGGTAGGATAGTAAAATAACTGTTTTTTTTGGAAGTGAAGCGTGAAAATCTAGGAACTTCAAATAGAGGGGCATATTAAAATATGATATATAGCTAGAAGCATGCCTTAAACACAATCACAGCCAACAATCTCGAAATATAGCAAGTAAACCCAAAAGATGGCAAAACACATATATTTGCATTGAATAATCAAAGAAATAGCGTGATGGAAAAAGGTGCTCAAATGAGAAAAGTGAAGCATGAGTGGCAAAATATCACTGAGGGTTCATCTCTAGAAAAAGGCAAGAACGAAATGGAGAAAGAAAAGTGCATGATGGGAATGATGCATAAAAATGAAAAGAAAAATTTTTGATGCATGAAAAAGGTGAAAAATGAAAGAAAATAAAGGAAACATGCATGAAATGCAACTCCCCTAAGCTAAATCTTGCATTGCCCTCAATACATTAAAATTACTCATGAGAGGCCAAAGATAAAATGGGAGGGGAAATGCATCAAAAATAACAAAAATGACTATGGGTGATACTCTCCCCCAAGCTAATATAAGATATCCCGAAAAGATATGAAAATCCGATACGGGGCATAAAAGATAAAGGGGAGAGTGAACAATAGGCAAAACAGGCATCACCACCCTTTGGAGGTGGTAGTGGTCTCATGGAGAAAAATGACAACGTGGCCAAGAAAAGTGCCAAAAGAACAAGGATAGGGTGATGGGGGTGAAATGATAGAAGGGCACGACATGATGGGTTATTATGATGCAAAAGCAAACCCTAGATACGCTCCCCTCGCTAATGAGAGAAGACGAGATTATTCTAATCTAAACTAGAAAGAGGTAAATATTTACACTACTAGATTAGGATACACATGAGCATTGGCGGATCCAAACTCTGGAGTGGGGCAGGTAGCTGCTCTAACTGCTCCTTCTGTGGCTCTGCCAGAAGCGTTGTGCCACAAGTGCCAATGGACCCAAGTAATGCAACTCCAAGCATACCTCATAAGTGTCCACCTGTAACCTGCAAAGAATGAGGTGCATTAGCCCATGGCAAGAAATCATTTCCCAAAATAAATGTATCCCAGAGATAATCGTCAACATAATATGGAAAAATAATAAAAGGGTGACAAATACTCCTTGAGAATGGGTCGCTATCCTCTGTACTGGTGACGACCAAATCCTCTCTCTCCATGAGAAGTGGCTCTCCAGGTGGTGACGCACCGCAGCATACCTCAAGGGAAGTAGATCATGTGTCCTGCGAGAGATACGGTGTGTCAAAAATATATGAGTCTAAAGAAATAAGACGTGAAAAGTGAGACTCAAATGTGGAGTGAGAGTGAGTATGAAAATCTCCCTGAATAGGGGCAATATGCTCAAGAAGATGCTCAGCTGCAGAAGAAGTGGAGAGTGACGGTAGATGTAGATGTGACTCGGGCTCCATAAAGTGGACAATCGTATCCAAGCCCTCATGCACATTATCCTCGATGGTATGCTCTTGCTCCACCATCTGCCCGATGTCCTGAATAACATCATCGTGTTTGACCACAGGCCAAGGAATAAGCATCGACAAAGATGGCTGTGGAGGTGGATGTGGGGCGGACCACTCGTATGTGGTCGTGGTGTCTTCGTCCTCACGCACATTCTCCTCGTCAGTATGCATAAGCTCTGTAGTCTCCTTGGTGCACTCGTAGGACTCATGTGGGGTATCCAAATCAAGATGAGAAGTCTCTCCCACATATCCTAGAGAAATCACCCCATCCTCCTAATAATCATCAAAAATGCATTGTCATCCAAGTGGTAGTGTTGGAAAAATGCGACATCGGCATGAGATGTGTCTATGGTGGCCGATGGGATGGTGGTCTCAACCATGAAAGTGGGTATATCCTCTCCTCCATCCTCTCTCCTCGGTGTAGGCTCAGTGATTAGTACCATAAAGTTTTGCAATATTTGGCCTTGGTTAAACATGGCACTTTCAAGGAGAGACTCAAGGCTTGATTTTTCTTATGTTTGTAGAGGAATATAAGGTTGAGGAAATGGATGGGAGGTGTTTGGCCTAAGGTTGTGGGAAAATGTTTGGCCTTGGTTTAGAATGAGGCTCTCAGGCGTAAATAGGCAATCATTATGCACGTGCCCTGCCATCCCACAAATCTCACAAACCATAAATGAATAAGGATCATAGCTTCCCATCTAAGCATCGAAATTTGGCCTCCACATGGTAATAGCAAAGATACCGGGACAACAAAAATAAGAAAACTAGAGAGGAGCGTTAATAGTACAAGAGAATAACAAAAAAATATTATAATGGTGGGGGGAAAATTTCTTGGTTATTGCATTTGTTTTTTTTGTTTTTTTAAATGCGTAGTCTAACGAACCCAAGCTAAGCTAATATCAAACCGAACGCCTCTCCGGCAACGGCGCCATAAAGCTTGACGTCCCCTAGATTTATATGCAGTAGGATCGGGGATACCCGATTTTAATATTTGTAACCGCAAGCGCATGGTGTTGTAGTATGGCTTGGGGGTCGAACTCAGGGAGGCATGTGTTGTGCTTGTTTTCAAGAAGGAACTGGTTCACCCGGTGGGTGAGCTAGCCCTAACAATCGGTTGGTTGTCACGAGAAAGAAATACGAACGATGTAAGATATAAAAGGGGAACCTAGGACTTTGGTTTCCACCCTATCAGGTGCCCTCTCTATTACAACCGACGGATAGGAATTCGATCGGATATTAGGGTTTAGTGGTGAGACGTTGCCTTTAAGAGTGGTACCTAACATCCCATGTGCCCGATATTCTGGTCGATGCCCAGGATGATACGCTAGGTCTACACGGGTTTGGTCGGTGGGCATTCCCATGTCCATTAACACCGACTGACTCCGGGAGTACTAAGCTCGCAACGATTGCTTCCGACATTTCATCCTGACGTTCCCACGTGCTAGGATTCAACGTCTACGCTAGGGGTGTGAGCTGTGGTTAGGGGATCACATGCCAGTTTTATTTCCCTTTGGCCCGATGGTCAGAGGCGGTCTTTCTCCCGCCAATGACAATAAAACGCCCGGTGTAACAATCTAAATTCCTAAATCCTATCGAAATCCTAATCCTATGGTCGTAATAGGGAGAACCCACAAAGGGGTTTCCACCAAGGCCCTAGATTGGGGAACTACTCACGATTCATAGCAAAAATATCAACACAACAAAATTTAGCCATTGGAATCAAAGATCAAGCAATAGAAATATGGAGCTAACAATAGTATTAACGTAATATCAAAGTTTTAGAACAATCAGAAAAATTACAAGACAGAATAAATTCGGAGCCGTCAAAAATCCCAAAAAGACAGAAAAATAATTGGGGATCCGTTCTGTGAAAAAACTTAGGGCTATATATAGAAAACACGACCACTCGATCGGTTGAAGCATCAACCGATCGGGTGAGTCGACGGTCGACATTGCCTTCAGTTCTGGAGATACATCAACCGATCGTTGAACCGATCGGTTGATGTCGCTGGGTCGTGAGTTGGGAGAGTTCAGCTACAGATGAACCGATCGGGTGAGATGTCACCTGATCGGTTGGAATTTAGCTCCAAAAGACAGAGAGCTATGTCGTTTTCACCTGATCACTGAACCAATCAGGTGAGATTCTCTTCACTGCTGCTCCTGTCCAGGTCGGATACGCGTGCACAAACCGAACGGGTGGGTCTGTCCACCCGATCGGTTGAGGGCTGATATATGGAATTCTTCGACATTTGGCCCTCGGGATCGCGCGTGACACCTTCCGTTGCTCCGGGGACTCATGATATCTGCTTTATATGTCCCCGCAATCTCCTGCATTGGCACAAAAACACAAAGAATTGAAAGAAAACTAAAAATCACGAGATAATGGATACGAAACACCAAAAAACAACGGAAAATCACGAAGAAGACGTGCGTGAATATATAAAATATAAACGCATGTCATATAACAACTTCTAAATGTATCTTCAACGATTTTTCAATCATAACAGCATATACCAGAGTACCTTAAAGATACTGCAATAAGATCTGAATTAATCCACCATCAAAACTGCTGATGGCTGTCATCCTTTTCAAATCTTCCAACACAGCATGTTGGACCTCATGTTGCAATATAACATTCAACATGTCATATAATATGGCCAATAAACTAGATCTCTCATTCCAAGATAATTAAGAGCTACTGAGTTTGGAAAAAAAATTTCAATCTTCTCTCATGCAGATATTCCACCAATATCTAGGAATACTACGAGTAAGAAATCCCATAGATCAAGGGACCATTTAACCATTTCGGGTAAAATGATTTAAACAAATCTCATGCGGATATTTTGCCCATAGAATAAGGATCTCTACCAACTAATGCCAAACGACATAGGTGTATTGGTGGGCTTCATTGCTTTGTGCGTGATGAAGAGAATTGAACCGTCGCTAAGACTGTTCAGTTACTTCTCCTCGATCCATCCTCTCAAGATTCCGATCTGCTACACGATAATAGGCCGTCAAGGCAGGAAGCTAATGATCTCCCTTCCTAAAATTCCAATTGGAAAGAGGAGTTTGTGTTTGTGGTCTTTCAAGATGACGCGAGCTTTTGCACCAGTTGGGGGTCTCCCTGACTTAGGTCTCGCCGAGGACAAGCCTTTTTTGGAGCGAAAAAGGAAGCTACCGACGCATTGTCGAGCTTGCCCAAGAATGTAAGGAATACGAAGTGGTTATGGTCCGACTTGGTGCTACGCCAGACCGTATGGATGTAAGGTCGATTCGATCCTGACCATCAACTCTTCGATCTTCGTTCTCTTCCTTAACATGTTTTTCTCCTACATGTATGGTCAGTCTGGAGTACCAGGGAGACCTTGCATTGAGCGAAGGGGTCGAAGCCTCTATCAGAGAAGCTGAGAAGAGCATGTTATGTTGGATCTGGATCTAAGCCAAGAGGGGGGAATAGGCTAATAAAAAATCCTCGTGTAACCCACGAGAAATCACATGCAGTTATAATCATAAGCAGGGTAAATAATAATCAGACACAGATGCACAACAGATTTACCAAGGTTCGATCGATCACCACGACCTACGTTCAGCCCCCGAAAGCAAATATTATATTAATAGTGTACAGGCACAACCGCAATAACTAGAGAACCAACGTCTCTAAACTCACCAGGCTCAGTACGCCACTCACCGTGTTCAAAACTATCAATCCTAATATATGCTCTCACTTGACGACATCCGTCAAGTTCCTCTTGTCTAGACCACCACTAGACAAGACCCCAAAATATCACTAGTAAATCAGTAAAGTTTCCCCTACGGAGATCAAACAGTACTATACAAAAATAATAATAATAGTTTAGAAAGATCAGTTTTATGTAACCGTCGTTGTCTCCGTCAATCAGCAAGGGTCAGCTCTCGTCTGGCAGGATGTATGTGTCACGTCTCTCTGTCCTCAGCAACTCAAGTTGCAGCACATCTCCTCTCTTTTTGCTAGTCTGTGTGTACATCAATTCCACTACAAATCATTTTCAGATTAGGATGTGTGCGTAGCAACTCTTCAATTCATTCCCATTAATCACTTAACCTTTAGCATTGCATGTGGAGTCCCTACGTAAGAAAAGAAGTACCCAGGCTCACTTCTCAACAAACTATATGCAAGTTAATTTCTTCGTCTTCAACTCTTCAACACGGCATATGGGATGTCGACGCCAACTCTGGTGTACGGTGGCTAGACCCTCTTCTTGGCAACAAGTAGCCTTTTGATGGCAGCGGCAATCATGAGCACGGCAGGCAACTCAACACTTCTTCGTCGCAACACAAGGAGTGATGATGAACATCGACGACAGCAAAAAGATCTTCAGATGGATAGATCTTCGTCTTCAACCACGCAACATGCAGCTAGGGGTTTGCGACATCAACGAAGATCGGCAGCCAGAAGCTTGAACTTGGTAGCACGTCAAGGATGAACTTTGCCCGGACGATGATGATGAGCTCCGGCAACAATCTCCACGGCAGTTGGGTCTTTGACGTCGTAGATGGCTTGTGGATGTACTCCTCCTTAATGGCGGCATCTTTGAAGTGGTCGACCGCAACGGCTGTCCACGGCAGGAAGAATCTCTTCACAGTAAGATGTGATCATGTCGATGGCTTGGAGGTCTGGAAGGCTTGGTCGACAACCTCGATCTGCAATGGGCTAGGGCAACAAGAGGGACTCGACGTCAACGACAGCTTGGGCAGCTCGTCGTTGATGATGCTTAGTCTTTATGCTATGGATGCCAACGACTCCGACTTCAGGATGTTCGGAGCTCCTTGCCTTGTGGAGCTTGAAGATGACCCTAGTGATACGTTGATGGCTTGTGGATGAAGGTCTCGGCAATGAAGTCTTGCTGCCTTTTTATTTTCTTTGGCTACGGGGGAGGTCTTGCAACTAGGGTTTTGGATATGGGCCTCTTGACATGGAGATGTATGCGCAAGGAGATGTTGACTGTTTTTCTTGTGATTGCGGCAGTAAAGAATTTGCCTCTTCTTTTGCTTTTGGACGTTAGGTTGCGGCTAGGATAGTTTTACGAGAGTATTGCCCCTTGGAAAAATTTTCTTGGCCGTTACTTTCTTTGCCTTTTGATGATAGGTTTTATAAGGGGAAGCTAGGGGTTCTTGCGGCAAAAAGGGAGACCAAGTAATTGGCTAGGGTCCGCTAGGATAGAATCCCCTACATGTAAGGATTTGGTGCAGCAATGGATTGTTCGAGTGCGATCTCAATTTGACTATGAATAGGATTGGGTTGAATTAACCAATTTGAGATTTGAGCACATCCCTCTTTGATTTGGAATGAGATCTCCCATCATCTCGTCTCCTTTTGGCCAAGTCCAATAGTCATAGCTATAATCTCCATCTCTTTGACCAAGTCATCACGTTGAAGATTCACAAGCTTGCGACTCCTGAAAAACACTTAACACACACGTTAAATAGTTCACACGTGTTTGCCGTCATCAAACTAGAAGTTCTAGATCGTTGCAACGAACAATCTCCCCCTTTTGATGATGACAAACCAATACAAGATTTGAGCACTTACGATTCAGATAATACATCGTGATGTGTGTGTGAAGTGTGATAATGGGAGGATGTATGCAACGATATAACACTTGATGTACAAGCACACACTCATGCAAAGATGTAATAATAATGTGATACAAATAAGCATGGCATACTCCCCCTATTTTCATGCTCCCCTTGAACATATATTCGCACATTAATGCACCAAATCTTCAATATTTTCTCCCCCTTTTGTTATCATCAAAAGCGTATACACAAAGTCTAGTTCATGTCACATGCAAAAATAAAGCATTATAAATTACAACTAGAATTCGCATGGCATTTTTCTTAAAATAATCACTTCAAATTCAATTAAAAGAGTAACGTAGACTTCTACACCATCGTGTAAGTGTGATGATTAAATAATTGAAGCACAGAGGGAGAAACTCTTATAGAAATCAAGCAAAACCAATTCACATTTTCTAATTAACATGATATCACTAGGATTGATTTTCCACACCTCATTAAAATGAGTTCAAGATACCAAACCCCAAAAACATAACCTATAAGGACTCTTAGATGTTGGGGTGGCATTGCTTGACGAGTAAAATACATCAACGCTAAAGATTACCCATATAGCATAAGTTGGATACTCGTGTGTAGTATACTTGCCATGAATTGTATCCATTTTACTTACAGAGCAATATTCATTCTTTTTCATTTTTCTTGTTTCATAATCAATTCTTTTGTGCTTAATTGTTATCCATGGCAAATACACATCATATCACTTAGATTAATCAGTTATTATCAGCCTACATTCACTTTTCAACATTTCATAAAAAAGATCTTCAATTGTGCACCAATATTCAATACTAGTGGAAGTGAAGGTGTAGGTATAGAAATCAAGTTATTCAATTCATTAAACATGTCATAGCTATTTAAGAATTATAACATGTGCATGTAGCTATAACAATAATACAATGATTTCTACTAGGATATGAATGACATTCAATAATACTACTTGAATGATACAAAGAGAAAAGATATACATTAAGCACCCTTTTTTTTTTTTTTTTTGTCTTTTTCAATTTTTTTATTTTTATATATAATGAATCAAGCAAACTAGAATCAAGCAAACTGGCACATAAATAAAAAAATAGTTCAAGCATGCAAAATCTATGAAGGTATGCATTAATTTCAAAGAGAGAAAAAGATATACCTTCTTGTCGTCGTTTGGCTAAGAAGCTTAAATAATGAAAACGTTCAATCCAAAGCTCCTCGCCAAATCTCCATCGTACCTACATGGTAGATGCTATGTGTGATCTTGGAATCCAGAAAGTTCAACTCATGTTAATCATTAAAGATTTAGGAACCCATATTTATTTGAACTTCATATTTGTGTTCCTAAACTTACAATAGTATGATGTAGACCAACAATAGCACACGTAAAGCACTTTGCATAAATATCTTTCACTTTCAATGGCTCATTGTGAATTTTCTTATAAATAGGCTTTTTAGCATGTTTCACATCATATCCAAGACCACTTCTATTATTACCATAAAGTTGATTCTCTAGAATAGTATCCAACGATTGTTTTCCTATAAAGTCATTCTTTAATGATAATTATGGACTTGTGATTTTGGATATCAATAAAGCGTTTTCATTCACAATCAAAGTTGTCACGACCCGCTTCCCTAATATGTAAGGCGAGACGTGAGGAGGTCCGCTCAGACGTGGAGCTGTGAAGCTGCAGTCTGAAAAGCGTCTGTAAAAATTTCAAATAGTAGCAGGTCCTTTGCATTGCGACGAAACAACAACAATCATAATAGTAAAGCAGATATAAAAGAAAACCTCCACTAACATCTAGAAAATTATTCCAACATCACAGAGCAGTCACAAAAAGTACAAGTCTGAACAATAGGCCTAAAGAATGGCCGAAACTACAACAAGTAATGGTGTTGTGCACCTAACAACCTAACAACAGCTACTATGAATGTAACAACAACTGAAAGAGAGTCACCAGCTGAGACTAATGGTAGGACCGGAATCCTCGAACTAAACGTCAGCAACCTGTCATCCTCTGCAACTAAGTCAGGCTCAAAACCTGACATGTGACACCCAAAGAGAAAAGGGCACATGTCAGCAAAAGTCTCCCAAAGAAAGCGGAGAACTTTTGTACAATGATACAAATAAAATAAAGTGACTAGCAGTTCTAAATATAATGAAAAGACATGACATTTAAAGATTGCAACAATTTAAGATGACAGGATGACATGCATGCACGTCGTAGCAGAAGTTACGAAAAATACTGTTTTCACAAGTCACGAATATTATCATTTCACGAACATTATCATTTCAAAATGTGCACAGGGTTTACGCCTTACAGCTGAAGTTGCTGATCTGGCATACTTCTACACTGAGTGGTCGCTTAACCGTACCCCAATCCCAGAGTTTACGCCTTACAGCTGAAGTGGTTGTACGGACACACTTCTACGCTGAGTGGTCGCTTAACCCTACCCCTCCACGTGTATATCTTCTGGATCATGAGCCAGGAAGTGTTTTTCAATATGTCATAGGGGTGCACCTAGCCTCAATCATTACAATAAATGTAGCGTGTGCTACGCAATCACGATGAAACATTGAATGCATGAAATGACATGGCAATAAGCAGTTAAATCGCATACCGTTAATTGAAATTAAACCTGGCATGGCAGCATGAATGCAAGCATGATAAATGTGTCGGATCTAGTTTCATTGTCAAACAAGATCAAATAGGGGAGTCTAGGCGACTATCATTTCACCGCCTAATCTCTTTTACGCTACTGTACAAAATGGCCTAAGACGTGGCCTAAACAGAAAACTGTAATGCCCTGATAGCTACTGTACAAGTACTAGAGGGGGGGTGAATAGTACTTTAAAATAATCAAGAGTATAATTCCTAATTATCTTGCAAACTCAACCAACAATGCGGAAATGAAAATTGACAACAATAAAAGACAATCGCAAACAAACGATTTAACGGGTTCGGATCCACCCAAGTCTCCCCGACTTGTTCCCGGTGATCCTACATCCCAAACACCCGGATCCCCTCCGGATACTTGAGTTAGAAACTTCTAACTCAAATTTGCACTATGAAATTCTTGTAGAAAACTTCTACAAGATCAAATCATACACAAATAAAAATGTGACTCCCACAAACCGGGATCACACACAACTCTCACAACCGAGAGTAAAACTTGCAATATCAAAGTAAATGAAATAAGAAATGCTTACCAACAAAATCCTATGCCTTGAGTAAACTTACGATTTTAGGGCAAGGAAGATTTTGAAGGAGAAGAAGGCACCAAACCCTAGCTCCAAGAAGTTGACCAGCAATAGAAGCCTAGGGTGGAGTTGGTGACCTTGAATCAAGCTCTTGGCTTGAGTGGCTCACAATCAATGAGAATCTCTCTTTAAGAATAAGAGTGAGGAGAGAGTCTTGTGAGAAATGAAAGCTTGGAAAATGAGAATAAAATGCTTCTCTTTGATTCTCTAAAATGCAATAAATATTAGCCTTGAATGCTATGAAGAAGCATCTCAAGATTATATAGGGTAGAGAAGAGAGAGAGAGAAAATTCGTGCATTTAATGCTCCAACGGATCTATTTCTGAATCAGTCTAATCGGTCTAAGAAGGATCACTGACCGACTAGATTCACAACTAGTCGGTCGGTGATTCAACATGGACCGACTAACAGCTTCACAGCCAATAAAGATAGTTCAGGGAATATAGAACTAGTCGGTCTAAGAAGACTTGCCAACCGACTAGTTTCACAACTAGTCGGTCGGTGAGTGTTCTTTGACCGACTAAGAGTTGAAATCAAATAGGCTGAATACAAGGAGAACTAGTCGGTATAAGAACAAAGTCCAACCGACTAGTTTCACAACTAGTCGGTCGATGAATGTTCTTGGACCGACTAACTGTAAACAGTAGCTCAGGCTGAGAAATGAAGTCTTAACTAGTCGGTCTAAGAAGGATTCCAAACCGACTAGTTTGATAACTAGTCGGTCGGTGGACCTTCTTGGACCGACTAATTGATAAACAGTATCTAGGCTGAATTGAGCAAGGAGATCTAGTCGGTTCAAGAAGGATTGTCGACCGACTAGATGACAATCTAGTCGGTTGGTTCTTCTTCTTGAACCAACTAAGATGCACCAGAAGCCGCGAAATGAAGCGCGAAGCTTCGGGAAAGTTTGCATGGGCGGCTAAGATAATCCTAGCTCTAAGATATGAGCGTGTTAAGAATATTATCAAGTAAGACCTACTCAAGGCTTAACATTCTACGAAAAGAAGCTAGAAGACTATAAATAAAACTTGACGAACCGTCTTCAAAAGCTTCAATCCGAATCTCTTGACTTCAATAATGCTCCTAGAGCTTCAACGAAGCTTCAAGCACACGATCATGCGCTTTGAGAAGTCTTGAGACGTCGCTTTTGATATTCATAGAATTTTGGCGACGATCTCCATAACTGCGCTCACAAAGAGTTAGTTCACGATATTTATGTTTGTTCATCATCAAAACCAAATCCGGGGAATCAATACTCAACATTCTCCCCCTTTTTGGTGATAAAAAACCAACATAAATAATAATCAATAATAATGATTCAAATGAAATTTACTTACTCCCCCTGCATTGATGACACGTTAATTCCATATAAATTAATAATCATAAGCATCAAGCAGACGAGTAAAGTATAAAATGTGAATCCAATTATTGAAATTTAGGATCTAAATCTATTTTTATATCTTAACTCGCCTTGAATCTAACATATCAAATTAGATTCAAGGTAAATTGCTTTAAATTATCATTCAGCACATCGTCATTATTAATTCTCTCCCCCTTTGGCATTAGCAAAAAGAACGGGAGGAGATCAACGACAACAACAATGGCTACAAATAAAAGCACGAGAGTCGAAGAATACGACCACGGTCCAAATGACACGAAAGTAAAATCACGAAGGAAATCAAAGTGTGCCAACGAGACCATTGTCGAAAATCGAAAATGAAATCATCAAAACTCAAATCAATTTCATATATTGAGTTATGGAACATACTCTCCAATATTAACATTCTTGATGAATTAAGTGCATGGAAAACAATTCTATTTTATCATAGAAATAATTTCTATTTAATCAAGATAGTCGTCGAGTGACGAAGTCAACATCAGAGACAAAAAATGGTACAACAAAATGTATACATCCGCCAACATACATAAAAACAATCGAAAGATCGGTGCACACATACAACATATGTCTCAACAGACATCCAAAAGGAACATACAACAAAAAGGTGTATCATCAAAACATCCAAAAATATCAAAAATCCATAACCACCAACTATCCTACCCCACTCTCTCACTACAAAATATATCATCCAGATACACATGGGAGAGTCCTCCAACGCAAGCTCAGGAGGCGGAGGGAGGATCAACAGCAGCAGCAGGCTCTGCAGAAGGGGTGGTGGTCATTGGGTCGACTGGAGTGTCCACAGAAGGGAGAGTCGCAACAGGAGTGGTCTCGGGAGCACCATCAGAAGTATCCACTGAAGGAATGGTGGCAACAGGTGTGCTCTCGGGAGCACCAGCAGAAGTAGCAGCAGCAGATGTACCCTCAGGGGCACGGACAATAGATCCAACAAGCTCCTGGAGATCAGCCTCATCCATTTCCTCCTCGTTAGAAACTGAAGGAGGAATCTCAATGCCTAAGTGAGAACATATGCGAGCTAGCATCTCCTCAGAACGAGAAACACGAGACTCCACACGTCGCAGGGAAACTGCAAACTCAGCGAGTGACGGAGTAGGAGAAGGAACAGGAGCAGCTGAAGCAGAGGGGGTAGTCCTATGAACGTGATGAAGCACCGCAAGAGACTTCTTGACGGCCGTCGCATTCAGGGGAGGACCCAGAGGACGCTGATCATCGGGAGGGAGAGGGATGCCGAAATGACGGAAAACGAGAGTCAATAGGCACGGATATGGAATGTGAGCAGATTTGGTGGACTTTCGGATGCATTCAAAAGAGTCCATCTTATCTAAGAAAAATACGAGCCCAATTGATCTCGCTCCCCATGAAAAGAACGTAGATCAGCTTAAGGAACGGCTGGGATGGCAAGCTAGAGGAGCCGTACTTCGGAAGGAGGCACGACTTCAAGATAAGATTGAGGACCCAAGCGTTCGGCTTAAATGATTTGGAGGGAACGCCAATCATGGCGGGAGGGATGACATGAAACATCTCAGAAAGCATCGCCTGGTCAAGACCGTGGATGTCATCCACGGAGATATCAGCAGGAAGCAGGCCAGAGGATGAGACACCAATCAACTCCCCTAAAATCTCTGCAGTGAGGACAATACGTGTCCCTAAGATAGTGGTCTCAATGGAGTGGGTGTCATCATACTCACCCCGTACTCAATTTGCATAGAATAATTTGACGAGTCGGGGGTACAGGTGAGGGTTCGCCTTGGGGTCATGGCGAAGATAGTCTAAAAGGCTGCTATAGGAAAGAAGATCGGCGAGATGTGGGAAGTCTGAGAACTGAACAAAGTGCTCCAATATCAATGGACAGTGCTCAATACGTTTGTAAGGCACGAGACACAACGGGTCATCGCGACACAACGATATATCGACACCTCCCAAAGGCATGGGAGCCTTCCCCTTAGACAGACGAGAGCTAGATCGAAGAGGAGGAGTAGGATCCCTATCGATAAGCTCAGACTCGGGAATATACTTTGCGTCAGAGTCATCGGGAGGAGTGGGAGCACGGAAAGAGCTAGGCTTGGGTTGTGAGGATCGGGCTCTAGGCTTAGCAGTCGCCGTCCTCTTCTTCTTAAGAGGAGGCGAAGAGGAGGATGGACGAGTCGATTTGGCGCGGCGTTTGGATTGAGGGGGGTCCATAGGAGGAGACTCGACAGTCATGGGAGACGGACTAGAGGGACGGATGGGGACACGTGTCTTTGCTATGATCGAGACGAGACAACACAAACCAACGCACGAGATCGACACAAACGAAAGAAATTCAACCTAGAAGATGAAACCCTAGTTCAAACATTAAGGCAAGCTGAAAAAAATAGAGGAAATCAAACCCTAAAAAAGAGAGGAGATAGGAGTTATACCCTAGGAGGAGGGAGATGTGATCGGCACCGGCTTAAGGTGGCCGGAGTCGGCAGAGCATGGCGGAAACGACGGAGGGAGATGGAGGGTCACGGGGGTTAGGGGGTCTGAGAGGAGGGAACGCACCGATTAGAGTGAGATCTAATCGGTGCCCAAGAAGTATAAGTCGACAGAAGAGGAAAAGACCAACGTGCCCTAACACATTTAGTCGGTCTAAGTACAAGTGCTGACCGACTAGAATGCAATCTAGTCGGTTGGCCAATGTGCTTGGACCGACTAAGTGCAAACAGCAAGCAAAGTCAAAAACTAGGGCATGAGTTAGTCGGTCTGAGTTCATTCACTGACCGACTAGAACTGAATCTAGTCGGTCGGCCAATGAACTAGGACCGACTAAGAGCGTCCAAAAATTTGAAATTTAGAAATTTAGAGATCTCTCCTAATCGTACTTGGACGAAACATCGAAATACTCTTATACATCATTATACTACCCCATAAAACATCGAAAATCATGAATACGACGTGCATGAATATTTCTAGCGAAAATTCCGAAAATCCAACCATAAATCAAGAAAATCTCAACAATTCTAGCATGAGCATATATAAAGAAAATTATTATCATGCAAGATTATTGAACAAAATATGAATCCTAAATCTCGGATTCACCCATAATCCCCAATTCTCGACGTAACCGCACAAAGGAGTCTTCCTTGAGTGGTTTCGTGAAAATATCGACGATTTGCTTCTGGGTTTCAACGTACACTAAAATGATGTCCTTTTTAGCAACATGATCATCTAGGAAATGGTGACGGACATCTATGTGTTTAGAACGGGAATGGTGTACCGGATTCTTAGAGAGACATATTGCACTTTGGTTGTCCACCATGATAAGGCAAGTATCACAGTTTATACCAAAGTCTTTAAGAGTGTGTCTCATCCAAAGAACCTGAGCACACGCAGCACCGGCGGCAATATATTCCGCCTCGGTGGTTGAAAGTGATACGGAATTCTGCTTCTTGGAAAACCAAGAGACAAGAGAATTTCCTATAAAATGGCAAGTGCCACTAGTACTTTTCCTGTCGGATTTACATCCCGCATAATCTGCGTCACTATATGAGATTAACTCATATGTGCTAGACTTTGGATAAAGTAATCCAAAGTCGAGTGTGTAACTTAAATAATGGAAAATACGTTTTACCGCTACTAAGTGAGATTCCTTAGGTTGAGACTGATATAATATCGGGCCTACTAGCAGTAAGATATAATAAACTACCTATCATACCGACATACCTCGATATAGACGAATTTCTACATCTTTGCCGCCCTTATCTTTATCAAGATGTGTAGTAGTGCTCATTGGAGTCTTCTTGCCTGAGGCATTCTCCATTCCAAAACGCTTTAGCAACTCCACCGTGTACTTGGTTTGGTGGATGAAGATTGCATCGTTCATTTGGCGAATTTGGAGACCTAAGAAATACTTGAGCTCACCCATGTGGCTCATCTCAAATTGATCCTTCATGACATTAGAAAACTCTTCGCAAAGAGTGAAGTTAGTAGCACCGAAAATGATATCATCAACATAAATTTGTACTAAAATAATATCATGATTCGAATACTTAACAAATAATGTAGAACCAACTTCACCCATTTTAAAACCCAAATCCAAAAGAAAGTTCTTTAGGCGGTCATACCAAGCTCGAGGAGCTTGTCTCAAACCATAAAGTGCTTTCTTAAGTTTGAAAACGTGATTTGGAAATTTTTCATTTATAAAACCCGGAGGTTGAGAAACATAAACTTCCTTAACGATATCTCCATTTAAAAACACATTTTTTACATCCATTTGAAAGAGTTTAAAATCTTTATGGCATGCAAAACATAACAATAACCTAATAGATTCTAATCTAGCTACCAGAGCAAATGATTCTTCGAAATCTATACCTTCCTCTTGCCAGTAGCCTTGAGCTACTAACCGAGCTTTGTTCCGGACGACGATTTGGTTCTCGTCGGTCTTGTTCTTGAAAATCCACTTCGTTCCTATAACGGTGTGGTTCTTCGAAGGCAATGGAACAAGCTCCCAAACCTCATTCCTCTCAAATTGAATGAGTTCCTCCTCCATGGCTAGGATCCAAGCACTATGTTCGCACGCTTCGTTAATATTCTTTGGCTCTATTAAGGATGCAAAGGCACAATGAGCGAAGTAGTTGACTTGAGATCTTGTCTTGACACTATCAAGTATGTTGCCAATGACTTGCTCATGGGGATGGTGACGAACTGTATGAAGCCGTTTGGGAATTCCCTGATCACTAGGAACATTCTCAAAAGACTCATTAGTAGGGTTAGTATCACTAGAATCAATAGAATTAGAATTACCAATAGAATCACATAAAATATCCATGAAGTCATCATCATTGGTAATTCTAGAAAGGAAAAAAATTTCATTGAATGAAACATGAAGTGATTCCTCGATCGTTGAGGTTCGTTTGTTGTATATCCAGTAGGCTTTGCTATGGGAGGAAACAAATATCCCCTCATCAGATCTTGGATCAAATTTGTCCAAACTACCATACGTGTTTTTAATAAAACATTTTGCGCCAAAAACTCGAAAATGTTTAACTTGAGGCAATCTACCAAACAACAATTCATAACAAGTTTGTTTGGTGCCGGGCCTCAAAAGTATTCTATTAAACACATAGCAAGCGGTAGTACCGCTTCCGCCCAAAATTGATGGCCAAGTTGGCTATCATCAAGCATAGTGCGAGCACATTCCACTAGCATCCTATTCTTTCTCTCAACAACACCATTTTGAGGAGGTGCGCGAGGGAAGGAAAAGGTGTGAGTAATACCAACTTCATCACAAAAATTTGAGAAAGACTCATTCTCAAATTCCCCTACATGATCACTACGAATAGTGACAATGGTGGTTCCAATGAGATTTTGTACTTTCTTAACAAATATTGTGAAGTTTTCAAAAGCATCATTTTTATTACTTAAGGAAAATACCCAAGTAAATCTAGAAAAGTCATCAATGATGACAAGTCCATATCGAGCATTCCCTAAAGAAGCAACTCTAGTTGGCCCAAAAAAGGTCTAGATGTAAAAGTTCTAGAGGCCGCTTAGATGAAATGCGTTTCTTAGGTTTAAATGATGATTTTGGAAGCTTGTCTCGTTGACACGAGTCACAAAAGCTTTTCTTTTGGAAAGCAAGCTTAGGAATCCTTTAATAGAATTTAACTTGGAAAGCTTAAAAAGTGATCCAAAGTTCACTTGACCAAAACGTCGATGCCATAAGTGTTGTTCACTTGTGTTGGCAATGAGACATTGTTCATGTGACTCGGTGATATCTAGGATATATATATCCTTATGGCGTGTGCCAGAAAATAACAAATCATTATTATCTTTTCTTAAAATATGACACATTCCTTTCGCAAAGCTAACTTTGTAACCTTTGTTACAAAGTTGGCTTATTGAAATAAGATTGTGATTTAATCCTTTAACAAGGTAAACATCACTTATTAGTGGTTTAGAAGGATTACCAACTTTACCAACACCAATGATGGTTCCGCTCTCATTGCCTCCAAAGGCTACTCAGTTCCCATTTGCAATGGGCACTACTCCGGAGAGCAATTGAGATTCACCCGTCATGTGTTTTGAACACCCGCTATCGAGTATCCAATTATTCTTGGAGCTAAATTTGGATTTGTTGCTCCGTTTCTTTTTCTTGAGTATCTAAAGATAGAAATATCATTCCATGGTACCCAAGGTCATTGGGTCCTAAAAGATTAGACCTTTGGAAGCCAAGTCCAATTGGACTTAGACTTCCCAACATAATCATCATTATGCACGACATTCATAAAATAGGAATTCATGTAAGCTTGTTTTTCATGCATATTAGTGTTCTTCGGGCCCCAAATAGTGAATATTATGGGAGCCCTATTTCTATTGGGAGCATGCATACGTTGTTGATTTCTACGTGATGCATGTCATGGATATGCATATGGCACATAATGAAATGGTGGTGGCGACATATGATATGATGCATGATGGTAATCATTCATATGATAGTGATGTGGATGAACATATGCATGTGAAGGAACACGTGCGTGAGGGTGTCTCACTTGGTGTGCACGTGCCCGTGGACGTGTAGCATAAAAATCATCATAATTATGAACCGGTGGAGTAGGATGTGTGTTCCTATGTGGCATAGTATTGGTGTACATAAAAGCATGACCCTTCTTTGGAGGTCCACCCAAAGTGGGTTTCTTTCCAAATGGGGATGTGTACGAGGTGGAAGCACCATTGGTAGTTGAACTACTAATGGGGTGTTTTCTCCCACTCGTTGAGGCATCGAAAGTTGGCCTAACAAAGGTATTGGACGATTTGGATGAATTTCCCATCTTATACCCCAAGCCAATGTGGTGAATGGCCGGAAGTAAGTCATTTAGGATATTATCCAAATGGTCCTTACCTTTATTGAATTTATTAATTCGGCCTAATGTGCACTCATACTTCTCGGTAAGAGAATGCATAGAAGCATCCAACGTGGACACTTGCGATGTGAGTACACAAACACGAGATTTGAGATTCTCATTCTCAATACTCAAAGTTGAGTTTCGAGAAATCAAATCCGATATCTCGCGTTCATCTGATTCCTCAATATGAACATGCTTAAGTTGAGATTTGAGATTTACAATCTCATTTCTCAATTCTTCAACAACGGTGTCGTTGTTGATGACGATAGGCTTAGGTGAGGTTTGGAGACTAGTTAACTCATCTTTAGTCTTAGTATATCTATTTACTAGTTTAGAATACTTAGACCAAATTTTCTCGTTAGCTAATCTAAGGTCATCCATAGTTACCTCATCGCCTTCATCCTCTCTATCATCGGAGGAGGATCCTTGATCATGTTCCTCTCTTGCCATGAAGCACATGTGTGCTTGCTCCACTTGTTCATCATCCGACTCTCCACTTGAGGAGTCCTCGTCGGTGTCGGTGAAAGTGCCGACAAGTCCTTTCTTGTACTTCTTTGACATGTCGAACTTGGGCGCCTTCCATTTCTCCTTTTGTTTGTTTTGAGGACAATCCGCTTTCATGTGTCCTGGCTTGTTGCATTTAAAACACAAAGGAGCGGAGGCGTTAGAAGAACTAAATTTAGATTTGTTCTTGAAATTACCTTTCCAGAAGAATCGGTTGAACTTCTTTTCCATGAGGGCAATGGATTCCAAGTCCAACTCGTCTTCCGATTCTTCATCATCGGTAGATGTAGATGGAGCAGACTTGAACGCAATCGCCTTTTTCTTTGGCTCGTTTTGCTTCAAGTACGACTTCATCTTGTCTTGCATCTTTATTTTACTATCCTTGCATACATCATAAGACATCAAGGTACCCATTAGTTGAACTACGGTATATTTATTCATATCGTTACCTTCCTCGATGGTGAAGGTACGCTTTTCCCAACAAGAAGGAAGTCCGTCAATGATCTTTGAGACTTTCTCCTTTTGGGTGTATGTCTTTCCAAGAGCCTCCAACTCGTTGGTAATGTCAATGAAGCGAGCATAGTACTCCTTCATCTTCTCACCCTGTTGCATATGAAATAACTCGTAATCTTTATTAACAACGGTGAGTTTGGAGTCTCTTACCCTACTCGTTCCTTCATGCAAGATGAGGAGTGAGTTCCAGATTTGATATGCACTCTTACATGTGCATATCTTGTTGAAGTCTTCGGGCTCCAAAGTGCATTGCAAGGCATTCATTGCTTTGGCATTGGTTACCTCCGCGGCGACCTCCACGGTAGTCCACTTCGCGAAATCTTCTTCGGCGGGCTCGACATACTCCGTCATCGTAGCTCTCCATAGTGAAGTGCTCCGGAGGAACGTTTCCATCCGGCATTTCCAGTACCCATAATTGGTACCGTTGAAGAAGGGAGGCCTAGTTGAGGAGTGTCCTTCCATCACCGAAGAAGCTCCTTCACTGTTCCCGAATGTGCTATAATCTGAAGGTGGACGAACGGTCTTGTTGTCGTTGGTAGACATAGCTATGAACTTGGCTTTGATACCAAATGTAATGCCCAGATAGCTACTGCACAAGTACTAGAGGGGGTGTGAATAGTACTTTAAAATAATCAAGAGTATAATTCCTAATTATCTTGCAAACTCAACCAACAATGCGGAAATGAAAATTGACAACAATAAAAGACAATCGCAAACAAACGATTTAACGGGTTCAGATCCACCCAAGTCTCCCCGACTTGTTTCTGGTGATCCTACGTCCCAAACACCCGGATCCCCTCCGGATACTTGAGTTAGAAACTTCTAACTCAAATTTGCACTATGAAATTCTTGTAGAAAACCTCTACAAGATCAAATCATACACAAATGAAAATGTGACTCCCACAAACCGGGATCACACACAACTCTCACAACCGAGAGTAAAACTTGCAATATCAAAGTAAACTTACGATTTTAGTGCAATGAAGATTTTGAAGGAGAAGAAGGCACCAAACCCTAGCTCCAAGAAGTTGACCAGCAATAGAAGCCTAGGGTGGAGTTGGTGACCTTGAATCAAGCTCTCGGCTTGAGTGGCTCACAATCAATGAAAATCTCTCTTTAAGAATAAGAGTGAGGAGAGATTCTTCTGAGAAATGAAAGCTTGGAAAATGAGAATAAAATGCTTCTCTTTGATTCTCTAAAATGCAATAAATATCAGCCTTGAATGCTATGAAGAAGCATCTTAAGATTATATGGGATAGAGAAGAGAGAGAGAAAAAATTCGTGCATTTAATGCTCCAACGGATCTATTTCTGAAGCAGTCTAATCGGTCTAAGAAGGATCACTGACCGACTAGATTCACATCTAGTCGGTCAATGATTCAACATGGACCGACTAACAGCTTCACAGCCAATAAAGATAGTTCAGGGAATATAGAACTAGTCAGTCTAAGAAGACTTGCCAACCGACTAGTTTCACAACTAGTCGGTCGGTGAGTGTTCTTTGACCGACTAAGAGTTGAAATCAAATAGGCTGAATACAAGGAGAACTTGTCGGTCTAAGAACAAAGTCCAACCGACTAGTTTCACAACTATTCGGTCGATGAATGTTCTTGGACCGACTAACTGTAAACAGTAGCTCAGGCTGAGAAATGAAGTCTTAACTAGTCGGTCTAAGAAGGATTCCAAACCGACTAGTTTGATAACTAGTCGGTCGGTGGACCTTCTTGGACCGACCAATTGATAAACAGTGTCTAGGCTGAATTGAGCAAGGAGATCTAGTCGGTTCAAGAAGGATTGCCGACCGACTAGATGACAATCTAGTCGGTTGGTTCTTCTTCTTGAACCAACTAAGATGCACCAGAAGCCGTGAAATGAATCGCGAAGCTTCGGGAAAGTTTGTATGGGCGTCTAAGATAATCCTAGCTCTAAGATATGAGCGTTAAGAAGATTATCAAGTAAGACCGACTCAAGGCTTAACATTCTATGAAAAGAAGCTAGAAGACTATAAATAAAACTTGACGAACCGTCTTCAAAAGCTTCAATCCGAATCTCTTGACTTCAATAATGATCCTAGAGCTTCAACGAAGCTTCAAGCACACGATCATACACTTTGAGAGGTCTTGAGACGTCGCTTTTGATGTTCATAGAATTTTGGCGACGATCTCCATAACTGCGCTCACAAAGAGTTAGTTCACGATATTTATGTTTGTTCATCATCAAAACCAAATCCGGGGAATCAATACTCGACAAAAACTGGCTAGTATCACTTGCCTGAAACAACCAAGTTGTGATCCGTCAATCAAGTCCGAGTCTACCTATGTGTTCAGATCGCAGTCCAGCCTACAGTCCCAATTTATTATCTTAATTAGTGAGTTATAAAAGCGATCAGAGACTACGATTTTTAAGTTGATTCACATGCGAGGTGTGGTTCCTACGGAGAGAGACTTACCTCAACACGACGTGAGAGCTACTCTGACGTCGGGTAGCAACGTCAGGGGTTGGATTTCGGTTTCGCGAACGGTACGAAACGACTGGTTCTCTGTGATAAAACATGTGCACGAATAAGTTTGTGATGACGGGCTAGAATTATTAGACACCACTAAAACGTCTAATGAACCAATTTTAATAAAGTTTTCTATCATAAGATGGGTAACACATCATTATTAATGAATGTTGAATTATTAACATGATAATTATGTCACGTAGCTAGTACGAATATACACAACAAATATAACTAGCAACCTAGGCTAACACGTTAACCAGAAATTATGTAAACAAGATGTCTACCCTACGGACAATCAAGTTAACATCAATATAACAAAATTACTAATTCATCATGATCATTTAATAGTTTACAAAGCTATTAGCAACTAAACTTGGGTATTCTAGTGAATGCTTACTAACCGTTGTGAAGGAGAGATCCCAGGACGCTACCGGGGGTTGTCGTGAGTCGTCAACGGCTAGAGGGAAGGTCGTGCGTCGCTGCGACACGAGGAGGTCGTTGCTGCACGTGTCAGGGAGATCGCTGACACTGTCAATGCAAGAGGGTGCCGCTGTCAGGAGATCGCTGCCGCAGTCCGTACTTAGGCAGCGTTGTTACAGCGCGTGGGGACTGCTGCCGGCGTCGTGACAGGGTCAACGGGCACTGCTGTCGCGTGTTGTGCCTGGCGGCGCTGCCGTGCGGCCTTGGGCGGTTGCTGACTGCACCAACTGTGGGTTTTCAGGTGACTAGGAGCGATCACGGCAGAGCAACGATGGGATAACGGCAGATGGAAGGTCGGGGGACGTCCAGCGAGAGGTCGGGTCGGCGGGGAAGGCCGTGACAGCACCGGAGATCGCTGCAGCCAGCACCTGGGCACTGTGGGGTGACTGACATGCGAAAACACCGCTACTGTGCCTGGGCAACTCTGTCGAAGCTCAGGGCGGTGCCACCGGGGTTGGTCGGAGGGTAGGGAGCAGGCGACGATGGGCGGGTGTGAAGGAGACACTACTACAGATTTGGACTTGGGTAACGCCACTTAGATAGCGCTTTTAAAAAGCGCTATCTAAGTGAGTTCTTGTATAGCGCTTCTGCACTTATATAAAATAAAAATAAATCAAAATTAAGTTAAAAATCACTTAGATAGCGCTTTTTGTTAAAGCGCTATCCAAGTAATATCTTATATAGCGCTTTTTGTTAGCGCTATGTTACTAATCGTTACGTAAGTACTTTTATTAAAAAAATATACATATGTATTATCCTTAGATAGCGCTTGAGATTTTCGCTGATGCGGCCGCCCATCTTTTTCGTTTCCCCCCTTTTATTCCAGGCCTTTCTCCTATCTCAAAATCTCTCGCTTCTCTCACAGACACACATACTCTCTCTCCCCCTTCCTTCGCTGCAAGCTGATGGGGAAATCGGCGGGCGGACGCGGAGATCTTCGCCGATTAGGGGCGGATTCCGGGCGATCGCGGTATTGATCAGGGCCTGTGCCGATCGGGGAGGGGAGTTCTAGGGTTTGGATTAGGGAATTAGGGTTTTTGGCGATGGGATTCGAGGGGTGTTAGCAGTTTGGTAGAGGATTTAGAGGTGGATGTTGTCTTTGGGGAGTATGGAGGAAGGGGGGAAGGGGATATGGATAGGGTTCCGATCGAGGGAGGGTGCGATGGAGGAGAACGAGCTTGAAGAAGGAGAGGCGTTCTCTAACCATGAGGATGCTGCTTGTATAGATCCGGACATCGCTCTCTCTTACATCGTAAGGAAATATCTTTTGTTTGTTCATAAAAATTTGAGCTTTTCCTGTTGAATGCCCGGGGTTTGATTGAAAAACTGAAATTTGTTAAGGG
Organism: Scilla litardierei; assembly: GCA_030789695.1. Taxonomy (NCBI): domain Eukaryota; kingdom Viridiplantae; phylum Streptophyta; class Magnoliopsida; order Asparagales; family Asparagaceae; genus Scilla; species Scilla litardierei. Next base: position 85,304,971 of record CM061142.1, on the reverse strand, counting down.
TTTGATTAAATGAGAGAAACGGGTGCCCACTTTTCTCCTTGCGGGCGTTTCTTAGTAATCTGTGTTGCATGTTTGCTTCCTCCGATGGAAGGTGATCCTGGACTGCAAGCGCATATGCACCAGGATGCCCCAGGGGCCGGTGCATCCCCAACTCGACACCTGATTTCAGCTCAGCAAGTGATGTATGAGCTTCGCGTCTATTCACTCGAAGAGGCACCGTAAAATCTTGACTTTTTTCATATCTTTTATTGTGTCAACTTATGTTTAGACATGGTTGCATATGTGCACCATAATTGATTTTCTACTTGGCTTATAGCTTTGGTATGGTGCTGGCTTCAAGAGCAATCAGAGCTGCTCATTGTTTGACGTCCATTCAGGTTAGCCACACAATGGTACCTCTGGCTAATACCTTTCCTTGTGTTATGGCACCGTGAGCACACGATGTATCATGTGCACTTATCTCATGTTGTATTTGTATTATATTTATATGCGCTCCTTGTCTTCATGAACTTAAGTTGAATAGCATAGGCTTCACTGCTATCCTGTCTGATAATTGGTTTACGGAAATTCCTCTATTGTTTGTAGTTTCCGTTATAGAATTTTGGACAAACTATGGAATTTGGACTGTACTTAGGTTGAGATTAGGTTGCAGGTCAGTTAAATTGGTTTTATACTATAAAGGTACAAGCTGGAATACTTCTTTGTGGTATTCGTTGATATGATTGTTGTTCTGTTAGTGGTTGCGTACAATTCTTGCATGGATTTTTGTGTGTATGGTTTCTGATGGGAGATTTTATGCCATTCTCGTATGACTTTGACCTTACATGCAAGAACATAAGGCTAGAATTCTTGTGTATTACAAAATCAGTATTGTTAGTGCTTGTCCTAGAATTTCTTTCTATTGATTGCAACTTTCTTTCTGTTGATTGCAACTTTCTTTCTGTTGATGACACAAAATCCCACATTACCTGTTTTTGAAATTATTTTGAAATATATGTGAAATTATACAGGTTTTTCCTTGAGTATAAGCATCTGCAATTCTTTTCAATTTCTTCTCTATTTTTTGTATTTGACACAAAGTCATAGGGTATCAGTGTGAGTGTGGTTGCTATGAGCTATTGTTTGCTCCTTGACATGCCCTGTAGGCTGTTTCATGTCCATTTATCATGTCCCTAAAATATTATAAACAATGCCAAGCTTTTATGCGCATATTTAAACTAATACTGCAGACCGTTTGCAGTATAATGTTCCTGTTACCAAATTATCTATGTGTTTGTGCTGTTTTTGCAACATTGAAACATGTTTGCCTGATATGGATCTTTTGTATTTTCTTGAGATTTGGCTTCTTCTGTTTATTCATCTTCTTTATTTTATAACTTTTTATTTTAACCTTTCAACTTTTATGTTATCAGGTAGTGGATGGTCCTGATGATTTTAATGATTCTATTGGTCAGACACAGCCAACATTACTTTCACTTGTCAACCTTCATAATTCAATATCAGTTTCTTTGGAGAGAGCTGGTGAAGAAAAATTCGTGTTGCTTAACAAGGTATTGTGATTGCAATGCATTGCTACTTAAATTGTTCTTGTTTGCTGGAGTAGGGTTGTCTGATTGAGAGTTGGCGCATCTTTGAACTCATAATTATGACTGTTACAGTCTGGACTAATTAAATGATACTTATAACATTAGGGCAGTCTGTTATAGTTTGACTCATTGACAGCCTGGTTGCTGTTAGAATGTATGCTATTGCTGAATGCGAAGGCATCATGCATGATTGTCCTAATTCAACTGCATTTGCATTTACTTGTACTGGCACTAAAAAGTAGGTGTGTGTTTCACTGATTTATGATAATATCCGGAAAAGGTAATGATTATTATCTTATCATTGACTGCTGCGTCAACATTATTCTACTGAATTAATTAGTTTTTGCTTTCCTTCTGCAGTCGACTGATTTTCTGTCATTGTTTTACTAAGTTCTTGTTTTAGTGATCACCTTCATAATTGCTACCAAAAGCCTAGGCAGCAGTTTTTACAGAAAGTCATTTAGTTTGTTTTTCTGTTTTTCAACTCAATACGTGAATTGTCATGCATCCTCAAATCCAGCCGATCGTTCTTCTTTTGGGTACACTGGCACACACATCACACTCAGACACTGCTCCATACATAAATATTGTTTTAGTAAGCTAACTTCTAAAATTTTGGGTTATAATACATGAAACAATAATGTGTAATAAACTCTATATCATGTTTGTTAATAGGTTCGTCTTTGTTATGAAGTTGTGCTTTCATTGGTTAGTTCCATAAGTTCCAAGTTTTAAAATATTTTTCTAAAGAATTCTACTCTGACAGTTCTCTCCTACATCGGAACACATATTGTTAGCATACGGTCGTCGTCACAGTTCACTTTTGAGGAGCATCATCATTGACGAGGAGACTGCAATACCTATTTACACTATCCTAGAGGTAAAGCATTATTTGACTGTTTTAAAATTTTATTGGGATGGAAATACCTACCTATAATGTGATATTCTAAATCTATCGTAACCCGATAATATCGTAACCAGATAATGAATCTTTTATGTAATTGTTACAATATCATCTGTATGGTTTTTCATTTTCTTTTCTTTTCTTTCTTTCTTTTAATTCCATTGGCTCGGGAGCTTTCGACGGCTCTGGTTCCACCTTAGGACTAACTAATAAAAGGTAAGTTGCGCTTAAATCCCTTGAAACTGGAATTTGGGGTAATTCAACGGTCTCAATGTTTGTATTTTAGTTACAGGTTGGTACCCTATAGAACACAGGGTCTGAGTACAATTTACCCCAAATTTAGAACACAGGGTCTGAACACACGGTCTCAATGTTTCTTTCTGCTTCATTCAAGACTAGTCAATATTGTATATGTTTGAAGGTAATTACAAATTATCCATGCTTTTCCAAATAACTTCTGGCAGTTTTCTTCAAGTGTATGCCATTTTTATAATATAACGACTGTTTCAACAGCATGATTAAGCTGCTTATATGGGTTGCAGGCTAGCATGATTAATCTTCTATTATATAATTTTAATCTTGAGGCTTTTTCAATGTGACCTGAAGAATCAATTGACTGAGGTGTGTTTATCGGTTGGGAACTATTTTTGTCCTGTTCAAGCTCCTAGTCTGTTACAAACTAGTAGCAGTTTCAGAGAATTCATAAGAGCATGTAGAATTGAGAGGGGTTTCTTGGTAATTTGTAAACTATTAAGTATACCTCTGAGAGACATAGGAGCTTTAAGAGTGGCTAGAGATTGTCTTGAACTGTGGCAATCTTTTTTATCTGAAGTCTCAGGCATTGGCTTGTCCATTTGGGATGTAGATGGAGCAGACGTGAGGAGCTCATGTTGCAGTACTTGTCCTGATGAATTCTGAAGGTTGTCACCTAATTAAGATAGATACCAGGGAAAAAATAATGTACATGTCAGCAATCACAGTAGCAATTTTGTAGTACAATAAATAATTATCTTATTTTATGTGTAGATGGTTACAATCTAGTTGGTTATAAGTTTACTACAGTTCCTGAACTTTGTCGGTGTGAATAGATAAATATTATCTCTCCATAGCAAGCGCAACTTTGCCAATTTGAAGTATTATAAAAGTAACCTAGTATTATGAAAATAACCTGTGCTGCCGCGGTTACCTATATATCATATGACATATAAAAGATCTCTCTCATAAATGATGGCGTGACACTATTTTTCTTCATAGTAAGAACCGTAGCATAGCATCCTATATAAGAAATTGCATATCTGTCATATGAAGCCAACTAATTTATTAAATAGTTAGTATACAAATTACTGCATTTCATTGTTATTGCTATCTGTGATTGGCTTGAATCTGAGTTTCATTGTTGTTGTTAATCTGGGTTTTCATGATGTTGATTTTAATGAGTCTTTAGTACTTGGTTTGTTATGTATGGTTTGAATGTTGTGGCTTGTTGCAGTGAAATTCGCAAGTACCAGTAGAGCACTGAGCTCTTGATCAGGAAGCTGCCCTTCCAAAGGCTTGTGAGAGAAATTGCTTAGGAGCACAAGGTTAGCAGTTGAAAATATTGATGTTCTTTCTCGTGTTGGTTTGTATGATGCTTATTCCATGCTTTTATTTGATTTATGTTGTTCTTTGTTTGTTTGTTTGCAGACCGAAGTGCGTTTCCAGAGCCATGCCGTCTTTGCAGTGCAACTAAATAGATCAACAGCGATATTATTTAAAAGCATAATACGTTCAAAATCTGTGTATGATATTTGTAATTTAACTCCAACCATGTTTATGCTAGTCACTTGGATATGCTTTATTTTTCTTTAAATCACTCTGATTTGTTTTTTATTTGAATACTGCATTTGATATTTGTAACGCAAAAGTCTTTTTTGTGTACTGAAGTTTTAATGAAATATTTGGTCTAATTATTGCATGTTGTTGTTGGAGACAACTTTAGCTTGCTTTTAGTTTTTGCTACTTCCTGTTGGTGTACGAGCAATGTGACTAACAGTAATCAATAATTCGTGAACAGCAATAGGGAATTTTAGTTCTACACGAGGAAATTTGTTTGATTTTTTATTTTTTTTTTAAAAAATAAAACATTAGCCACGGCTTGACCGTGGCTAATGAGCATTAGCCACAGTCAGTCCGTGGCTAATAATCTGTAGCCACGGGCTGGCCGTGGCTAATGCGCATTAGCCACGGGCTGGCCGTGGCTAATGCGGTTTAGCCAATCCAAACATTATTAAACCACTTAGATGGCGCTTAAAAAAGCGCTATCCAAGCTACCATAGCGGTAGCTTGGATAGCGCTTTTATAAGCGCTATCTTAGTAAACCACTACGATAGCGCTTATAAAAGCGCTATCCAAGCTACCATAGCGGTAGCTTGGATAGTGCTTAAAAGCGCTATCCAAGTGTAAAAAAAAGCTCTATGCAAGCGTTTTTTGTAGTAGTGAGAAGTCGGGTTGATGAAGATTACGGCGGCCTTGAAGAAAACAAAATCAAAAGAAAAACCCTAGGGCTATGCTACAGTTTTATTGTTAGGGTTGCTATATAGAGGTTGGTTTGGGTGCACTTAAGAGGGTTAGGAGAGGAGTGAAATTACGAAGATGATGGAAATTTGGTGATGAATAGCCAAATTGGTTTTGAGTTGATACGTATGATAGGATTCCTCATTTGCTATTCAACGATGGGATTTGGGTAGTTTGTGTGCAAATGGGAGAGAGAGTGTGTGTGAGAGGGTAGGGTACGGTTAAGAGGGAAATAGGGTGAGACTAGCTCGAAGAATCTATCTTGTGCAACTTAGCCTTAAACGTTGTTTAAGGGGAAAAATTAGTGCACAAGTGGGTCAAACGGTATCCGATAATTACGAGAAAAATACCAGGGCGACCGTGTCGATGAGAGAAACGAATCTAAGAAGATTGATCACGAGTTTGGCGACAAGAAACTAAACTAAAAATAAAAAGGTCTCACGACAAAAGTGAGAATCATGACGCCTCTTCAAACAAAGTCAAATTGTGGGAGAACGACCCGTGAAATGACGTTCCAAAATATTTCCACAAATTAATACTCTTCGATAGGGTCACAACGGCCTATTACATCATAAGGTTCGGATACAAGAAAGGTCCAAAATAAATACGTGTACGAACAAGAGTAAGTCATGAAAAACGTACGATCGAAAACAGACCGTGACAAAAGTGCATTTACTTATAAAATCTTTCTTGTTTTCCTCTTCCCTTTTTGCAAAAGCGATCAATTTTTCTTTATGCTCGGTATTTAGCATGCACAATTTGTCATTAAGCTATTTACTGACTTAATTTTTTTCGGATTCAAGCTTAATTAAATCTAGCTTAAGCATACTAATATCATTCAACAAAGAAGGACAGGAAAGACTATTAGCTTTTTCATGCAACTTAGAGTTCTCTTTTTTCAACAGATCAATAATAGAATCACTTACAACAATTTTTCCTTTTAGTTCCTTAATTTCTAATATTATGTTGTAAGTGTCTTGTTGCATTTCATCGTTGGAATTTCTATAATCTTCTAATGTGGATTCTAGCTCCTCAATTTTCTCTTGCATGCCTTTACAAATAAGTAGAAGTTCATCTTTACTACCAAATTTTACCTCATCATCTTTTGCCATGAGGCAGAGGGAGGAGTGTGCACAATCCTCATTCTCATCGTTGCTATCCATGTCCTACGTTCGCACCACAGCTTTTTCTTTCTTCTCCGCAATATTAGCTGTGTCTTATGGACAATCCTTTATAACGTGACCGTGATTTTACATTTAAAACATTTAACTTTATTAATAGCAGTCTGTTCAGATAAATGTCTAGAAGGATTATAATGATTAGAACGATTAAACCTTTGTTGCATGTCAGCTCTTCCTTGAGGAGTCTTGATGTATTTTCTGAAGCCTCTGACCATCAACACTATCTCCTCCTCCACATCGTCATCTTCACTAGCTTGAAGAGCTAGTGGCTTTGGAGCTTTTTCCTTCTCCTCTGGTTTCTCTCTAGCCTCGATATTCTGTAGCTCAAGCTCGTGAGATATTAAGTTGCCTATCAAGTCCTCCACCCTCATCTACGATAAATATTTTGCTTCTTGGATGGCAGTGACTTTAGGCCTGAAAGAGCTTGGTAGCACCATTAAGATTTTCCTTACCTGTTCAAGGCTAGAATAAGGCTTACCAAGGCAGCAAGACTTGTAGATGATGTTGGTTAACCTCGTAAACATCTCTGATATGGACTCTGATGGTAGCATGCGAAAGCTATTGTACTCTATGCTCAGAAGTACAAGTCTAGACTCCTTCACCTGTGACAAACCCTCGTGCGTCACCTCCAGTGTATGCTATATTTCCTGCACAGTTTGGCAATGTGAGATACGATTAAATTCAGATTTATCAAGAGAGCATATAAGATCATTCATAGCTTTTCCATTTAAAGAATATAATCTCTAATCCTTATCATCACACTTGTCATCAGGTTTAAGCATATCAATATTTTAAATTTTAATAACAGGTGGCTTATAACCTTTTTCAAAAATGTGACAAACTTTATAATCAACAGATATCAAGTAGATTTTCATCCTAGATTTCCAATAAGCATAATCTACTCCATTAAATTTTGGCGGTCGTGATATGGACTTACCTCCAGAAAAAGCACAATCACTAGAGTTATTCATGGTTAATCTAGCCTAGATCCTATAACCTGCTCTGATACCACTTGTTGGATCTGGATCTAAGCCTAGAGGGGGAGGGGGTGAATAGGCTAATAAAAAATTCTCGTGCAACCTATGAGATATCACACAGTTATAATCACATGCAGGGTAAATAATAATCAGACACAGATGCACAACTTATTTAACCTGGTTCGGTCGATCACCACAACCTATGTTCAGCCCCCAAAAGAAAATATTATATTAATAGTGTACACGCACAACCGTAATAGCTAGAGAACCAACGTCTCTACACTCACCATGCTCAGTAACCCACTCACCGTGTTCAACACTATCAATCCTAAAATATGCTCTCACTTGATGACACCCGTCAAGTTCCTCTTGTCTAGACCAATACTAGACAAGACCCCAAAATATCACTAATAAAGCGGTAAAGTTTTCCCTACGGAGATCAAACAATACTACACAAAAATAATATTAATAGTTTAGAAAGATCAGTTTTATGTAGCCGTCGTCGTCTCAGTCAATCAGTACGGGCTAGCTCTCGTCTGGCAGGATGTAGGTGTCAGACTTTCATCTCCTCAGCAACTCAAGTTGCGGAATGTCTCCTCTCTTTCAGCTAGTCTATGTGTATAGCAATTCCACTGCAAATTGTTTTTAGATTGGGATGTGTGCACAACAACTCTTCAATTCATTCTCATTTATCACTCAACCTTTAACATTGCATGTGGGAGTTCCTACATCAGTAAAGAAGTACCCAGGCTCACTTCTCAACAAACTGTATGCAAGTTAATTTCTTTGTCTTCAACTCTTCAACATGGCACATGGGATGTCGGTGCCAACTCTGGTGTACGGTGGCTAGACCCTCTTCTTGGCAACAAGTAGCCTTTTGATGGCAGCGGCAATCGTGAGCATGACATACAACTCAGCACTTCTTCGTGGAAATGCAAGGAGGAAAGATGAACGTCAATGCAGCGAAAAGACCTTCAGATGTATAGGTCTTCGTCTTCAACCATGCACCATGCAGCTAGGGGTTTGCGACATCAACGAAGATCGGTAGCTAGAAGCTTTAAATCGGAAGCACGTGGACGATGAACTTCACCCGTACGATGATGATGAGCTCCAGAAACAATCTCTACGGCAGCCGGGTCTTGGACGTCGTAGATGGCTTGTGGATGTACTCCTCCTCAATGGCGACATCTTTGAAGTGGTCGACGATAATGGCAGTCCACGGAAGCAAGAAGCTCTTCACAGCAAGATGTGATCGCGTTGACGGCTTGGAGGTCTGGAAGGCTTGGTCGACAACCCCAATCTACAACAGGATAGGGCAGAAAGAGGGACTTGACGTCGCCGGCAGCTTGGTCAGCTCGTCGTTGATGATGCTGAGTCTTTATGCTGGGGATGCCAACGACTCCGACTTCAGGATGTTCGAAGCTCCTTGCCTTGTGGAGGTTGAAGATGACGCTTGTGATACGGTGATGGCTTGTGGATGAAGCGCTCGGCAATGAAGTCTTGCTGCCTTTTTATTTGCTTTGGCTATGAGGGAGGTTTGGCAACTTGGGTTTTAGATATGGGCCTCTTGACTTGGAGTTGTATGCCGCAAGGAGATGTTGGCTGTTTTTCTTGTGATTGCAGTAGTAAATAATTGGCTTCTTCTTTTTCTTTTGGACTTTAGGTTGCGACTAGGAGAGTTTTGCGTGAGTTTTTCCCCTTGGAAAAATTTTCTTGGCCGCTACTTTCTTTGCCTTTGGATGATTGGTTTTATAGGGGGAAGTTAGGGTTTCTTGCAGCAAAAAGGGAGACCATGTAAATGGCTAGAGTCCGCTAGGATAGAATCACCTACATGTAAGGATTTGGTGCAGCAATGGATCGTTTGAGTGCGATCTCAATTTGACTATGAATAGGATTGGGTTGAATCAACCCATTTGAGATTTGAGCACATCCCTCTTTGATTTGGAATGAGATATCCCATCATCTCTTCTCCTTTTAACCAAGTCCAATAGTCATAGCTATAATCTCCATCTCTTTGACCAAGTCATCACGTTGGAGAATCACAAGCTTGCCGCTCCTGAAAAGCACTTAACCCACACGTTAAATAGTTCACATATGGTTGTCGTCATCAAACTAGAAGTCCTAGAGCATTGCAACCAACATGTTATCTCCTGGAGCGCCGTCCATGGCAGAAGGAACGACTTGATCGTTCGAGGAACTACCCATTGTCGTTGATGGGGCTACTCAGCCAGCTCGTCTCCAGCAGAAGAAAAAGGAGAGGCCTCCCATCGAATTTGAGGTGGTTGCTAGTGAGGAAATAAGAAAAGGCGGTGACTTCACCGTAGTGACTTGGAGCCATCTGGGTCGATTGAAGTCATGGAGCGGCCTGGGCCTTTGGACGGGAGTCAATTGATCGGTGAGACCCACATTCTTGAGCAAGAGCAAGAAACTCTTGTAGAGGGAGATTCAGGAGATACCCAAGCTCCTCTGGAGCCCTTTGGCACGAGTACTCCTGGCCATGGGAGGGCTTGTTCCCTCCCGTGTCTCTGTTTGAGGACATCCCTGATGAATTCCGACCAATTTTGTTGGAGAGTCTGTCGCCTCAGGCTCCATTTGATTTTCACGCAGAGGAGCTCGTTCAAATGGAGTTTCTACTAAACAGAGATGATTCTGCTCTTTTGGATTGTGGGGCCTCCTCTCAGATTGCCGAAAATACGACCCTTCCCTAGGATATGGCCATTGTGGAGAGGGTTGATTATGAGCAGCTTGCGTCGAAAGCCGTCCATGCAAAGTCCAAGTAACCACTGCATTTGCCTTCATTATAGGTGATGTAGGCATGGATGTTGAGCATTGTACCTTGTTTGTAGGCTCTCGTGGCCACTGCTGCACTGCGTCGACGCATGGCAGTGGTGGCTACCCATGAGGTCACCTTGGCGGTCGTTAAGATGGCTATGGAGAAGTCTCAGGCGAAGCTGGATAGAGTGGAGCTTCTGTGCAAACTGAGACTAAATCACGTTCAGTAGCTCGAGAATGATTTACATGAGTCTTATAGGAGGGAAGTTTAATAATCTGCCTCGAGAGAGCGAGCAGAGAAAGCTCTGCTGGAGGAGAGAGTCAGCGTCGAGGCCATAGCGGAGAGGGTGGTCCAGGAATTCAAGGATTTATTTCCCGATTTTGACGAGTTGTACATGCAAGGATATGAACGATGTCGATCTAAAGTGAAGGACTGATTATCTGGCATTACCACTGAGATCGACCAGATCCCCGTGCAGTTCCTTGATATCGACAACGATATCTAAGCTGGAGTATGTAGGAGGCCATTCCTGCCGGCGAAGTTGTCATTGCGACGGGTGATGATGTGGGCGCTGGTGCTTTGGGAGATCAAGGGCATGCAGTTGTGCTTGAGGGGGGCCAAGGGACTAGCGACTCGTCGCAGAATCTTGATGCTCCTCTTACCCTGCCATAAGTTTTAAACATATAGGGGGGGTAATTGAGATATAAACGAAGATAGTTTTGTAGTATAAGCGCCCAAAAAATTGGCTTGTATCTCTTCGTTTGTCGTTGTATCTATTTGTTTTGTCGTCGATCATACCGTGTGGTCGTAATACCTAATGGCCCCTTTCGACGAGTTAGACCCTTACTCAAGATGGTCAGGGTTAAGCCATTGAACCATGTTAGAAATAGACCACTGCATTCAGTGGAAAGGGGGTGGTTCCCTCGACTTACGTCTGACAGTGTGAGAGGTTCGTTCAATGGCAAAGGGGTGTCCCTTCTACTTTCGGCTGACGACACGGTAGGGTCATTCAGTGGAAAAGGGGTGGCCCCTTTGACTTACGGCTGAAGATGCGGTAGGGTTGTTCAATGGAAAAGTGGTAACCCCTTCGACTTACGGCTGACGATGCGAGAGGGTCGTTCAGTGGCAAAGGAGTCGCCCCTTCAACTTACGGCTGACGATGCAAAAGGGTTATTCAGTTGCGAAGGGGGGGCCTTTCGACGCAAGGCTGTTGACTCGTTAGGGTCGTTCAATGGCGAAGAGGTGGCCTCTTCGACTTACGACTGACGACTCGGTTGGGTCTTCAGTGACGAGGGGGTGGCCCCTTTGACTTATGGCTGACGACACAAGAGAGTCGTTCAGTGGCGAAGGATGCCCCTTTGACTTACGGCTGACGACACACGAGAGGATCATTCAGTGGCAAGGGAGTGGCCCCTTCGACTTACGGCTGACGATTCAGTAGGGTCGTTTAGTGGAAAGGGAGTAGCCCCTTCGACTTACGGCTGATGACTCAAGAGGGTGGTTCAATGGCGAGGGGGTGGACCGTTTGATGTACGGTTGACGACGCGAGAGGGTCGATCAGTGGCGAAGGGGTGGCCCTTCGACTTACGGTTGATGACACGAGAGGGTCGTTCAATAGCAAAGGGATGTCCCCTTCATCTTACGGCTGACGACTCGATAGGGTCGTTCCATGGCGAGGGGGTGGCCCCGTTGACTTATGTCTGAAGACTCGATATGGTCTTTCAGTGGCGAGAGGTGGCCTCTTTGACTTACGGCTGACGACATGCAAGAGTCATTCAGTGGTGAAGGGATGGCCCTTCGACTTACGTCTTACGACACGAGAGGTTTGTTCAGTGGTGAAGGTATGGCCCCTTTGACTTACGGCTGATTACTCGATAGGGACGTTCAGTGGTAAGAGCGTGGCCCCTTCGACTTATGGCTGACGACACGCAAGAGTCATACAGTGGCGAAGGGTAGCCCACTCGACGTACGGATGACGACTCGGTAGGGTCATTCAGTGGCGAGTGGGTAGCCCCTTCGACTTACGGCTGACGACACATGAGAGTCGTTTAGTGGCAAAGGGGTGGCCCCTTCAACTTATGGATGATGAATCGATATGTTCGTTCAGTGGCGAGGGGGTGGCCCCTTCGACTTACGGCTGACGAGATGCGAGGGTCATTCAGTGGCGAAGAAGTGCCCCTTCGACTTACGGCTGACGACCCACGAGGGTCGTTCAGTGGTGATGGGGTGGCCCCTTCGACTTACGGCTATCGATGCGAGAGGGTCATTCAGTGGTGATGACGTGGCCCTTCGACTTACGACTAACGACACGAGAGGATCGTTCAGTGGTAAAGAGGTGGCCCCCTTCAACTTACGGTTGACGACTTGGTAAGGTCTCAGTGACGAGGGGGTGGCCCCTTTGACTTATAGCTGATGACACGTGAGGGTCGTTCAAAGGCAAAGGGATGGCCTCTTTGACTTACAGCTGAAGACTCGGTAAGCTTATTTAGTGGCGAGTGGGTGGCCCCATCGACTTACCGATAAAGATATCAAGAGTCATTCAGTAGTGAAGGGGTGGTCCTTCGACTTACGGTTAACAACACGAGAGGATCTTGCAGTGGAGAAGTGGTGGCCCCTTCGACTTACGGCTGATGTGTCACGCCCCGCTTCCCTAAAATGGAGGCGAGACGTGAAAAGGTCCGCATGAGAGTGGAGCTGTGAAGCCCCAAACCCGATAAGCGTCAATAAAACATAAGCAGGTCCCTGTAACCACAACGGAACAACAATAATAACACAAGGAGAGACTGAAATAAAATCTCATATCTCACAAATTGTCCAACATGAAAGTAAGTTCAACATCCAGAAAAGCCACCAGGCTAAAAGAAAGAGTCTAAAGGCCCAGAACAAGGCCAACAAAAACAACATCACAACAAGGTATTAGGTGCTACGCACCGACAACAAAACAGCAGTCTAATCAAAAGGGAAAACACAACGAAGACACTAGGACTGGTCCCCAGTGTCCACGTACTCCCCGTCAAACACAAGCTCGGGCTCGGCGTCAGCAAACACCTCGTCCTCAACAAGGTACTCAGGCTCAGGCTCTAACATGTGTCACCCAAAAGAGTAAAGGGGCACATGTCAGCAAGTCTAAAAGACTTGGGCAAGGAAACTGAAAGTAAGGCAACTAGCAACCTAGCAGTTTTTAGTATGCATGACATGGCAGTTATAACATGAGTGCACAAGCAAGACATGGCGAGACAATAAGTACAAGAGAACAATTATCGGGACAAGACAAGAGTAGCCAAGCTACTAACAATCTCAATCAATTCGCTATTCACGTTTCACTGTTGTTTGTAGATGTTTACGCCTTACAGCTGAATGGTATAACATTCACGCTGATTGGCCGCTTAACACTACCCCAAAACCCAGCGTTTACGCCTTACCACTGCAGTTGCTGATCGGGCAGACTCCCAGTTGAACGGCCAATTAACTCTTACCCCCAATACCCATATGATGACGAGCCAGGGTCCCCGCACACGAGCTCAGTAAATGAGCCAGGGTTGCCCCGCACGGGAGCTCGCATCCTAATTCACGATTCATAAGCATTTGGCATAGGGGTGCACCTAGCCTCAATATCGAGCGTTCGGGTTAGCAACTCATTATGCTCGCTTCTGGTCACGAGCCAGGAAACACAAGTATTGTAGCGATGCTACGCAATCACGGGATCACTCAAAGAATGCAATGACATGACAATTAATTTGCGTACCGTTAATGGAATTTAAACATGACATGGTAATTGTGCAACATGATATATGTCGGAACTAGCTTCAATGTCAAGCTAGTTCCCCAATTTGCGCCTAGGCGAGTATCATTTCGTCGCCTAGCCTCTTTTACGCCTACAACAAGCAAGTGGCCTAAAACATGGCCTAAACCCTAAGTGGCAAATTTCACTTGCCTAGCACCGGGGATGACGATCACGAAGGTTCGTCCCGCGGATGCTAATCTACGGGGAAATCACTGTTAAGGGGAAACAATCATCAAAACAACATCCATTTCATTAGGGTTTCATAAAAATACAAATAGGTTATGAAAACATCAAGAGATCGATTTCTTACCGTGAGGAGGCGGAAGAAACACCCCGGAGAACCTATGGATCAGATCTGGAAATGATTGGAGAAGTTTGGAGAACTAGGGTTTTTGGGGGATTTTGGGGATTTGATGAGATTTTGGGGAAGATGAGGGGTAGAATGTGTTGAGGGATAGTTTGGATGATGGATTTTGGGCTAGGGATGAAGGAATAATGGTTTGGGGAAGAAGGGGGCTCAATGGGGGAGAAACTAGGGTTTTGGGTCGAGTGGAGGAAGAAGAAAACGTTTGGGAGGGGTTTAAATAGGATGGGCTGGCGGCTGCCCAGAAATTAGGGTTTTAACACAGATTAGTCGGTCAAAGAGCAACCACTGACCGACTAGTTTGGCAACTAGTCGGTCGGTCGACCAACGCAGACCGACTAAGTGTAAACAGTAACTTCTGAACGAAAATAGAATTTAGATTTAGTCGGTCGATGAACAACTACTGACTGACTAGTTTGGCATCTAGTCGGTCGGTGAACGTTCTTAGACCGACTAAGAGTGAACAGTACTGATACTAAAATTTAGATGATGTGTTAGTCGGTTAAAGAAGCATTGCTGACCGACTAGTTTGCAACCTAGTCGGTCAACCAACATTCTTAGACCGACTAACGATAAACAGTAACTCCTGAGAAATTTAGAAAGCCAACTAGTCGGTCCAAGAACGATTGCCGACCGACTGGATCGTCATCTAGTCGGTCGGTGCCCCTTCTTACACCGGCTAATAAGCACCAAAAGTTCCGATACGGAGCGCGGAGCCCTGGGATCGATTCCTAAGACTCCTAGGCTTGATCTAATAGTAAGATACGACTGTTATAAAGCCCGTCACGAATGACTTACTCCGAAATCGACGATCCTAAGGAAGAAACGAGAAAACACGACGAAACGATTGAAAATGAAAGTTACGGAGACGAAAACCACACATGAGGAGAAAATCCACCAAAACATATATTATAATATAATAAACCCAGATACATGAAAACCAGTCGTTACATCCTCCCCAACTTAAGAAAAATTCCGTCCTCGGAATTTCCAAACACTCACGTGTCCGGAAACAAAAGTGGGAAACGCTCTCGCATCTCATCCTCATTCTCCCAAGTAGACTCTCCAGGTGAGCCGTGTCGCCACATCACTCTCACAAGGTTGACAACCTTGTTCCGAAGTGACTTTTGACGCCTGTCCAGAATCTGCACTGGATGCTGGTCATATGTCATATCGGGGCGAACGGTAATCTCCGAAAAATCCACAGCATGAGATGGATCGCTAATGTATCGACGAAGCTGCGACACATGGAAAACATTGTGAACTCCTTCCAAAGATGGCGGCAAGGCCAAGCGATAAGCTACCTCGCCAACTTTCTCCAGAATGTCAAACGGTCCAATGTATCGCGGGCTCAACTTCCCTCGCTTCCCAAAATGAATCACACCGCGATTCGGGGAAATCTTCAAGAACACATGGTCGCCCGGCTGAAAATCCAAAGGACGACGTTTAGCATCCGCCCAATGCTTAAAACGGTCCTGAGCAATCCTCAACCTCTCCCGAATGTTCCTGACAATATCCACGGCCTCCACGATCATCTCAGGTCCCAACAGCTCCCGATCACCAACGTCATCCCAACTTAATGGCGATCGACATTTCCTCCCATAAAGAGCGGCGAAAGGCGCCATGCCAATACTCGCCTGGAAGCTGTTGTTGTAGGAGAACTCCACCAAATGCAGGTGGTCCTCCCACGAACCCTTGAAATCCAACATGCACGCCCTCAGTATGTCTTCCAAAATCTGAATCGTCCTCTCGGACTGGCCATCCGTCTGCGGATGGTACGCCGTGCTGAAACTCAGACGCGTACCTAAACTCTTCTGCAAACTCTGCCAGAACTGAGATGTGAACCTCGTGTCGCTGTCTGACACGATACTCACGGGGACTCCGTGAAGTCGCACAACCTCCTGCACGATTCACGTTACATCATTATCCCAACTAGGAAAAGGAAATAAAACGGAGAGTAAAAGAATTTTTACCTCCATATATCTCCTTGCTAGCGCCTCAGTGGACTGTCCCACTCGGAATGGAATAAAGTGCGCGGATTTGGTCAATCGATCTACGATCACCCAAATCGCGTCATTCTGCTTCGGACTCCGAGGTAGTCCAGTCACGAAATCCATAGTGATGTGTTGCCATTTCCACTCCGGAATCGGAAGCGGTTGTAGCAACCCGGCCGTACGCTGATGCTCCGCCTTCACTTGCTGGCAAACCAAGCACTTGGCTACACTCCGAGCCACACTCCTCTTCATACCATGCCACCAATAATTCAGACGAAGATCCTGGTACATCTTGGTGCCACCAGGATGCACAGAATACGGCGAACTGTGTGCCTCCACCATCAACTCCTCTCTAATATCCCCAGCTGGCACACACAACCTGGCTCCAAACCTCAGCGAGCCATCCTCATGAATCAAAAAGTCAGTCCGCAGACCGGCTTTCACCTGCTCCCGAATCTTCACCAGCTTCGGATCCTCAGCCTGGCCAGCCTTAATCCGATCCACGATCGTCGACTGTACCTGCATGTACATCAACGATGAAGCCTCCCCAGGAAGGACAATCTCAACACCAGACTCGCAGAAATCCTGCTGCAATCTCCACTGCGAGGTCAAAATCATCACCGCGGGAAGCCTACTCAGCGCATCAGGGACCACATTCACCTTGCCAGGGTGAAACTGTAAATCAATCTCATAATTTGCCATAAGCTCTAACCATCGACGCTGTCGCATGTTGAGCTCCTTCTGAGTAAAAATATACTTCAAGCTCTTGTGATCGGTGAAAATCTTCACTTTCTCACTCAGCAGGAAGTGCCTCCAAATCTTAAGAGCAAACACAATGGCAGCCAACTCCAAATCATGCGTTGGGTAATTCTTCTCATGAACCTTAAGCTGACGAGACGCATACGCCACAACATGTCCGTGCTGATGCAACACACAACCGAGACCCTTGCCAGAAGCATCGCAAAAGATCTCAAATCCACCGCTGGGATCAGGCACAACAAGAATAGGAGCAGTCGTCAACCTCTCCCTCAGAACACCAAAAGCACTCTCACAATCACCCGACCAAACAAAAGGTACATCCTTCCGCGTCAACCTGGTCATCGGCTCAGTAATACAGGAAAAGTCCTTAATGAATCGCCGATAGTAACCAGCAAGTCCAAGGAAACTCTGAATCTCAGACGCAGATGACTAAACAGGCCACTCCCTGATGGCCCTAATCTTCTCGGGATCCACTGAAATACCATCTCCAGTCACCACATGCCCGAGAAAAGCAACTCTATCCAGCCAAAACTCGCACTTCGAAAACTTAGCATACAAACGATGCTTCCTCAAGATCTCCAACACCGTCCTCAAGTGCGAGGCATGCTCTTCCTCCGACTTCGAATAGATCAGAATTTCGTCAATAAAGATAACGACAAACTTATCCAAAAAGTCGTAGAAAATCAGGTTCATCAGATTCATGAAAATTGCGGGCGCGTTAGTTACACCGAAAGGCATAACCACAAACTCATAGTGTCCATACTTCGTCCTGAACGCTGTCTTCGGAACATCTCCCTTCTTCACCTTCAACTGATGGTAACCACTCCTCAAATCCAATTTAGAAAACACCCTCGAGCCTCCAAGCTGATCAAAAATGTCATCGATGCGAGGCAACGGGTATTTATTCTTAATGGTCACCGCATTCAACTCCCGATAGTCCACGCACATGCGACGCGAACCATCCTTCTTCTTCACCAGCAACACCGATGCTCCCCACGGAGACACACTAGTGTTGATATAACCCTTCTGCAAAAGCTCATCCAACTGCTTCCGCAACTCTTCCAATTCTGCAGGTGCCATACGATACGGCGACTTTGAAATCGGCTGCGCACCTGGAACAAGATTGATAGAAAATTCTAAAGCTCGATCAGGTGGTAAACCAGACATCTCCTCGGGGAAGACGTCGCCAAAATCTCGCACCACAGCTGGCCACTCTAACTCCATCTGCAAAGCCACAACCTCCACCGGCCTGGCTCGAAATCTGTCAGGACCAAGCGAACTGCTACCACGACTGAACTCAAATACTGGATGTCCGGGAATCTCGAACACCACCTTCTTCCTTCGACAGTCGATCGTAGCATAGAAGCTCGCAAGCCAGTCCATCCCAAGAACTGCATCATAGTTGATGATGTCGTGGACAATGAAATCAGTGAAAAGCTCATGTCCACAGACCACCAACGAGCAAGAATTACAACCACGATGCACCGAGACCACGCCATTCCCTGTAACGATATTCCAACTCTTGGAAAGAGGGTACGTCGACAAGGAATGCCTCTCCACGAAGCTCCGAGAAATAATGCACATCGATGCACCAGAGTCAAAGAGGACCCGTGCAGGAAATGTGCAAACCAAAACCACACCTAACAAGCAATTAACAATCAAACCCTAGTCTAGCAAACAACCATGTTCAAGCAAACAACACAATCTAACATTCAAACCAGCTAGGAAAGTAATAGCTAGATTGAGGATTACCTGCGATAACCTCATCCACAGCCTCGCTCTCCACAGCGGTCATCAGAAAAGCCTGCCTCCTCGGCGGAACAGCCTGCTGAAAAGCCTGCCTCTGTGGAACAAGAGCTGCTCCACGACCAGCAGGAACAGACGCTCGCTGCTGCAACGGCTGTGCTGCAACAGGCGCCCTCCGCAGTTGATTCGCATGCTGACAATCCTTCGCGACATGGGAAGCATCACCACAAACCAGACACTGGCCCAAAAACTTCCGACACTGTTCTTTGATGTGGCCAGGATTGCCGTAGAAATGGCAAGTCTTCAGAATAGGCCCTCCTGGCCTCTTAAACTGAGCTGGCTGATTAGGCTTGAAACCAGGCCTAACCACCGCCCTGGCCTGCTCCATAGGCCTCTTCCCAGCACCAACAATAGACCCCCTCCTCTGACTCAGGTTCAGCTCCTGCCTTCTCGCAGCGACCAAAACCTTCTGATAAGAGTCCAGATCGGAGGAAGACACAAAACTCTAGAGCTCCAAGGCAAGTCCCTGCAGAAACCTCTGAGCCCTCTCATCAGCATCCCGCACCATCTTCGGTGCGAACCGACTCAGCCTAGTGAACTCTTGGTGGTACTGGTCCACCGTCAAGCTCCCTTGCTTCAGATCAATGAAGCGCTGCAGCATCTCCTTCTTCGCAGCCTTCGGAAAGAATTCCTCATCAAACCAGGACTTAAAGGTAGCCCAAGCTATCGGCTCCACCAACATCTTCTCTTCCGCATCCCACCAATTCCGAGCATTACCCTTGAGTTGCCTCTTCGCCAAATCAACCCATCCAGCCGGGGTGATCTTGGCCATCTTCAGATTGTCCTCGATGTTCCGAATCCACTCATCGGCAGCCAGAGGACCCTCAGACCCATCAAAATATGCGGGACCCAACTCCCGAAATTGCTTCGCTCCCGGCTCAGAGCGAGGGGCATCCGGAAGAGCCCGGGCAGCTCGAGCAAGTGGAGCATTCTGGACTTGCAGGAGCACGCCCTGCTGCACTTGCATCATCTGGAGCATCATCCGCATCATCTCACCATTGGTGGGTTCCCGCTCAGGCTCCTCATCATGAGGGAGCGCACCACTACCCCCACCACGGGTGAATCGTCTTCCTGCCATCTAGTGACACAGAAAACGAAGCAGATTAGACTCATAGCTTATGACTCGGACGTCGAACTTAGTTTATTGGACATTCTAATATTATTATTGTTATTCCGATAATCGCAGTTACAGAAGGACCTGCATGGGCCACCAACAAAACCTGTCACGCCCCGCTTCCCTAAAATGGAGGCGAGACGTGAAAAGGTCCGCACGAGAGTGGAGCTGTGAAGCCCCAAACCCGATAAGCGTCAATAAAACATAAGCAGGTCCCTGTAACCACAACGGAACAACAATAATAACACAAGAAGAGACTGAAATAAAATCTCATATCTCACAAATTGTCCAACATGAAAGTAAGTTCAACATCCAGAAAAGCCACCAGGCTAAAAGAAAGAGTCTAAAGGCCCAGAACAAGGCCAACAAAAACAACATCGCAATAATAAGGTACTAGGTGCTACGCACCGACAACAAAACAACACTCTAATCAAAAGGGAAAACACAACGAAGACACTAGGACTGGTCCCCAGTGTCCACGTACTCCCCGTCAAACACAAGCTCGGGCTCGGCGTCAGCAAACACCTCGTCCTCAACAAGGTACTCAGGCTCAGGCTCTAACATGTGTCACCCAAAAGAGTAAAGGGGCACATGTCAGCAAGTCTAAAAGACTTGGGCAAGGAAACTGAAAGTTAGGCAACTAACAACCTAGCAGTTTTTAGTATGCATGACATGGTAGTTATAACATGAGTGCACAAGCAAGACATGGCGAGACAATAAGTACAAGAGAACAATTATCGGGACAAGACAAGAGTAGCCAAGCTACTAACAATCTCAATCAATTCGCTATTCATGTTTCACTGTTGTTTGTAGATGTTTACGCCTTACAGCTGAATGGTATAACATTCACGCTGATTGGCCGCTTAACACTACCCCAAAACCCAGCGTTTACGCCTTACCACTGCAGTTGTTGATCGAGCAGACTCCCAGTTGAATGGCCGCTTAACTCTTACCCCCAATACCCACATGATGACGAGCCAGGGTCCCCGCACACGAGCTCAGTAAATGAGCCAGGGTTGCCCCGCACGGGAGCTCGCATCCTAATTCACGATTCATAAGCATTTGGCATAAGGGTGCACCTAGCCTCAATATCGAGCGTTGGGGTTAGCAACTCATTATGCTCGCTTCTGGTCACGAGCCAGGAAACACAAGTATTGTAGCGATGCTACGCAATCACGGGATCACTCAAAGAATGCAATGACATGACAATTAATTTTCGTACCGTTAATGGAATTTAAACATGACATGGTAATTGTGCAACATGATATATGTCGGAACTAGCTTCGTTGTCAAGCTAGTTCCCCAATTTGCGCCTAGGCGAGTATCATTTCGTCGCCTAGCCTCTTTTACGCCTACAACAAGCAAGTGGCCTAAAACATGGCCTAAACCCTAAGTGGCAAGTTTCACTTGCCTAGCACCGGGGATGACGATCACGAAGGTTCGTCCCGCGGATGCTAATCTACGGGGAAATCGCTGTTAAGGGGAAACAATCATCAAAACAACATCCATTTCATTAGGGTTTCATAAAAATACAAATAGGTTATGAAAACCTCAAGAGATCGATTTCTTACCGTGAGGAGGCGGAAGAAACACCCCGGAGAACCGATGGATCAGATCTGGAAATGATTGGAGAAGTTTGGAGAACTAGGGTTTTTGGGGGATTTTGGGGATTTGATGAGATTTTGGGGAAGATGAGGGGTAGAATGTGTTGAGAGATAGTTTGGATGATGGATTTTGGGCTAGGGATGAAGGAATAATGGTTTGGGGAAGAAGGGGGCTCAATGGGGGAGAAACTAGGGTTTTGGGTCGAGTGGAGGAAGAAGAAAACGTTTGGGAGGGGTTTAAATAGGATGGGCTGGCGGCTGCCCAGAAATTAGGGTTTTAACACAGATTAGTCGGTCAAAGAGCAACCACTGACCGACTAGTTTGGCAACTAGTCGGTCGGTCGACCAACGCAGACCGACTAAGTGTAAACAGTAACTTCTGAACGAAAATAGAATTTAAATTTAGTCGGTCGATGAACAACTACTGACCGACTAGTTTGGCATCTAGTCGGTCGGTGAACGTTCTTAGACCGGCTAAGAGTGAACAGTACTGATACTAAAATTTAGATGATGTGTTAGTCGGTTAAAGAAGCATTGCTGACCGACTAGTTTGCAACCTAGTCGGTCAACCAACGTTCTTAGACCGACTAACGATAAACAGTAACTCCTGAGATAATTTAGAAAGCCAACTAGTCGGTCCAAGAAGGATTGCCGACCGACTGGATCGTCATCTAGTCGGTCGGTGCCCCTTCTTACACCGTCTAATAAGCACCAAAAGTTCCGATACGGAGCGCGGGGCCCCGGGATCGATTTCTAAGACTCCTAGGCTTGATCTAATAGTAAGATACGACTGTTATGAAGCCCGTCACGAATGACTTACTCCGAAATCGACGATCCTAAGGAAGAAACGAGAAAACACGCCGAAACGATCGAAAACGAAAGTTACGGAGACGAAAACCTCACATGAGTAGAAAATCCACCAAAACATATATTATAATATAATAAACCCAGATACATGAAAACCAGTCGTTACATGATGACTCGGTAGGCTTGTTCACTCGCGAGAGGGTGGTCCCTTCGACTTACAGTTAACGACACACGAGAGTCGTTCAGTGGCGAACGGTTGGCCCTTCAACTTACTGTTAATGACTTAAGAGAATCGTTCAGTGGCAAAGGGGTGGCCCATTCGACTTACAGCTGACAACTCGAGAGGGTCATTCAGTGGCAAAGGGGTGGCCCTTCGACTTAATGCTGACAATATGAGAGGTTCGTTTAGTGGCGAAGGGTGGCCCCTTCGTCTTACGGCTGACGACTCGGTAGGGTTGTTCCATGGCAAGGGGTGGCCCCTTCGACTTATGGCTAAAGACTCGGTAGGGTCGTTCAGTAGCGAGGGGGTGGCCCCTTCGACTTACTGCTGATGACATGCAAGAGTCGTTCAATGGTGAAGGCATGGCCCTTCGACTTACGGCTGAAGACTCGTGAGGTTCGTTCAGTGGAGATGGTGTGGCCCATTTGACTTAGGGCTGATTACTCGGTAGGGTCGTTCAGTGGCGAGAGGGAGATCCCTTCGACTTATGGATGACGACACGTGAGATTCGTTCAGTGGTGAAGGGGTGCCTCTTCGACTTACGACTGATGACTCGATAGGTTCGTTAAGAGTCGAAGGGGTGGCCCTTTCGACTTACGACTGATGACTCAGTTGGTTCGTTCAGTGGTAGGGGGTGGCCCATTTGACTTATAGCAGACGACACGCGAGAGTCGTTCAATGGAGAAGGGGTGGCCACTTCGACTTTGTGCTAACGACTCGGTAGGGTCGTTCAGTGGTGAGGGAGTGGCCCCTTCGACTTACGACTGACGACACATGAGAGTCAGTCAGTGGCGAAGGGGTGCCTCTTCGACTTATGGCTAACGACGCGAAAGGGTCGTTTAGTGGCGAAGGGATGTCCATTTCGACTTACGCCTGATGACTCGAGATGGTGTACATGGGTGTCATCAATATGAATTTAGTTCATATAGACTTCGCCAAGGATCATATCCTTTTAATGGGGATAGTCTGCATAGAATTCAATATTGCTATATCGAAAAAAATTATTTCGAAAAGGAAGCAAAATTTATTTGATGTAAAGCATGTTTTACTAAATAAAGTAAAAAAAGCGTACATGTATTTTCGAATTTCATTGGGAATTGCCTTCTGATCGGCCCCGGATATACACTCGGAAAACGATTGTAGTTTTACAGCAAGCGCACGGTGTAGTGGCGAGCGGGTATCGAACACGAGGAGGCGGTGTTGGCTCCAATCTATCCTAGGTTTGTTTGACTACGAATGTTTTATTGGTGGAGATGGGTATGGTATGATGTAATGACAATGGTGATGGTTGTCGGTGTCGGTGATAAATAAGTTGGTAAAATATCGATTCAAATACAATATAATATAAGTGTCTAGGGCTAGGGAATCCCCACTACGGATCGTCATACATCTCTGTGAATCGTGAATCTCAATATTACTATACTTGTGATGAGGTGAACTAGTCGTAACTGAATATAGAAACAAGCTCACACTCTCGCGCTATTGCCGGTCTATAGTAACCTAGATTAGGGCCCACTCTCGTGCAAACCCTAACCTAAGACACTAGCATGAAGATCGACATCATCGTCCAATCGCACCTCGAGCCCACTCCCGTGCAAACTCGAGTTACTATCTAGGTTGTGATAGCTCGTATTCGTCCAATCTCTTGCAAACGAAAATGGGTATATATTTATAATAAAAATCCTAGCTTTGGCCCAATCTCTTGCAAACCAAGTCTAGAGAATTTCGATTATAAACCAAAATCGAATATCTAGGCCTTCCCATCGATCGAAATCCAATCTCTTGCAAACCCCAAATCGATGGAAATTCCTAGCTATCCGTGATAAATCAATCACAACATAACCTCCTAACAATTCTAACAACATATGAATTTATTCATCACAAATCTGAAATTAGATCCATAGAGCTCATCCCTATGCCCTAGAACTTCGAATCTACTCAAGCATAGCAATAATGTTTAGAAATAAAAAAAACGTTTCTTGCATATATATAGATATTAAATCAAATATTCAAATAATAAGAACAAAGATACTTAGCTTTGTGTAGAACTTCAATCCAAATACAAGCTTTTAGATCCAAGAGGGGGCCTATGGCATGACCTAACCTCTAAAATAATACCTAAGAAAACATAATGGAACTCATCTCTAATGATGGCTACAAACCTCTTATATAGCACCCAAAACCCTAGCAAATAACCCAAAACACTAGTCAAACGAATAAGAAAGTAAGGTTTCACTTGAAAGAAATGCTCGGTGGTGGTGAGCAAAATGGTGGGACATATCAAAATGTGAAGAGTGCAATTAATATATATAATGGGTTGGGGGTGTAAAAGATTTTTGTTGCCGTCATATGAGGTGATATTTATTCAAGCAAACCTATACGGCCCTCTCGCTGTCGAGAGGATTCATTTTTATTGAAAGCATAAAATACTACACTACTGGATTGATATCACCTATAGCAAAAGGTGGATCCAGTATCTTTGTCGGTACAGTCAACTGCTCCAACTGCTCCTTACATGGCTCCCCAGGTGCGCATGTCCACGGACTCCATCAGATTCCAGCAATGCGGCTCCCAGCATCTCTCCAAGGACTCCACCTATACCTTGCAAGAGATAAGCCGCATCAATCTGATGTGGATAATTCTTCCCCAAAATAAATGTATTCCAAAGATGGTCATCAACATAAATATTTAAAATTAAAGATGGTTGACAACACTTCCCTGAAAAAAAATCTCTATTCTCGTTCACCACGTCGATCAACTCCTCGTTGTTTTCCTCTGGTTCCTCAGGTAACTCTGGCATAATAGTGTGGGTCTCGTCCGGATGCTCCTCCTCATCGTCAGACTCATCCCAGCGCACCTCTTGATCATATTCATACGCATCCATGGGTGCTAACTCCTCGCTCTCCTCCTCGTATACGTCCTATTGTACCTTTTGTTCATATGTATATGTATCCTGCAAAAGGCACGATGAGTCATCAAAAATCTGAATCATAAAAAACAACATACACGGGAGGGGAATCAATTATAGGAGATGAGGGAGTAAAGAGATCTCCCTGAAGGGGGGCCAAAAGCTCTGTGGGATTGTCCTTGGCGTCAATGGAAGGGTGGTCCTCTGAGGGATGCACAGCCTCTGTAGAAGGTAGGGATGGCTGCGGTAGCTCAAAAGGAGGGGGCACAATTTGGGTTCCATCTGCGTGCAGATGTCATCTTTCAAAGTCAATTCCTCCTCGATGGTCTGCTCCACTGTTGTAGGCATTACCTCCTCAATACTATCCTCTGATGGTATAGGCTGCTCTGACTCAGGTGGGTGGCAGGGGGAGGCGACGACTGTACAAGGTGGCTCTATAGGCTCATGTATCTCGACCGTGGTGTAAAAATGGGTCGTATGCCACTTAACTAGAGCGTATACTCCATCATCAATTGTGCCTGTGGGAGAGATTCAATGAGTAATAAAGTTTTGAAATTCAAGCTCAAAAGGATCCCCTGCCGTTATTGTCAATAGACCGGTTTCTTGAACTACGTCGACAATGTTTCTCAATAGATCCATGTAAGTGTCCTCATTTGGCAGCTCAGATGTCTCTATTTGTGGAGTGTTGATGGCATAAATGTAACGGCCGATTTCCAACCGTTCGTATTTTCTACGTGCACGTACCTTTCGTGCACGTATTTTATTTGACTCTTTCTTTGTTTTGGTATATACGATGTGATATGCCGGTGTGACCGTATGGAAGTGTAGAATTTTATGGTAATTTTTGGGAACATCATCTCACGGCTCGTTTTCTCGCAAAACAGCTTTGAATGGAAGGGCGTTTTGGTCTTTTGGCACCAATACGCGGTTCCTGATTTTACGATAATTTTTGGTAGATGTAACACGCGATCGGATCCTGTAGCCCCGTACTTCTCGTCTCCACGATCGTCCCGGTATTTTCGGATTATTTTTCCGATGCCCGTGGTGGAAGATATCCCCTAATCAATTTCCAACCGTTGATTAGCCTTTAATCTTTTTGAAATTTCAAATTAATCAAATACTATAGAATCCCTATGTATTATGCATGTGGGATTTCTTCTACTACCCACACCCAAAACTACACCCCCTCCTCTCACATACTCTCTCTCCTAGTCACCTAAATACACTCTTTTTAACACCCATATATCAAGTTTCTCTTCTCTTTTAACAAACCCAAACCACAACCCTAGGAGGCCACGCATGAACCCATTTGCAGCCGCCTTGCTCCTCCTCCGGCCACCACGACAGCCCCCCAAACTCCCCAACTCCGGCCAGCATCATCTCCACCCTCCTCTCCTCCATCTCCACCTCTCCAAGACATCAAAAACCCATCAAAAACACCAAGTAAACACAGCCCAGGCCTGCTGTGCGCGCCCGCCGGAAAACGGCCGCCGCCGCCGCTCTGGCCACCCCCTCCGGCGACCACCAACCCCGATCAACTCCTCTATGACCCCCCGAGCATCTCCAACTCCCCTTACCCTTTTTCCACGTCTCGATCTCCTCGAAAATCCCGTGGAACTCAGATCTAGCAGCAGTTTTATAGATCTGCGCCACCTCCGGGAAAACTTGAGCCCACCGGCCGTCCGGCCACCTACGACGACCACCCTATCGCCGTTGGATTCCTATCGAAATCCCCTACCAACTGCAACTTCCCTCACGCTCATATCCCACCTGTAGCTCCCGGACTCCTCGTCGGAACACGCCGTATCGACTGTTTTTCACAGATCTGGAAGCTGAACTTCGTCGCCCGCGCACGGCCACCTCCGACCACCCCCGGGGACAACTCCACTGCCGTTGGCTTCGTCTTGAAGTCCTTTACCCACTGCAACTTCCCTTTTCTGCTGTTCGACTCTGAAATTTCACTGAGACGCGCGACAACGGACGTGGCGCGAATCTGTCCTCCCTGACTTCTCACGGCCGCCCACCGCCGTGTGCTCGCGCCGTTGGCCATCCACTGGGCCGAGCATCTTTTTTTGGTCCCACTTCATCTACCAACAGCCCCCTTGGACTCTCAGAGTTCACGTGCGTTGCCGTACGCACGTACTTTTAGCCGACGTCGTCGTTATCGTGAAGAACCGTTGCGCTACTCGCAACGGGAGGAGGATCGCTGATTAGCTCACTGATTTCACGCCGCCACCCCACTGTCTACAGGTACCTCGCTGTGCTACCCGCGGCCAAGGAGTTCCAGACGACGCCAACGTTTTGCCGTTCAGACCCGACTTCCGCTTGTTGGACGACATCACGAGGTTAGTTTCCCTAACGAGTAGTAAAACCCACACCGTAGCTAACCAAAACCTAAACTAAAATTGGAAAAATATAACTAAATTTACTTTCAGTATTTGTAAAACGCTGCTCACCGTAGAAAGATCGACAATCAGACAATTTTCTTTGCACATAGGATAGTAGTCGATCTAGGTTGAACGAAACACCAAAAATGTGACTTTGACGAATAGGGTAGTCCCAACAATCTAAGAACAACCCCTAAATAGGACTTATTGAAAATCACGACCTGACACCGTCGTCATGGCGCTATTTCAGACGACTTCCATGGACGAGACGCTTGGACGAGACGCTTCGAGAGGACGACACACTCGCCATCGCAGGCAAGTGTATCCCACTTGCACTTTTGGCCGTGCTTAGGCCTTAGTTGGTTAGAACTGATAACTGTGAACAAAGATAACCGGACATGAAATGATAGCGTCCTGGACGACCCTTGACGTCTCAGACTTGACAACGAAGTCTGAGCCTGACAACAACAATTTTTTACATTGTAGGGCTATCATGTGTGTGCGTGTCTGTGGACACCTTAGAATAACACTTCCCATCTTGTCACGTCCCGTCTCGTCTTGCACAGCTTGCAGGCAATAGGGCACTCACCAGTGAGTGGGTGATCCCTTGTACTGATACACAGCCTGCGGGCAATAGGGCACTCACCAGTGAGTGGGTGATCCTGTGTACTGATACACAGCCTGCGGGCAATAGGGCACTCTCCAAGCTAGAGAGAGTGATCCCTTGTACTGATACACAGCCCAGAGGGCAATAGGGCAATCTCCAAGCTATAGAGAGTGATCCCTTGTCGTGATACACAGCCCAGAGGGCAATAGGGCACTCGCCAAGCTAGAGCGAGTGATCCCTTGTCGTGCTTTTCTTGTCTTGTCATACTTGGGGTTTGGGGTTGGGTTGAGCGTGCGCACGGCAAGAGGGTCTGATCCCCCTCGAACCGTAAGGCGTGAACTCTTTCGTGTCTCACTTGTCTTGTCTTGTCTCGTCTCGTCACGTCCCGACTTGTCTTGACACCTGTAGGTTAGTCCCGTAGTTGGTAGCACACGCTACGACTACTACTTGTCGTGTTTTACTTCCCTGCTGTGTTTACTTTCTGTTGTCATCCTGTTATAACTCCAGCATGCTAATCAACCAGTAAACCATCTGTTATAACTCCAGCATGCTAATCAACCAGTAAACCATTGTTTAATAGTTGGT
The DNA here is from genome assembly GCA_030789695.1 of Scilla litardierei. Lineage (NCBI taxonomy): Eukaryota > Viridiplantae > Streptophyta > Magnoliopsida > Asparagales > Asparagaceae > Scilla > Scilla litardierei. The sequence goes on along the minus strand of CM061142.1, from coordinate 85,276,058 downwards.
GCACTTGCAGTAGAGTCTAACCCTTCTTGTAGACTTTACCTGACGTACAGTCCCTTTTCTCTTGGGTGCTGTATGTCAGGTGTTCAGCCAGAGTTCGTGGAAGAGGCAGACTCACTGGAGTACGAGGAGCCGAGGACGTCGACCCAGAGTACGTGCCTGACGAGGATCATACCTTGAGGTCTTTTTAGTCGTCACTTTCAGAGGTTACTGCTTTTAGTTTGCTTTTAGATAGTTTGTTGCCATGCTTAGGCTTCCTCTTTTTAGACTTTGTACTCGCTGGATATTATTTCTCTATAATAATGAATGCCACTTTCTTTCTGTACTTCCTATTGTTTCGAACCTTAATAAATGCAAGAACCTGAAATTTTTAAAATGGTACCCCTACAGACGCTTATTGGGTCCGAGCTTCACAGCTCCGGCCTAAGCGGGCCTTAGTCACGCTTCGCCTCCGTATTTTTGGGAAGAGGGGCGTGACAGGTTTTAGTGGTGGCCCATGCAGGTCATGTAAAAGTTCGGAACACTAAGATTACCGCATTCATTTAATATCCATGTACAAGTCTAAATTAGGTTTACCCAGTCTTAGATGGTAGGAAGACTTAGATTGACATCCATGTTTGATAGTCTGACACCTTGGTTAAGATTTAGTCATATACGTCATAGGAGACTTTAGTAGCCCTCACTTGACTCTGACCGTGTTAGATTTCTAGAGCCCTTCTTTTAGTCGTTCGTTCGGGTCCATCGACTTCGGGCCCAGCAGAACGTAACCTTGATTCTCCTATGGCTCTTCCTTGAGATCTCTCTATTACAGTCTAGTTCATTAGGAAGTCCTAGTGCTGAGCTCTCCTGATCCTTAGACGGCCCGATAATTAGAACTTCTGATTTCTAGCATCTTCTTGGTCATTACACTTCTTTGTTATCGGCCGTAGAGTTCCATCGTAGCCTTCATGAATCATATCTTAGGCATATTCATCATACGATCACATTCCTTTCCCCCGATTCACGTGATCGCTTCCTGACAATTATCGTTGATCCTTCGAATTTTTCCCTTTGCCAATCCTGCTTCCTTTAAAAGTATTTTCGAAATTCATTATTAAATTCTTCGCTCAGTTTAACTTCTTTGAAAACTATTATTCAATATTTAAAATTTCTTACTTTCGGTTGAGTTAAAATTCTTTTGCAAATTTTGAAACCTTCTTGGTCGTAAAATTTTAAGTTACGGTCTCGTACTTATTTTCGAATCGGTATCCATCGTATTTTAGTTTTAAAACTTTGTTACCATTTTGGGAATTCAATATATCATTTTTCTAAACTACGAAATTTATTTTTAACTCATTACCGTACGTACTTTTAGAATATTTTCTAAACTAAAGAGAAATTTAATTTTTATATATATATATATATATATATATATATATATATATATATATATATATATATATATATATATCAGTCGTTAGGGCAATAGAGGTATTCGTCAAGGGGATCCGCTCTCCCCCTATTTATTTGTGATTGCTATGGAAGCTTTCTCCATCCTGATGGCCAAATATATTAACATGGGCAAGATCCAACCAATGCGGCGGGGTAACACCATCTCTCATCTTTTATTTGCAGACGATATCCTTCTATTCTGCAGGGCCAACAAACGCTCTTTTATGGGACTGAAAAATTTGCTTCAGGAGTTCTCTACTCTAACTGGGCTCCAGGTAAATTGGGAGAAGAGTGCGGGGATATTTAGCAAGGGGGCCAAAAACAAGCACACCTTATCCGAATTGCTGGGAATAAGGATTTCTACAACCATTACCACCTACTTGGGCCTGCCTCTCTCATCGAAATACCCCAAAACTGCGAATTATGGCAAATTGGTGGACAAATGCAAGAAGAGGATGTTGGGCTGGAGTTCCTCTCTTTTATCTATCTCTGGGCGGATTGAGCTAGTTAGATCTGTCATTTATGGAATTGTTCTATTCTGGATGCAAGCTTTCACTGTTCCTATCAATATTCTGAAGATAATCTCCTCAGCCTGTAGACGATTAATCTTGGGCTCGTCTAGGGCGTGGTCTTGGAGGGATTTGTGTAAACCCAAGTCCGAAGGCGGAGTTGGGCTCAGATTGTTAGAGGAGTTGAATGAGGCGGCGGGTCTAAAGCTTCTCTGGAGATACTTGTCATCTGGATCCCTTTGGGCGAAGTATATGGTGGGCAAATATGGTAATTCCGATTGCTTCTTCACGGCAAATTGTATGCCACATCACTCGGGTACCTGGAAGCGTCTGTTGCAGAGCAGACCGAAGTCCCTTAGCCTCATCAGACGGAAAATTAGAGATGGGAGCACTACCTCTTTCTGGAATGATCATTGGTTGGAGTGTGGGCCGCTTTCATCCACTCTACAAATCCCGCCTGGAGCTGCGAACCTCAGCGTGCGTGACTACTGGACTGGCACGGGTTGGAAGGAGGAGCCGGCCATAGCTCCTATAAAACATTTGCTTCAGAAAATTAAGGTTGGTTCGGGTGCTGATGAATGGGAATGGGTGTCTGGAGGCGGGTTCTCTTTCAAAAAAGCATGGGATGGAATCCGGAATAGATGTGTGTACTTCCCCTATCACAAGCTCGTTTGCTATAGTAATCATATTCCAAAAATGTTGCTCACCCTACTCCGTGCATTTCGGGGTAAGTTGCTCACACGTGATTTGATTTCGAGATGGGGGTTCAATATCCAACCACATTGCGTGCTGTGTGGTGAAGATATGGAGGAAACTATAGACCACCTTTTCTTCTCCTGTAATTTTTCCAACTATATACTCCGCAGGGCTTTTCTTAAGTTGGGTATTACCGCTCTCATCACGCCTACCCTCTCTGAGATTGGGAAACACTACATTTCGCACTTCGGTGGTAAGAGTGCCTTGTGTCTTCTTGCAAAAACTACTCTATCTGCTATGGTTTGGCACATCTGGAAGGAGAGGAATAACAGAATTTTTGAGGGAGTTTCCAAAGAGAAGACCATTCTTTTTGAATCAATTGCTGCTGATATCAGGATTGCATTACATGACCAAGACCCCTCTACGGAGGAGGAGGCTATTGCTTATGGGAATTGGGATTTCAGAGACATGGGATAACTTTTTGTTGTCGCTTTGCCTATGTATAGTACTGTTTCCTCTTGGTTTAGCTCCATTTGGGTCTTGTATTTGATGGTGGGGAGTGACGGCGCTTGTGCCCTCTCCTCTCCCCATTGGATTCACTTCCTTTTTTGGAGCTATTTATTGTATTTGTACATATTGGAATAAAATTAAGCTTACCTTTCAATATATATATATATATATATATATATATATATATATATATATATATATATATATCAGTCGTTCATCGTGCTCATACTTCAAAAGAATTTTTGTATAAACTGATTTCTCGTTGCAAAACAATCACTATCTCACTCTCCTCTTTTTCCTTCGTCTAACTCTTTTTCCGAGTTGCAATATTTTCTACCATCTGCTCGCTATTTCTACTTTTTATAAGTATAAAGTATATGATACCATATTTTACACGTAATCCTTCTTCCATCTACTTAATTATTTTGGGCAATATCTTAGTCCCATCCAATCAGTTATCTCCTTTTCCTCGCCTTGTCCAAACTCGTTCTTTCCGATCTTGTTTCGTTTCGCTTTTGGTTTCGGTTCCTTTCTTTCATGTAGACATCAGTGCCTGTAGTTGCCTATGTCATCTTTAGTTAGTAGTGGGCCCATTGGTTTGTGATGTCGTCACAGTGCACGTGTATAGGTAGAGTGTGTGGACCGGTACGAGTGTGCTACCTTTAGGATATTAGTGATTGTCTCTTGTGTCGTGTATGTGTACTCAGTGTGGACCGTGATATACGTATGGAGTGGTCTGAATGATAGTATTCATATAGGTGTGAATAGCGTCATAGCAGGCAATTCCTTAGACTTAGTCTTTCGTATTATGGTATGACTTATTTTTGGATGCTTATGTATGTTTCAAAAAATTTTGTATCCTTTCAAATAAAATCTTTAAAGTTTTGAAACTAGCCCACGAGATCACAACCCAACTATCCTCCCTCATCCAATACCACAACTCCACACGTTTTTTTCTCACATGTTTTTAAAACATCCTCTCCTTCTCTTTTCTCTCTTCAGAGTGTTAAAATATTTTTTTTGTATTTGTTATGATATTGTTAGTACTAGCTGTTTTCTTATAGGATTATGTTACGGGTAGGCATAGAGTGAGATGAGATATGTCGTAGAGGTGATTGGTTGATCTTGAGCACAAAGATATTAGATTAGATTTCTTCCGGATGAAAAGAACTCTGATTGGATGAAATTATGTATAGGAAGATGAGTACTTAATCGATCTGAAACTTAGACGAGTGGTAGATAGGAGTAGCTATGGAGTATAGTATGAGTTAGGGTGATCATGAGAATGAGTAGAGCATTTAAAGCATCAAGACTTGATTGTTAATGTTGACGTGAGAAGACATTGGGAATAACACGACGTTTTGAGATAAATGGATGGTTAGGTAGTCGGACTTAATATTGGTTGTGAATAATTATAATAGGTAGGAGGAGATGTGATTTTGATAGTTCAATTATTTAGCGGATAAATTTATGGGAAGATATAATACGGAATGTATTGAAGACACGGCGATTGTTGATTTGTAAAGGTGTTAGGAGGTAGACAAAGTTGTTGTCTTCGATTGGTGATTGACTAGAACATCATTTTAGCGATTGATTAATATTGAAAAGAGATTGAGAAATTTGAAGATGTCATTGAGCGATGATGTTTAGTGGAATGGTATGGTATGAGAAGATGATTATTATTCCTTTATGAGAACTTGGAGTTGGAAATTTGAACAACAGTGATGGGTCTATATTTAAGTGTTAGGATGTGAGTTTAGTCGTGGCATTATCCAGTGAAAAGACGGGTTACTATGGATTATTTGAGGAACGATGTTGAAGTTATAGGATTAGAGATCATTGTGTGGAAGATGGGAGTTATAGGCTTAAGTGTTTATAGGTATTATTATTATTATTATTATAGGTGATTCCGAGGACGGAATCATTTCTAAGGTGGGTAGAATATAACGGCCGCTTTCCGACCGTTCGTATTTTCTACGTGCACGTACCTTTCGTGCACGTATTTTATTTGACACTTTCTTTGTTTTGGTATATACGATGTGATATGCCATTGTGACCGTATGGAAATGTAGAATTTTATGGTAATTTTTGGGAATGTCATCTCACGGCTCGTTTTCTCGCAAAACAGCTTTGAATGGATGGGCGTTTTGGTCTTTTGGCACCAATACGCGGTTCCTAATTTTACGATAATTTTTGGTAGATGTAACACGCGATCGGATCCTGTAGCCCCGTACTTCTCGTCTCCACGATCGTCCCGGTATTTTCGGATTATTTTTCCGATGCCAGTGGTGGAAGATATCCCCTAATCAATTTCCAACCGTTGATTAGCCTTTAATCTTTTTGAAATTTCAAAATTAATCAAATCCTATAGAATCCCTATGTATCATGCATGTGGGATTTCTTCTACTACCCACACCCAAAACTACACCCCCTCCTCTCACATACTCTCTCTCCTAGTCACCTAAATACACTCTTTTTAACACCCATATATCAAGTTTCTCTTCTCTTTTAACAAACCCAAACCACAACCCAAGGAGGCCACGCATGAACCCATTTGCAGCCGCCTTGCTCCTCCTCCAGCCACCACGGCAGCCCCCCAAGCTCCCCAACTCTGGCCAGCATCATCTCCACCCCCCTCTCCTCCATCTCCACCTCTCCAAGACATCAAAAACCCATCAAAAACACCAAGTAAACACAGCCCAGGCCTGCTGTGCGCGCCCGCCGGAAAACGGCCGCCGCCGCCGCTCCGGCCACCCCCTCCGGCGACCACCACCCCCGATCAACTCCTCTCTGACCCCCCGAGCATCTCCAACTCCCCTTACCCTTTTTCCACGTCTCGATCTCCTCGAAAATCCCGTGGAACTCAGATCTAACCGCAGTTTTACAAATCTGTGCCACCTCCAGGAAAACTTGCGCCCACCGGCCGTCCGGCCACCTACGACGACCACCCTACCGCCGTTGGATTCTTATTGAAACCCCCTACCAAACGCAACTTCCCTCACACTCATAGCCCACCTGTAGCTCCCGGAATCCTCGTCGGAACACGCCGTATCGGCTGTTTTTCACAGATCTGGAAGCTGAACTTCGCCGCCGGTGCACGGCCACCTCCGACCACCCCCGACGACAACTCCACTTCCGTTGGCTTCGTCTTGAAGTCCTTTACCCACTGCAACTTCCCGTTTCTGCTGTTCGTCTCTGAAATTTCACTGAGATGCGCGACAACAGACGTGGAGCGAATCTGTCCTCCCCGGCTTCTCACAGCCGCCCACCGCCGTGCGTTCGTGCCGTCGGCCATCAACCGGGCCGAGCATCTTTTTTTGGTCCCACTTCATCTACCAACAGCCCCCTTGGACTCTCTGAGTTCACGTGCGTTGACGCACGCACGTACTTTTAGCCGACGTTGTCGTTATCGTGAAGAACCGTTGCGCTACTCGCAACGGGAGGAGGATCGCTGATTAGCTCACTGATTTCACGCCGCCACCCCACTGTCTAGAGGTACCTCGCTGCGCTACCCGCGGCCGAGGAGTTCCAAACGACGTCGACGTTTCGCCGTTCAGACCCGACTTCCGCTTGTTGGATGACATCACGAGGTTAGTTTCCCTAACGAGTAGTAAAACCCACACCGTAGCTAACCAAAACCTAAACTAAAATTGGACAACAATAACTAAATTTACTTTCAGTACTTGTAAAACGCTGCTCAACATAGAAAGATCGACAATCGGAAAATTTTCTGTGCACATAGGATACTAGTCGATCTAGGTTGAACGAAACACCAAAAATGTGACTTTGACGAATAGGGTAGTCCCGACAATCTAGAAACAAACCCTAAATAGGACTTATTGAAAAACGCGACCTGACACCGTCGCCGTGGCGCTATTTCAGACGGACTTCCACGGACGAGACGCTTGGATGAGACGCTTCGAGAGGACGACACACTCGCCATCGCAGGCAAGTGTATCCCACTTGTACTTTTGGCCGTGCTTAGGCCTTAGTTGGTTAGAACTGATAACTGTGAAAAAAGAGAACCGGACGTGAAATGATAGCGTCCTAGACGACCCTTGACGGCTCAGACTTGACGACGAAGTTTGAGCCTGACAACAACAACTTTTGACATTGTAGGGCTATCATGTGTGTGCGTGTGTGTGGACACCCTGGAATATCCCTTCCCGTCTTGTCACGTCCCGTCTCGTCTTGCATAGCCTGCGGGCAATAGGGCAGTCCCCAGTGAGTGGGTGATCCCTTGTACTGATACACAGCCTGCGGGCAATAGGGCACTCTCCAAGCTAGAGAGAGTGATCCCTTATACTGATACACAGCCCAGAGGGAAATAGGGCACTCTCCAAGCTAGAGAGAGTGATCCCTTGTCATGATACACATCCCAGAGGGCAATAGGGCACTCGCCAAGCTAGAGCGAGTGATCCCTTGTCGTGCTTGTCTTGTCTTGTCATACTTGGGGTTTAGGGTTGGGTTGAGCGTGCGCACGGCAAGAGGGTCGGATCCCCCTCAAACCGTAAGGCGTGAACCCTTTCGTGTCTCACTTGTCTTGTCTTGTCTTGTCTTGTCTTGTCCCGTCACGTCCCGACTTGTCTTGACACCTGTAGGTTAGTCCCGTAGTTGGTAGCACACGCTACGACTACTACTTGTCGCGTTTTACTTCCCTGCTGCGTTTACTTTCTGTTGTCATCCTGTTATAACTCCAGCATGCTAATTAACCAGTAAACCATCTGTTATAACTCCAGCATGCTAATCAACCAGTAAACCATTGTTTAATAGTTGGTGCACTTGCAGTAGAGTCTAACCCTTCTTGTAGACTTTACCTGACGTACAATTCCTTTTCTCTTGGGTACTGTATGTCAGGTGTTCAGCCAGAGTTCGTGGACGAGGCAGACTCACTCGAGTACGAGGAGCTGAGGACGTCGACCCAGAGTACGTGTCTGACGAGGACCAGATCTTGAGGTCTTTTTAGTCGTCACTTTCAGAGGTTACTGCTTTTAGTTTGCTTTTAGATAGTTTGTTGCCATGCTTAGGCTTCCTCTTTTTAGACTTTGTACTCGCTGGATATTATTTCTCTATAATAATGAATGCCACTTTCTTTCTGTACTTCCTATTGTTTCGAACCTTAATAAATGCAAGAACCTGAAATTTTTAAAATGGTACCCCTACAGACGCTTATTGGGTCCGAGCTTCACAGCTCCGGCCTAAGCTGGCCTTAGTCACGCTTCGCCTCCGTGTTTTTGGGAAGCGGGGCGTGACAGTAAAGGTGGATATGATCGCCTTCAAGTGAAGCATACACTCCATCTATGATAGTACCTGCACCATAGACATTAGCCATAACGAAATCGATAAAAACTTGGTCGGATGGTTTACCTACCATAACGATTAGCGAACCGGTAGATCGAGCATCATCTATCATTTGCTCCATGGTTACTGCCAACTGCAGATCACTAATCTTTCCCACTTGCATCATCCTCATAAACTCTCGTGATGGTCCCTTTAGCCCTCTAGCGAAGATATTGAATAGCTGGGAACCATCCCACACATAGTCTGACTCTGCCGGGAACATTCCTAAAATTTTTTCGAATCTGCACAAGGCTTCCCTGGAGGACTCTCCATCAGCCAGACAGAATGTAGCGAGATATATGTAGGATTGTATAGAACCCGATCGTATATTCTTTGGAAGCACCATCGCTGCAACAACTGTAACTGATCAAGTAAAGTAAACAACGTGGAAAAGACGTCAGTGGTACAAAGAGAGATGAAGATAATAATAATAGCAGGTGGTGGGGAAAAATCTCGATCTCTCTGTTTTTTTTTTGTTTTTTTGTTTTTTTTTTGTTTTTTTAATGTAATCTAACCAACTTAATTATGACAAATTGTCACCCAACGGGAAACACCTTCCCGGCAACGGTGCCAAAAACTTGATCGGCCCCGGATATACACCCAGAAAACGATTGTAGTTTTATTGCAAGCGCACGGTGTAGTGGCAAGCGGGTATCGAACACGAGGAGGTGGTGTTGGCTCCAATCTATCCTAGGTTGGTTTGAATACGAATGTTCTATTGTTGGAGATGGGTATGGTATGATGTAATGACAATGGTGATGGATGTCGGTGTCCGTGATAAATAAGTTGGTCAAATATCGATTCAAATACAATATAATAAAAGTGTCTAGGGCTAGGAAATCCCCACTACGGATCATCATACATCTCTGTAAATCGTGAATCTCAATATTACTAGACTTGTGTTGAGGTGAACTAGTCGTAACTGAATATAGAACCAAGCTCATGCTCTCGCGCTATTGTCGGTCTATAGCAACCTAGATTAGGGCCCACTCTCGTGCAAACCCTAACCTAAGCCACTAGCATGAAGATCGACATCATCGTCCAATCGCACCTCGAGCCCACTGTCGTGCAAACTCGAGTTACGATCTAGGTTGTGATAGCTCGTATTTGTCCAATCTCTTGCAAACGAATATGGGTATAGATTTATAATAAAAATCCTAGCTTTGGCCCAATCTCTTGTAAATTAAGTATAGAGATTTCGATTATAAACCTAAATCGAATATCTAGGCCTTCCCATCGATCGGAATCCAATCACTTGCAAACCCCAAATCGATGGAAATTCCTAGCTATTCGTGATAAATCAACCACAACCTGACCTCCTAACCATTCTAGCAACATATGAATTTATTCATCACAAATCTGAAATTAGATCCATAGAGTTCATCCATATGCCCTAGAACATCGAATCTACTCAAGCATAGCAATAACGATATAGAAATCAATAAAAAACATTGCTTGCATATATAAAGATAACAAATCAAAGATTCAAATAATAAGAACAAAGATACTTAGCTTTGATGAAGAACTTCAATCCAAATACAAGCTTTTATATCCAAGAGGGGGCCTAGTGCATGGCCTAACCTCTGAAATAATCCCTAAGAAAACATAATGGAACTCATCTCTAATGACGGCTACAAACCTCTTATATAACCCCCCAAAATCCTAGAAAATAATCCTAGAAACCCTCTCAATTTCGTGCCCAAAGTCAGCTCTGACCGCAACTTAAAATCTGGGCCCGCAGTCACTCGAGCAGAGTGGAAATATGACTCGGCCGAGTGGAAATTCCAGCACTGCAGCATCAACTTACAGAAATGCTTCAGATTTTATCCGACCTCCGATTGGCCCGTTTTTGGTGGCGTTGGAACCGTCATGAAGTCTACTATTTATAAAAAAATATAAGAAAAATACTTTATTTGCTGGAATAGTAGAAGATTTCAAAAGAGTGAGAGGCTATCTGAAAATCTGGGCGCTTGTGTCATTCGCGTCACTCGGTCGAGTGGGATTCTTTACTCAGTCGAGTGGACTTCTCTACTCGGCCAAGTAGGGTCTTCTGCTGTTCTCCTAAAATTCCAGAGAGTCTTCTTCGAAGTTGGGGTTTGGGCACTCTGGCCCTCTGCGTCACTCGGCCGAGTGGGATTCATCACTCGGCCGAGCGGGTCTTCTGATGTGCTCCCCAGAATTCTAGAGAGTTCACTTTGATTTCCTTCAAAAATTCTGACTCACTCGGGCGAGTGGAGTTCTCTACTCGGCCGAGTGGAATTCACCACTCGGCCGAGTGCATTGTGGCACTCAGGTCAGGCAGATGTTCTTCGTATCAGTCGTACTCGGCCGAGTACGCTGCTTCACTCGGGCGAGTGACTTGTGTGACTCGGCCGAGTGGCCCGTTTCTGGAATCCTTCCTTCTCCTCCTCGCCTCCTCGACGATTCTATCGATCTTCTTCTTCTCCCGCTCATCTTCCAGCGATGTTAGCTCCTCAATAAGGCCATGAGCGATGCTCCGGTATGCGTACAAGTCCTTTAGGCTCATTTTTTCTCCCAATTGCTCCATATTTCCTGAAATCAGACGAAATCAAGAAATTGTGAAAAGTAACGAAATATCGTCAAATAATAATGAAAATTGCAATATGAGCAATCGAAATGGCATGCAAATATATAGAAAAAAAGGTGTAAAATATGGACCAATCACCTTCGTCCCATGCTTTTTATTCGGCCTTGAGTTTAGAAGCTCGTTAATCGACCACCATAATGACAGGCGACCCCATCATCTTGCCCTTCTGTTTTGAGGGCCCCTTCTTGCCGGGCTGATCATTGACAGTGTTCTTGGGATGTCTACACTTGACTAGTGCGTCGATTTCTTTCTTGAGTGTCCAATAGTCATTGGTACTATGCCCATAGTCATTGTGGTACTTACAGAATTTGAGGTCGTCTCTTTTATCATATTTGTCTTTCTTGGCTGATTCATGGACCAGTTCTTATCATGGGGCATAAGCGAGGAACTCCACCTTAGGTGCGCTTGGCCTCGCTTAAGTTAGGTGCTCCTTGCTCCGTGGCCTCCTCTCTCTCGGTCTCTTGTCCCGAGATTCCTGGCGAGGGGTTCCTTGAGTTGGTTTTCCTGCTTGGTGTGTCCACGGCGGGCAGTGGTGCCTTTTCCAGTAGTTTCAGTCGGTTCCTTCGCTTCTTCAGAGCCAGTGAACCGATCTGTTATATTAAACATCTCCGTGAGACTATTAGGTGGGAACTGGTGGAGCGCCCTCCACAAGTGTTTGTCCCACACCACTTAAGTGAAATCCATAATAACAGTTACATCCGGCATGTCCTCTACTTCGAGCCTTTTGTCGTTGAATCGATGGACAAAGACTCGGATTGATTCCTTATCCTTTTGCTTGAACACAAAGAGGTGGGTGGACTTTCTCTTGGTATGTCGACCTTTGACAAATTGCTTGCAGAACAAATCGGCCAATTCATCGAATGACCTTATACAGCCGTCGGGTAATCCGTCGTACCAGCCATCTGCCCTCTTGAATAGGGTAGCATGGAAAGCTCGGCAGTTGTACGGCTCATCAGCCCCATGAAGCAGCATCGCGTTTAGATACTTGCAGATGTGTGACCACGAGTCACCTATGCCATCATAAGCTGGTACGGCACGGAGTTTGAACTTTGGAAGAGAAGGAGCAGAGGTGATGTTCTCCTTCAATGGGGTCTGTCGAAGTGCAGACTGGATAAGTATGGATCGCCCATCCCTGCCTTGTACGTATGTAGCTCCTGAGAATCGGTTTGGGATTTCCTTTCTCCTCCCATATCCACCTGCAAGATTGAGATGGTTGTAACCTGGGGGGCCTCGTAAATTACCTGATCCAGGATGTTGTGGGTCGCTTCCTTTTGGTTGGAGGGACCGGGTCCTCCCTGGAAACTGAAGGAATGATTGTCATCCTACCCTTCGTAGTATTAGTGAGATGTAGAGGTTGTACTGTGTGGGGGTAATCTCTTGCCAATCCACTCTCAGATATCTTGGATCCCTGGGCATGTATGCGCCTCTAGTTGGTGTCAGAGTTGGATTTAGAGGTGGCAGTTGCTCATTTGTGAGTGGTGGATCTCTCATACTTTGGTGTATCAGGGTCTCCATAACAACGAGACTCTTGTCGACCCGCTCTGCAAATTGTTCGAATTATTTCTGGGACACATTAAGTTCTTTGGTGGCCTTCCCAATCCGCTTTGATGGTGATGTAGAATCTGAGGCATCCTCCACCAGGATGATATTCGCATATTGTTTCTCACTTGGACCTGACTTCGATCTGATGTTGCTGGGTCCAGACGACATAGCTTTTTGATTTCTTTGGGATGTCGAGCTGGTTAATGTTTTTCCACAAATAGTGACAAACTGTTAAGGCCAAAAATGACCGAAATAATTGTGTTGCTAATGTGGATCCTTCGTGCTGCGTCGGAGCCTCGTCAGCCGGTTGAGTGGGACCCTAGGTTGGAAGAACCAAGGTCATTGATGGATGATGGTTGACTTGCGATGCTAGACCCTTGATCAGTTCGTGTATCGATCGATCGAGGCTGAGAAGCTCAAGAATGACCCTTGCGTAAGGTCTGGACTGGAAGATCTGTGCTACAAGGAAGCGTCAGGGGGGTCAGATCTATGTTCCGACCCAAATCCCCTCTGATGCTTAAGTTAGAATGTGAACTTAAGGAAGAGATGGAGCTTGGATCAGCTGAGATCGACCAACTGAGGTTCATCTCAGATCTGGCGTCGCAAGCTCTGTTGTGGAAGAAATGTAAGAAGTATGTAGAGTCTATGTATTAGATCTCATACCTTGGGAGTTAGAACCTCCTCTATTTATAGACTTCATGGGTTCTTATAGTGACATTGGGGGATAACGGTCACCAATTATGGTGCCATGATCTACCCCTTTTAATAGGGGTAACCATAGCCCACGTTCCCACCTATTTATGAGCTTGCCCTTAATCCCACGTTCAATTGGTAGGAGTTCAACGGGTGACTGGTTGGTAGGCCTTGACCGAGTCAGTATCAGGCTTCTCTCATGGGTTCTGTGGGCCTCACTCACTCGTTGAATGAGTCATCTCGAGTGCTGACCCGATGAGTCAACAAGAATAAATAGCCAAGGTTTAGCATGTACACAGATTTTATGGCTGAAACACACTATTTTAGACTATGGCATTAAATGTGATGCATGTCCTATTATGTGTGACAATACTAGTGCTATTAATCTATCCAAAAATCATGTACACCATGCACATATAAAACACAGATATTCGTCATCACTTCTTGGATGATCATGTCAAAAAAGGTGATATTATATTAAAATATTTAGACACTAGAAATCAAATTGCTGATATTCTTACAAAACATCTTAAGGAAGAGACGTTTCTAAAACTTAGGTGAGAACTAGGTATTTTGTGTGAATCTGAATTTTAATGATATATTATATCTTAATATTATATTAATTTTGTTACATATTTTTTCTGGATTTTTCCAAATTATTTTTATTTATTTTGGTCGACCAATCCACCCAATTGGCTTACCAATCCGAATCAGAACATTATATGCCGAGTTTTTCTTTATATAATATTTTTTATTATAATTTTTTTCGTCATCTTAATTTTTGAATCCATATGAAGCCAATTTTTTTATCATCTTCCCACCAAAAATTTAAATCCATTTGCCTTGGAAAGGACCATCTTACATCAAAGTACAAAATGTCCTTGTAAAGGACCAAGCCTTTCTTACACCAAGTACAAGTCCTTTAAAGAGTAGTCCAATCCTCTTACACAAAAGTACAAAGAATTGACTGGTCAAAATAAGTCAAAAAAACTTTTCATCTATCATCTAACCGTGCAGGAAATCACACCCAGTCGAATTGACCAACCAATTGACCTGGTTGGTCGACCAATATGCGGCAGTTTCCAGATTTTTTAGTTTTTTGAAGTTTTTGACCGTTCTAATCCGCGTTTTCTCTCCATGATTCATTTTCCAACTGATTCAAGGAGTTAATATACGCTGTTAATTGGTTTTAAATCATTTTTGAAGATTTGAAATTCGAAATTCCCTCTCAAAATTCATATTTAAACCATGGGTTCTTAATATTTCCAAAAATCCTCCATTTACAGAGAAAGAATTCGAAGGCATCCCCTCATAGCTTCATCTTCCTTCCCTCATGCTCGTCAAGCTCCGGCAAATCATTTTCAAAATTGGCGGCCATGGCAAAGACTCCATTTCATGTCGAGCGCTTCGTTGACTTCAGAAATGATGTAATTCAAACCAATCACATCCCCTCTCTCTTCAAGATTTCAACATTTTTCATCTTTGGGGAGATGCCTCTCCCTATTTCCCAATTCTTGTTAAAGAATTTTATGCCAACATGATCGTCATCCGTGATGATGATCTTATCACTATCGATACAATTGTCAAAGGTGTTAATATACACCTCACTTACGGATCTCTTTCCCAAAGTCTAGGAATTACACGAGCCAACAATTCCGGCCTCGGAGTCCCTTTCACCGACACACGAATTCTTAGTCGACTTGGTCCAAATTTCCGCATTGGAATAAGGGCCATAGAACTTAATCATATCCCTCGCTTACTTTTAAAGTTGATCATCTACAACCTTATTCCTATAGCCAGATCCTTCAATTATGTGTACGAAGATCGTTCTCGCACCCTCTATGCCATCATGGGTGGCATTAAAGTTAATTGGTCCTTCCCTATCATGAAAATCTTCGCAGATCCCATCACTAACCACATTTACCTTCCTAGCACGATCACTAGGATTCACCAACATTTTGGTGTCCTACTTGAACGTGAAGTTTCCTACTACAACACTCAACGGATTGATCATTTTGTTATTCAACGGATGTAACTTACACCTCCTCCACCGCAAGATGAAGCCTCTCCTTTTAGAACAACCACGTCAACCTCGCCAACATAAACAAACCTTCAATCCTCGTGCTCCTCCTCCTCCTCCTCCTCCAAGATTCTCCATTCAAGAACAACTCAACAATCTCCGAACTGTCATGAATACCATTTTTGAGGGTATTCAAACCAACTTAAATGGATTTGAAGAACATCTTGGTCGTTTGGGAGATAACATGGTGCACATGCAAGAGAGTCAAGCAAAGATTTTTAGTTATTTTGAACAATGTGAGCCTTATTTTCCCTCAAGCTCATGCTATCAACCACCACCACCTCCAGAATATTGACAGAATTCGGCCCTAGAACTTTCGCACTTTGGCTGACCAATCACATCAATTGGTCGACCAATTTCTGTAGTTTTCGATGTATTGTTATTTTTCGTTGTGTTATTTTTGTGTATTTGTTTGTTTTAATTTGGATGTCAGTTGATCAGCCCTATGTTACCTTTTGAATTCCGCATTTTGTACCCCTTTATTAATGTAATGCAATTCTCTTTTCTCCATTTTTTTTTCAGGTCATTATATTTTGGTCGACCAAACCACTCTGTTGGTTGATCAATATGTGTTAAAATTCCCATTTTTGGCTAATATGACAGGGCGAGAAAAATACTAATAATAATAAAATATTATGTAGTTTCAGGTTTAAAAGGACATTCATTTACTTATTTCATTCAAAAAGATGACATTCAAAAAATATGCTCTCATAACCATTATCCTTATTATAAGATATGACATACATTCGAATTGATGCTCTCATCCTTTACTTTTGCATTTAAAATATATGTTCACGTGGCATATGAAACAAATATTTAAGAGGAGCTTCTTTTCTTTTCATATCATAAACATTTTTAATATATTATTAAATATTTGTAAAATCATCAAAAAGGGAAGAATGTTGGAAACTCACAACTCCTCATAAGGTTTTGATGATATACAAACATTTATATGTGTATACTAACTTTATCTATGTAGATTTTATAGACCCCACTAAGATCAGATAATTATCATACTACACTTTGCAAGAAGCATCAAGTTAAAGTTGAAGCTTATCGTTATATTTTTTATATAACTTATGGTATATGATGTAATCTTCATTGTCTTTCTTGCAAATACTTAGAATGTGAAAGCCTTGATGCTGGTCTATCTTAGTCGTTTAGGGTTTGTCCTCAAAAAATGAGTCAAATACCAAATTGGTCGGACAATACCCCTTTCTTGTCGACCAATCACAAATTCCAGAAATTCAGAAAATTCCAAAATTTCCCAGAACTATTCTTAAGTCATTAGGATCATTTTCTGAGAATTTTCCAAATTTTGATTTTTCAAATTTTTGGTCGACCAATCAGGTTGATTGGCAGACCATTCATTTTTCAGAATATTGATACTATTATGATTTATGATTAAATAATCAGTTTTTATAACCGATTATATCAGTTTCTCAAACCACCCCAAACGACCATATTTCGACCGTTTATGTCAGTTTATATCAGTTTTGGCTGTCAGTTTTTTTCTCTTCCCGAAATAGTGCTTCAACAGTAAAAACCTAAAATTGGCAAAAAAAATTGGTTGACCAATGACCCATATTGGTCGATCAATTCGACAAAAACGTTTCAGATATTTTTGAAAATTTAGGCAGTTGTCCAACGTTTGAAAACTAACTTTTTGAGCTATAAATAGACCCCCCAGACCCCTGTCTAAAACTCACGAAAATTTATTCTCTTGCTATCTCTTCTTAAGTTTACTTTCTCTCTAGAAAGTGAATGATTTTCAAATTTCTTTAGAGAACCTCTGCAGAAATTCTTCCTCAATAAGAAGTCCATTCTCTAAGTGTGTTCTACCATCAATTCTCATCCAGAACCTTGGAGAATCCATTACCAACCTTGCGTCATAATGCCTACATTATCAAGGTCATATGTGATATTGTTTCATACTCTTTCTTTACTTTATTTGGTGAATCTCTTGCTGATGAGATTGTACAATTTTTCAACAAATGGAGTGTTGGCATCTTTGTATGTTGATTGCTTGCGGTTAGCAAGTGTTTTATTGGATTGAAATCTCTACGGGGTAGAGGACTGGACGTATGATCACGAGGAACCGAACCAGGATAAATCTCTGTTTTTGCGTTTGAAATTTTATGGATTGTGTTCATTTATTTCCGCACTATTATTGCAATTTTTAGTTAATTTTAATTTTGCAATTTCATCGTGATATACACTATTCACCCTCCTCTGGTGTATTTGGTGTGCCAGGAGATCCAACACTCACAAGTATGCACCCCCACCTCATATTCATGCTCATCTCCTTATGAAACCAATAACATTTTAATTGTCGATTCCTAAGAATGTTTCTCAACATGATATGAACTCATTCATAGACTTATATGATAGAAATGTTATATTTTCGTGCAACTATATTTGGAGACGAAACTCCATGTTTATTTGGCTTTGCCCTCACTAGCACTAACAAATTTTATTCATTGCTTGGGTACCACGCTATGTATGCTTTCTTTATGTAACGATTTTTAGTGTGAGATTTTCTATAGATCCCATTATTGCATGTTTTATATGATATAGGGGGAGTATCAAATTTTTGATTGCTAGCATGGTTATTTCCAATCATATGCTATATTTCATGTCATCTACATTATATTTGTGCATATGTGTATGCTATTTTTCTAAACCTAGGATTTTATAAATTTGGCACCTTCCCATCTTTTTGATATGCCACAGAGGGTGAACTAGTGGTTATATAAAAATATATACTAAATGCTTTTATGTATACTCTTTGTTGGTATTGTTTTTACATGAACACCTATCAATATGATTTATGCTTTATTTATTTATTTTATGCACATATGCATATTAATAAGGGGAGTTTGGTAGCACATATTGTATTTTCAATATTTTTGTTATAATTTTTACAAATTGTTGTCATCTTCGAAAATGAGGAGAATGTTGGTTCTTGGGTTCAAGACCGATGTTGTTTTGATGATGATCAATATTATGTGGTATGATAATAATATTACATGTTATAGTCTCAGATTTACAAATGATTATCTTGATGGAGACAAAAGCATATTAGATGGGATGATAGTTTCAAGGCTTTGGAGTAAATGCATTACATGAAAAATGAAGACCTCAAGGTGTACTTTTATATTTTCGTTGTGTATTTTGGCGTTTCTTTATAAAATATTTGTTAAGCCTTGAATAGATGTATACACATTCATATGCATCATTTCCATCATAAGTTATCTTAGACATCATCTAGAACCCATCCCATTTGATCCTATGCTCAAAACACTCTTTATAGTATATTAAAGCGGGATTAGACATCTGGTGAAGACTTATCGGATGTCAAATCCTTCTCTAAATACACTATAAAGAGTGTTTTGAGCATATGATCAAATGGGATGGGTTCTAGAAAAGGAAAAAAATAAAATGAGATTGAATAAGTACATCGTTCTTCCAGTCTAATCGAGCACCGGGTCACGTGCCTCAAGAAGCATGGGGATTCGTGTCGAAAGATAAGATTGTAAGCTTGCATGAGATAGAAATAAATGATCTTAGATGATTCGAGAGGGTATGTCCGAGAGGCCCGTTTTGACTAATGCCAGAGTCTTTGGCCGAAATCCCACTATATAGATGATTCTAAGTGTAAAGTACATATACATAAAAGTAGAAAAAAATATTGAAAAGAAAAAAATTATAATATCAAGCATATCTATCTCGGACGAAATATGGAAGACATAGTGTTGTCGTGGCCAAACCCTTGATAATTGAGATAATACGTGTAATACCCCATATCTCTATATACGTATATATGTACGTATTTTTGGGAGTAAATACGTACGTATATTTTTCGGGAATATGATTGTATTTTTCCGTTAATTGTTTGGTGTAGGAATTATTTTTAAATGGTTTTAAACTCATTAATTGAATTTAGTAAATGAGAGTATTTGGAGGAATACTTGTATTTGGAGTGTATGTAGTATTTCTTCATGTATTTCTATTTCCTTAAAAATACAAAATCCCAATTTTCTTTACCATGACAACACAACACATTAGGTGGCATCTTATGAGCTAATAAGAGTACACATGGCTTAATTTTGACCAAGATTTGTGGAGGAGAGGATTTTAGGGAAATACAATTTTCAAGGCATGAAACAAAAACCAAAATCTCTCTCTCTCCATCTCATTTTCAGCTATGGCTGAAAATTCTCCCCATTTCATCCCCATTTCTCCACCATCCCACCACCTCCCTCCTCCTAAATCACCACCCACTCCTCCACCAAGAAATCATGGCTTTTCTTTATCATTCTAACACCTAAATTCCTCAAAATCCATCTTTTGGAGGCCAAAGTTGGAGAAGGAGACTATGAGCTCAAAATTCATCAAGGATTAAGAAGGGCAAAAGAAAATTTTGGAGGACTTGTTGTAGGATCCTGTCAAAACAACGTTAGGATCGATAAATGAAGTTGAGACTTACGCTTGCGTACGCGGCACCGTAATCTCGGAACTTCGCCCTCAGATTCGCCACAACGGTCGATACTTCGTCACAGAGGATCGAAGCAGAGTTTCACCGCCTAAATCTCTAACTAGAAGAGGATTTTAATGGAAGGGAGAAGAAGAACATAAGATGCCTTTTGCAAACTTATGGCATGAATGGGATGGTATGAATGCCTTACCCTTGGGTCCTATTTATAGGCTTTAGGGGTGGTTATTGTAGGAAATAACCAATTATAAGCTTATTAGCCTATAAAAGCGCATTCATTTATCCTCTTCTTCATTCACTTATCAAGTGCCTTTATGCACTTATAAAGTGACTTTTTCCACTTATCGAGTGGCTTTTTCCACTTATCGAGTGGTCCTTTTCACACGAGAAAAGGTTCCCTTCGTGCACGTGACATCTGAGGTCCGTATACCCTTATACATCCCCTCATGGGTGTATTCGTGTCGTCCATATCCAACATCTCCCACTCACACTTGAGGGGATTATAAGGAAACATCTTTTCCTTTAGCTCTTCTATTTGTCATACCGAGAAATAGGCCGTGTGACCTTCATGCGCATAGAGTCCGCTGTTGTGCACTTGTTAGAGATACACAACACCCCTCGAGGTACAAAGTTGAGTAGATCAACGCATGCTTTACCCTAGATTATTTCTTCCCATTTCTTATACTTTACATTCAACAATTGAATCCCATCTGGATTACAATTGGCTGGCCAGCTTTGAATCTCTAAAGTCCAAATGTGAATATGAAATTAATCTTCCTCTTCTTGCGATCCTTTTGATCTTGACTTGACTCGCTTTTCTAACATGCCCCGTCGGACCGAATTAACCATAGTCCATAAGCAACATGCTAAGATAGCAATCACCCAGTCAAATCTTAAGGAACCAATTAGAGTCCATAAGGGTAACGAGTTAAGACCCATGTGGTCTTTGGGTCTCACATAATAGTAAACTTATTTACTATTCTAACCCAATGGTCAAAAATGCATACGTAGTATGAATACGTATTACAACATCGCTCCTTTCCCCGGGAGTCTCAATGATGTTGTAAGGATGATGATCAGACACCACAATGTCTGACTTTGAGTCCCTTTTTCTACTCAAAAATCCTTTGGACTCACATCCCGCATTTAGACAGATAGGATTTCAAAATCCTCTTAGATCTTTTAAAAAGCATCCATATGATGCAGATATTTCATACGACCATTTTGTTTAAGTCATGACTCTAAATCGTCCGTCTGACGATTTTGACTTTAAACAGGTCTCATCTTTATTTTACCCGTCTGATAAAATAAAGGCGGTTGCTCATGTGAGAGAGCCAACCTTAATCTGTCCGACATACTAGAATTCAGCTGAGATTTCAAAAAAAATGTACACAAACATTTCTTAAGAAATTCATATGCAATGTTGAAAAGAACTTATTCTTTTCAGACATGGGAATTTACATTGGTACAACTCAGCTCTTACGTAATTCTTGAGATGATAAGTGTTTGTGAAACACATCTCTGGGGATCGCCTTCGTAAGCGGATCCGCTACCATCTCATGCGTAGATATGTACCTTATGTCTACCTTCTTGGTCTTATCATAGTCTTTTGCAAGTCTGCAGTTCCTTTAAGATACTGCATTATCCTCTTAACCGCTTTCCAGTGTTCTTGCCCTGGGTTGGATTGGTAATGACTTACCATTCCAACGGCAAAACAGACGTCCGGTCTTGTACGCATCATAGCGTACATAAGACTACCAACTGCACTGGAATATGGAACTTTTTCCATAATTTCCTTTTCCTTTTGGTTCTTTGGACATGATTTCAGACATAAATTAACACATCTGCTTATAGGAGTATCAATGGACTTGCAGTCCTACATATTAAACCGTTCTAGAACCTTCTTTATATAAGTCTCTTGTGAAAGAGAAAGAAGTTTCTTCGAACGATTCCTTGAAATCTTAATTCCAAGGATATATGCGGCTTCTCCCATGTCTTTCATCTCAAAACTGATGAAAGCCAAGCCTTGATATCCATCACAAAGCCCTTGTCATTTCTAGTTATTTAAAATGTCATCTACATATAGAGACATAATAACATACTTGCTTTTAATCCTCTTGATATATACGCAGTTATCTTCATTAAGCATGGAAAATCCATTTGATAAGACAACTTTTCGAAATCGTATATACCATTGCCTCGAGGATTATTTAAGACCATATATGGACTTACGAAGTTTACAAACCTTATGTTCGTTTCCTTCTTTTACAAACCATGTTGGTTGTTTCATATAGATCTCCTCGTCCAATTCTCCATTGAGAAAGGCAGTCTTTACATCCATCTGATGTAATTCGAGGTATAAGCAAGCTACCATTGCCAGAATCAGGCGAATCGAGGTAAAACCCACAACAGGTGAGAAGGTCTCTTCGTAGTCTATCCCTTCCTGTTGCGTAAAACCTTTCGTGACAAGGCGAGCTTTATATCTATCTATAGAGCCATCAGCCTTATGCTTGATCTTGAGAACCCATTTGTTCCCAATTGCTCTACGTCCTCTGGGTAAGTTAACTAAGTCCCAGACTTGGTTAGCTTTCATGGATTTCAATTCCTCATTCATCGCTTCCATCCATTTGTCTTTTGCAGGGCATGATACGGCCTGTCTAAAAGTAGTAGGCTCGTCATCATCTTGTAGTAAAGTTATAAAGGTTTACGGAAATTCATCCTCAAATCTTAGAGGAGCCAACCTTGTACAACTACTACGTCGTATTTTAGATTCTTCAAGTCCTTGTTGACTCGAATTTAGATCAATTCTAATATCACTCCCATTTGGAATGTCGTTAGAAATGCTCCCACTTGGATCATTATTCCCGTATGGAATAGGATTAGTATCATTCGTATCATCCAGTGGTGAAGTTTGAAACGTATTTTCTTCTTCACCAAGAATTCTCCCACTCGAATGAGGTAATCCTTCTTAATCATAAATCTCAAATAGAGATAAGTCCTGACTTATCTCGCCCTTTCTTGGAAACTCGTTTTCCAAGAAAGTGACATCCCTCGACTCAAATTCAATTAGCCCACCATTGTCTTCCTGACTAACAAAAACATAACCTTTGGAGTTTTCTGCGTATCGTATAAAGATACATTTCCTTCCCCTTGGCCCAAGTTTGTCATACTTATGGGAGGAAATATGTGCGTAGGATGCACAACCCCAAGGTTTCAAAATGTTCAAGTCAGGAGACCTATGGTTCCACAACTCATAAGGAGTGGAGCTAACTGATTTCGAGGGTACTCGGTTTAAAATGAAAGCGGCCGTCAATAATGCATCACCCCAAAAAAAAGTGATTGGCAAGTTAGCTTGCGCCATCATTGAACGGACCATTTTCATTAAAGTCATATTTCTCCTTTCTGTAACCCGTTTTGTTGAGGAGTATAAGGCATAGTTACCTGATGTACTATGCCTTTTTCATCACAAAGTTCCTTAAAACTTGTTGATTGATATTCACCGCCCCTATCGGTTCGCAAGACCTTAATCTTGCGATCTAATTGATTCTCCACTAAACTCATATAGTTTTAAAGCAAGCCAATGCTTCACTTTTGTGGGATATCAAATAGATATGTCCGAATCGGGTGAAATCATCAATAAAAGTGATGAAATAGGACTTCCCGCGTCTTGTCTTGACATTCATCGGACTACATATGTCCGAATGGATAAGCTGTAATGGAACCTCGGCCTTTGTGCCGGTTCCAAACAGCTTGCGACAAGATTTCCCCACTAGGCAATGTTCGCAGGTCGACATTTCAACCTTTGAAACATTGGATAGAAGGCCACGTTTGGCAAGTCTATACATACGCGTTGGTCCAATATGACCAAGCCTTGCGTGCCAACAAATCACATCAGACTCATAATTCTTAGAATTTGTAATAAGGAAATTTTCATTACACGAGGAATCATACATTGTACTTATTACAATAAATCCTTTAAATACAAACCCAGTACCAATAAAGGAATTATTACAAAACAAGTTCACTTTACAATTTTGAAAGAACCAGCTATAACCAAGACCCATCAACACGACCACAGATATAATATTCCTTCGAATATCTGGAGCGAAGAGGACATCATGAAGTAGGAGAGTGCGGCCGTTGTCCAAGACTAGCTTGCAAGTCCCAACGCCTTTCACTTCAACACGTGTGTTGTTTCCTACATAGATCCACTTCGTTCCTTGGGGTATCTGGTGATACTCCACGAAGGACCGTCTGTCCCTTGCTATGTGGTCGGTGGCACCTGAATCAATTATCCAAAAGGGATTAGATCCCACAAGAAATATTGAACTAGAAACACATATGTAACTAGTATTACAAGTTACCTCGTCACTTCCACTCGTACACGAACGAGCATAGTGACCGAACTTGTTGCACTTGAAGCACTTGATCCTCTTCAAGTCTTTCTTCTTGTGCCATTTCTTGTGCCCACTCTTATGTTTAGGTTTCTTGGTAGACTCAGGTTGCTTATTACGTTCATTAGTAGACTTCGAACGATCTTTCCGTTTCTTTCCCCCGTGTGAGGAACTAGCAACCATGTGCACTTCTGCACTAGGCTTGGCAGCCGCAGGCCGCTCTTCCTCTAATTCAAGGTGCTTGGAAACATCGCTGAAGGTCTTGATGCTCTCATTGTGAGTGAGATGCATCTTCATTTGGTCCCACCCATTTGATAGGGAACGTATGACTGCTTGGATTTGTTGCTCATCAGTGAGCACATAACCTGCGTCCTTTAACTCTGAGATTTGATTTGCCATGTGTCGCAGATGTTTCCCCATGGAATGATCTGGACGTTTCTTGTATGAATCAAATCTTACAGTTAAGGCGCGAAGTTTTGACACCGATGTGCCACCAAACTTCTCCTCTAGCTTAGACCATATGTCCTGGCTAGGTCATGTTCTCGGAAGATGCGCATTATGTCATCAGTCATACTGCTTAATAACGTAATGCGTGCTATCTTGTTCTTCCGAGACCAAGCATCAAAAGCTTCCTTGTCTCGTCTGTGTTGGGCCGTAGTGCCCAACTCGGGTTCAATCATTACGTTCTTTAGAGTTTCGAGCACTTCTTGCTCCTCTAAAACGTATTGTATCTTGATGGACCAAAGTTTGTAATTATCGCCGTTGAGTTTTTCACCTCTGTTTAACTCAGCGACGATATTCTTTGAAGCGGAAGACATTTTACTTTTAAAATGCTGCAAAAGACACAAAACCAAAGGTTTGATCAAAAACATTGCATTGAAAATTTCTTAAAATATAATTCCCATTTGAAGTGATAATAGAATATCCCATTTGGATAGTTCTAATTTCAACTCCCACTTGGAATGATATTTATAATTTGATAAGTTACTTTCGAAAAATATTGAAGATGTTGTTATAGAATCGAAAAGGTTTCTACGATTCCAATCACCATCTAGAACAATCCTTCAATATTTCACCCTCACTTATCAAACGATAGTACTCTTATAGTACTTTGCAGCGGAAAAGTGTTTTTTTGAAAACGTATTTTTCAAAAAATATTTTGTAAACGTATTTTGCAGTATTTTGAGAACGTATTTTTCAAATGCATTTTGCAAACATATTTTGCAAGGCCTATACCCCATTATAGGGTGTTATAGCCAAAACATTTCGACAATTTCCCCGGCCATTATCGGGGTCGTGCCGTGGCGAGACCGAATTCATCTTCCTTTTGAAGTGAGAGTTGTCATCGCAACTTGGCCAAAGCCGGATCCCCCCTGGGAAAAATGAGATATTCCAACTTAGTACCCTTATGATACTAGTGAAATGTACGGTAATCCCTGGCCATTTGCCGGGATAAGTCGTACTTGTACCAAGGCCGGATCCCCCTTTGGGGATTTTTCTGCAAGCCATCGTCGCCGGCTCCCGTATGGATCCAGGCGTTTCCCCCTTATTGGAGAATTTTGCCGCAGATGACTGTCGTCGGCCCCGTATGGACTTGGCTTGTAGGTTGCCGGGGCCGAAACCATTGTCAAGGCCTTTGGCTAAATTGGTCGACCAATAATCCCGAATTCGTCGACCAATACCGACCAATCAGTTATTCGGCACCCCCTTGGCCAGGGCCTCTGCCCTGGCCGGGGCTGGCCAAGGGCCGGCCAAGGCCCTCTGCCCTGGCCAGCCAGGGGCCCTGGCCCCTCGGCCAGGGCCTCTGCCCTGGCCGAGGCCGGCCAGGGCTGGCCAGGCCCTGGCCCTGGCCACTGCCAGGGCCGGCCAGGCCGGCCAGGCCGGCCCCAGGCCCCTGCCAGGGCCGGCCAGGCCAGGCCTTGGCCACGGCCAGGGCTCCCTGGCCCTGGCCGGGGCCGGCCATGGCCGGTCTCTCCCTTTGCATGGGGTGGCCGCATGCACTCCTCCCCCTCGACGGGGTGGTCGTGGTGGTTATTGGCCGTAGCCAACCCCCTCCGCATGAGGAGGGGGGATGCGTTGCCTCCATAGCCCATTTGGCCATGGTGATCATGCACCAAAAGTCATCTTCCCCGATGGGAATAACTTCCATCTTCTTCCTCGATGAAGCACCCGTTCGTCAATGAAGCACCCGTTCGTCGAGAAAGTAGTTATTCTCTAATGGCCGTGTGCCAAAATGAAAAAATAACATACTTTAAAATTCGTAAACTACGCGCTCCACATGAAGAGAGTTCACATTCCCTATGAATGGAGACTCAGCATCCATGAAGAGAGCGAGCTTGACAATATGAACGGTCGGTTCTTCCCGTCACGGAGAGTTCCTACCATATCCGTAATGGTAGGAGACACTAACGTGAAAAGAACAACCGCTGTGTTCTCTCCGTCACGAAGCGTTCCTACCATATCCGTAATGGTAGGATACCCATTCGTGAAAAAGACAACGCCTCGTTCATCGGTTCGACGGGGCGGCGGTTTAACCGGGGCGAACCCGTATGGCTCTGATACCAATGTAGGATCCTGTCAAAACAGTGTTAGGATCGATAAATGAAGTTGAGACTTACGCTTGCGTACGCGGCACCGTAATCTCGGAACTTCGCCCTCGGATTCGCCACAACGGTCGATACTTCGTCACAGAGGATCGAAGCAGAGTTTCACCGCCTAAATCTCTAACTAGAAGAGGATTTTAATGGAAGGGAGAAGAAGAACATAAGATGCCTTTTGCAAACTTATGGCATGAATGGGATGGTATGAATGCCTTACCCTTGGGTCCTATTTATAGGCTTTAGGGGTGGTTATTGTAGGAAATAACCAATTATAAGCTTATTAGCCTATAAAAGCGCATTCATTTATCCTCTTCTTCATTCACTTATCAAGTGCCTTTATGCACTTATAAAGTGACTTTTTCCACTTATCGAGTGGCTTTTTCCACTTATCGAGTGGCTTTTTCCACTTATCGAGTGGTCCTTTTCACACGAGAAAAGGTTCCCTTCGTGCACGCCTTCGTGCACGCGACATCTGAGGTCCGTATACCCTCATACATCCCCTCATGGGTGTATTCGTGTCGTCCATATCCAACACTTGTTAAGGTAGAAATTCTTATCACCTTAGTAGGGTTTAGTTTTAGAACTAAGGATTTAATTAATTAGTAAGTTCTTTAGATTTTGAGTAGAAATTAAGTTTTGAACTTCATGCTGAAATTTACACAGAATTGGCTGATACTTTGGTAGATTGATGCACTTAATTGGCAACTTGTAGAAAAATTAAAGCTGACTTCAAGATATTCAACCCATAATTTTTTTAGATTTTAATTCTGTCTGTAACTTGTAGAAAAATGGACTTGAACTGAACTCAGTTTCTGGTTCAGAATGCTGAAATTATACCTGTTAGGAGAAAATCCAACATAAATCACATATGTCAACTGAGATTATGAAAATTGGTCAGTGAAAGGAAAACACCCATATCTACAACTTTCGTGAAGGGACCAGACACCAATTCTGACTGTAAATAGGCTAAAAGTGATATTCTTTCTGCTGTAACAGTTTTGACAGATTCATATGCTAATTTTGCTTAGTACTTATCATGGTGTAGTTTTGTTTGAAGTTAAGTTTGTTTGTGCTAATCATGTTCTCAATGACATTCTCTTGATACATGTAGTTATGCAGATGGTTCATGAAATATTCGTTATGTCAATAATATTTAAGTTCAATTTGTTTATGCTTTCACATTAGTATGTTCATAACGATGAGTTTGTGATGATATTCCATGCAATTCTTTAATTGAGACGATGATGATGATGATGATGATGGTGATAACATTGTTAAAAGTTGGTTAAAGCGGTATTCAAGTCCGCTAGATGATTCGTTGACAAACGAAGTAATATCTTGAAAACTAAGAGTGAGAATGAGGAATGTATCAGTCATCCTAAAGGAGGGTGACAGGGTTTGGGGGAAAACGGGTAAACTTTCGGAGTTAAGGAGCAGACGTATGAATTATGATTTCTCGCCCGATGTGTTGCCCCCAAAAGGGGAGTTGGAGAGGGCTAGAGAGGCCGCTGGTGTACTCATGATGCACCATGACGGTAACTGATGGTTTCCTCCGTTTGTCCGATAGAAAAACCGAGCCGGTCTCGCTCCAGTACCTTGCCCCGTTCGGGTACGGAGTTGCGAGAGGCCCCCTCCGATGCTCGTGTTGCTGGTTGGGGTACCACTTTTTCACCCACCCTGGGTGAAGTCCGCCTCCTTAGCGTCCTACGGTTTACACGGGTTCCAAATATGTGAATCAACAACTTATATTAATTGTCTTTAATTTATAAATGTTGTTATCTCATGTCTCCTTATTTTTGTTTACTTTAATGCTATTGTCCCATGGTAACATGTTCTTACGCTTCCTTTCAATATTTGCATTTCATAATATGGTTTAATATGCATGTTTTACACGTTCTCATAACTAGGTTCGCATGTTGGAATGTGATTACTTTTATGCAACATGAACCTTACTTGTTAGACTACTGTCCCTAGATAGACAGACCAATTCTAAAACTGGGTCCTACTAGAGTGTTAGGAGTTTCTACTGGGTCACGCGTTGACGTGTCCCCGTTGACTTTCAGGTCATGTGAGTTGGAGGTTGGAGATAGCAGCTGGAGATTCGGAGTTAGTGATCAGTTGTAGTATTGGGTGGTGAGGGGTATGATGAGAGACTTGTACTTTTGGTGTTTCTTTTCGGGTGGACCTTTGTACTTAGAGTCGTGAAAATAAAGATGTTGGTGTCTGTATAAGATGTATCAATGTATCAATAAAATGGAATATTGTACTTTTATTTTTTTTTCAGTGTTTTTATCTGTGATGGAGTTTTACTTGTACTTCCCAGCAGGTGCGTAGTACCTGCAGCATTCTTTTGTTCTCTTCCTTTCTCTCTTTCTACGTAACACTCATTGATCTAGGAATACTTGGGACGGATTCGTACTTCCCGGGTATCCTGGAGAGCAGGTCGTTACATTTGGTGGCCCATGCAGGTCTTCTCACTGCGGCGTGCATAAGGATAGTACGGGTAATGCTCCATATGGGTAGATGTATCCTAAGGTGGGTAGGTGATCAGCCTTAGGGTAAAACCCTGGTATTAGGAAACCCAATGTACAGAGCTCCCTGAGGTTAAGCATGGGTAGTTGTTTGTATATACATATACATGTACGGATGGGTATGTGTATGCATGGATATAAAAGTATTGTAATGTATTCGCGTGTATTTCTATAGATATGTGTCTATAGCTATATATGTAAATAAGATACACTATAGATACGTGTATAACTACTTATGTGTATTCTTGTAATTCATAGTATATGTGTGTGTATAGTAATGTTGTTTGTATGGATTGAGGTGAATGTAGTATTTGATGAGTGAAATTATGTGTAAGACATATTATCTGTGCAATAGAATGTTATGTATTATCTATATGGTAATCTATACTTCTATTATATTTGAAGGTGTATATGTATGACTATATGGATGTATATAGAGCTGTATGTATAGATACTAAAGTATGATGCATTTATGTGAGGTTAGAAGATATATTTGTATATGGTGTCTAATGGAAAAGTGTATAGATATACGGAGTATCTGTGTGAATATGTATTGGTGTGTAAATAAATTTATGTTATATATGTTGGTATATGGATGTTTGTTGGTAAGTGTAAGTGGAAGTATATTTGAATGTATAAAAGTGTATGAAAGTATACAAAAGTATAATTGTATGTGTATGCGTACTATAAATGTGGTTGTGTAAATTGACATAGTGAGATATGTATGTATGAATATAGCTACAATGAGATGTGTACCATAAGTAGTGTTTGAAATATATTGCCTTACTAAATGGTGTGTATAGATATACGTAAGTAGGTATGCCAAGTTATGCAACATTGGTGTACTTATATATCATGTGATAATATGTGAGTGTAGCATATGAATAAGATTTATATGTATTGTGTATACAAGAGTGTGTGTTTGTGTGTGTTTGTGTGTGTATACATATACTGAATTAATATAATCCTTGTACTATAGTGTATATATATATAGTGTCGTATGTGTATATATATACTACATTGAATATGTGTTACGTTGACTGCGTGTATGTAAGTATATTTGTGCAGTGTATGGGTGGTTAAATATAGATTTACGTTAGTGAATATTGGATATGAATACATATGTATGTATTCTTGTATATATATAAAGTGAGTGTGTACTAGAAGATTGATACTATACATACATGCTGACCGGACTATTTACTATAGTGATATATACAGTGTACATCCTTGCGTTCGAACTATTATATATATTTGTCTATATAATTGTAAGTGTTCATACTTATGTGCTTAAGTGATATATTTGCGTATGGTTACCCACTTGATATGAGGTGCATCATATCAATGTGTATCATTATTGGTGTATGATTATTTACCATACATGCATCAATAATTGCATTTACCTACTTATATATGTATGTTAGCAAGTTTGCATGCATATCGGATGTGATATAATAGTATCTGTATCTATAAATGGATGTATACTTGGTTGTATACTTGATCTATACCTTGATGTATTTAGGTATATCCATAAGTATGTATGTATAAGTATGCTAACTCTGTGACTTATGAGTATGGTGTGTTTAAATATCGTGTGAACATGTATGTATGTAGATATATATAAATACAAGGAGTGTGTGATTACTTATAGAGATGTATGTATTTAGATATATCTATATGTATCCAGGTAATAGCATATGTCTTTGGACATGTATTTGTGTGTATCTATATGTAAGTGTATGTATAGTGGGTATAATAAGTGTATAAATATTGGTGTGTATATTAACGCATTGGGTGTATATATACACATTTCTACTTATTGCTATGTACGACATTGATTCATGTGTCCATGTGTATAGGTGTACTAGCATGTGTGTACATATTAGTCTGTATATATATGTGAGTGTTCTCATCAATATAGATATATTTGTGAGTACATGAATGAATGTGGAATGTATAGTACTATGTATGTGTTGTGATGATTTGTCTGTGTGTATACCTATATTCTTGGATAAGAATGTGTATATATATGTGTATAATCTACGATATAGTGCATGTATACATGAGTGTATAGTATATACATAGAGCGTTGTTTGTATTTCTAGGGTAGGGAAACCCTTAGACTATTCAATCTCCGGTCAGACCTTTAGCATAGAAAGTCCGAGGGCGGACTTTGTTTTTAAGGTGGGTAGAATGTAATACCCCATATCTCTATATACGTATATATGTACGTATTTTTGGGAGTAAATACGTACGTATATTTTTGGGGAATATGATTGTATTTTTCCTTTAATTGTTTGGTGTAGGAATTATTTTTAAATGGTTTTAAACTCATTAATTGAATTTAGTAAATGAGAGTATTTGGAGGAATACTTGTATTTGGAGTGTATGTAGTATTTCTTCATGTATTTCTATTTCCTTAAAAATACAAAATCCCAATTTTCTTTACCATGACAACACAACACATTAGGTGGCATCTTATGAGCTAATAAGAGTACACATGGCTTAATTTTGACCAAGATTTGTGGAGGAGAGGATTTTAGGGAAATACAATTTTCAAGGCATGTAACAAAAACCAAAATCTCTCTCTCTCTCCATCTCATTTTCAGCTATGGCTGAAAATTCTCCCCCTTTCATCCCCATTTCTCCACCATCCCACCACCTCCCTCCTCCTAAATCACCACCCACTCCTCCACCAAGAAATCATGGCTTTTCTTTATCATTCTAACACCTAAATTCCTCAAAATCCATCTTTTGGAGGCCAAAGTTAGAGAAGGAGACTATGAGCTCAAGATTCATCAAGGATTAAGAAGGGCAAGAGAAAATTTTGGAGGACTTGTTAAGGTAGAAATTCTTATCACCTTAGTAGGGTTTAGTTTTAGAACTAAGGATTTAATTAATTAGTAAGTTCTTTAGATTTTGAGTAGAAATTAAGTTTTGAACTTCATGCTGAAATTTACACAGAATTGGCTGATACTTTGGTAGATTGCTGCACTTAATTGGCTAAATAGAAATACATGAAAAGAAAATATGTTGCTCATATAGTAGTCCTTAACAACTTTCATTTTTACAAGTTTCGCAAATTCGAACTGAAAAATAGAGTAAAAATTTAGTTTCTAAAACTGGTCTGTTTTTAGACAGTTTTGACACCTTTCAGTAAAACGAGTAGAACTCCATGCACACTTTATAAAATATTATGATATTGATGCCGTTGGAAATCTGACTTCAAGATATTCAACCCATAATTTTTTTAGATTTTAATTCTGTCTTTAACTTGTAGAAAAATGGACTTGAACTGAACTCAGTTTCTGGTTCAGAATGCTGAAATTATACCTGTTAGGAGAAAATCCACCATAAATCACATATGTCAACTGAGATTATGAAAATTGGTCAGTGAAAGGAAAACACCCATATCTACAACTTTCGTAAAGGGACCAGACACCAATTCTGACTGTAGATAGGCTAAAAGTGATATTCTTTCTGCTGTAACAGTTTTGACAGATTCATATGCTAATTTTGCTTAGTACTTATCATGGTGTAGTTTTGTTTGAAGTTAAGTTTGTTTGTGCTAATCATGTTCTCAATGACATTCTCTTGATACATGTAGTTATGCAGATGGTTCATGAAATATTCGTTATGTCAATAATATTTAAGTTCAATTTGTTTATGCTTTCACATTAGTATGTTCATAACGATGAGTTTGTGATGATATTCCATGCAATTCTTTAATTGAGACGACGATGATGATGATGATGATGGTGATGACATTGTTAAAAGTTGGTTAAAGCAGTATTCAAGTCCGCTAGATGATTCGTTGACAAACGAAGTAATATCTTGAAAACTAAGAGTGAGAATGAGGAATGTATCAGTCCTCCTAAAGGAGGGTGACACGGGTTTGGGGGAAAACGGGTAAACTTTAATAGTTAAGGAGCGGACGTATGAATTATGATTTCTCGCCCGATGTGTTGCCCCCAGAAGGGGAGTTGGAGAAGGCTAGAGAGGCCGCTGGTGTACTCGTGATGCACCATGACGGTAACTGATGGTTTCCTCCGTTTGTCCGATAGAAAAACCGAGCTGGTCTCGCTCCAGTACCTTGCCCCGTTCGGGTACGGAGTTGCGAGAGGCCCCCGCCGGTGCTCGTGTTGCTGGTTGGGGTACCACTTTTTCACCCACCCTGGGTGAAGTCCGCCTCCTTAGCGTCCTACGGTTTACACGGGTTCCAAATATGTGAATCAACAACTTATATTAATTGTCTTTAATTTATAAATGTTGTTATCTCATGTCTCCTTATTTTTGTTTACTTTAATGCTATTGTCCCATGGTAACATGTTCTTACGCTTCCTTTCAATATTTGCATTTCATAATATGGTTTCATATGCATGTTTTGCACGTTCTCATAACTAGGTTCGCATGTTGGAATGTGATTACTTTTATGCAGCATGAACCTTACTTGTTAGACTACCCTCCCTAGATAGACAGACCAATTCTAAAACTGGGTCCTACTAGAGTGTTAGGAGTTTCTACTGGGTCACGCGTTGATGTGTCCCCGTTGACTTTCAGGTCATGTGAGTTGGAGGTTGGAGATAGCAGCTGGAGATTCAGAGTTAGTGATCAGTTGTAGTATTGGGTGGTGAGGGGTATGATGAGAGACTTGTACTTTTGGTGTTTCTTTTCGGGTGGACCTTTGTACTTAGAGTCGTGAAAATGAAGGTGTTGGTGTATGTATAAGATGTATCAATGTATCAATAAAATGGAATATTGTACTTTGATTTTTTTTCAGTGTTTTTATCTGTGATGGAGTTTTACTTGTACTTCCCAGCACGTGCGTAGTACCTGCAGCATTCTTTTGTTCTCTACCTTTCTCTCTTTCTACGTAACACTCGTTGATCTAGGAATACTTGGGACGGATTCATACTTCCCGGGTATCCTGGAGAGCGGGTCGTTACAATACGACATGATATTGAGCCATAATCTTGACCCTTGCAAAATATTAATTATATCTTTACCCGTCTAAACCAAATAAAAGCAATTTTCACGTATTTTCTTTTTTCATGGATGTGTACATTGAACTCGAAATTATGTTGGAAAAATCAGTTATTTATTTGCCATGAACAATTGATAGAGTTTGATGCATGCTTGAATTATGGTTTGTTTTGTGTGTATGTGTGTGTGTATGTGCGCGCACCTGTATGTATGTATTTATGTATGTATATACTTATATATGTGTGTGCATGCATGCATGTATATATATGTATATACACACGTATGTATGTATCTATTAGATCAGGTCCCACCTGATCTACATGAATCCCTTATATAAACATATATGTATGTATGTATGTATACATGTGTTCTAGTCATAACCCGTGCCCTCGGGCACGGTTCATTTAAGATATCCCCTCAAAGTCTTTGTTCTCCACAAAAATTATTTCCCCTTCAAAATCTAAACGAACAAAAATTTAGCTTCGGCGTGGGCGCCTTTGGTACAGCTCAACCCAAGCCTTCTTCTTCTAGTTGTATTCAATAACTCTTTCATTTGTGGGTGTTTCACGTGTCTTGTGGGAATTAATGTTTTGATGATTGTCATAGGATGCATAATAGTCAAAGGTTATCTTTAATGTATTGGTAATGTTAGGTTTTATTTGTTTAATGTATGAAACAATGAATTAACGTATGATAGTTGGAGTGGTTGCATATTAAAATTTGGGCTGTTTGGCTTCTTCAATTTCATGGGATACTTTGATGATAATATGAAGGGCACAAAAGTTAAGCATACAATCTGCACAAATATATTCCGTTTACAATCACAACTTTATTTATTAAAATTTTTTTGTATCATACTTCATTTCATATTTTGATGTAAAGTTGGCTATATCAACTTGAAGCTTGAAGCAAACTAAAGCAGCCTGAAGCATCATGAAATCTAATTAGAGTTTAAATGCATATGAAAGCTCACCATATGTTTTCAAACTAAAACAACCTGCTTACGGTTTGAATGCATATAGTTTGAATGCATACAACTAATTAGCTGGTTAGTTTAGTTTGTTGTTTGAATGCATCAAGAAAGAGAAAATATCTGCAGTGGATTAGGGTTAAATCTAATTAGAGTTTGAATGCATCAACAAAGAGACCCAAGCAAACACCAGCTTTCCAATTCCAACATATATGCATTCAAACTGTAAGCTCACTTCAACATACCCAGTCATTCTAATGTTTTCTCTTGGTTGATGCATACAAATTACATGGGGGGAAGGTTCAAGTGAAGGCGTATATTATAATGTGATTTTCTTGCTACAATGAACAAAATGTCATAAAATGGTAGAAGCGTTAGAACGATAGTTTGATAGTGAAGACGGTCCAAATAAATTTAGCTTTCAATATGAACAAATTTTGCATGCAAGCGTGTCCATGAGAAAAGAGTAAAAGCGGTACTCATCGAATCCACGATATTCAATATCATCACTGATATTCAGTATGCAGTGATTAATCAATTAAACATAATGATTAAGCATAAAAACCAAGCAATGACAACCAAAACTTGGTAACGCAGTTCGGTGCGCACACCTACATCTGCACGGCTACGCCCAGAAAATCAGATTACTCCACTAAAAATATCAATGAATACAATCACTAATATCATATCTATATTAGGAGAAGCATACTCCCCGTCAATACAAACCGCGAGGGGTGATCTCAATCATCACCGTGAAGTAATCTAAGCAAGCTCCCATGCATGCAAGATCTCCTTGCACAAGCGACTAGATCAACTCTCTTGATCCCTACGTGCGTAGCCGTCGGCCTCCGTCCCCGGATAGAAACCCTGACTTCCTGGTTGCCAAGATGATCAGATCCCCAACTAACCAGATTCCCAAATATTCTCAGCAATCCTCCTATCAATTAAGGAACTAATTTGGGTAGAAGGAATATAAAAATCTCACTAAGATATTTCATCAATCAATTCAGGAACCCCCAAGATTCTAGGCTACAAATCAGATCTGAATCAGCAAGACAGATCTGCAAACCAAAATAGCATATCTTCATACGAACCATACTCCAGATCCCTCATGTTGTACATAATGTTGCAATATTATGTACAACATGACTACTAAAACTGCTTAAAAAATTCTAACAATTTTGATTACAGAAACTGAGCTCTCCAGATTTCGTGCCACTAATGCCAACTTATAGCAATAGAAAAACAACCTAACAAGCACCATCATCTTGAACTGCAAGTCGAATCTGAGTTTCTAAAAGTTCTTTGATCATGTCAATGATTTCTGAATCATTCGGCAAAACCATGTAGCAGTATTGTCAATCACACCAAATCCTGCCTTGCATCGAATGAACAGGTAAAAGAAAATGCTATCAAACTTATGTTTGTAGATCAAAATCATCTCTCAATCACAGACAACATCATAACAAAAGAAACAGTGTTCAGTTTGGTCGTATCAACAAACAAAGAGAGCAGAATGTCAATAGCACAGTCTATCAGCTTCATTTATCCTTCTTTATTTTCAAAGCTAACAATTTCTCTGATGTCTTTCTATCGGCCATAAACATATATATTGCAAAACCTGTCTACTGAAGCTTCCTATCAACATAAATAATAATTGTCATTTTTTATCTTATATCTATAATGATCCTTGTGTGTCATATAGCCGTAACTTTTGACAAAAAATCTAGTTTTCGACATTTCGGAAACCTCCCAAGCACAAGAATTTTTGTATAATAAAGAAAGTTGTATTTGGTATGAAACTACCATATTCAATAAAATAATTCTTAAACCTATTAATAAACACGTCCATGTCATTCTCTGGTAAAAATCAAAGCCCCTTGAAATCCATCAATAACAGGGGGCAAATATGTTACCTTTTCATGAAACCTACTTGTAACCTAGAGTTCACAGTGCCAGTTCCATTCTATCACACAATATATGATAATCTTGAAAATTATAAGATTAACAATGTAGTTAATTAGGTCATATCAACCAAACGCTTTTATAAAGAGAATATGTCAAATGTTACTGAATTTGGTAGCATTCTATTATAATAATTTTATTTATGTAATATAACACTATTTGTATCTAAGCATGTGCCCGTTCATGTTGATTTGGATCCCCCTCCCCCATTTTGTCTTTCTATATGATAAGGATGGCTACTGGAAGATGATGCAAAAGTATATTGGATCCGAGGTTACTTCCATGGTGACACTTCCAGTCATAATTTTTGAGCCAATGACAATGCTTCAAAAAATGGCAGAGGTATATTTTCTGTATATTAATCTAGATATTTATACGATGATTATCTTGTCTTATTTCTTTCGATGCATTTTAAAAAAAGCAGTTTCCTGAAATGACTTTATGTGTTTCACATATGAGACTGTTTCCTACTTGTGATTAATGTCCAATCAAGTGTTGACATAATTTAATGCTTTATTAACAAGGCATAGGAATAATGCATGTTGCTTAGCTGAATGCTTTCGTTTACCCTATAGTTTGGAGGAGATTGTATGTGCAGTGCTCAATAGTTAGGCAAAATGACTTCTCCATATTATGCTAGGATGGAAAGTATTTTGGCTCGAAAAAGGATATTTCGTTTATACACTAATTTTGATGCTATTGTCAGCACAAAATGTTTTGGTCTCTAATACTATTCTTACCACAGTTAATGGAGTATTCTCACCTGTTAAATTTGGCAGATGAATATGAAGACCCTTACATGCGATTGGTCTATACCTGTAAGTAAATCAATTGGGTACTTCTTCTTGTGTAAATTTTTCATGGAACAACGTGTCAATAGAACAATATGGTTCTTGTTTGTAGCTTCATGGGCGATATCTGTCTACTATGCCTATCAGCAAATTAAATGGTCAGTGCTAGTGTTTGCATGGATTAGTGGTGCAATTACTAATATACTCTTTTTCAGTATTTACTACCAGTTTACTAATAGTTACTTAAACAATCAGAGTACATTGGAAGTTTGATGATATCAGTAGCATACCTTAAACAATTATCATCAGAAACTCCATCCTTAAGAAAGTTGAGGATCGAAAATCATATGATTCGACTAATTTCACCAATGAATCAAGTGGGTTCATTAGTCCTATCAGTGGAAAATAGGATTCATTTCGCGATCACTTGATGCATGGGTGAAAAGCATGTGAAAGCAACTGATTTCTCATCAGGAAACACAACTAAGAATCTATTGGAATGTGTGGACCATCCATTTGGATTGCCTACATAGATACTTGAGGGTACTACTCCTATCAGACAGACCCATATGCTACATTATCTTTGTATCACGTTTCGTAATCTAAGAACAAAAATATCAGAACAGAAATCCTAACAAAATTCACAAAATCTGTAATCTAAAAGAAGCGCAAGCACAATAATAAACATTATTTAATTATTTCACCAAAAATGATGCCAACCCAAAAAAAGGTTTTTTTAATACAAAAGAAAAACCACATCCATAAAGATACAACATCATAAATCAATCACCATGAAGAAATATAATTTCTCGGTAATAGCAACACGTAATTAAAGAAAGAATGAAGCAAGGAAACCAAAATGGAAATTGAACCAAGAAATTGCATACACCAGCAATTTAATCAAGAAATTGAACCAAGAAAGCAACATGGAAGCCTTTTAATCCTATCTTTGGAGAGACTTATGAAATGGTTAATCATAATGGAGTTACTTTCATATTTGAGGAAGATACATCATCAACAATGGAACCAAAAAGATCTTATCATAATAAAGAGTTGTGCAAACATCATGATTCAATTCCCATCCACACATGTCATCTTAACAGCAAGTTCTCTTTTGGTTTAACATTTGATTTCAAAAATGTTATTTTGAAATACACACATTGAGACAGAACACTAAACCAAACAAAACTCAGAAAGGAAACAAAACAAGATTGTCAATGTGATGATCCACACATTTAAGCAACATTGACAATCTCAGAGATGAGAGGGATGCAGTTTAAGGGGCGAGTGAGAGTAAATGAATCACAGTTTGATATATATACATTCTCATAGAATGCATGTCTAGCCTTCTTGTTAGATGAACAGTCACAATTAACCAAAGTTGGCTTTTAATTATTTGGATATAGAACATTGCATGACATTAAAATTTAGTTTTGTGAGATTACAAAACTATTCAGTCTATGTTGCATGATAACTATTTGGATAAGCTTAAACAGAACAATTAACCAAAGCTTGGTTTTAATTATTTGGATACATAACATTGCATGATATATATGACATTAAAAGAAACCAAAGCTATAAAATCGAAAAGGGAACACATTTACAGAGGTGAAGCAAAAAAATTGCACATGGGGAAACAACTCTGAATTGCACATCGAAGGAACCATTTGAAGCCATTTTATGGATGCATTACTTGTCAAATAACTTTTAGCGCAGCATCAATTTTTGCTGGAAATTGATGGTTTTCATCTAACTCATCGTCAGTATTCCTGTGAAATGTAAGAGGAATGATATCCTCTTGCTTGAGCAGGTCACCAGTAAAAGTATGCCACCATATTTTCTGACAGAGTTGAGAAGCAATCAAATTATATTTTAGTGGAGAATTACATTTAATTAAGTGTGTATCTATGGAGAATTACATTTAAGTGGACAGGGCCATATCCTCTTGCTTGATTATCGGTGATTGCTTCTCAATTTGGATTACATGGCCCTATCCCAACTTCTTCCTTTCTGACAGAGTTGCCTCTGGTAATTGAGAAGCAATCAAATTACATTCTATAGATACAACATCATAATATATATTATACATTTAAGACAAAATCAAAAACTATACAGTAATCAAATTACAAAGTTGAGAAGCACACATTAGAGCAAACATGCTACCATCGGCAGTGCAGACGGGGTCCTCGAACGGCCTGAAAGTGAGACTGGCAAAAAAAATTCAAAAAATCGAAGCCCTGATTTGAGGGGGGAAAAGGAAAAAACTCTAGGCTCTTTGGGCTTAGCGCAGCCCCATTCGGTGGCCCACTCCATTTTCGTGATGAACATCCG
This sequence comes from Scilla litardierei, assembly GCA_030789695.1. NCBI lineage: Eukaryota > Viridiplantae > Streptophyta > Magnoliopsida > Asparagales > Asparagaceae > Scilla > Scilla litardierei. The sequence goes on along the minus strand of CM061142.1, from coordinate 85,235,592 downwards.
ATCTTTGCTGTGATGCTTCTTCCCCATCGAACTACATGTAGGTGACGATCCCGTTGGCGTTGAAGACACGGGCATAGAGGAACTTAAGGAGGAATGCCCCACATCAACTTTGAGGTGGGATTTTTGTTTTGTAGGCTTAAGATTAAGGGAAAAGAAGGCTGACGACTGACATGCGTTTATATTTCATATATTTGCGCACGTTTTCTTCCGTGTTTTTCCGTATTTTACCGCCATCTTATATTCGTTTTCTTGTGTTTTCTTGTTTTCTTTCACTTTTCCGTGTTTTCCGTATTTTGCAGGAGTTTACTGGCATAGGGGACATAAAACGACGATATCGCAAGTCCCCGGAGCAACGGGAGGAGTCACGCGTGATCCAGGGGGTCAAACGACGATGATATCATCTTTCAGCCCCTCACCCAGTCGGTTGGTCATCTTCAACCGATCGGGTGATGCACGCGTGCACCACCCGGACGCAGCTTGGAGCTCACAAGAAGTCACCCGGTCGGTTCAGTGACCGGGTCAAAAGCCCAAACTCTCTGGAAATCGAAGCTGATTGCCAACCGATCGGGTGACTTTCACCCGATCGGTTCACCTGTAGCTGAATCTTCGGAGCCAAGACACGGTCAGCTCAACTGGCCTCCTCACCCGACGGCACCAAGATCCAACCGGTCACATTCATATGTCAACCGATCGGGTGGAGATGACCGGGTGAAGTCCCGCATTGCGCTGTGAAAGTTTGGAGCAGGTCACCCGATCGGTTGACTTGTCAACCGATCGGGTGATATCTTTTCCTATATATAGAACCCTAGGTTTTCCAGAAACGAGAGTTGGTTATTTTTTACTGTTTTCTTCATTTTGTGACGGCTGTAATTTCCCAGTTTTTGTAAGTTTTCAGATCTTTGTCAAACTTTAGTATTATCTTAATTGCTTTACTACCATCGCATTTCTATTGTTTGATCATGATTTTTACGGTCGATTTCTGTTTAGATCGCTTTTTACTAAATATGTGTGTGTAGTTCCCTAATCTGGGATTTTGGCGGAAACCCCTTCGTGGGCTCTTCCCGATGCGTCCATATGGCTAGGAAATCGATAGGGATTAGGAATCTAACGGTTACGCGGAGTGTTTTATTGTCATCGGCGGGAAAAAGACCGCCTTTGACCTTCGGGCCAAGGGGGAATAAACTTGGCGGTTGACTCCATAGCCATAGCTCACGCCCTTAGCGTAGACGCCGAATCCTAGCGCGCGGGAGTGGTAGGATGAGACGTTGGGAGTTATCGTTGCGAGCTTAGTGCTCTCGGAGTCGATCAGTGTTAATGGACACGGGAGTGCCCACTGATCGAACCCGGGAAGTCCGGTGTATCATCCTAGGCACCGACCGGAATATCGGGCCCATGGGACGCCGGTACCACTTTCAGAGGCAACGTCTCACCATTAGACCCTAATTCCGATCGCTATCCTACCCGTAGGCCGTATCGGCGAGAGTCGCTCGATAGGGTGGAAACCAAAGTCCCGAGTTTTTCCTTTGTATTGTCTATATCTTGCATTCCATTTACCGTGACAAACCACCATCTGATCCGGGCTAGCTCGTCCATGGGGTAAGTTTGATCCTCTTTGACACAAGCACATCCACGCCTCCCTGAGTTCGACCCCCAAGCCACACAACAACACCGTGCGCTTGCGGTTACAAATATTTAAATCTCACGCCCACGATCGTATTATTGCACCCATCTAGCGTGCCACACCCAGGGGGCGTCAACGACAACTTGGGGAGAGTTTCAAATATAGCAACACAAAATGTGATGGGGGGAAGATTCAAACGAAAAAATTCAAAAACATTTAGCTTTCCCCCATTTCAAATACCTTCCCTCCAAATATAATTCAACCTTATCCTAGTCAGCATGGCCTTTATCCTAGTCATTAGCTTTATGTCCTAGTCACTTTGTCCTAGTAGGACAAAGATTCAATAAATGCTCACAAATGTATAATAGATATATTTTTTTTTGAAGAATATGCTTTGCGTCTTTATTGATCTAACAGAAAGAATACAAGACACTCCCGGATGGAAAAAGGATACAAGTAATGTAAGTAGAGGAACATACACCTACATCCTACAAAACAAGCACCTTCCGCTATCCGTAGGTCAAAATAACCCAAAATACAATGAATCTAATCAATAAGCCCCCAATTTTGAGGGGTGAGGCCACCTCAACCTGATCCCAACCAATGTGCCGTAGAGCAATCCGAACATCATCAGCAATATTGTCAAATAGGCGGGTCTGTATCAGATTAGCGCCCTCAAAGATTCTCCTGTTTCTCTCTCTCCATATATGCCAAATCATCACAGCCAGAACCATTCTGACAAGCCTACCAACGTTGTTCTTCTTATGAAAATGAGTAAGGATCAAGTCACCTATACCCGTCAGAGTAGATGGAAGAGCAGAGGTGATCCCAAGTTTAAGGAAGCTCCTGCAAAGAATGTATTTAGTATAATTGCACTCAAAAAATAGATGATCTCTATCTTCATGGAAATTATCAGAACACAAGACACAGTAGGGTGAAGTAGGCACTCCCCATTTTACGAGCTTATCACGGGTGAGGAGTTTCCCGTGAAAAGCCCGCAACAAAGTGATTGCCATCTTGGGGATATGCCCCTGAAACCACACCACCTTGTAGTAGGGAAAAAGTGGTTTAATAACCCGAGAATTATCCCAGACATTGCGAAGAGATGGTGATTTAGAAAGCCAAACCCATGAGTCATCGCCAGGAGATAGGGTAACCGAGGTGATTTCATGCCTAACGTCGGCGAGAGAATTGCTTTCAACCCAGTTTCCATTGGCCCAATAATCGCTGACCTTATTTCTCTCCTCCCCTTCAGGGACCTCATAAGAATCAGCAAGAATACCACAGGAAAGCCAGTTGTCATACCAAAATAGCATAGAAGTACCATCTCTGACATTGCGTTTAGTCAATTTTTTAGTGAAATCCCGACAATGGAGAATGAACTTCCAAGTCCCAGATTGCATGGGATGAGTCTGCTCAAGAAATAACCCAGTATTGCGCATGTAATGGTTTCTCATAAAAGAAGCCCAGATACCGCCATGTGTGAGTAAGCGCCAAGTTAATTTGATACCATGGGCGTTATTGAGATCTTTGAAGCTTCTAATACCCACACCTCCTTCTTGCTTAGGAGCACACATATCATCCCAAGCCCACAGATGATTTTTCCCCCAGATGAACTTCCTACACATAGAAGTAAGGGATCGGATAACAGAATTTGGAAGACGGAATGCCTGCATCAAAAATCCCACCATACCATATATAACAGATTTAACAAGCTCAATGCGCCCCGCAATGGAAAGTAATGAGGAAGACCAACCCTGGAGCCTGTTCTTACATCTATCAATCAGACGACTATACATGGCAGCATTGGGATATTTGGAAGAGAGAGGCAACCCCAAATACGTGGAGAGAGTCTGCACACGACGAATACCCAAGATTTCCGCAAGGCTACCCGGGTCTTTAGTACCTTTGCTGAAGATACCAGCACTCTTATTCCAATTCACATCAAGACCAGTGAAAGATTTGAATGTAGTAAGGAGGTCTCTGAGTCCCTCAAGGGATTTAGTATTGCCTCTACAGAAAACCAACAAGTCATCGGCAAAGAGAAGATGCGTAACCGCTCCCATACGGTTCATAGGCATAATGGTGCGAGAGGCATTAGCTTTAGCCATGAGCAAGGAGAATGCTTCCATAACAATCACAAAGAGGTAAGGTGAGAGGGGGTCGCCCTGCCGCAACCCCCTACTAGATTGGAACATACCATAGGGAGAGCCATTTATCATGACAGAGAATGAAGGGGTAGAGATGCATTCACATACCCAGCTAATAAACTTGTGCTTGAACCCCATCTGATGAAGCATGTAGTAAACAAATTCCCTGTTAACACTATCAAAAGCTTTACGAAGATCCAATTTAAGGCAAGCCCTGGCCCCCATAGGGTTATTGAAGCTCCTAATATTCTCATGAGCGAGGAGTGCACAATCAGCAAGAAGGCGATCTTGGAGGAAGGCGGCTTGGTTTGGAGAAATGAGCTCAACAACCGCTTTACTCAGCCTATTGCAAAGAATTTTGCTAATGATCTTATATATAACATTGCAACAAGATATCGGTCTATAGTCCCCCAGGGAAGATGCATTGGCATTCTTGGGGACGAGGGTGAGAAAGGTATGATTAATCTGGCGAAGAATCTTCCCAGTTTTGAAGAAATTAAGGACAGCAGTGGTGACATCCCTACCAATAGTATCCCACGAATTTTTGAAAAAGGCGCCATTGTAACCATCCGGCCCAGGGGCTTTATCATCCCCTATTTGAAAAACAGCGTTTTGACCTCATTAACATGCACCGGTCTCTCAACCCAATTTGCAGCCACATTAGTAAGAACTCTTTTAGTGATAAGGCGAGGAAAAACCCTCCAGTAGTCATCTTGATTATATAGACGAGCATAGAACTCAGGGGCCTTAGATTTAAGAATATCAATAGGACAGTTGCGAGAACCATTAGCGGATATGAGATGCCCAAGGTTGTTATGGCTCTGCCTAGCCTTCATGGCAGTGTAAAAAAACGGGAGTTACAGTCCCCAAGGTGCAACCAATCCTGTCTACTTTTTTGCCTGAAGGTGGACTCTTCAATCTCCATGGCATCAGCCAGATTGTTAACAAGAGTGCGCTCTCTCATTTGCAACTCAACGCAAGTATTGAGATTGGGGTTATTTTGTATGGAAGTGAGCTCAGCGCGAATTTTGATCACATTGTTAGCTTCCCGAAACCCCGAACTAAAGAGCTTGAGACCCTTTTTCAGATTCTGGAGCTTGGATATAAACCGGATCATAGGGCAACCGGTGGTTCTAATGCTCCATTGCTCTTTGAGCATATTAATATACTCCGGACTGCGAAGCCAGGCATTAAAGAACTTAAACGGTTTAGGGTCTGATCCCCCAACCCGATGGGTGTGAATGATAAGGATGGAATGATCACTTGAACCTCCCGCCACATATTCACAATAAGATGACGTAAGACTATCCATCCAAGAGTTATTACAAAAAGAGCGGTCAAGAGAAGCAGAAATACGTCTCTGACCAACACTACGATTCGTCCAGCTTAATGCATTGCCGACAGTTTTAAGCTCCATGAGAGCACTAGAGTTAATGCAGTCGTTGAATTCCTCAACCATATGGCCATCAATCGATCTACCACCCACCTTGTCCTTAGCGTATCTAACACAATTAAAATCACCCCCAATGATCCAGGGGGAGCCACTGTACTTGCCAGCAGCAGCCTTAATGATGCCCCAAAGAGCTCGCCGATCAATGTAGGAATTATACGCATAGATGACGGTCACCATCGAGATGAAACCCGCAGCATTGGTGCATTTCAAAGAGATGTGTTGGGGGGACATATCATCAACAGTGCATGTCCAAATATCAGGGTTGTAAACCACAACGATACGCCCATTGCGATGCATGCAGTGATTATTGAAAGATCCCCAACTCGGGGGGAAGCATTTGGAAATTCTGGAGGCATTAGCTTCGACCACTTTGGTCTCAAGAAGCCCCACAAGAGAGGGGGCAAGAGTGCGCATTCGATCCTTGAGCTCCCTACGCCTAGCAATACTATTCAGACCCCGCGTATTCCATAAGAGAATGGTCATGTAGAGGAGGGCGAAGGATGTTCAACATCCTTATTTATTCGGGAACTTTTACGAGTGCCTTTGAGGGAGGCCACACCCTTCTTAGACTGTTTGGAGATTTTCTTCTCCTTACTTTTTTGCTTTAGCTCTTCTTGTTCTTCATGCCATATTTCATTAGTGATAGTCATATCATCAGGTTCAGAATCAAATGACTCACAAGGATCATCAATTAGAGAGCTTCCACGATTGCAGTCCCGAAGGATGCTGAAGGGATTATCGTCGGGCCGTGATTTGTCATCATTGGCGTTGTTCAGCGAGGTGACGTGTGTGTTGGGCGAGGCAGGGGCTGTGTGCCCTGCAATTTTTTGCACCCCCGGCCCATCCCCCCCTTTTTCATTAACTTTGTTACATGGGCCGTCGCCCTTATCCCCGGCCCTTGACACAACGGGCCCCAAAATATTACAATCCCCTAATAAATTCAAAATACATGGCTCAGGCTCGGGGACTTTAGCTACATTCCCAATTTTTGCTGCATTTGCCCTTGATGAAGCCCATTCGCTCCCGCTTTCGCCATTACGGCCTCTGTCTCCCCCCAAGAGATGCCCCTCAGCTTCACATTTATGTACAGGAGCAGTCGCACCCTCCTTCGCAGCTTCGATCTTGTTCTGAATCATGTTGTTGCTGCATTCTCCCCTATATTCCCGCCGCCTAGCTTCCAAAATAGCGCCAGAATCACCCCCCCTCCCTTTACAAACTCTATCACTGCTGGGAACAACCAGCTTGCCCACCATAGTATCCATCATAGCAATATCTCCTACTGTGCTAACATTGGCCTCATCGCCATCAACATTAGTACAATCCGACCCCATACTAACTTTCTTCCGCACGCTGTCCACCAAATTAACAGGCTGCTGCGAAACAAGATTACAATCTCCATTTTCCTCCAGGCTAACACCCGCCTGGGTAACATTTTTCTCTTTAACAACCCCAGTTTCATCCTCCAGAATCACACAACTCTGGGCAACAATCAAATTCACATTCCCCTCAGCCTCCTCTACAACCCCTCTCTCCGCCACCTTCACGGGGCATTGCCCACTGCTGTGGCCGAAGCAGATACAAGTAGGACATCGGGGGGGTTCAGATTCATACCTGACTCCCACTTCGATCAACGCCTTGTCACCCAGCTGAACAGAGATGGTCCGCGGCATAGTGGCTTCCGCTTTAACTTCTATCAAGCATCTTGCGTATGAGAGTCTCTCGAGTCTCGCCGTCGCCCGATCCAAACAAATAGGGTCGCCAATGACACTGGCAATAGCATTCAAAATGCGCAGCGTCCAAAGGTTGGCTGGGAGATTGGGAAACTGGACCCATACGGGGACCGCCGTGAGCAGATCCCGTTCGTAACCCGCCTCCTCACTCCACCGCTGCAGCACAACTAACCTACCATCAAAAAGCCACGGACCTCCTTGCAGCACTCCGTCTCTGTCTTCTCTCGACTCAAACCGAAAGAAGAAGAACCCGTTCTCCCTCGAGAATATGTTGATTTCCCCCTTTGTTCTCCAAGTACGCGACGCCCACGCCTTGATTTGGCCGTAGTAGGGGATGTCTCCCACGACGTAGCCCACAATGGTGTTCTCCCAACGTTCAACACCTTCGGCAAGCATTTCCTCCGAGAGAACAGCGATCGCCACTCCTTCGCAATCAACTTCAGGCGGGATATACGACATACTCAGTGAGCTCATAGTCTTCTTGCTGTTGGAGCACACGTCCGACCACGATCTCTTTTCAGCAGTTGCACTGATCTTCAAGGGGATCTTAGGCCGCAGAGCTCTTCTCTCGAACACCTTGCGGCTATCGAGCTTTCTCACCCACTTTTCATCCGCATTCATCCCCGATCCCTTCCTGAAGTCTTGAGAGGGATGTCTCCCGTTCTTCTTGACTTCCCGCCATCCATTTGATGTGGTGCCGCTCTCCATCGATACCGGACAATGGGAGATCAAGAAGAGATCAGAGAAGAACAAGATCAGTAAGTTCCACAATATCAGTAAAATAGCCTCACTTAGGATCAAGATCACAGTAGATCTTGATCCTACAAGTTTGAACAAGATCTGTGAATCCAAGATCTGTGAATCCCTTTGTCGCCTCGGGATGATCGAGGTTCAAAACAGCAACACCAAACACCAGGCCAGTAAGGAGAGATTAGCGATAGCAAAAACTAATAGCCAAGAACTAGAAACAGATCTGATAGCCTTACCCCCCGGATCGCGACCTCAGAAGAGATCACGATCCGTCCAATCGATCGGAAAAGCCACCGGAAGTTTGGATATGTCGCCAAACCACACGAATCTGGAGTTCGACCACTCGAATACGTAGATAGATCAAGGCAGCCACCGGAGCGAATCGCTTCAATCACTCGAAGTCGAAGATCAAGACAGATCGACGCTTCGATTCAGGGAGGGAGTAGCCAGCTCGCCTTCCACCGGATCGAAAACAGCCGATCCACACGAATCTGAAGATTCGACCACTCGAATTCGCAGAAGGATCAAGGCAGCCACCGGAACGAACCGCTTCAATCGCTCGAAATCGAAGATCAAGACACTTCGATTCAGGGAGAGAGAAGCCAGATCGCCTTCCACCGGATCGAAACCACACACCTCCGCCGCCGTCGAGGCAGCCGGGCCGGCCGCCGTCGGCGGATCTCAGAATCGCCTCAGCAGAGCTTCTCACTCTAGAAATCTCAAAGAGAGAGAAACATTTTTTCCAGTTATGTATAATAGATATATGTATAGATATATATGTATATATATATATGTATATATGTTTAGATATATATGAATATATATGTTTAGATATATATGTATACTAGTCATAATATGTGCCCTCGGGCAGGGTTCATTTAAGATATCCCCTAAAAGTCTTTGTTCTCCCCAAAAATATTTCCCCCTTCAAAACTAAACGAACAAAAATTTTGCTTCGGCGTGGGCGCCGTCGGCGCTGCTCGAACCAAGCCTTCTTCTTCTAGATGTATTCAATAACTCTTTCATTTGTGAGTGTTTCACGTGTCTTGTGCGAATTAATGTTTTGATGATTGTCATAGGATGCATAATAGTCAAAGCTTATCTTTAATATATTTGTAAAGATAGGTTTTATTTGTACACTGTATGAAACAATAAATTAAAGTATGATAGTTGGAGTGGTTGTGTATTAAAATTTGGGTTGTTTGGCTTCTTCAATTTCATGTCATACTTTGATGATAATATGAAGGGCACATGGGTTAAGCATACAATCTGCACAAAAATATTGATTTTACAATCACAACCTTTTTATCAGAATTTTCTTTTGTATCATACTTCAAGTCATATTTTGATGTTAAGTTGGATATATCAACTTGAAGCTTGAAGCAAACTAAAGCAACCTGAAGCATCATGAAATCTAATTAGATTTTAAATGCATATGTAAGTTCACCATATGTTTTCAAACTAAAACAACCAGCTTACGGTTTGAATGCATATAGTTTGAATGCTTACAACTAATTAAGTGTTTGTTTTAGTTTATAGTTTGAATGCAGCAAGAAAGAGAAAATATCAGTAGAGGATTACGGTTAAATCTAATTAGAGTTTGAATGCATCAACAAAGAGACCCAAGCAACCGCCAGCTTTCCAATTCCAACATATATGCATTCAAACTGTAATCTCACTTCAACATACCCAGTCATTCTGATGTTTTCTCTTTGTTGATGCATACAAATTACATGTCTTCAAACTAAAACAACCAGCTTACATATATGTCTTACATATATTTCTGCTTGCATACTTGGCTATATCAAAACATGCTATAACTGGCTATATCAGACCTGCAATGTAAACTTGGCAGCAAACAGTTTTTGCAACAACCTGTTTTAGTAATTTGTTTTCGAAACATGTACACTGCCTATATCCATACAACCGAATTCAAATAGAATACAAATATGTATGATGATGAAAAAACAAATGTCATTAATAAATCAAAAAAAATTTGATGTTAGCATTTACATGTAGCATACAAATAAACATCAATCCACCACTCTTTGTTTGAATGCAACAAAGAAACTGTTCCACACAAAAGCAAAAAATAGAGCGCTACAATGTTCTTCAGTTTCTTCCCAGGCATGCTGCTACAAAAGGCTTGATTCAGTACAAAATATAAGGATTAAGCTAAAGCCTACAATCACTAATATCCTTGAACAACCAACATATAAATAGTTCATCCGAACGACTGTGCAAAGGGCAGCTTGAATCACTAATATCTCGGTAGCCATGCGACTCCTAGCCGATTTGATCCGGGGTAGCTTCTAGCAAAGGAGGAGCAACATCCCAGCTTGGAGGTGCGACATGATCCCCTTCCATCGGTGGAGTAGCGGCTGCCCAGCCATCAGCAGTAACTACAGCTGTATAGAATTATTCAGAGGTCAGACACAATCATTAAAATACCTTTTGCTAGTCTATAAATTGGTTTCTAATAACAACAATTAAGACTGAAAGTATGCGTTCATATCATAAGAAACCCCCAATGACACAAATGACCAGGTAAAACGGAGCAAAAATTTAGGGAAAGGTAGATGGCGCAAATATACATTACTTATAGTCCTTCATTTTTTCCGTTATACCTGATAAATAGACATGTTGTGAAAAGTGAAGATGTATATTATAATGTGATTTTCTTGCTGCAATGAACAAAATGTCATAAACGGTAGAAGCGTTAGAACGATAGTTTGATAGTGAAGACGGTCCAAGTAAATTTAACTTTCAATTTGAACCAATTTTGCACGCAAGCATGTCCATGAGAAAAGAGTAAAAGCAGTACTCATCAAATCCATGATATTCAATATCACCACCATCATCGTGAACCGCAGGTCGAATCTGAGTTTCTAAAAGTTCTTTGATCATGGCAATGATCTCTGAATCATCCTGCAAAAACCATGTAGCAGTATTGTCAATCACACCAAATCCCGCCTTGCATCAAAGGAAAAGGTAAAAGAAAATGCTCTCAAACTTATGTTTGTAGATCAAAATCATCTCTCAATCACGGACAACATCATAACAAAAGCAACAGTGTTCAGTTTGGTCGTATCAACAAACAAAGAGAGCAGAATGTCAATAGTACAATCTATCAGCTTCATTTAGCCTTCTTTATTTTTAAAGCTAACAATTTCTCTGATGTCTTTCTATCGGCCATAAACTTATATTTAGCAAAACCTATCTGCTGAAGCTTCCTATCAACATAAATAATAATGGTCATTTTTTAATATTATATATATAATGATCCTTGTGTGTCATATAAACGTACCTTTTGACAAAAATTCTAGTTTTCGACATTTCGGAAACCTCCCAAGCACCTGAATTTTTGTATAATAAATAAAGTTGTATTTGGGATGAAACTACCATATTCAATAAAATAATTCATAAACCTATTAATAAACACGTCCATGTCATTCTCTGGTAAAAAGCAAAGCCCCTTGGAATCCATGAATAACATGCAGCAAATATGTTATCTTTTCATGAAACCTACTTGTAAACTAGAGTTCACAGTTCCAGTTCCATTCTATCACACAATATATGAGAATCTTGAAAAATTATAAGATTAACAATGTAGTTAATTAGGTCTTATCAACCAAACGCTTTTATAAAGAGAATATGTCAAATGTTACTGAATTTGGTAGCATTCTAGTATACTAATTTTATTTATGTAATATAACAATATCTGTATCTAAGCATGTGCTCGTTCATGCTGATTTGTATCCCCCTCCCCCATTTTGTATGTCTGTTGGATAGGGATAGCAACTGGAAGATGATGCAAAAGTATATTGGATCTGATGTTACTTCCATTGGTGACACTGCTTGTCCTAATTTTTGAGCCAATGACAATGCTTCAAAAAATGGCAGAGATATATTTTCTGTATATTATTATAGATATTTATACGATGATTTTCTTGCATTATTTCTTTTGATGCATTTTTAAAAAAGCAGTTTCCTGAAAGGACTTTATGTGTTTGGCATATCAGACTGTTTCCTACTTGTGATTAATGTCCAATCAAGATTTGACATAATTTAATGCTTTATTAACAAAGCGTATGAATAATGCATGCTGCTTAGCTGAATGCTTTCGTTTACCCTCTAGTTTGGAGGAGATTGTTTGTGCAGTGCTCAATAGTTAGGCAAAATGACTTCTCCATATTATGCTAGGATTGAAAGTATTTTGGCTCGAAAAAGGATGTTTCATTTTTACACTGCTTTTGATGCTATTGTCAGCACAAAATGTTTTGGTCTCTAATACTATTCTTTACCACAGTTGATGGAGTATTCTCAACTGTTAAATTTGGCAGATGAATGTGAAGACTGTTACATGCGATTGGTCTATACCTGTAAGTAAATCAATTGTGTACTTCTTCTTGTGTAAATTTTTCATAGAATTGCGTGTCAATAGATCAATATGGCTCTTGTTTGTAGCTTCATGGGTGATATCGGTCTACTATGCCTATAAGCAAATTAAATGGTTGGTGCTAGTATTTGCATGTATTAGTGGTGCAATTACTAATGTTCTCCTTTTTCCAGTATTTACTACCAGTTTACTAATAGTTACATAAACAATCAGAGTACAGTGCAAGTTTGATGATATCAGCAGCATAACATAAACAATTATCATCAGAAAATCCATCCTTAAGAAAGCTGAGGATCGGAAATCATATGATTCGACTAATTTCACCAATGAATCAAGTGGGTTCATTAGTCCTATCAGTGGAAAATAGGATTCATTTCGCGATCACTTGATGCAAGGGTGAAAAGCATGTGAACGAAACTGATTTCTCATCAGGAAACACTACTAAGAATCTGTTGGAATATGTGGACCATCCATTTGGATTGCCCATATAGATACTTGAGGGTAGTACTCCTATCAGATGGACCCATATGCTACATTATCTACGTATCACGTTTCGTAATCTAAGAACAAAAATATTAGAACAAAATTCATAACAAAATTCACAAAATCTGTAATCTAAAAGAAGCGCAAGCACAATAATAAACATTATTTAATTATTTCACCTAAAAGATGCCAACCCCAAAAAACGGGTTTTTAATACAAAAAGAAAACCACATCCATAAAGATACAACATCTTAAGTCAATCACCACGAAGAAATAGAATTTCTCGGTAATAGCAACACGTATAAAGAAAGAACGAAGCAAGGAAAGCAAAATGGAAATTGAACCAAGAAATTGCATACACTAGCAATTTAATCAAGAAATTGAACCAAGAAAGAAACATTGAAGCCTTTTAATCCCATCCTTGGAGAGACTTATGAAATGGTTAATCATAATGGAGTTACTTTCATATTTAAGGAATATACATCATTAACAATGGAACCAAAAAGATCATATTATAACAATGAGTTGTGCAAACATCAGGATTCAATTCCCATCCACCCATGTCATCTTAACAGCAAGTACTCTTTTGGTTTAACATTTGATTTCAAAAGTGTTATTTTGAAATACACACATAGAGACATAACACTAAACCAAACAAAACTCAGAAAGGAAAAAAAAAAAGAATGTCAATGTGATGATCCATACATTTAAGCAACATTGACATTCTCAGAGATGAGAGGGATGAAGCTTAAGGGGGCGAGTGAGAGTAAATGAATCACAGTTCGATATATATACATTCTAATAGAATGTATGTCTAGCCTTCTTGTTAGATGAACAGTCACAATTAATCAAAGATGGCTTTTAATTATTTGGATAGAGAACATTGCATGACATTAAAAGACAGTCTTGTGAGATTACTGTCACGCCCCGCTTCCAAAAAATATGGAGGCGAAGCGTGAGAAGGTCCGCTCAGACTTGAAGCTACCAGGCATGGCCAACAAATAATAATCTCAGAATATCCATAATAGTAATTTCCAACATCGCAGAAAAGCCACCAGGCTAAAAGAAAAGAGTCTAAAAGAGGCCCCAGCATGGCCAACAAAAGTACAAAGTACGAAAGCAAAGTAATGGTGCTACGCACCGACAACTAACAGCAACCTAAAGCAAAAGCAACTCAAATCAGTCTCTAAGACTGGTCTCTGGTGTCCACCAACTCCTCGTCAAACGTAGGCTCCGGCTCAGCGTCAGCAAACACCTCATCCTCAGCTACGGTCTCTGGCTCAGGGTCTAACATGTGACACCTAAAAGAGCAAGGGGCACATGTCAGCAAGTCTACAAGAGACTTGTGTAAGGAAACTGAAAGTAGGTAAAGCAACCTAGCAGTTCTAGCATGATGGAATGACATGGCAGTTAAAGTATGAGTGCAACAAGTAAAGTGAAGTACGAGCATGGCATTCAATTGATGGCATGGATATCAAGATTTACAAGAAACATTCACAAGTACAAAGACAAGTCTAGTAAGCACGTCGTGCACAGAGATTACGCCTTTTGGCTAGAGTGGCTGCGTGGGCCAACTCCTAAGCTCAAGTGATCGCTTATCCCTACCCCTCCACGTGTAAATGGACTGGCGCCGATCTTCTGGATCACGAGCCAGGAAGTGTTTTTCATGATGGCATAGGGGTGCACCTAGCCGGACAAGGAAGTACAAGTACAAGTATTGTAGCGTGTGCTACAAATGCAACATTCAACTTGGATGACATGTAAGATGCAATGCATGGCAGTTAAAAGAGCATACAGATAAGGAATTTAAACGTGACAGATAACAATGCATGAATGACATGGCAGGGTGACAGATCTAGCTTCGTTGTCAAGCTAGATCTTAAAGTTGCGTCTAGACAGCTATCATTTCACTATCTAGTCTCTTTTACGCTAAAAGCAAGGAAGTGGCCTAAAACATGGCCCTAAGCAAAAGTTGGCAAGTTTCACTTGCCTGTAAGTATAACGTCTGAGAAACACCGTCCAACGAGTCCAAAGTCACAAATATCCTACGTGCACAAGTCCACCGGCCTACATTTCAGTTTTATTAATCTTTGATTAGTGAATCTAAAACATTTAAAACACTTTAAAAACATCAATTTTTAGTCTTAATTATCAGGCTGAGGTTGGGGTCCTAAGGGTGCAAAGCGTTACCTCAACACGACGCGAAAGCTACACTGGCGTCGGGTAGCGATGCCAGGGGTTGGAATAAAAGAACGCGCTCCAAGTCCAGATTCCAAAATAGATTCCTCGCTCGAATAATCTGATTAGTAAATAGAGCAACGAACCAAGATTCCAAAGCTTGCACATGCGATGACGGGTTACGACGTATCGTAACGTCGTAAACGGTAAATCCTCGAAGAGAAAGCACCTAGGTGGGACCCACAGCGGTTCTAGGGGCCAATGGGGGACCCACAATACCTCTGGAGAACTTGGGGGGCCCACGGTGGCAAGCTGTGCGAGAGTTGCGACGTTGCGATGAACGTCGCTTCGTCAGACACGATCGGTGCGGGGGATTGTCTCGGTCGGACACAGCGGGCGGTCGCTGCTGCAACGTTGCGACGAAACATCGCAAGCAAGAACGGGGGTTTTGGGAGCAGCTAGGGTTAATCTCTTGCGAAAATGAGTCTTCCTAGGGGTTGTTTATATAGTATAGAGGTGTTGACTTGGTCTAGGGCTAATTCTAATAGGATTAGGATTTTAAAATAATTTAAAATTCAAATCTCTCTCTCTCTCTAACCCACGCATGGCTAGGGTGCGGCCAAGATGAGCTAGGATTTGGCTCAAAAATCGTTTGAAGTATTATAAACTAATAGAAATTATATTTGGCTAGAAAATACTTGAAATCTTAGTGATTAAAAATATTATAAGCCTTGCTAAAAATGTAAAGTTGGTCAAATAAACTCCGAAAATTATAAAATAAATATTGGGGTGATCGGGACGACGAGAGAAAGGTAACTAAGAAGACGGATCTCAATTTTGATGTCAGACGACGAAACTAAAAATAGAAACGTCTCACGTCAAAAGTGAAAATCACAACGTCTCTTCGAATAAGGTCAAATCATGGGAAAACGACACGAGAAATGTCGTTCCAAATTAGTGCCACAATTTAATACTCTCAGAGACGTTCACAACAACATAGTGATGTGTTGCCACTTCCACTCCGGAATAAAGTGCGTAGATTTGGTCAATCGGTCTACGATCACCCAAATCGCGTCATTCTGCTTCGGACTCCGAGGTAGTCCAGTCACGAAATCCATAGTGATGTGTTGCCACTTCCACTCCGGAATTGGAAGCGACTGTAGCAACCCTGCCGTACGCTGATGATCCGCCTTTACCTGCTGGTAAACCAGACACTTGGCTACACTCTGAGCCACACTCATCTTCATACCATGCCACCAATAGTTCAGACGAAGATCCTTGTACATCTTGGTGCCACCACGATGTACAGAATATGGCGAACTGTGTGCCTCAACCAATAATTCCTCTCTGATATCTCCAGCTGGCACGCACAATCTGGCTCCAAACCTCAACGAACCATCCTCATGAATCAAAAAGTCAATCCGCAGACCGGCTTCCACCTGCTCCCGAATCTTCACCAGCTTAGCATCTCCAGCCTGTCCAGCCTTGATCATATCCACGATCGTCGACTGTATCTGCATACTCATCAACAAAGAAGTCTCTCCAGGAAGGACAACCTCAATACCAGACTCGCAAAAATCTTGCTGCAATCTCCACTGCGAAGTCAACATCATCACCGCTGGAAGTCTGCTCAGCGCATCTGGAACCACATTCACCTTGCCAGGGTGATACTGCAAATCAATCTCATAATCCGCCATGAGCTCCAACCATCGACGCTGTCGCATGTTGAGCTCCTTCTGAGTAAAAATGTACTTCAAGCTTTTGTGATCAGTGAAGATCTTCACCTTCTCACTCAGCAGGAAGTGCCTCCAAATCTTGAGCGCAAACACGACAGCAGCCAACTCCAAATCGTGTGTCGGGTAATTCTTCTCATGAGCCCTGAGCTGACGAGAAGCATACGCAACCACGTGCCCATGCTGATGCAACACACAACCAAGACCCTTGCCAGAAGCATCGCAAAAGATCTCAAATCCTACACTCCGATCAGGCACAGCAAGAACAGGGGCAGTCATCAACCTCTCCTTCAGAACATCAAAAGCCCTCTCACAATCATCAGACCAAACAAATGGTACATCCTTCCACGTCAGTCTGGTCATCGGCTCAGCAATCCGGGAAAAGTCCTTAATGAAACGCCGTTAATAACCTGCAAGCCCAAGGAAACTCCGGATCTCAGACGCTGACTGCGGAGTAGGCCACTCTCTGATAGCCTTAATCTTCTCGAGATCCACCGAAATTCCATCTCCTGACACCACATGCCCGAGAAAAGCAACTCTATCCAGCCAAAACTCGCACTTAGAATACTTAGCATACAAACGATGCTTCCTCAAAATCTCCAACATTGTGCTCAAGTGCGATGCATGCCATTCCTTCGACTTCGAATAGATCAGAATGTCGTCAATAAAGATAACAACAAACTTGTCTAGAAAGTCGTAGAAGATCAGATTCATCAGGTTCATAAAAACTGCGGGTGCGTTGGTCACACCGAAAGGCATAACCACGAACTCGTAGTGACCATACTTCGTGCTGAACGCTGTCTTCGGGATGTCCTCCTTCTTCACCTTGAGCTGATGATAACCACTCCTTAGATCCAACTTAGAGAACACCCTCGAACCTCCAAGCTGATCAAAAATGTCATCTATACGAGGCAATGGGTATTTATTCTTGATGGTCACAACATTCAGCTCCCGGTAATCCACGTACATGCGACGCGAACCATACTTCTTCTTCACCAGCAACACCGGTGCTCCCCACGGAGACATACTGGGATTGATATAACCCTTCTGCAAAAGCTCATCCAGCTGCCTACGGAACTCATCCAACTCTGCTGGAGCCATTCGATACGGCGCATTCGAAATAGGCTGCGCTCCCGGAATAAGATCGATCGAAAACTCGAGAGCTCGATCGGGTGGCATTCAAGACATCTCCTCGGGGAAGACGTCGTCGAATTCACGCACCACATCTGGTCTACTCTGCTCCATCTGCATAGCAACAATCTCCACCGGTCTGGTCCAAAACCTGATAGGGCCAAGCGAACTGCTACCTCGACTGAACTCAAACACTAGATGTCATGGGATCTCGAACACCACCTTCTTCCTCCGACGATCGATCATAGCATAGAAACTCGCTAGCCAATCCATCCCAAGCACCGCATCGTAGTTGATGATTTCGTGGATAATAAAATCAGCGTAAAGCTCATGTCCACAGACCACCAAAGGGCAAGAATTGCACCCAAGATGCACCGAGATCACGCCATTTCCTGTAACGATGTTCCAACTCTTGGGAAGAGGGGAAGTCGTCAAGGAATGCTTCTCCACGAAGCTCCGAGATATAATGCACATCGATGCACCTGAGTCAAAGAGGACTCATGCAAGAAATGTGCAAACCAAAATCACACCTAACAAACAGTCTAACAATCAAACCCTATTCTAACAAACAATCATATGCAAGCAACCAAACATAATCTAACAAGCCAAAACTAACTAAGGAAGGAAACAACTAGACTGAGAGTTACCTGCGATAACCTCATCCACAGCCTCGCTCTCCACTGCCGTCATCAGAAAAGCCTGCCTCTGTGGAACGAGGGCTGCTCCACGTCCTGCAGGTACATGTGCTCTCTGCTGCAATGGCTGTGCTGCGACTGGTTCCTTCCAAGGCTGCTTAGACTTCGGGCACTGCTTCATAGCATGCGTAGGATCTCCATAAATCAGACATTGTCCCAACATCCTCCTACACTGCTCCTTGACATGCCCGGTCTTGCCACAGAAATGGCAAGTCTTCTGAGTAGGCCCACCATGCCTCTTGAACTGCACCGTCTGATTAGGCCTCACCACTCCTCTGACAAGCTCCATAGGCCTCTTCCCAGCTCCCGGTGTATGTCCTCTCTTCTGCCTCGCAATCCATTCCTGTCTCCGAGCAGCTACCAACAACTTCTGATATGACTCCATATCTGTCGTAGACATCAGGCTCTGCAAGTCTAGGGAAAGACCCTGTAGAAACCTCTGAGCCTTCTGCTCAGCATCCTCCACCATCTTCGGCGCGAAGCGACTCAGTCTGGTGAACTCCTGGTGGTACTGGTCCACCATCAGATTTCCCTGCTTCAGCTCAATGAAGCGCTGCAACATCTCCCTCCTGGCAGCCTTCGGAAAGTACTCCTCATCGAACCTGGACTTGAAAGTAGCCCAAGGATATGGCTCACCAACAGCTCCTCTTCTGCATCCCACCAGTTGCGGGCATTATCTTTGAGCTGCTTTTTCACCAACTCAACCCATCCAGTCGGGTTGACCTTCGATATCTTCAGATTATCCTCGGTATTTCTGATCCACTCCTCAACATCCAACGGTCCTTCAGATCCATCAAAGTAAGTCGGGCCCAGCTCCCGAAACTGCTTCGCTCCGGGCTCGAAGCGAGGGGCACTCTGGGTATTCTGGAGCATACCCTGCTGCACCTGCATCATCTGATGCATCATCCTCATGATCTCAGCATTGGTGGGCTCTCTATCCGGCACCTCAACACGATTGGGCCCACCACTAGCCCGAGTCTGTCGTCTTCCAGCCATCTAATGACATAGAAAACGAATAAAAATTAGACTCACTAGCTTAATGACTTAGATGTTGTAATTTATTTAATGGACATTCCATTATTACCGTTGTTTCGTTAATTCGCAATTGCAAGACGGACCTGCATGAGCCACCAACAAAACCTGCCACGCCCCGCTTCCCAAAAATATGGAGGCGAAGCGTGAGAAGGTCCGCTCAGACTTGAAGCTACAAAGCTGCAAGTCCGATAAGCGTCAAAAACATGAAATGGCAGGTCCTTGCAATGCGAAACGAAACAAAGATAATAATAATAACATGAGACAAAAGAAGAAATCTCATAATATCCATAATAATAATTTCCAACATCGCAGAAAAGCCACCAGGCTAAAATAAAAGAGTCTAAAAGAGGCCCCAGCATGGCCAACAAAAGTACAAAGTACGAAAGAAAAGTAATGGTGCTACGCATCGACAACTAACAGCAACCTAAAGCAAAAGCAACTCAAATCAGTCTCTAAAACTGGTCTCAGGTGTCCACCAACTCCTCGTCAAACGTAGGCTCCGGCTCAGCGTCAGCAAACACCTCGTCCTCAGCTACGGTCTCTGGCTCAGGGTCTAACAGGTGACACCCAAAAGAGCAAGGGGCACATGTCAGCAAGTCTACAAGAGACTTGTGCAAGGAAAATGAAAGTAGGTAAAGAAACCTAGCAGTTCTAGCATGATGCAATGACATGGCAGTTAAAGTATGAGTGCAACAAGTAAAGTGAAGTACGAGCATGGCATTCAATTCATGGCATGGATATCAAGATTTACAAGAAACATTCACAAGTACAAAGACAAGTCTAGTAAGCACGTCGTGCACAGAGATTACGCCTTTTGGCTAGAGTGGCTGCGCTGGCCAACTCTTAAGCTCAAGTGATCGCTTATCCCTACCCCTCCACGTGTATATGGACTGGCGACCATCTTCTAGATCACGAGCCAGGAAGTGTTTTTCATGATGGCATAGGGGTGCACCTAGCCGGACAAGGAAGTACAAGTATAAGTATTGTAGCGTGTGCTACAAATGCAACATTCAACTTGGATGACATGTAAGATGCAATGCATGGCAGTTAAAAGAGCGTACAGATAAGGAATTTAAACGTGACAGATAACAATGCATGAATGACATGGCAGGGTGACAGATCTAGCTTCGTTGTCAAGCTAGATCTTAAAGTTGCGTCTAGACAGCTATCATTTCACTATTTAGTCTCTTTTACGCTAAAAGCAAGGAAGTGGCCTAAAACATGGCCCTAAGCAAAAGTTGGCAAGTTTCACTTGCCTGCAAGTATAACGTCTGAGAAACACCGTCCAACGAGTCCAAAGTCACAAATATCCTACGTGCACAAGTCCACCGGCCTACGTTTCCGTTTTATTAATCTTTGATTAGTGAATCTAAAACATTTAAAACCCTTTAAAAACATCAATTTTTAGTCTTAATTATCAGGCTGAGGTTGGGGTCCTAAGGGTGCAAAGCGTTACCTCAACACGACGCGAAAGCTACACTGGCGTCGGATAGCGACGCCAGGGGTTGGAATAAAAGAACGTGCTCCAAGTCCAGATTCCAAAATAGATTCCTCGTACGAATAATCTGATCAGCAACCAGAGTAACGAACCAAGATTCCAAAGCTTGCACGTGCGACGACGGGCTACGACGTATCGCAACGTCGTAAACGGCAAATCCTCGAAGAGAAAGCACCTACGTGGAACCCACAATGGTTCTAGGGGCCAATGGGGGACCCACAATACCTCTGGAGAACTTGAGGGGCCCACGGTGGCAAGCTGTGCGAGAGTTGCGACGAACGTCGCTCGGTCAGACACGGTCGGTGCGGGGGATTGTCTCGGTCAGACACAGTGGGCGGCCGCTGCTGCAACGTTGCGACGAAACGTCGCAAGCGAGAACGGGGGTTTTGGGAGCGGCTAGGGTTAATCTCTTGCGAAAATGAGTCTTCCTAGGGGTTGTTTATATGGTATAGAGGGGTTGACTTGGTCTAGGGCTAATTCTAATAGGATTAGGATTTTAAAATAATTTAAAATTCAAATCTCTCTCTCTCTCTAACCCACGCATGGCTAGGGTGCGGCCAAGATGAGCTAGGATTTGGCTCAAAAATCGTTTGAAGTATTATAAACTAATAGAAATTATATTTGGCTAGAAAATACTTGAAAACTTAGTGATTAAAAATATTATAAGCCTTGCTAAAAATATAAAGTAGGTCAAATAAACTCTGAAAATTATAAAATAAATATTGGGGTGATCGGGACGACGAGAGAAAGGTAACTAAGAAGACGGATCTCAATTTCGACGTCGGACGACGAAACTAAAAATAGAAACATCTCACGTCAAAAGTGAAAATCACAACGTCTCTTCGAATAAGGTCAAATCGTGGGAAAACGACCCGAGAAATGTCATTCCAAATTAGTGCCATAATTTAATACTCTCAGAGACGTTCACAACAACATATCACACCAAAGTGTTCACAAACAAACAAAGTCTAAAATAAACACGTGCACGGTCAAAAGCACGTTCACGAACAAAGTACAACGAAAACAGACCGTTACAATTACCGAAACAATTCCCGTCTATGTTGCATGATAACTATTTGGATAAGCTTATACATTACAATTAACCAAAGCTGGGTTTTAATTATTTGGATACATAACATTGCATGATATATATGACATTAAAAGTAACCAAAGCTATAAAATCAAAAAGTAAACACATTTACAGAGGTGAACCAAAAAATTGCACATGGGGAAACAACTCTAGAATTGCACATCAAAGGAACCGTTTGAACCCATTTTATGGATGCATTACTTGTCAAATAACTTTTAGCGCAGCATCATTTTTTGGTGGAAATTGATGGTTTTCATCTAACTCACCATTTGAATTCTGGTGAAATGTAAGAGGAATGATATACTCTTGCTTGAGCGGGCCACCGGTAAAAGTATGCCGCCATATTTTCTGACAGAGTTGAGAAGCAATCAAATTACATTTAAGTTGAGAATTACATTTAAGTAAGCGTGTATCTATGGAGAATTACATTTAAGTGGACAGGGTCCTATCCTCTTGCTTGATTACCGGTGATTGCTTCTCAATTTGGATTACATGGCCCTATCCTCTCCTCTTCCTTTCTGACAGAGTTGCCACCGGTAATTGAGAAGTAATCATATTACATTTAATAGTTACAACATCATAAATCTTTTTTACATTTAAGACAAAATCCAAAACTAAACAGCAATTAAATTACGAAGTTGAGAAGCTCACATTAGATCAAACATGCTACCATTGACGGTGCAGACAGGGTCCTCGAACGGCCTGAAAATGAGACTGGCTCAAAAAATCAAAGCGATGATTTGAGAAAAAAAGGAAAAAACTCGAGGGTCTTTGGGCTTAGCGCTTCCCCATTTGGTGGCCCACTCTGTTTTCGTGATGAACATCCAATCTTTGTTGTGATGCTTCTTCCCCATCGAACTGCATGTAGGTGACGATCCCGTCGGCGTTAAAGACACGGGCGTAGAGGAACTTGAGGAGGAATGCCCCACATCAACTTTGAGGTGGGATTTTTGTTCTGTTGGCTTTAGATTAAGGGAAAAGTGGGCTGAGGACAACTGGGGGAGAGTTTCAAATATAACAACACAAAATGTGATGGGTGGAAAGATTCAAACGAAAAAATTCAAAATCATTTATCTTTCCCCCATTTCAAATACCTTCCCTCCAAATATAATTCAACCTTATCCTAGTTAGCATGGCCTTTATCCTAGTCATTAGCTTTATGTCCTAGTCACTTTGTCCTAGTAGGACAAAGATTCAAAAAAAATGCTCTCAAATGTATAATAAATATATGTTTAGATATGTCTATATTATAAAACATGGATGTTATCATGGGTTATTGGATAAGAGTTTTTGTATAAGAGATAAGAAATTGGGTATAAATGGGGGATGTTATTAAGAGAAATTGGATAAGATAAGAGAAATTGGAAAAGTGAAGAGAAATTGAGTTTGGGGGGACTATTTGATATGAGGTTTGAAATTTTAAATTTGAAACAAAATTTGTGGGGGGAATTAAATTTTGGGGGAAGAAAAATGTTTTGGGGGGAACCAGAGAAAACAACCCGATGTTATCATGCTCCATCTTCGTTCGAAAGACAACCCGACGAGCCTCCCTCTTCGTTTGAACGAAAACTACCGTTGTGCTGCTCCTTCTAACATCTTCTCTTTGGGCGAAATTCCCCACAACAGAATTTTAATCCCAGAAATCAATGAAACCCTAGAAATTTTGCCCCCAAAATCATCTCTCTTCATACGAAAACCCCCACGAAACCCTAGCAATTTCTCCACGAAAAAGTCTCTCTTCTTGCGAAAACCCCCACGAAACCCTAGCAATTTCCCCCCAAAAAATCATCTCTCTTCGACAACAGGTGAGGGCTTTTCTACAATTCCTTACACCCCCTCTGAAATCATCTCTCTTCGGCATCAGGTGCTGGCTTTTCTACTTCTTTCTTCTTCGTTGTGTCATTTTTTATGTCTTTTGTGTTGATGAGACCACCACTATGCTCTTGCAAGAAAGTGAATGGGAGAAAAAGGACGATGTGTCCTCTTGATTGAATTTTTATGTTGATGCAAACCTATTTCCTGACATCAAGACTCTTTTATCCATGAAGGGCTTGCTGCAGGAGTTTGATGATTGTTGGTGTTGAGAAAATTGGTCTACGAGATTGTTGGTTTTTGTTTTTTAAAAGTTTATATTACGATCCTTTAGGTGCTTGATGAAATGACTCTTATGTTTTTCTTTCTTAAATCTGTGAATGGAGAAAATAGTAGTTTTTATTATGACCCTATTGTTAGCCAAAAACTAGAAGTCCACAGCTTACATTCTTTGTTTAAG